>JAFBMS010000148.1:259172-854728 GCA_019788955.1 Albula glossodonta
AATACACATTCTTAAACACTGTGCCGCTCTCCAGAATGTCTCCCAACAGTAGTAAATGCATGAGGGAATTCTCACAATTACATTAATAATTTTAATTCCTCTTTAAAAAGATTCTCACTAATTGATGAGTTCATCATTAATTGGCTACTTTTAATATCAATACAGCTTTTGAAGCATTGCATTAATTTTAATTTAGAAAAAGGAACCATGAATTTAAATGTTAGTCCCCACCTAACAGCTTACAGTTTGAGTGAAATGAAGCTGTAAACCCATTTGTCTGTCATTTACAGCCATTAAATTCCATTTCCAGTTTCAGTCTGAAAACAGACATGGATAATGACTCTCTGCTGACCCTGTGTGTGCATATGATGGAAGAGGGTGGGAACGATGGCTGGGTTTTTATATCTTGAACTGTCATATTCATCTGATTCAGATGCGATGTATACAGGGTCACCTGATTTACCTTGTAATGTATGGGATTTATTTTGAAGGAGCATTTTTGGTCATATAACATTATTTTTCAGTTTTTCAGTCTCAATATAATATAATAATATCTCATGCACCATCCCCATATTTCCCTGAGGTAGTGTGACATGTAAGATAGATATAAAATTCTTGCTGGATTAACAACACAATAAAATCAGTGTACATGATGTTCCATCCCACTTACATACCAGATACACATTTTTATGACTCAGTTTTCCAAATGTATCTGTGTACCACATGTAATAGTTTTGAGGCTCTATCCCACACATTTTGGAAAGAGCCTCAAAACTATTACATTAAAGAGTGATTAAGACAAACCCTGGGTATGGTGTCTTGTTACTGTAGATGTAGACCATATCCCCTGTCCTTAATGAGTGTTGGCAGAGTAGAACAGCTGTTTATTGCATGACAGATCAGTCTCAGCCACTTGCAGCTGTCACACAACTGAGAACTGCTAACTGTTCACACTCTGTTTACTGATTGGGCCTTCTATCACCCTTCAGTCTGCTGACTGAAGGCAATCTTGGGCAGAACCTGTGTGAGACTGATTGAGTCCTCAAATCTGACCCCGAGCAAACAACAAGCTAAAATAATACACCCCAAACCATGCCATCTCCTACTGCTGTCAGACATCTGGCTGGTAAAATTGTAGCATGTCAGGTCCCTGGCCCAAAGGTGACAGTGAGGCCAGAACCCTAAACTTGGCTTGGCACCACTAACACTGCTGGATCTTCCAGCCTTTCATTTCTGATGCGGAATACATCATGTATGCACATCTCAAAGGGTGTCATTTTGTATTGAGAAGGTCACTTGAGTATGAAACTGGAAGGACCCTCACCTGCTCTGCTGAGATATGGATATCTGGTGCCCACAGTCCTATGGGCACAACAGGGCACTGTCCAGAGTCAGTATGGGCACAAACAGGCACCTGTCCAGATCAGTATGGGCACAGACAGGGCTCTGCCCACAGTCAGTATTGGCACAGATAGGGCACTGCCCACAGTCAGTATGGCACAAACAGGGCACTGTCCCACAGTCATGGGCACAGACAGGGCACTGGCCACAGTCAGTATGGGCACAGACAGGTCACTGCCCACAGTCAGTATGGGCACAGACAGGTCACTGCCCACAGTCAGTATGGGCACAGACAGGGCATTGTCCACAGTCAGTATGGGCACACAACAGGGCACTGTCCACAGTTAGTATGGGCACAAACAGGGCACGTCCACAGTCAGTATGGGCACACAGACAGGGCATGCCCACAGTCAGTATGGGCACAGACAGGGCACTGTCCACAGTCAGTATGGGCACAGATAGGGCCTGTCCACAGTCAGTATGGGCACAGACAGGGCTCTGCCCACAGTCAGTATGGGCACAGACAGGGCACTGTCCACAGTCAGTATGGGCACAAACAGGGCACTGTCCACAGTCAGTATGGGCACAAACAGGGCACTGTCCACAGTCAGTATGGGCACAGACAGGGCTCTGCCACAGTCAGTAGGGGGGGCACAGACAGGGCACTGTCCACAGTCAGTATGGGCACAAACAGGGCACTGTCCAGTCAGTATGGGCACAGACAGGGCTCTGCCCACAGTCAGTATGGGCACAGACAGGGCTCTGCCACAGTCAGTATGGGCACAGACAGGCACTGTCCACAGTCAGTATGGGCACAGACAGGTCACTGCCCACAGTCAGTATGGGCACAGATAGGGCACTGCCCACAGTCAGTATGGGCACACAAGGGCACTGTCCACAGTCAGTATGGCGCACAAACAGGGCACTGTCCACAGTTAGTATGGGCACAACAGGGGCGCTGTCCACAGTCAGTATGGGCACAGACAGGGCACTGCCCACAGTCAGTATGGGCACAGACAGGGCACTGTCCACAGTCAGTATGGGCACAAACAGGGCACTGCCCACAGTCAGTAATGGGCACAGACAGGGCACTGTCCACAGTCAGTATGGGCACAGACAGGGCAACTGCCCACAGTCAGTATGGGCACAGACAGGGCACTGCCCGCAGTCATATAGAGCCATACAAGGACAGGAATATAATTTGGTATTTTTAAATGTGAGCAAAAGCATTTCTCTGAAAGATTCTCTTGTTTAACTGAATTATCTTTGCACATGTACTGCTCTCTCCACTACACTCCATAGGTGAACAAGGGTATGCATCATCTTTCCAATTCCCAAGTAACTGAGACTTAGGAAACATGGAGAACCAGTCTGTACAAATATAAACTGACCTCCGGCATTCACAGGATGGGGGTATAGCTTTCCACATCTAAATAAAGCCCCACATGCTTTCTGTACATACAGTACAGACCAGACTGTCTCTGTTATAAAGTTATACAGGACTAGATGGAAAGTCATGGATTTTGTATTTATTTATTTTTTTGTGTTATGCCAGCAAACTATAAATTCACAGCAAGGCAATAAAAGGGTCTGGATCATGCTTCAGCCTAAAAAATCAGAGAACATGAGAGCATAATGACTTCATTTTAAACATAGTGTTTTACTTACTATGTTTGTACTGTGAATTTTCAAGCAAGGTTAGCCATTAAAATATAGTATTCAAGGCTTTTTGCCGTGCTAATTAGGGTTCTTCTCCCACAAATTACAGTTTACATTATATGAAGTAAAACATTGACAATTAATAAAACTTGGAGATATTTTATAATACATTGCAACATAAAAACACTTTAAAATAATTGTATCTAGCTTTCAGGATGTGTACTGAAAGTGAGCCAGGTCACTGCAGTGTGATCAGAGTGCCACCCTGTGGCAGAACCATTCACATGCATAGTGCTGTTAATATTCATGTATATAGACAGTCTCTGGGTTACGAATGTCCGACTTACGGACAACCCGTACTTGCGAATGGACTGCCATAATGTCTATTATATTAAAAATTCAAGTTAAATACAATGGTTCATAATAACGAACACACATGCTACTTTGTGACACCTACGAAAACATTCATGGCTTTGGTGGTTCATCGGCTTGAGCCCGCCAGTTTGAATCGGATTACAGTGCCATTAAGTTCTGTTGAGTGTGTAACTCTGTATTTTACACATATAGATTCTCTCTCTGGCTTCAGTACAGTACCATATGTACCTTAGTTATATGTATTGTATTTATATGTAATTACTGCATCATTATTACTGTATTATACTGTATGTATTTGTTTTTGTGTATTTGGGAGGATGGGCTCTATATATATATATATATATATAATAGCCCATAACTCCCCAGCAGGCCAACTGGCGACCCAACCAATTCCCAAATCCCATGTTCGCCAATCACTTAATTACCAGGTGTACCTCCTGACAATCACCTCCTCCAAGCTCTCAGTGTGGCAGTGTTTGTACACCGCATGACGGAATCATGGCCCCTGCATTAGTTTTGGCAATGCCCCTCTCCCTCTAATGCAGCAGCAGGGCACTTTCCTGCTGGCAAAGGGAACCAGGTGTGCTCTTGGAGAGCTGGTCTGTAAATGGATGGGATCAGTTATGGCTGCATGGGAGAGATGTCTGATTCATTTTGGACTGGCAGCTTTCATTTTCTGCTGCTGTGTCTCAGCCCTGGTCAGGTTGCCCCCATCAGCTGCATGGTATCGGATGGATGCATCTTGTACTCAATTATGTGTCTATTTGATGAGATATGCCCCCACATCAGTTGCAGTGATCTGGGAAATAGCTCCAGCATGGAGCTCTCAGAATCTCTGCACATAAGAAGCTATGAGTCATTAATCTACCCTTTTCGATTGATTTTGGCACAGTTCTGTGACCTCAAATTACTCACAGTGATCAAAAATCCTGGCACTGTAATTCATGCTATTATTAATTACCTGACAACACCCTGGTACCTAAAAAAAACATCCCCAGAGTCACAATGGAAACTGAGGAGGGCACGAAGAGGCGAGGAAGTCAACTCACAGACACAATGTTGTAATTGTGATCATGGAGAACTATTTCATTTGAAACGCAAGGAGACAAAAATCACTGAAAATATAAGAGTCATGACAGGAAAAAGATCCCCATGTGTATAAAATTAGACCCTAGCCTTATGAGCAGGCATGCAGGATAAAAGGAGTGCTCTAACCGATTGGGCCTGATCAGAAGGGTTAAACCAACCAGGGGAGCTCTTAGTGTGTGATCATACAGTCTAACCAACCAGGGGAGCTCTTAGTGTGTAATTGATAGGGTTAAAACCAACCAGGGAGCTCTTAGTGTGTGATAGGTAGGGTTTAACCAACCAGGAGAGCTCTTAGTGTGTGATCAGTAGGGTTTAACCAACCAGGTGAGCTCTTAGTGTGTGATAGTTAGGGTTTAACCAACCAGGGGAGCTCTTAGTGTGTGATAGGTAGGGTTTAACCAACCAGGAGAGCTCTTAGTGTGTGATCAGTAGGTTTTAAACCAACCAGGGAAGCTGGCAGATAAACCTTGATGTTAAATTACTCCTGCTGGTAGCACAATCTTTCTCACTCACGTCCATTGCTATCACACTTCATATTGTGTCAGGTGTATGGCCAAAACCACCTACCGACACACATAAGCGCAAAAGACAGAGCAGAACAATCCATCTGCGCTTCACGAGAGTGGAGCAAGGGTGGAGCTGCGGGGTGCTGGCAAACCTGCTGTCAGTGCAGACAACAACAATAAACATAACCACTTTTATAGAAATGAATCCTTATAGAATTCTACTCTGTCTGCTTCAAATCATGCCCGGTCTGTCATGTCACAGGCAGAAAGTTAAAGCCAGGCAAATTGTTCCGGATAACGTGACAATCGAATTAGAATCAGCTGATCGGCATTCCACCCAAGCCATTACCTGCACGTCATGTAATCCCATTGAAAACAAGCGGCACAATGCCAAAGAACAAGGAACATACTTTTTAAACTTCAAGGCACCATATATAATACACATAATGTAGTTATAGTTAATAAAATAAAATACTGTAGACTATTATTTGTTAGGCTTTGTGCCATTTGCTCACAAAGTACTTGTCAATCACCCTGTTAATCCATGGTAAATGGCAAATAGATAGCAGTGACAGGTCTACTTTTCATATTGCCCATGAACATAACTGAAGTAGAGTGTATACCCGTCTGTGACTTGACTTGCTATGTTTTTAATTTAAGCTTTCTTGAGGGATTTTGTTTTTCAGAATGACATGTTATTTTGAACATTTGAAAGATGCCATGTGGGGTATGTCAATGTGAGCTGATGTCCACAATTTAGGCTATTTCTGTTTTCTTGCAGACATAAGACATAAGAACAAAACAAGACATAGAACACAAAAAATTTAAAAGAAAAAATGTTCATAATTGCATATTTCTTCAAGAGATGCACTCTGATATATCGGATGTTAAGTTTTGGACTCAACATGACAAATCCTTTACAGTCATGGTACAAATCGCTCTGCAGGAATAGCCATATGCTTCAACCGATGTCCTGGTAAAATCATAATGATAAGACATTGGGTGGCATGTGTCCTTGAGATTGATAGCATCCTCATTATTTTGATAAATGTTTCTGGAAATAATGATGACTGTACAAACAGATATTTGTTGTCAGTTACTGCAGAACTAAACTCAAAATTTCCTACTGATTATATACACGATGGAGGTGATTTCAATTTGAAACCTAATGAGTGGATGGATAGATGGCCATCTAGACTCTCACATGAACATACTAAACAAACTATTGGGGATTTTATCAATAATAATAAATTGCTAGATGTATGGAGATCTTTAAACAGGGATAAGAGGCAGTTTACTTGGTTAAGCCATTAACAGAGAAACCCAAATCAAGTTGATTACTGGTTGAGCATCAAACTCAATTTTAAAGCATGTCACAGAAACTAATATTTCAAATAGCCCTATAAGTGATCACTATATGATAAATTTGAAACAAACAGAAAATAATAAAACTAATAATTCAAAGGTTAATTTGAAATGAAATTCAAACTTACTAACAAACGAGAAATAATGTAATAATATTTTTAAAATAATTTTTGATATTAAAAATGATAATGATAATAAATTAGTTACTTTCATACAGAAATGAGAATACTTAAAATTCACTGTCAGAAAACATTCAATAACCTTTGGCAAAAAAAAATTAACGAGGTAAGGAAAGCAGATGAAACAAAGTTGGTTAAAGAATTATTTTCATATTACAGTAAGTTAAATTGGAGTACAGAGGACACAGAAATAATCAATAACCTGCAGTCTCAGTTTGACAAACTTTATCTCAATAAAGCACAGGGGGCATATATGAGATCCAGAGCCAAGTGGATAGAGGATGGAGAAAATACATGACATATTTCAGTAATTTAGAAAAACATAGACAGGACGAAAATGCAACTTGTAGTCTCATTATAAATGGGAAAGAATGCACAGAATCACTATATATTTACACATCATCATATTCCATACATATTCTGTAAATTATTTTTTTTGGAAAAATAAACAGTAAGATTCCGATAATTGATGAAACGTTTAGAGATATCTGTGAGGAAGAGTTAAGAATTGAAGAATTTGATTGGACTATTAAAAATAGCATCTGTCTGCTCACTGGGTCCAGATGGAATAATGGCTAACTTTTACAAACATTTTTAAGAAGAAATCAAAACATTACTATTCCAGGTGATAAATAAATGCATTATCAAAAAGGAGCTAACGACAACAATGAGACAAGGTGTAATTAACTAAATACCTAAACCCGGAAAAGAAAAAAGATTTTAAGCAATCTAAGACCTATTACTCTTTTGAACACAGATTATAAGATTTTCACAACAGTCTTGGCAGCAAGATGAAAAGAACGAATATCGAAAATTATTAGTACAACTCAGTCAGGATTTCTCAAAGGAAGATCTATCCATAATAATGTCTGCTTGTTTCTGGACCTTATTGATTATGGTCATTTAATCAACGGTGATGGTTTTATGGTATTCATGGATTTTTAGAAAGAATTCAACTCAGTAGAACAATCATTTATTTTTGACACACTTAAACACTTTGGATTTGGCAGCAGGTTTTTAGGCTTGATTGTTATGTTACATACAGACATTAACATTTTTGTTTCCCTCCCAGAAGACACATGCCCCACATTCAACACAGGAAGAGGCATAAGACAGGGATGTAGTATTTCACCTCTTTTATTTATTGCTGTTACTGAATTACTGGCTATTCTCATAAATAATGGCATGTTGATGGATTAAACATAATTGGACAACAAGTAATTATGTCAGTTAGCTGATGATGCAATGCTTTTTCTAAAGAAAAAAAAAATCTGTTGCCATTACAAACAATGGAGTTATTTTCTCAAGCCTGTGGTCTGTGTTTGAACCTTGATAAATGTGAACTTCTGAGCATCCATAACTATTCCTACTCTTCATTATATAATATACCCAGGGCTCGAGTTGAGGGGGTTGCGGGGGGATGCCATCGAAATCTTTCAAACAACCCCCTCTTGTATTGTCCTCTGCCTTCCCATCCCCTTTTCTTTAATGGAATTAGCTATGCTATTTATCACCTAATTGTGAAAAGACGAAACCACAGCAATCCACGAAATCACAACAATGTCAATCTTACATTATTTGTGCTCCAGTTTGTGTTGTTTTGTATCCTCTGTGCTTTTGTGGCTTTTGGTTGCTAATTGCTTATTTGATTGGAGCCTGCAAATGCATGCTTCTCATTGGCTAATGCAACTTGCACCATGAGGTTTGCTTTGGACAAGGATTTCAGATGATACAGGTTCAAATGGCTAAATGACCAGTTCAGCAGAACCTTAGAAGTTGAAAAAAAAAACAACAGGTGAGATGATAACCAGTCTAATTATAAATGCATAATACACAGATCAGCCAAAACATTATGACCACCTGCCTAATATTGTGTAGGTCCCACTTTTGCCGCCAAAACAGCTCTGACCCATCGAGGCATAGACTCCATTAGACCTTTGAAGGTGTGCTGTGGTATCTGGCACCAAGACGTTAGCAGCAGATCCTTTAAGTCCTGTAAGTTGCGAGGTGGGGTCTCCATGGATCGGACTTGTTTGTCCAGCACATCTCACAGATGCTTGATTGGATTGAGATCAGGGGAATTTGGAGGCCAAGTCAACACCTTGAACTCGTTGTCGTGTTCCTCAAACCATTCCTGTACCATTTTTGCTTTGTGGCAGGGTGCATTATCATGTTGAAAGAGGCCATTGCCATCAGGGAGTACCCTTTCTATGAAACAGTGTACATGGTCTGCAACAATTCTTAAGTAGGTGGTATGTGTCAAAGTAACATCCACATGTCAGGGAGACCAGGTTAGAGTGCTAGAGACATACTCTGCATTCGGCAGTTACAATAACTAGTGCCCTCGCTTTGCTGTCCTGTACTCTGAATACAGGACACAAGAACGCCGATTACCAGAATCCCTCGTCGAACCAACTCAAATAAGATTTATAGTAGTCAGACTAACCCTTACTGTCTTCAAGTTTGGTTTCAATAAAGATGGAAGATGATGGAATCACTTACTCAGTACTGGACAAACAGACAAGGCATCAGTTTATCGAGAGCACTGATATTTTATTGTTTGCCATTTATTACAAACAATGGCAGGTGTTAAATAATAATAGCAAATTCTCATTACACTGAATTCCTAAATTACAGGTAGGCTATGTTTCAGAACAGGGTGCCTTAAAAGACTAGTTATCTTAAAATCAGTGTACTTACACCCAGGGGAACAGGCTTATCAAAGCAGAGGATGGAGTGGAGGAAGAGAAGAAAGATGGGAGTACTGGGTCTCCAGTGGCCATGGAATGGCACACAGATTTCGGACAAAAGAAGGGGTTGAAACCAGCTCAGGAGTATCTTCGGCAACTGGAGTGCAAGGAGCGAATGGTAATCCACAGGAGAAGGGTTGGGATGCCCAAAGACTGGTGGTTGAAGAAAAAGCTATAAAGTCTGGAGGAGATCTGATGGGGCTGAAGACTGCAAGTACCAAAAAAAATGGCACGAAAGAAGGAAAATGAATAATAAAAGAAAAGAGCCCGAGAATAGGTGGCATCTCCTTTTTTAACCTCTCCAGAGGTGGAGGTGCCTCCTATTCATCACTTGTGAGGGGTGCCCACCAGTACTACATCATGGAGGTAGGTGGGGGGGGGGGGGGGGGCGTGGCATGATAAGTTTTGATGAACTGTTACCAAAGTACACTAAATAAAGGTGGGCAAAAAGGTAAAAAGGGCAGTAAGTGTTTCCTGCCGTCGGTTGTGTTTCTAATTCCTATATTTCGGGATGCAACATCAGTCAGGGCATACCAAAAATGTCAGTTTTAACATCTGTTCTAGCATCTGTGGTGTTATTGTGACAAATTGCTATTGCATTTATCAGCGCCGAGGGGACGATGCCGGTCTACAGAAGTTATTTGGTTCTCATAGGTGGTGCCTCACTGGCGGTGGGGAGAGATTGGATGCCGTGTGGGCCTTTGTGGAGATACTAGATGAAAGATTGGAAAGTTAGCATTGGTCGTGTTGCCCAGGTGGCCAAGGCATCTGGCTAGAGCATCAAATGGGTCCAGTGCATGGCTCCTTTTGTTCAGGTGTTATAAAAAGCTAAGAATGTGCTGTGGTGGTGACAAGGAGGAACATTTGGTTCTCTGGTGCATCTTTTGTTTGTTTTATGTTTATGGGACAGGAAAGGAAAAGGGGTAGAGTGAGAAAAGGGAGATCCTACATCTAAAACAGATCCCATGATACAAAAAAGGGAGTTTCCACTGCCCCACACACATGAATAGCAGGGTTTCCCCAAGGTTTCCCAACAGAACATTGCCCAAATTGTCACACTGCCTCCGCCGGCTTGCCTTCCTCCCATAGTGCATCCTGGTGCCATGTGCTCCCCAGGTAAGCGACGAATGTGCACCCAGCCATCCATGTGATGTAAAAGAAAACATGATTCATCAGACCAGGCCACCTTCTTCAATTGCTCTGTGGTCCAGTTCTGATGCTCATGTGCCTATTGCTGGCACTTTTGGCAGTGGACAGGGGTCAGCATGGGCACCCGGACTGGTCTGCAGCTACGGTGCCCCATACACAGCACTGTATGTTCTGACACCTTTCTATCACAACCACCATTAGTAGCTCATCTGTTGGATCGGCCCACACAGGCCAGCCTTTGCTCCCCGCGTGCATCAATGAGTTTTTGAAGCCCATGACCCTGTCGCCAGTTCATTGCTTTTCCTTCCTTGGACCACTTTTGATAGGTTCTGACCACTGCAGACTGGCAACACCCCACAAGAGCTGCAGTTTTGGAGATGCTCTGACTAAGTCGTCTAGCCATCACAGTTTGGCCTTTGTCAACGTTGCTCAAATCCTTACACTTGCCCATTTTTCCTGCTTCTAACACATCAACTTTGAGGACAAAATGTTCACTTGCTGCCTAATATATCCCACCCACTGATGGGTGCCATGATAATGAGATAATTCATTTCACCTGTCAGTGGTCATAATGTTATGGCTGATCGGTGTATAATGCGGTTTGTATCACTCAAGAATGCGGAAACTGATTGATGGCTTTTTAGGGTCATTTAGAGGTCACAGGGTGAGTGGTGTTGTCACAGGGGGCGGGGTCCACAGGGGGTGTCACAGGTGATGTCAAAAATGATGTTGGTGGGTACTTTGAATGTTTAGATATGTGATGCTGTGGGAAACCGTTTTAGTGGTAATTATTTAATGTGACAAATATTTGCGAATAAAGCTTTTTTTATCATTTTAATTGCAATAGTTATTTTACCTTGTCTTTCAATTATTGTATGTCATTTTACATTTTACAATTCATTTTACATAGCTTATCCTTTTACAGTTAACATTTGTTGCAATATTTTATTTTATTTTTTTGGAAGGAAGTGAAAAGTATTATGAGAAAAATGACAATGAATAATATAGATTAAATTAATAGTTGAACTTACACCAATTAAGACAATACCTGTATGCCCTCATCTATAGCTTCGCACATAGCCTTCCTATTTACTTCTACATTAAGCACCCAAGTGGAGGGCCCAGAGCACCTCAGAAATAAAGTTACAATGTTGGCTCGTGTGTACTGAGAGTTCCCCCTCTGGTTCAGTCCTGCCTTAGTATTATACTGTATCATCATATATATGTATATGTTCATATATACATATATATACACACACACATACACACACACACATATATATATACATATTCACATTTGTACATATCTACACATTACATACATATACGTATACTCATACATACATGTACACACATACATATATATATATATCCATATTCATACATACGCATACATATGTACACATACACAAAACAATGTAAAAATGTAAACCCAGCTGTACTTATCCAAAAGATCCTACGTATATAAATATATTTTGATAGGTTCCAGGTTTTATTATATATAATAGCGACCAAGAGAGGTTCTGAGGTCTATAAAGCAGGTAAATTGTGGAATTGGGGAAGATTTTGAGCAAGAGTTCTCGGAGATGGACGGTGCTTTCCAGCCAGAACTGTGGTCTGACAACACACTCCCATCAGATGAGTTTTATGCTGTGCATGCCCAAACATGCTCTGAAAAAGCAATGTGAAATGTTTTAATTGTTTCAATTGCTGATCAGCAATCACCTGTAAAATGTGTCTGACTCATATGTTATATCTATGGTAATATATACAAGTATTATTGTTGACTGTTTTTGAAATTAAAAGCTTTGAAATTTTACATTTTGTGTCATTATTACAACCATTTTTTATGATGACTGATGAGAAGCGTCTAAAGGCTGTTTACTATACACCAACAAACCCTGGCTCCTATGGTGGTAAAGAACTCTTTAAGAGAGCTCTGTTAGAAGAAATGAGGTGTAGGCCTGTTGATTATCAAGTCACACAGTGGTTACAGAGCTAGGATGCTTACACACTGCACAAACCAGCCTAAATGAATTTCAGAAGAAACAGGGTTTTTGTGAGTAATATCGATTCTCAATTCTCAAAAGGGTAAAAAACTGCTGTTGGTAAAATGGGTCGGTTGGCCTGAAAAGTTCAATAGTTGGATTGCCGCAAATCAAGTAATTGACATTTAAAAGTGGCCAAAAAGAACTGTGAAGCTAAAACAAAATCAGAATCACCATAGCACACCATGGAGGAAACTGGTTTTTAAATCAATTCTCAGTAAATTATCTATGAATATTTACCCTGACAACAAAATTTCAAGCTATACCACCAAGCTTGTCAGACCTGTTGAACTACATGGGGACTGAGAGGTTGGATTAGTTGGTTGATTTGTTCCAGTTTATTGTGTAATTGGAGATTCTGGAGAAGGTGTTCATTTATGTAAATGTTTCTCCTATTGATTTGTGAGGGTCTTGTAGGTATAGGCAAATATCATCAGCATATAGGCTGATTTTATGTTCTGATTGTGCTGTGTGAATTCCTTTCATATTTTTATGTTGGTGGATTTCTGCAGCAAGTGGTTCTATAAATAGTGAAGGAAGTACCTCAGCCATTTCTGACACTAGTCCTCTAGAGTTTGTCATTGCTGGAAATGATGAAGACTACATCAACCTTTACATCTTCGATGTAAAATCATACATGCCGATAGGAGAAACATTGCACAAGTCGACCAGGTCAGTACCATCTTGTGAACCAGTCTAGCAATACCTACCCTTACAGAACTATTTTGGAGTGGATGCTGAATTATGGGGATGGGACTCTGTCAAATCAGTTCACAACAGGACTTTTTAACAAAGCCACCAGTGGTCATATGGATGAAACTGACCCAAATGCTACCAATGAAGGGCTGAGAAACAGAGCTTTATATACAGCAGCAAGCAATGCATCTGAGATGCTCAGACCCATAGATGCAGATATGTTTTTTCATGGTGACTGATAAACAGTGTGAATGATAAAATAAAAATGGTACGGAGTAAGGACGAGTTCTTTCTGATGAGTGGAGATGCTCAGCAGTAAAAAGCTAAAAATATTGGCGGCTTCCTTGTTCGTCAAAAAAATCACAGTCTCAACAGCTGTGAAGCTTGGACATGTGCAGGCCCTGTTGACATCTAATGTTAAATATGCCAATAAATAGGGTCAGCCTCAAGACCTTCAGCTTTGCTGCTGGCAGTAGAGTCTGTAATCAACAAAATTTATTTTTGGGCCAGCTGCCAAAATCAGTTGTTATAGATCTCGTGGATAACGATGCAATTACAAGCAGTTATAGAATGAACCCTGTCATTTTCCAACATTACAATGCTGAATTTTTTGCTTTGCATGTTGACGGTATGCAAGTACTGGCTAAGCCATTTCAGCCAAACTTTGACAACGGTAGTGCCGTTTGTGAATATTACAGTCTGGTTCATGCCACAGGGTAGCATTTAAAAGACCAATGCTTATATGTATCTGGTTTCACTCTGTATGCTTTCAACCTGGAGCCAGATGAAGGATGCAGCCAGCACCTTTCCCTAATCAAGACAGGAAACATGAGGCTGGAGATTAGATTTAAACAACCCCTCCAAAGCACTGTGAATTTGATTGTTTATGCCAGCTTTGACAATATCATCATCGAAGTGAACCAGAGATGCAACATGCAATACGATTACTACTAATCATGAACACCAAAGAACTAATAGCCTTGATGAGCAGCAGCCCTTGCACTAATAAAAAATGTTATGGTGTTGTGGCTTGTGACGAGTTACCATTGGCTAAACTAAAGCGGTTACCCGCTATGTTTATCGTGAACACACATCCAAAGAACATGCCTGGAGAACACTGGTTGGCTCTGTATCTATGTGCGGATGGGACTAGTGAATTTTCGACTCCTACGGTCACTCTCCTGACTCTAAATAATTTTCCGGACAGCATCAGTATTTTCTTGGATCTAAACTGTGAATGGATTGTCTACAGCTTACCGCAAATGCAAGACTCTTTAAGTGTTGCTTGCAGGCAACATTGCATATTTTATTTACACCACAGTATATTCATATGATAGACTTATGATGGTGTATTGTGATGACTTACAAACAAATTATGTTATGGTTGTTAATTATGTAAAAAAACCGCCCATCTGATTAATGACTTGCCTTTTTCGTTTAATCAATGTTTTTTTGTTGGCTAGTAGTTTAATACCCACCTTTTGTTTCTTTAACCTATTCAGCTGAGCTACTGTAATAGGTATATTACCTCGCAAAACATTAGGCATTTCAAGGCTATTTCACAGATGGTGTTTATGAGTTCAGGTGATTCATGGTTTAAGATGTTCCTTCTCTGCTGGGCATTGCTTTCAAATAGAGCTTTTAAAAGTGGCCAGTTTCTTTTAACATGTGCAGACATGTTTCAAAGCCTAGACTACTTTTTTTTGAGCATGTAAGCAACCGGCCACTCTGGAGGGTACAAACCTGTTCTGAGGTGGTATTCCTCGGGTGTTTGAGCTTTTAAGTCTACCAAGAGATAACTGTAAGGCCTTCTGGCAGCATAATCAAATGATTCTAGAAAAAATGTTGAATGTCTAGCATATATCTCTAAGGTTCGTAAACAACACAATATAGTTAGCATTAAGATTTACCGTGCAACTCTTTTTGCCCTGGAAGAAAAGATTTTGTACCAAATAAATGACGCTCAAATTTCTGTGTGGTGTGTATTTGGTAAAGGCTTTTTCCACTTCAGGATTGCAGCTAACCATTTCCCTCAGGTCGTTGATGATAATCAGATTAGATTTGTGTACAGGTAACAGCTCTTCATCAGTCAAAGAAGCAGGAATACCATTTTGACAAAGACACTTATACCACAATTGGAGGGTCCTGAAATGATGCATGAAAATGCATGCTGTAGGCAGTTATCAAATCCCTCACCCCCTGACACTGCTTTAGTATCTTGGTAGCAAGATTCACTTGTTGTACATCACACGGAATCTTTTAGAGACTGTGTGGTTCCTGAGAATAAAGCCTCTTTTATCCCTGACAATTTGTTGCGTGGTAGTGGTGATTTCCCTGGCAGGATGATTGTGGCAGGACTGTTGTCAGCTTCATTAGACACCCATGAAGGCTACCCTGAGGCTTCTTGTTTACCCTTTAAATGTGTGTTAATATAACCACTAAAAAGAGAATCAGAGCACTCAGGAAAATGCCAGACTTCAGAAGTCTTGGCAGTTACATACCCTTTCTCAACAGCCTTTAATAGTTCTATACTGCACCAAACCCTGGTAAGGGCTCGTTTCTCATCAGAATGTCCTGATTGTCAGCCTTGGCGCAGGTTCTGCAGAGGGGGGAACATACATTTTCCAGACATCCTGTACGGCAACATGAGTAGGTAAAGCTCTCTAGGCGGGTATACCTTTGCTTTGATCAGACCGAAACAGTTTTCAACCGGCTCAAAGTCACGGAAGATGATGGTGGGGTGGCCTGTGGGATACACCATGGATTTGTTAACAAAGGGGTAGAGACTGGTAAAATCATAGTCATGTATATTTTCTTCTTGCACTACATACTTTCATTGAAAAGCATTCGTCCTACCCCCAAAAACAGCTTCATGCAGGTCCAGACGCTCTGGGTCACAAGTCCTTAGAAAAGTCTGGACATCAGCACTCTGCTGCTTTAAATTTTCCCATTTGTGTTCCCTAATCACCCTGACTTTTAAATTGTGTGTTGTGTGTAGGTGTGTGATTTTTTGTTGAAAACTGTGGTGCATTGAAATAAAACTTTGTTTTGTCAGAGGGTTAATGGTGTTTGCATCAAATCATCACAGCCGTGGTAAAAACATCCAGCAAATTCATAGGCTGTCTGACCCTCACTCATCTCTGAGTACCCATCTAAAAAGTAAGGACCAGACTGAGCTTCCACTTGGAAGTGTGCTGAATGAAAGCATTGTCTTGATGGCTTAGGTGTTCTAACAAAGCTTTTGCAAAATTGTTTCATGCATACAAAAGCTATCGTTACACATTGAAAAGGGTCAATAGCTGTGCAGCTAAGTACCTCTTGCCTGAACCGCAGGCAACCCTCAGACAATTACAACGTTGTTGATACAATACATCTCTTTGTGAAAATCAAACACACCCCCAGATATATGTGTGTACCATTGCATAAACTCTGCCCTTTCCTTGTCCGTCATTGTGTTGTAGCCATAGTAGAAGGGTGGTGGGTAACGGCCAATGTAATTTTGGTTATCAACTTCTAGAAATGTGAAAAGTACCCTTTTTTGGCATTGTCCAAACCCAGGGCTGATGGCATGGCATTCAGTTTCATGGTAAGAAAGCTGTGGGAATCTATGTAAGGCTGTTTAAAGTCCTCATTGGTGACACAGAGCAGTTTGCTGCCTTGTGCTATAATATGGGGTGTGACTCCTTGCTTAACTAAGTTGCATTAATATGTAGCCATCATAGCCCTTTGAATTGTGGGTAATAAATGTGTGCCCTTTGTATTCTTGGCTACAGTACCGTCTGAAAAATGCCTCCACACAGTCTTCTACCTCTGCAGTCTAACGCTCACCTTTAAAATCAATACAACATATAAAGTTGGCAATATGTACACCGCTATCCTGATGACTGATAGCGTTCGCACGGCTTCTCAGGTTTGGCTTGTGGAATATAGCAGACATAATCGGGACATGATAATTCTAAAAAATTGAGTGAATCTGAATGATCTGCTGCTGCTGCTGCGGATGTTAGCCCCGTATCCGTGTGGTCATTATTACTGTTAATTGTTAGTAGCTGTTGTAGAGAAGCGAAAGAGAAAACCGAAGAATCTGTCTTCAAGGCTTTGACTCATTTAGCTGATGTGTCACAATAGTTGTACGTACTTTTTTCAAAGCACTTGTGATAACATTTGCTGGTAGCCTACACAAATCAGCGAACGTATTATTCCCTCAAGAGAAACTTTAAAACCAGCCTGTTTTCCGGTCATATTTTATTTAGTTACTCCATACACACGCATTCACAAGGTATAGCCCGCTGTAGAAGTATTATGCGATAAAAGTTAATAGGCTTGTTCAGATTCGAACAACGCAACTTCGCTTTTCCTCATAAACAGCAGCTCAGAGCGTTAACCATTACACTACATAAACTGCTTACCTATAAAAGAGGGACAAGTGATTGAAACAATTAACAATGCTAATGCATTGGACTGACAGATCATTTCGAAACATTATCTGACGCTTTGGAACAATTAAACACTGGCACGTCATCTGAAGCTTCAAAACAATTAAAAGTGCCTTGAAACACTGCCACGCCATTTGATGCTTTGAAAAAATTAGAACTGTTTCGGAACACTGACATAGCTCACTCTTACGAACAATCAAGACTGTTTCCAAATGCTGTGGTAGCTGACTCTAAGCCTGCAATAAGTCTGCTTTGAAGAAGTGGATATTAGTTTAGAGTTATTAACCAGTATAATATACTGTACTTTCTCAGATGTCACTATAATACGTTTTATTAAATAGCAACGACTTTGAAACGGTATTTTAAAGTAGGCCACATACATTCATAATTTTCTGGTTGTTATGCAGCATGTAACTTGCAGGAGGAAGCTATATTAGTGATATGATAACATAGGTTATGTGTCATATTTGCTCGACCATTGAGGATCATCTGTTTTTAAGAGGGTCGTAAAATATATGCACGTGAGATTATGCAACTACAAGATGCTTGAACTGTTTTATATCCTGATATATCGTTACATATGTCCAATTCTTCAATGCAGACTTATTGCAGATTACTTGTTATGACATACATTTATGTCACCAGCAGAAATCCTCATCACAAGTGTTTCGAAACAGTTCCTTGTTCCTAAGAGTCAGCGGCCAAACCGTTTGGAAACAGTCTTGATTATTCCTAAGTGTCAGCTGTGGTAACGTTTTAACACAGTCTTAATTGTTTACAACATAACACAAGTGTCCGATAACGTGGCAGTGTTTGGAAACAGTCTTAATTGTATCAAAGCCTGAATTAACTGTGCAGTGTTTCGAAACAGTTTTAATTGTTTAAGTGTCAGATGACCTGGCAGTTTTTCGAAACGTATTAATTTTTCCTAAGAGTGCAGCGTTCCGAAGCAGTTTTAACTGTTTCAAAGTGTTTCGAGACAGTCCTAACTGTTTCAAAGCCTCAATTAACGGTGCAGTGTTCTGAAGCAGTTTTAATTGTTTCAAAGCTGCTGATGATGTGGCAGTGTTTCGAGACAGTCCTAATTGTTTCAAAGCCTCAATTAACGGAGCAGTGTTCCGAAGCAGTTTTAATTGTTTCAAAGCTGCTGTTGACGTGGCAGTGTTTCGAGACAGTCTTAATTGTAAGAAGTTAATTATGTTATGTTGTAAAGCAGTGACACAGTAATAACTAGGTTTAAATCTTTCCTATCATGTTTGTTGTTTTCTCTCATTTTATAAGTTCAGTTCCTCAGTGAAGACAGAAAAAGGTTAATAAAATCACAAAAACCATGTGTGGAGCTGGTGTTACATGTTACAGACACTATCAAAACTAGCAAGTACTCACTGTCAGGAGTATAGCCTAATTAACATGCAATGGCTATGGCAATTACAACTTATACTACATGGATAAACTTCAATTAATAGAAGCAAATTAAATGGTTTTGAAACTACTGTTTCGGAACACCAATGATAGTGACATCTGGGGGTGATGAATGTCATAGATAAATTAAATATTACATCCTATTGATAACAGCAAAAAGACACTGTAGTTTGGATTCAGAAAGTAGAACATTGGGAAGGGTCAGATTGTGTCGAAACCTTAGCATAGCTGGTGCCTCAGAACAATTAAGACTGCTTTCAAAAACTGCACAGTTAACTGATGGTTTGAAACAATTAGTAGGACTGTCTGGAAACTCTGCACCGTTAATTGACATTTTGGAGCAATTAAGACTTTGTCTAAAAATTGCACCTTTAATTGAGGCTTTGAAACAATTAGGACTGTCTCGAAACACTGCCACGTCATCAGCAGCTTTGAAACAAATAAAACTGCTTCGGAACACTGCTCCGTTAATTGAAGCTTTGAAACAATTAGGACTGTCTCGAAACACTGCCATGTCATCAGCAGCTTTGAAACAATTAAAACTGCTTCGGAACACTGCACCGTTAATTGAGGCTTTGAAACAATTAGGACTGTCTCGAAACACAAATGCAGCTGACTCTTAGGAACAATTAAGACGTTTCAAAATACTGCAGCTTCATCCCACACTTTGAAACAATTAAAACTGTTTGGAAACACTGCACCATTAATTCACACTGAAACAATTAGGAATGTCTTGAAACACTGACACAGCTGATATTTCGAAACAATCTAGACAGCTACTAAACACTTTGCCCCCTGACTCATGGGAACAATGAATTGTTTCGAAACACTTGTGTTGGGGACATAGGCAAAATGTCATTACAAGTAGCCTGCAATAAGACACACACACACACATTTGTGAACGTCACTGCGATAGATATTGTAATACTAGTTGAAGAATAGCATATAGTAATTTTTGTCTTGGCTTCCGACTTGTTGGACACATTGGACCTCATTTATCAATTTATTCAGAACTTTGATTTGGAATTCCGTACATATGTTGATTAATAACTATTACTCCATCATAAATGAGAAGCGCGTTCATAGATGTGGTGTTTAGCACCTCTCCTGTGATATTTTTGACGCTCCAGGAATACCACAGGAGCTTGGAATTCCGTTGCAGACAACATAGAAAGGTGGCAAAGAAAAGATTAAAGGAAAACCTATCCATAGCGGTGATCAAAGTTCTTCTCATGGAATTCCAATATTAAAAATAATGGGCAACGTCGCTGTAAGCTTATGCTTACCGAAAAACCAAAAACACAATGAAAACAACTAATACAGTGCTTTAACTTGACTCATAATTACAAAGCAGGTAGCAGACCAGTGAAGCTAAATAACAACATCGAGATAAATGTAACTACCCAAACTATAACCTACCCATTCTGAAGTAAATGCGGTGCTACAAGTCACGACAATAACTATTTACAGTTAATGAACCTGTCACAATAGATAGGTAACCTATGTGTGTAGCTACTGTAAAATTCAGAGGTGATGTTTGATTTGCTAATGAACAAGGACGTATTGAAGCGGTCAGCTAGGCAATTAACATGATCTCTTTCCCCTCGACTTTAAAACGCCACACAAAAGCTATTCTACTAACTTAATTTATTGAAGGATTTGTTAAGGACGTTTTCCGGCATTTTCCAATGACTGGGTGCATTGCTGTCATGGCACACTAGTCGGGTGACCAGATCAAAATGGTCCCAGATTCTATCATGCAAGCATCATCTTATACGTATGATATTTTCAAATGGTACAAATTTTATCTTACAGAAATATATAATTTCCCGAAACAGATATTACTTCGAATTTTGCAGAGAACTATACGTTCTCACGAAGATCTCCAGGTTATGTGCGTTATTTGTAGTTATTTAAATACGTATGTAGTGTCTTATTCCAAGAAGACCCTGATCATATTTCAGTGGGGTTTGACATAATGTTATCATGTAAACATGCCGTTAACATTCTAACATTCCACATGGTTCGGAACAAGTTATGTTACGGCCACAAGGAAACATTCCAGGTAAATAACGTGCAAGGAACATTAAGAAAATAGGTCAAAGTTTCTAGGAATATTTAAGGTTCTGACCATGTTCTGACAACCAGCAACTGTTAGCTGGGGTATAGCCTTCTATGGGATATTTCACTCAATTTCTTTGAGAGGTCCATTAATGTAAAAAAAAAAAAAACCTAATAAGAATTCAATCTTCAGGAAGGCGAACATTTGCAGTTATTCAGATAGTAGCCTATGTTTCAAATTACATCAGAAGCCTTTGAATATTATTAAGGTTATGAACTCCAGACAGCATGTGCTTGACAGTTTGATAGCCTGTAACATTTAAACACCAACTCCACACATAATTTTCGTGATTTTATTCTTGTGATTTTATTCACCTTTTCTGTACTCACTGGGGTATTTACGAAACAAGAGCAAACTGCATCAAACATGAAAGACAAGAAATAAACATTGACAATAATGAGTCTTTGATGAAACACAGAACATAACTTTTCTTCTGACGCTGTGAACTGTCGGAAACGCTCCACATTTGAACTTGTCCGTTGCGTCAAGTAGGAAACGTGATGACGTTAAGCGCATGCTTCGGTTGGGGCTCCGGAGCAGTGTGCCGAAACACAGCTGCTTCGAATGATTCGACGCAGCTTCAGCGCCCCGTCTCATTTCGCCCATCTCTACTCTTCACAGACTCTGGCTAGCTGAAAGGAGTATGAGGTTCGCAGAGGGAGATTGCCTGCCTGCCGGTCCTTCGCCATTGTTTGTGTTTTTTTCACTGCTGGTTGTTTTGTTTTGTCGTGGCTGGGACTTAGCTGCAGGCTGTATTCTTTTTGTGGTTTCTTTATTAAAACAGGCTGCGAGCCTGACAAACTCACTCACTCTGGTGTTTGTTCTTCATTGTGCTGTCCCACCTTGCTGATCCTCCCCGTTCAGTGTCACAGTTGTGGAGAATGCGGGCAGCACAGTGAGCTAGATCAAAAGCACGACCCTGCCGAACTTGGATCAGTGCCAACGTTCGTTGCAGTAGAGAGCGTATTTTTCAGTTTGTGTATCCCGGTCCCAACGGGGAAGAATTGAAACGGCCCCGAGAGCCCCCTACCATTCAAGCTAAAAATGTTTTTTCTCTCTCTTTCCCTGACACTCTCTTGTGTTCTACTTCAGTTGCTGCGACATGGAGGAAATGCTGAGGGCACTAGTAGAATCCAGCGTGGCTCAACAATGGACTGCCCAGGTCATGGCGGAGCAGATGGCCCGGTTAGCGGAGGCAGTCCATTCCCGTGGAGCTGGAGCCACGCCATTGCCCACCCCCTCCCACAAAGCCCGCGAGGTGCTGATGAAGATGGCCGAGTCAGACAACATCGAGGCATATCTCCAGACCTTTGAGCGGGTGGCCCAACGGGAGATGTGGGACCCATGGGAGTGGGCAGACCTGCTTGCCCCCTTCCTAACCGGGCAGGCCCAACAAGCCTACCATGACCTGGGGCCCCTCGAGGCCCGAGATTACGGGCGCCTCAAGCGGGAGAACCTGGCCAGGGCCGGGGTGACCACCTCCACCGCCGTGCAACAGGTCGCCTCCTGGGAGTATCAGCAAGGAAGACCTGCCTGAGCGCAGATCGCCGCCCTCAACCGACTGGTCTCCCGACGGCTCCAACCAGAATGCCTCACCACCTTGGAGATCGTCGAAAGAGTGGCGGTGGACCGTTTCCTGCGGGGCCTCTCCTATGACCTCCAGAAGGCAGTGGGTCAACATGTCTTCTGGTCCCAGGAAGAACTCGTGGAGGTCGTGGAATGTATCGAGGCTACCCAGGAGATGCTGCACTCGGGCCATCCGGACAGACCCCAGCACCGCTCCCGTCCCGACCGCAGAGGCCCAGGAGGTGAACCATTGCTGGGAGGAGGAAACCCGGAGGGGCCCACCTAGGGTCTGGCCAGTCCCACTGGGGTGACCCGAGGGAGAGGAGCCACAAGCCACCCACCACAGGATGTCCCCATGCCGACGGACCCCGGTGGTGCACCAGCTCGCTTGAACCCCGGCCGCTGCTGTTTCACCACCCATCAACCAGGTAGCCCCCGGGCAGTCCAGGCCCCTAGATGTCCGGTACATGTGGAAGACCAGACCTGGGACGCCCTGTTGGACACAGGAAGTGCCGTGAGCCTGGTGCAACCCAGAGTCGTCCCTTCAGGACACTCCACCCTGCCAGACCCCCTCCTGCTGACCTGTGTCCACGGGGATGCCCACGAGGTCCCGGCGGTTCGCCTGAGGGTGAACATCCGGGCTGGGGTGGTCGCGGAGCTGCCCGTACCAGTGGTGTCGGGCCGAAATTTCCTGGGGTTCGAGAGGCTGATCGAGGCCGCCAGAAGAGTCCTGGGAAAAGGGCCAGCATGGAGCCGCTGGAAGCCGGGAGCATGGTCCCGACGGGAGAACTGACAGCACCAGACCACTGGCCCCAACGAAGCCTGGATCAGCCGCTGCCCGGGAGAAGAGGAGGAGGCTGACATGGAAGGTGAGCATATAACCCCACTAACAGAGTCTGATCTCATCTTCCAGGGGGCCCACCGGAACCAATTCGGCTCCGCCCAGCTCCAGGATGACCAGCTACGCCACGCCTGGGCCCAGGTCTGGGTAATCGAGGGGACAGTCCAGGGAGAGGGGGAGCCAGTGGACCGGTATTTCTCCATCCGAGGTGGGCTCCTTTATTTCAACGTGCGGTGCAGGGGAGAGATGCGGGAGCTCTTGGTGGTGCCACGGGACCGTATCTCCACCGTTCTACACCTGGCCCACACTCACCTGTTGGGAGCCCACCTGGCCTTTGAGAAGACCTGGGAGAGAGTGAGGGACCGGTTCCACTGGCCAGGGATGTACAGGATGGTGAAGGACTATTGTCGCGCTTGCGCCACCTGCCAGGTAACATCCCCCTGTCAGCCACCCCCTGCACCCTTAATCCCTCTCCCTGTTATAGAAACACCCTTTGAGCGCCTGGGCATGGACCTGGTCGGACCCCTCCCCAAATCAGCGCGTGGACACCAATACATCCTGGTCATCCTGGATTACGCCACCCGCTACCCAGAAGCGGTACCCCTACAGACAGCCACCTCCAAAAACATCGTTCGAGAGCTGGTGCACCTGTTCAGCCGGGTGGGGATCCCTAAGGAAATCCTAACAGATCAGGGGACCCCCTTCATGTCAAAGGTAATGGCGGACCTGTGTTGCCTGCTGCATGTTTCCCAGCTCCGAACATCGGTGTACCATCCCATCGCAGCCTGGTGGAGCACGTGGAAGCAATGCGGGAGCGTATCGCCCACATCATGCCCTTGGTTCGGGAGCACATAGTCGAGGCCAAGCGTGCCCAGCAGCGAGCCTACAACCGGCCCACGCAGCCCCGTGAGTTCCAGCCAGGTGAGCGGGTCCTAGTCCTCATCCCCTCTCTCGAAAACAGGTTCCTGGCTACCTGGCAGGGGCCCTACACCATCCGGGAGCGTGTAGGGCCAGTCAACTACCGCGTCGACCAGGCCAGCCGAAGAAAACCGCAGCAGGTGTACCACGTCAGCCTGATAAGGGGGTGGGTGGCCGGCCCCATGGAGGCGGGGGCTGCCCTGTTTACCACAGAGGAGGTCAGTCCGGCCCCAAGAGACCTGGTGCGCATCGGTGCTGACCTGAGCCCTCACCAATGGCAGGAGGTAAGAACTCATTGACTAATATTGCCAGGTGTTCTCTACCTCCCCAGGTCGCACCGACATAGTCGAGCACCAGATCCGGACTCCGAGGAACACTGTGGTGAACGTGCGGCCTTACAAAGTCCAGTTTGTGTTCTCCTCTGAAAACGAGCCAGACACTGTTCGCAGCCAAAACAAATCCTTAGCAAAAATTCTCCATACACTAGAGATGGGCGAAATGAAACGGGGCTCCAAAGCTGTGTCGAATCATTTGAAACAGCTGTGTTTCGGCACACTGCTCCAGAGCCTCAACCGAAGCACACTCCCAACATCATCACGTTTCCCACTTGATGTAACAGACAAGATCAAATGTGGAGCGTTTCCGACAGTTCACAGCATCAGAAGAAAGTTAATTATGTTCTGTGTTTAATCAATGACTCATTATTGTCAATGTTTATTTCTTGTCTATCATGTTTGTTGCAGTTTTCTCTTGTTTTGTAAATTCCCCAGTGAGTACAGAAAAGGTGAATAAAATCACGAAAACTATGTGTGGACTTGTTACAGGCTATCTAACTGTCAAGCACACGCTGTTTGGAGTTCATAACCTTAATAATATTCAAAGGCTTCTATGTAATTTGAAACATGGGCTACTATCTGAATAACTGCAAATGTTCGCCTTCCTGAAGATTGAATTCTTAGGTTTTTTTTGTACATCAATGGACCTCTCCAAGACTTTGAGTGAAATATCCCATAGAAGGCTATACCCCAGCTAACAGTTGTTGGTTTTCAGAACATTGTCAGAACCTTAAATAAAATATTCCTAGAAACTTTGACCTATTTTCTTAATGTTCCTTGCTCGTTATTTACCTGGAATGTTTCCTCCTGGCCGTAACATAACTTGTTCCGAACCATGTGGAATGTTCAATTGCTCCTCATTAACAATTTGTCAGAAGGGGTATAAAAGAAGACATGTGAGCACCTTTGGTTGAGAGAGAGAAAGAAAAGACGGCGTTTATTTGGCCCTTTAAAAGGCATTTAAAAAGCAAATAAACATAAAACTAAAGACAACACATAACTGAGGGCAGACGAACAGGTTGGTCCCTTGTCTGGGATCATTTTGATCTGGTTACCCCGACTCGCGTGCTATGTAGGCACTGCACAAAGGCCATTGCATATGCCGGCAACACCTCATCAATGCTGAGGCATCTCCGTGCCAAGCATCCGGAGGTTCACGGTGTTCCTTCATCCACCGCTGACAACACTGGTGCTCGTGAGCCTACCGGTCAAGGTGTGTATGATAAAAGATACGTATTTACAGACTTGTATCCCAAACAGCAAAGATGATAATGACGCAATATCTAAAAAGATCTACTTTCACATGTTAAAACTATGCAATAGATGCTAAAATGTTAAAAACACTACACATCAATACATATTCATACAGGTCTAGTCTCCAAATGGTCAAAAACATGAGAATAGTTACAAATATAATGTTAAAATGTATACACTGTAAAAATTTTAATGGCCTATCACAAAATGTAAAATGTTAAAACACTAATTTACACTATACACATTAGAGAAAAGGAAACTGTAAAAATGAATTTAATCAAATTAAAAATGCTAAAATGCTTTTCTTTAAAAAAAAAAAAAGCCTCATCAAGCTCTCTCTGGCAGAGAGAGCTTGATGAGGCTCTGGTGGACATGGTCGTGAAGTACTCCCAGCCCTTCTCAGTTGTTGAAGACAAGGGCTTCAGGGCTTTCGTTAACAAGCTCGACCCTACCTATGTCCTCCCCAGCCAGCAGTCTCTGAAGACCATGGTGACTGCCAAATTCCATGATAAAAAGGAGTGTGTCATTTCTGAGGTCTCCAAGGCTAATAACATCAGCCTAACTTCAGACGTGTGGACCTCCGTGAACATGGATGCGTACTTGGCAGTTACCGGTCATTACATAATGGAAGAATTCCACCTTTCCACTGCATTACTGGGAATGAAAAAGTTTCCCCAAACCCACACGGCTGACAACATCAGTGACTTTCAGAGTTCACTAATAGCCAACTGGGGTATTCAGGGGAAAATAACAGCCTTTGTGACTGATAATGCAGCCAACATGGTGGCCTCTGTGCGGCAGCTGAAGATTGACCATCTTCCTTGTTTTGCCCACACCCTAAACTTGACTGTTTGCAGAGCCATCGATGCAACACCAGGGCTGGAGGACATCCACTCTCGGGCATGGAGGATTGTGGCCATCTTAAGTCTTTAACCACAGCCAAGGAGAGGCTGGCAGAGGTCCAGGGTCAGCTCAACAGGCCCACAATGAAGCTGCAGCAAGAGGTGGAGACACGCAACAGCACCTTCATTATGTTACAGCGTCTGTTTGAGCAGCGAGAGCCGGTGGCAGCGGCTCTCTGCACACTCACCACCGATGTCCCTCCCTTGGTGTCTGGTGATCATGAGGCCATCCATCAGTGCCTTGGTGTCCTTGAGCCCTTCAATCAGGCCACTGTGGAGCTTTCGGAGGAGAAGAGGGTCTCCGCCTCCAAGGTGATCCCCCTCATTCGAATGCTCCAGCGGAGGATGGCTGAAAAACAGGGCACCTTTGAAAATCCAATCGCTATACTACAGATCTGCTGCACACGGTTCCAGGGCCACATTGGATCCAGTGCCATCCACCTCCCAATCCCCCTCCCAGTCAGCTGCTGCAACAGTAGGCACCTCCAGCTCCACCACACATCTGGAGAGAGCAGTGTCTGGTCCTGTTTTGATGCCTGTGTGAGAGACAGCAACAGAGTTCAGAGCTGCACAGCTGATGCCACTGTTGAGGTCGAACGGTACCTCAGTGATGCGTACCTGGTCAGAATGGAGTAATGGAGAAGGCACAGCGGCACATATCCTCACCTCTCAGTTCTGGCCCGGAAATATTTATGCATTCCTGCCACTTCAGTTCCTTGCGAGCGCATCTTCTCTAAAGCTGGGGAGGTGGTTAATAAAAAGAGGAATTGCCTTAGCCCTGGAACAGTTGAGAAAATTTTATTTTTGAATGAAAACCTTTAAGTTCATTCAAGCACTAAAATATTTTCGTCTGGCCCAAAAACCCTTGTTTTGACACCCCCCCCCCCCCCCCCATAATTGTTTTGTTTCACACCATGAACACAGCTTATGCCACCATCCACCCTCAAGACTATCATTGTCTTCATTTCATTTAGTAAGGTATGTGGTAGTCAGTCAGACATGAGACAAAGACACCAGTCTCAGCTACACAGGTACAGTAAATCTCATTTGCATATGTATAAAATACAAATTCTCCTTTTTTACACTTCAAATCTTTACTCATTTTCTCTGATGAGGACAGTCATAATCATTGAAAAGTGAGTAAAGCCTTAAAGAGAAAAAAATTGTACAGAGAATTTGGGTGAGACGTACTGTACCTGTGTAGCTGAGACCGGTGTCTTTGTCTCATGTCTGACTGACTACCACATACCTTACCAAATAGAATGATGATATGTATATATATGCGTGTGTATGTGTTACCCTCTTCAAGACACTCACAACGTGAAGTCCAACGAAACTCAGGGCTCACAGTAAACATGAACACAGCTAGCTGCATACATCACTCCTTTTTGCTTCCTGCTACTTCCCCCTTAAGTACCGTTACGTGTATATTTTTTAATTGTACTTTCCATGTCAGCATAAACCAGGAAAGAAAAAACTAAATAGATATATCTTTTACAATTTATCTTCTTAACATCAATTTTATTCATTACTATATTAAATTTACATTTCAAAGGAAAAAACAAAATAAATTAATGTCTCTTTTTTTGTCTCCACTACGCATGGTTTACTGAAACCAATCGTTGTTCACAACATGTGTGTTTAGTTTTGTAATCTATCTGCGTTCATTTGTCACGACAGCGCAAAAATTAGATATAGGCTATGCTTTACCTTTGCTAATATGGCTTTCTCTTGCAAGCTACATGCGGCATAATAACCACAAGCAAATACCCTGTTTTAAAGTTGTCGATGTTTAATGAAAGCTTGTTTATTATAATGACATCTGAGGGAGTATTTAAGGTTCGTTTATAACCAGATACAAATGTCCAATTCTTCAAATCAAACTTATTGCAGGCTATTTGTAATGATATACACGTGGTCTATGTCACCAGCAGACGTCCTCAACACAAGTGTTTCGAAACAGTTCATTTTTCCCATGAGTCAGCTGGCAAAGTGTTTAGAGGCTGTTTTGATTGTTCCAAAATATCAGCTGTGTCAGTGTTTCGAAACAGTCCTAATTGTTTCAAAGTGTCACATGACGTTTTGACACAGTCCTAATTGTTTCAAAGCCTCAATTAATGGTGCAGCCTTTCCAAGCAGTCTTAATTGTTCTGAGGCTCCAGCTGTGCTAAGGTTTCGAAACAATCTGAGCCGTTCCACTGCATCAGCGTTTTGGAACAGGGTGCCTAACTAGGGTGCTTAATGAGATAACCATTTCCAGGTGTGTTCACTCAGAACTTGTTAGGCACTTATAAGGTTTGTATGGCTCCCCCTGCTGGAGCCATCTGGCACCTACATAACGTCCTTCCCAGACCTGGCCTCTTATTGTTTTACACACCCCCCTCCTCAGCTTCAACTGTATGGGAGGGGCGACAGCTGTCCAGAGCACATCTCTCCTGAACAGAGCATCTGCATTCCTGTGCAGGGAGCCTGACCTGTGGATCACAGAGAAATTAAAAGGTTGCAGTGCTCAGAACCAAGGAGTAACCCTTGCATTGGTTTCTTTGCTCCTCAACATCCATACCAGGGCTGCATGGTCTGTTGCAAGGGTGAAGTGCCAACCCAACAAATAATATTTCAGCTGTTCCAGAGCCCATTTGATTGCCAGGCACTCTCCAAGGCGGAGTATTTCTGTTCCCTTGGCAACAATTTCTGACTTAGATACAGAACTGGGTGTTCCTCACCTTGAATGTCTTGATACAAAACGTCACCCACCCCCATGTCTGAGGCATCTGTTTGGACGATCATTTCCTTTGTAAAATCTGGAGTCATCAACACCGGACTGGAGCATAGGGCCATCCTTAGGTCTAGAAATGCCTTCTCATCCTCTGGGGTCCACTTCACCATGTTGTGCTGGTTATAAAGGTATAGGCCACTAAGGGTCGCAAAAGCAGACATCTCCCTGGAAGGTGGAGACAATGGAACCTGCCAGTTCTCCTTGGCATATGAATATGGTGTTCAACATGAGCAATCTGGCCGGGCATGCTTGAGAAGAAATCTTGGTGTTGCCCAACAATCTCTTGCAACTCTTGTATCTGACGGGGAGTCAGGCCGGGTCCCAACACAACATCTGCTCTCGGGTGCTCCTGGTGTTCTGTGACTGGGAGGCAAGAAAATAGCGCTTCTCCAAAGCCACTTTCTTAGCAGGTTTACGTGGTACAATTGTATCTTTTTCCGCCGCTCTGGCTGGCAGACTCGATAATTGACAGGGCCCACCTTTTCAACAACTTCAAATGACCCCTTCCAAGTGGCCAGAAACTTACACTCTGTTTTGGGAACCAGTACCAGAACTTTATCTCCCACCTGGAACTCAAAATGTTGTGCTCCTCGGTTATAGACACACTGTTGCTCCTGCTGTGCTTGGGTCATGTGCTCCCTTACCACAGGCCAGATTGCCACTATCCGTTCATGCATGCCCTCCACATGTTTGATCAGGCTGCGATGGGGACTTGGCTGGTCTTCCCATGCCTTCTTAACCAGGTCCAGCAGGGCTTGGGGCTGCCATCCCTAGAGGAGTTCAAAGGGCAAGAAACCTGTAGAAGCCTGGAGTACCTCTTGGATGGAAAACATCAGATAAGGAAGGAGCTGATCCCAGTTCCTTCTATCAGTTTCCATTACCTCCCTCAACATGCTATGGAGTGTTTTATTAAATTGCTTTACTAAGCTATCGGTTTGAGGGTGGTATACGGAAGTCTGGATCTGCTTTACCCTCAACAATTTACAGAGATCTTTCATGTTAGCCGACATCAATGGGGTACCTTGGTTGGATGAACATCACAAACAACTCCTGGGCTATTGCTCTTGTGGCCATAGTGCACAGGGGTATGGCTTCCGGGCCATATCCCTTGCAGGGCTGTCCACACTGACCCCTTCTTCAGAGCTGGGTTCCATCACAACATCTCCTTGGAGAACTTCTGTGGTAGGTCTCCCTCATCATCAGATGTGGATACCGTTGTGGGGGTGAGGTGTGTCTTCTTTTTATTGTTTTAACCTGCAGCTGCTCAACGGGTGCCCCAGGGTGGTAGTTGCAGTCTTTGTTCTCCTGGAAAAGAGCTCACAGTCTCGACCCAACAGTAAGGGTACGGGTAATTGAGGTACCACCCCCACTCTCGTGACAGAAATAGGTACCCTGTGGGGTACCTATTTTAACCATGGCCGTCTCATAGTGTTTGGTGTCGCTGTGAATACAGGATATCACCATTAGCTTCCCTGCATCACTCACTCCTGGCTTAAATAACTGGGGCTGGACTATAGTGACCATACTACCAGAATCAAGCAATACATCAGAATCCCTACCTTCAAACTTAGCAGGTATCATGGGGGCTGTTGTACCTTCATGGGCCAACACGAGGTGAGGAGGTGGCAGGGCCGTGGTCTTCCTCCCTCTGAGGAGGCAGCTGTAGCCATGGATATGTCGCACCCAGGGCAATTCCACGATATGTGACCCATCTCACCACACTCATAACAGTGGTGTTGTTCCACCTCCACTAGAGGGCGCCATCTGCTGGGGAATTCAGCATCAGTGGCTCGGTCCCTCGGGTTCCCTTGGTGGCCATCCACTTGGGCTTTGGTGCCTCACCCTGCCCAGGATTTCCATCCTTCAGTAACTCCATGGTAGCATGGTGGCTTTCAACTAGCTCGACTAGCTGGTTAGCTGACTTAAGATTTCCATTACTCACCATCATTTTTGTTTTGTGTGGCAAAGATTGCAAGTATCCATCACTACTCTTTCCAACAGGGGCGGTCCCGACGTGTCATCTTGAAGCCAGGCTCGAGCAATCCAAATGAGGTCAAACATCTGTCCCCAAGCTAAAATGTGGGGGTCATAACTCCAGTCATGGAACTTCTGGGCCCTTATTTGGAGATTGTATCCATAGCAGCGGAGCACTTCCCTTTTTAAAAAATCATAGTCCACTGTGTGGCTGGGGGGCAGGTCGAAATAGGTTTTCTGGGCTGGCCCCACCAAAAACAGGGAAATCAAGCTACCCCAGTCTGGGCCATTGTTCACAGGTAGCTGTCCGTTCAAATGCCTGAAAGTATACTTCAACAACATCCCCTTATGTCATTTTGGGAAGGAACTCGCTGGGATTTAATCTGGGGGGCTGGCTCGATGAAGACTGAGAGCTGGTGGCCTGGGCTACACCCAAATTCTGCAATTTGGCCTGTACAAGAGCATTTTGTTTGTGTTGCCCCTCCAACAACTCCCGATGCATTTCCTGTTGCGTTAAGGTGGCCCGTATTAATCTCTCTACACCACCAGGGTGTGCTATGCCTGCATTCTCCACCACTGAGAATTAACCATTTCCAGATGTGTTCACTCAGGCCTTGTAAGGCACTTATAAGGTTGATATGGCTCCCCCTGCTGGAGCCATCTGGCACCTATAACATCTTTCCCACACCTGGGGCCTCATTTATAAAACTTTGCGTACTCTCGTGCCTAAATAGTTACGTACACCAAAACCTATGAGTTTGCGTACACCCAAAAAAAATTCTGATTTATAAAGCTTGCAAGCTTCTCCTGCTATCATCTGATGGGATCAAACTAACAACTTAAATTCAGTGATACAGTCTAATATAAAGCTGAGAGCTCTCTGGGTCGATTTGGCACAAGGACATATCGTGCACTGAATTCTACAGGTGCAATTCTGAAAGGCCAGTGTTGAATGTAGCAAAAAGCCCAGTGCTGTCTCAAACCTTCCTCTCAGCTCCAACGACACCAGGTCAAAATCGTCCCACCTGCAGCCATTCTCAGTAAACAATGAAAGAGTGGGTTGGGTTATTTACAACAGACAAAGAGGCATTTTGGTTATGTATCAAGTCAGGTTAAATATACTGCAGCTTTCCTGGGACAGCACATTGCCATGGCTTAATCCCAGTTTTGTAACCTTATGCCATGTCAGGTCTTAGTGTGCAGCATTTACTGTGTGAAGCCATTAAAGATGCTGCCTTTAATAGCTGTGTAATGCATGTTCTGACTGTGTAGTATCCCTGCATTCTGCTTTTATATTTCATGCATGTTTTGTAGCCCTTCTTTGTACTTTTTCTGGAGCCTCTAAATCTTTCTTATTGTTCAGTGCCCAGAACTGCACACAATATTCCAAGTAAGGTCTAACTGAAGCATTGTACAACTTTGATATACCATCCTCAGGTTGATAAATGATACATTTGCTTTATATCCAAGCATCCTGTTGGCCTTTTTCCATGACAGCACATTACCTAGATCATACTTAACTATCTTAATGATAATTGTCAATTATAACTCCCAAGTTATTTTCAAATTCAGCACATTCCTGTTTTATTCCTTCCATAAAGTAGTCTTGTTGAAGGTTCTTATTTCCCATATGCGAGACTTTACATTAAACTATATTGAATGTTATCTGACCACTTTTGGATTCTAGAAGTCTTCCTGTATTAATTAACTTTGTTGATTCTATACTGCTGGCTTGACCCCCTAGTTTTTTTTTTTTTTTTGGAAGAGGAAAGGCCCCAACACCGTGGGACCTTTGTGGAACTCTACTTGGTACCTGCGGGACTCCATTTAGTACAGGACCATGCTCTGATACAATTCTTCCCACATTCCTCCAACTGTTTCTATGGTGTCTGTGTCCTCTGTGGAGGAAGAGAGTTTAGTATCATTGCTCTCTGTGAAGGAAGAGAGTACAGTATGATTGCTTTCTTTGGGGGACGAGAGTATAGTATAATTGCTCCCTGTGGAGGAAGAGAGTATAGTATCATTGCCTCTGTGGAGGAAGAAAGTCTGGTATCATTGCTTTCTGTGGGGGAAGGAGTATATTATCATTGCTTTCTGTGGGGGAAGAGAGTATAGTGCCCTTGTTTTCTGCTAGAGGCAAACCCAACCCTGATCCTTACATGGCTGCAATTTGGCACTACAGAACAGCAGTTAAGCATCAGTTTCAACTCATACTTGTCTTTATCAGACTAATTTCACTTTCCTCCCTGAAAGTCAGTAATTTACAGCATGCTGGGTAAGCTGTCAGTCCGGGGTTGGCTTTTGTGTAGAAAGAAACAGCAGCTCCACATCAGAGATAAAGCTCCACGTGTGAACTGTGAGCAGAGCCTGTCTAAATGAGTAAAAACTCTACTCTCCAAGCACCGACCACGAATCAGCTTTATCACATAATTCAGGTGAGAGTAAGCACAGATTAAACACCTTGCTGTTATGTAGGTGAGGATATGAACAGGTAAAAGGCATTGTTGTTATGCAGGTGAAGGTATGGATGAGTAAAATGCATTATCATAAATGTAACTGAAGGTACAGACTGGTAAACTGCATTATTGTAATGCAGGGGAAGGTAGGGAAAAGTAAAACACATAATTGTTGCTATTGCTATAAGATGCATTATTGTCCCATCTTGCTCTGCTTCGGCTTCTCTCCTGCTGCTCTCCATCATCTAGCACTTTCTAATGTTTGCTTAACATTGGCTGAACAAGCAGACAGTGGATTAATGCAAGTAGGAGGCTTTTCAGTGAAATCCTGCTTCTACGCAGATCTCACTGATGTGGCCTCCCATATTCCCACAGCAAATAATCATTATCACCTTCTTTAGGCCTTTTATTCCTCAGTAACATACTCATATTTGTAGGCCACCAAGTGACAATGTCACAACTCAGAATAGGACCCAAACGCAACAGATGCAGTTAATAATGTTTATTGGGTAGAAGGGCAAAATCCAAAACTACAGGTGTGCTCAAAAGTTAACATACCCTGGCAGAATTTTTGCTTTCTTGGCCTTTTTCCAGAAAATATGAATGATAACGCAAAAACTTTTTTTCCACTCATGGTCAGTGGTTGGGTGAAGCAATTTATTGATAAACGACTGTGTTTTCTATTTTTAAATCATAATGACAACAAAAAACATCCAAATGACCCTGATCAAAAGTTTACATACCCCAGTTCTTAATACCGTGTATTGCCGTAAGTCTTTTGTGGTAGTTGTGGATGAGGCTCTTTATTTTCTCAGATGGTAAATCTTCCCATTCTTCTTGGCAAAAAGCCTCCAGTTCCTGTAAATTCCTGGGCTGTCTTGCATGAAGTGTGCGCTTCGGATCTCCCCAGAGTGGCTCAATGATATTGAGGTCAGGAGACTGAGATGGCCACTCCAGAACCTTCACTCTTTTCTGCTGTAGCCAATGACAGGTCGACTTGGCCTTGTGTTTTGGATCGTTGTCATGTTGGAACGTCCAAGTACGTCCCATGCACAGCTTCCGGGCTGATGAGTGCAAATTTTCCTCCAGTATTTGCTGATAACGTGCTGTAGGAATGGTGTTCCTTTCATCATAGGCCTTGTTGACACCTCTCCAAACGTAACGTTTATGGTTGTGGCCAAAAAGTTCAATTTTGGTTCCAGAAGTTTTGAGGCTTGTCTCTGTGCTGTTTGGCGTATTGTAGGCAATATACTTTGTGGCATTTGTGCAGTAATGGCTTTCTTCTGGCATCTCGACCATGCAGACCATTTTTCTTCAAGTGCCTCCTTATTGTGCATCTTGAAACAGCCACACCGCTAGTTTTCAGAGAGTCCTGAATTTCAGCTGATGTTATTTGTGGGTTTTTCTTTGCATCCCGAACAATTTTCCTGGCAGTTGTTGCCGAAATTTTTGTTGGTCTACCTGACCGTAGTTTGGTTTTAACAGAGCCCCTGATTTTCCATTTGTTAATCCCAGTTTGAACACTGCTGACTGGCATTAGCAATTCCTTGGACATCTTTTTGTATCCCTTTCCTGTTTTATACAGTTCAACTACCTTTTCCTGTAGATCCGTTGACAATTGTTTTGCTTTCCCCATGAGTCAGAATCCAGAAACGTCAGTGGCTGGATGAAAGATGCAAGATTCTGTCTGGATCCCAGAAACTCACTCAGCTTTTATGCACACACACTGATTACAAGCAAACAGACCACAGGTGAGGATGGTTACCTTTTGTAGACATTCAAACCCATTTGTGTCAACATCTGTGCATGTTATCATGCCAAAATCACCAGGGTATGTAAACTTTTGATCAGGGTCATTTGGATGTTTTTTGTTGTCATTATGATTTAAAAATAGAAAACACAGCTGTTTATCAATAAATGGCTTCACCCAACCACTGACCATGAGTGGAAAAAAGTTTTTGTGTTATCATTCATATTCTCTGAAAAAAGGCCAAGAAAGCAAAAATTCTGCCGGGGTATGTAAACTTTTGAGCACAACTGTATTGACAAAAAATAGGCAAAGGTCAAAACCAGGAAAGCTCAGCAACAGTTCAAAATCACAGTCCACAAGTCAAAGAAACAGGCAACTGGTTCATTAACAGGCAGACTCAGCAAAGGTACAAAAACAATAGGCAGGAATAAAAAAAACAGGATATAGACAGATGTAGAAACAGGCAGGATAAGCATGCTCATAGCATACACAGTGAATAAATAGCTGAGACAAATTCTCAAAGAGACAGAAACAAGACAAGGTATAAATACACAGACGAGCAAATGAGACCCAGGTAAATGAGCAAACGAGACCCAGGTGAACAATAAGGCAGATGAAACACATGAGGAAACAGGTAAAGAAAAGGTAGAAAGAAGGCAGGCTAACAAAAGGGCAATGTAAACAAAAGAACATGGACTGGGGAGACGAAGAAAACTAAAACATACAAAACAAGACAAACAAAACCAAAACAAAAAATAACAGAAAAAACATGGTAAAGCACAGCAATACTGACAGACAAGGCAAATAACCCATCAGCCCTCAACGAGTTTTGGCAGCGAGGCTGGCAATATGATTTGATTTCTGTAGTCTAGAAGCTAAGGTACATGACTGGGATCCCTAAGGTTGGTGGTTCAAGCCACAGCAAGAACACCATTGCTGTTGGGCCCTTGATTAAGGCCCTTAACCCCACATTGCTCCCAGGGAGGATTGATCCTTGGTGAGCATATTAGTGATAACACGGGTACACCCCTAAAACCAGTGTGTGCTCTGACTCTGAGATAGCCCGAGTGTACCCGCTAGTGTGCCATTGTGCACTAGGAGTGTTGGGGGGGAGTGATGGGGAAATAGAAAGATGTTGCCAGAGAAAATGCTGCAGAATGCTAATGATATGACATTCCACACCAGCCTCTTCTCTCTCCAGTGGCAACTTGCTGAGGGTCACAGGCCAGAGCGATTGTTTCATACACACAGCATATCTGCTTTTGTCCATCTTCCAGGAATGATTGTCGATTGACCTGCATTTTGAATTCAAAGCTTCAATGCCTCTTTGGCACCCAAACATCGATCGATAATACACGAGGAGTGACGGTACACGTCTAGAGGCACGTAAGCAGTAAATTCTGCATGACTGTGCTCTCTAATGCAGCTGGTGACACTGAGAAGTCCAGGATCAATGAAAAGGGTAGGCCACAAGGGTGCAGGAAATCCATGTGCTGTGTAAGACTACACTGAGAGGAAGACTGTCACAGTGTTAGAGGCACACAATGCATTTTATGGTCATGTCTGTGGCAATGCCGTCTGCCCTGTTCTGGTTAGCAGTCTGTGTTCAGGGTAGGACTGATTCTGTAGGATAGGGCTGTCCAGCAATATATACTGAGCTGTCTGGGAAGACACAAAAATGGAGAGACTGTACATTTTAAAAACATTTCTTTGTTAAATTCTTAATAAATCCATAACATGAAATGGTGTTTATGTGCCTGATCATAAAAGCACTGTCTCCTTACAGAGAAACACCCAGCTATACCACCAGCGAGTGCAGTCTGTAATCAGTTGTCCTACTAGTGGTCAGTACTGAGGTCTGTAATAAACTCTACCACCAGCAGTCAGTGCTGTGCTCTGTAATAAACTCTACCACCAGCAGTCAGTGCTGCGCCCTTTCATAAATTGCACCTCCAGCGGTCAGTGCTGTGCTCTTTAATAAACTGTACCCCCAGCAGTCAGTGCTGCGCTGTTCTATAAACTCTACCACCAGCGGTCAGTAATGAGGTCTGTGATCATTTCTACCACCAGCCTACCAGTGGTCAGTACAGCAGTCAGTAATCAGATCTGTCTCTAACATTCAGTACTGCAGTCTGTAGTCAACTCTACCACCACCGGTCAGTACTGTGGTATTTAATCAGCTCTACCACCAATCGACAGTAATGAGGTTTGTAAACAAACTTTCTCTGAGTGTAGAGGTTGGTACTATGGTCTGTAATCAGCTCTACTCTGAGCAATCAGTACTGAAGTCTTTAGTCTTTTATCTCACCCTGAATAAATGGCCAAATATTCAAAACTATATATTAAGTGCATACGTTTGACTTACAATTAGGCTAAAACAATTTTGAAAAGAGATGTGTTTTGAATTGCAGATCATACCATTTTTATACATCAAGTCCCATAACAATACATTGTTTTGAATTGTATCTGAGTTCATATCATTAATGTCAAAAGTTTTATTTCTAAAAGAAAATAAAATAGAAACAAATGCTTCTGGAATTGTAAACAAATTCCAAGAAAAGCAGACAGTCTGACAAACAGAGCAAGGCCTTCAAGAAAGAGCATAAATTCTTGAAGTGTCCAAACACTCTCATAAAAAAAGTAGCCAAACAGTTAAGACATGTCAATGACTGCCTGCCAAGCACAGCAGTATGCAAATGACTGTAGGGAAATGAGACCTACTCTTATTTGTAAAACTTGAGGGCAGACTTTAATGGAATTTAGGAGTGTTTCAATATCGCATACATTAAAAAATGTGGTCGAGAGGTGCATTATGCCTGTCTGTCTCACTGTGCCAGGCTGCCTCATGGAAAGCCTCACTCACTGTTACCTGATGAGGGTAATCGGATTAGCTGAGGGCTGCATGTCATCAGTCCAGCGTCAACATGACCAAAGCCAGCCAGAACTCAACAGCAACATGACTAACGCAGCCAGAGAGAGTCCAACAACGTCTGAGCTGATCTGGTGACAGACCAGTACCACCTGACCTGAGAGCCACCTCAACAGAAGCACCCCCCTTAAATTCAGACAGAACAAGATCACTACCCACAGGGAGTGATTACATTTTATGTTCGATGTTCCTCTGTATGCAGCCCAGAGCCTACAATCCTCGCTCCATGCTTCCTGTTGCAGTGTTGTCATCAGGCTTCAGCTTATAGCCCTACACACTTTATTCATTTCCATACCCTGCACTAAACTATGTCTATGCACATTTCTATTCATTATAACAGCCTCCAGCTCCAAAAGCATTTTTATACTTGTAGCATTTAAACAGGGATTTTAGGATATTACGCTTCATTTGTCACCTTTCCTTCTTTCTCTCTTAACTGCTGGATATCATCTCTATTACAAAGCTGCAATGCAAAATTTTTACTGAAGTTTACCCCATGAGTGACATCTATGTATGTACATCTCTCACTCCTACAGACACAGACACACACACACTTAGTGTCACATGGTACACAAATCCACAGTCTGGCTTTGGTGGTGTGGGGGCTGGGGACAGCAGGAGCAGGATGGGGAGGGGGGCGTGGCTGGCACAGCTTAGCGAAGGTTAGCACACACACAACTGAGAGGCATAGTACTGCCCTGCTGCTCTGTCTCTCAGATTTCTGTGGGCCTGTAGCAGAGCCCTAAATAGGAACCTTGGTGACCAAGGGCAACCTGAGGACCAGCCACCATGGTGTGGCCAGTTCGCATGCATATAAAGTTCAGCTCCCCTTTATAGAAGATCATCTCCCCTTTCTGAGGAGAGAGACTATTTCCAAAGCTGTTCATTAACAGTGTCACCTGGAGGCCACCTTGCCAGGGTCACTTATGCCTTTTCAAAACAGCCTTTCAAGGCATTGGACTCCCTGTGTAGTTTCAGCATGAATACTCAATCATTTATGGTGAAAAATTAAAAAATCACCTTGAAGTCTTCTCTGTTTTGAATTTGGAATTTAAAGTCTGTCCATCAGAATCATGTTGTTTTGGTCACAGTTAACCTTGATAAGATGCAAAACTAGTCAAAAAAAGTGTACCTGTTTGTTTCTGATATTTCTTTATGACACTTAATCATTCTGGCAGAACAGAAGCAAGAAATTCCTCTGAAACAAGATTGCCATATTGTCTTTTGTATGGCACGTGCCAACAATTCATACTTTTCTATTTGTTGATGTGTGGGGTAGTATGTGGGGATTGTGTTTTATTTTGTTGTGCAGGTTTAGGTGATTTGGTCAGCATTGGATCATTTTGTCAATATAAGGTTTTTTTGATACTCTGTCATTTGTTCAGAGTTAAATAATTGGGGTAAAGTTCAATTAATGTTACTTAAAACAACAGAAATTCAATTATTCAGCTGACCCAGTCATTGCTACACAAGAAAGACAACATAATTGAAAACACAATTAACAAATGTCATGTTGCATATAACCATACATTTTCTTGTAGTTATGAATAAAGGGTGAAATACTCTCAGCTTTGAAATGCAGTTCATAAAATAACCAGCGAATAAGGAAAAATTTGGGAAAATATCAATTAACAGTCTACCCTCCTAAAGAGTATATTGAAGGTCCCAGATCCATAGAAATTTACAAAAGTGTAGAATAAAAATGCTACAATAATAATAAAGAGTTTGATCTGTCAATTATGCTTGTGGACTACCTATGGCTATGCTTCCTGAATTTTGTTCGAAGTGTTTAATGTACAGGATGATGTGACTAAACTGAGCTATCTAGCGAGCAATAAAAGCTTGTATTCTTGAAATGATGGGAGCTAAAGTATAATATGGAATGACAGCAACATGAGTTTAGAAAAATTTATGGCTAACTTTACCATTTATATCCTGCTTTAATCAATATGCTCTGAGCTAGAACATAGCCTGTATTGGAGGAGCTTAAGTTAGGTCTCAATTGCATGATAACATTAGTGAGGTGCTAACATGTTATGATTTCTTTTTGTATAGCTAACCAACTATAGCAAACAAACACATTGTTAACCAAACTACTTTTACAATAGATAATTGTTTGGTTTGCTTAGAGAAGCTACCCTCTCTCTGGTTGTCCTCTGACCAGATTTACTTAACTTATTCTGCATAGCCTCAGACTTAAAACTCAACGAATTCTGCAGCCAAAATTGATGTCAATGTATTCTTTTTTGTTGTCAATATTAGCTGCATCCATACTTAGATCACAAAATGACCATGTTGGTTTACCTCACCATATGTCACTTCTGGATTATGCTTGAGACACAGGGTTTTCAACATGATAGCAGAATACACTTCAGTTAGTCATACATTAATGTTTTTCACTTATGATGTACACATCAATTACTGCATTTGTGTGCCAAATAATTTTAATACAGATAGCTCAATCTGCAATATACTCTTTCAGGGCAAAGCAAATGGAAGCAGAGGACAGAATATAAATCTTGCTCCTCTGCCAGTCTCCAGGAGAGCATTTGTAAGTGATAAATTTTCTAAGAAGCACTTACCACCCTGTTTATTTGCGGTTGGGATTTGATGTTGCAGCACATATGGTTAATAGATATGACTGTTTAAAAAGAGGATGTGTGGGATATGACTACAATAGGTTTCACAAGCACACAAAACATTCAGATCTTTCTCACTTCTGCATCATAGAGCTCTACCCATACAATATGGTGTGGCACCATCATGGAGCTCCACCCTGACAGTACGGTGAGAATGGGAGAAAGTGTGAGTGGAGGGATTTGAAGATTTAGGGGGTTGGATCATGCAACAGAATTTATATAGTCACTACATTTTAGATATGTAATTCCCAAAGTCTAAGAGAACATGGTTAAAGTTAGACTGCAGGTGTATATATGTATTTATGCATATGCAATATAAATAGTCTACTGGCAAGCAGTGAACTTGGATCAGTTTTGTTCTCCTAAATTTAGGGGGCAGGATGGTAACTAGTCAGGCTGAACATAGAAGCAGGAGTGTTGGTCCCTCTGGGCTGTTGCTCTGTTCAGGTGAACATGTACAGCAAACCTGCGGGTCACCTGGACCAGTCAGCCCCCCACAGGGCATGATGCTCCCTGTAACACTAAAGAGCGAGGCCTCCAGTTCATGGGCATTCAGCAGTCATTACAGTCAATGGTCAGGAAAGGAAGCCTGGCTAAAAATAGAAACTGTCCCTTTAGGCCTCTAGGAATATATGGTGTAGTTCTGGGGGAATCCAGGAATGCACAGCCTGCCAGCCTGAAATACAAGTAGTTTTTGGTGAGTTCTCTGTCATTTCAGTTGTGCTGGTTTGTCTGTACATTAACCCTTAATAGCTGTGATATTAAAAATGATATATTGGAGAGATATTACCATTTTCTTCAATTGTTCACACTTGAACACTGGGTCAACAATTGACACGAACATTTGAGACAAATTGACCAGAAACTTAAACTCAGGTTTGATTCTGTCATGCTAGGAGATATTAACCCTGCCAGAGAGAACATAACCTGCTAATGGTAATTAACAACAATCGTTAATAGTTTGTGGTTTGTGTTTATAAAGTTTCGAGGCAACAATTGAAGCCACACTCATTTCAGCTCTCTTTCCCATATAGACTAATACAGCCACACACTTCAGTTCTCTTTCCTATATAGGCCTATGCAGCCACACTCATTTCAGTTCTCTTTCCCATATAGGCTTATACAGCCACACTCATTTCAGTTATCTTTCCCATGTAGCCTAACAAAGTTCAATTTACTTCAATTTTATTTGTATGGGGCTTTTTACAACAAGTTGTCACAAAACAACTTGAAGAATTCCCTGTCACCCATGAAGAAACCTTGGACAGAACCCAGCCCATCTGCTTCTGGCACTGGGTGGAGAAAGAGTTAAATGCAGTATTGTATGTAATATGAACAAAATTAATCATACTAACACAAACACTAATTTAAATAATAACAATAACAACAAAAACAATACCAGTGACAATACCAGTTAATGTAAAATAAACAGATAAATACTAGTGATACAGTTAAATATAAGTGGGGTCCAGTACTTGGCACAGGCAGGACAGGACAGGCGGAAAGGGGAGAAAGCTGAGCCAGGGCCGGGTTGCTGTGCTTGAACTTCAGCTTCAGACAGGAGTTCAGGGCAGGGAGATAAAACTCAGTCCACCAGAGGCTCTATGATCCATGCCAACACCAAGCTGTGTCCCCCACTAAAGGACATACTGTATAGGTATGTTTTGAGCCAGTCTAAAAGATAGAGAGAGAGTCTGCTCCCCAAAGTTCAGTAGAGTGAGGCTTGATATGAAAAGGCTCTGCCACCTACCTTTACCCACTCTCAGAACAATCAGAAATGCTGCATTTTCTGATTTCCTGAGAGCAAGAGATTACTGGGGAATATAAGGTTGGAAAAGGTCCTTAAGATACGGAGGGCACAAGGAGCAGTTTAGCCTGGAGGGACAGCACATGTGGTGGGTCCAAGCTGTCTGTCCCTTAAGCACTAGGGGCTAAAAATAGCCCCAATTCTATGAGGCTGACTGAGGGTTTTCTGCCGTTCTTACCAGCTTCCCTGATGTGCTGCCAGGCTGACTGATTCACATAACTGTAACTTGCAGTACCCATTCACACTAACAACAAAACTACTGCACACTTCCAGCACCCATTCATACTCATGACACTGCCACAAAGTAATTAAGGTTAGTTGTTTTTATGTTTCTGCCCAAATCAAAAAAAATGAATGGTTATTTAATGAAATCCTTGCAAGGTGAACCTTTCAAAATGGGTTGGGAGATTGGAAGGATTGTTTTTCTTGTCTTGGGCCACACTGAGCAAATGTTTTAAAATTAACCGGTTAAAAAACCAAAGGCTACTTAATGTATGGCGTTGCCCCTTTAAGAGGCAGCCTGATGATAGAGGTGGGGTTTTACTTCCTGGGCAGAGAGGAAGAAGAGTACAAAAAAGGAGGGAAAAAAGGTTTTCGGGTGTGTGATGAGTGTGGACGTCCCTGCTTGGATGCACCAGCCAGCTCCTGCCAGTGGACCAAGAGGACTACAAGGGTGATAATTACCAATTCAGACCCTATTCAGCGGTGCTGGGCAGTGTGGAATAAGAAAAACAAAAAAAAAAGGAAAGAAAAACTAAGGATAATTGCACACAAGCCAAAAAAGGAAAAATAAGGTCGGCTCACTTGGGACATATACCCTAATGGACAGGGCCCACAACTGTGGAGGCTTCGGCATCGAGGTGAGATCCACTCCTTTAATTGACTTTTTTTTTGGGATTTTTGGTTTTTTCTAAGGTTTTATCATACTCTTGGAGACTGTGTTTGTTTGATATTTCATACTTGTTGTTGCCGGCTTTTCTGTACATTGTGGCCATTGTAAATATTGTAAAATATGGGTGATGTGTATGGATGGGGAATGTGAATGGCACTTAAGATTGAATACATCGGTTCACTGGGTTAAAAAAAAAAATGTGTGTTGTCTACCTCCCAGGTGCTAGTCCTGTTTATTGTAACACTGATTGGGGGACTTCCAATTAGATTGTTATAATACAACAGCGTTTTTTCAATCAACACACTATTACAAGGGTCTGAGACGTAATGACCAAAACAGTAAACTCATATACCAATCCCCTTTATCATTCTGCAAAAATTTTTGCTTTTCTCTCTGATTAGAACTCTGATTCACTGATTTTACTAAACTCCACACACAATGCTTTATATTTGACAGTCTTCAAAATATAATCACTCTTATGTTTGCATGGAGAGCACTAACATTTAAAATGCTTACGTTATGTAGTGATATACACTGCACTTAAAAAGTCTTCACACCCTCACTGAGATTGCTGACTGTTGTCAGACGTTTTTACATCTGTAATGTGACCTTCTAACTAAAAAACAATGAGAAAAAACAGTTATTTTTTTAAGAAAAACTGAAAAACTTTCACCACCCTGATTGCTTAATTGTGTACACCTTTTCATAATAGAGGCTGTAGCTGTGGCTGTGTTCAAAATTAATCAATCACATTCAAAATAAAGTCTGTAGGTAATTAACATACAACATCAATGAAAGTGATCCTGAATAAACCCAGACTACAGTCATTCTCATTGATCCAAGATTAAAGTCAGATGTTGCTGTAGGATTGTCTTGAAACTTTTTTAGATCCTTCTGGGAGAGTCAATGTCCGCAAAGAGTTACAAAATTTGTATTGGAATGAACCCTGCAGTCTCTCCAGGGTGAATGAGGTAGACACAAGAACGGACAGCAGTTCAAGGGGAGGAGCAGAGGGGCTTGCTCCTCCCTCAATCTCTCCCAGTGCCACAACTCATACATTGGCTTTCTGAATTGTATCTCTCATTTGAATTGTATCTGCTACCTATGCCAAGTGTAACATCACTAGAGAAGAATATGATCACTTAAATGACAGCATGATTCAACTCTAAGGAATACTTATGCATGTCATTTGTAAGGTTGTGCAACAGGCTAGTGACATACACCAGTGATGTTAACTTTACAGTGTCTGGCGGTTTTTGTTGTGTTTCAGTGCTTAATTTATTAATTTGTGCTCATTTACTTAATTAATTAAGCCCTGAATCGATTAACATTTAATTAATCAATTACGTACTTCATTAAGATCTATGGCACTCAATTTTTTATGCAGGATCAAATAACTTCTAGATGAGAGAACTATATTAATACTACACAGAATCAAAACTAGTTGATATATTAATTAAAGATTGTTCGTCCAGGTATATGTTATTAAGTGGATTACTGTAAAACATTCAGCACATCTATTTACATGAATACATGTTGCAAATTATTCTTAGGGTTTCTTAAGTAATCAGTACAAATTTCAACCCAATCCAGAGAAAAATAAGCAATTGGTGAGGCTAAGAATACACATACAAAGAATCATAAAAATGCTCAGAGGGCCGAACTTCAAAGATTGATAACTAATAAAGGATTTGGAGTAGAACTATAGGATTTTGCAAGGTCCCATGAATGTAATGGACATTTTTTACATGAATTTTTAAATTACATTTTTTGAGAAAATCCATGTCATGAACATGGGTTTCTGGTTGAGTTTGCATGGAATAATCTTTATGTTAAATCATGAGCAGAATGCGAGTAACTGACATTCATATTTTAATGCATGAGAAGTGCTGGCGGCATATGAGAAGCGTGATTGGCTTCGGTATCCGTGGAATCAAAGTTACAACTTCATTCATAGCCAACGTCGACTTCGATGAACGGGCAAATCTGATTTGCTGTTCCAATTTTCCAATTTGCGCATATGTATGTCAGTAGGTGGGATCTGGCCGTTATTACCGCCATCAAATCCAAATATGGAGTGTGATAGCAATGGCCATGAGTGAGAATTGTGCCACCAGCAGGAGGCAGAAGTGAATTGTAATTTAACATCAAGGCTTATTTTCTGCTGTTTTATGCACAATTTATGTGGTAATTAAGCAAGTTATGCAGCATCGTGAAAAAATGTGGTAAATTGCTCACTTTGTGTTGATTCTACAACTCACTCGCACTCAATCGTAAAAAACTGGAGGGACTTATAATTCCTAAACTATGGTGTTGACAGTATGATGGTATGGGAATATTTTGCTGCCTCAGGAACTGAATGACTTGTAATCATCGAAGGAAGCATGAATTCTGATGTGTACCAAAGGATTCTTAAAGAGAATGTCCAACCATCTGTGTGTGAGCTTAAGCTACAGCATAATTGGGTAATGCAGCAGGCCACTGATCCTCAGCATTCAAGCAAGTCCACATCTGAACGAAAACAAGCAAAAGTAAAGTGTTGGAGTGGCCTATACAAAGTTCTGACTTGGACCCAATAGAAATACTGTGGCAGAACCTGGAAAAAAGCAGTTAATGTTCAAAAACCTGTACATTTGTTACAGCAAATTGAGTTAAAACAGTTCTGCAAAGAAAATGGACCAAGATTCTTCCTGAGCTGTGAGAGACTCAGCTCATTAAACTATAGGAAGAAAAATGGTTACAGTTATTGTCAAGGTGGTGATGGGCAATAGGGTGGTCCAACTAGATTTTAAGTTTAAGGGGGCAATGACTTTTTCACAGGGGAAATACTGGTAATTGGTGACTTTCTTGATTGATGTAAAAACTGTTTTATTTTTGCTTGGGTATCCCTTGTCTTATTGTTGTGCCCTTTAAAAAAAAAAAAATGTGCCTTACGAACTTAAAAGAAATGTAAACCCTCAACTGAAAAGGAAACATTTTTAAAATCCTTATTTTATTTGTTAGTATGTAACATAGTTGGACAGACATCCTTAGTGTTGATCGTTAAAATAAGGTACTGTCACTTTAAGATATTTACGTTCGTGTGACGACATGAGCAAGCTATGATAATGCTGTTGTTAACCTGAAGGAAATCGGAAGACAGAAGCCAGATGGAGAAGATGTAACAAACAAGAACTTGTTGATGTCGAACCGAGCTTTATTAAAAAGTTGCCTGTACAGGAAGAGCTGCCTCGTGGGTTTCTTTCTAAGGGTGTAACATTATATTTTATTATCTGAAACCATTCATGAGAGAAATATGCAAATCTGTCCAGTGCTGGCTAGAAGCAGATGGTCTTCCCCTCTTAATTTGCCATGTTAATTTGTGTTTAATTTGAAGCAACACAAATTCAAATATTTTAGTTGAAGATGCCAACCCAAAGACAGATGGTCACTGAAAATGAGAGGTACAATTCAGAAAGTCAATGTATACATTTTTGGCACTGGGAGAGATGGAGAGTGGAGCAAGCCCTCCACTCTGCCCCTCCTGTATCTCCCTCATTCAGCCTGGAGAGACTGCAGAGGTACATTCCAATACTCAAATTTGTCTCCTACTTTCCTGTCCTCCTTTCCTCCGTGCCCCGGAAACTGATGAATGTGTCCTCCTTCCTCCACTGTTCCAAAACGGTAGGAAACAAAATCTGGCCTCCTCCATTTGTTTCCTCCTTCCCTCCAAACGAGGGATACATTGATCTATCCTACCACAGAAGTCTTCACATTTCTGGGTGACATCATTGTTCTCATGACTAATCAGATTAAAAGACCATCCCACAGAATATTTCACCAATGAAAAGTTCTAAAACATGACTAGGGATTTACCAACACTGAAGTACAGTGCCTATCAAGTATTCACCCCCTTGGCGTGTTCTTCTAAAAGGGTAAAACATCCAAGGGGGTGAATACTTATGATAGGCACTGTATAAGTGCCAGACTTAAACAGCAAGTGGATACATTAATAGGGAAACATTACTGCTTCTTCAAACATATCCACATTGACTCGATATATTCACGTTTTTGAGTTGTGAATGGACATTTTATCAATGCAAATTCAGCAAGTTGCTGTAGCATTGTATATGTCAGGAGGTGAGCCTGACGTGCCGCTGCTTGGGTGAGTTTTTCTTCATTGGTGATTGGGGGCACGCGTGCGGTATGTGGATCGGGGTGGGTTGTCTCCCTTGCTTTGCCTGATTGGTGATCTGGTGCAGCTGTCTCTTGTTCTCTCCGCGCAGGGAGTCAGGATAAGAGAGCGGGGGACGAGGCAGCTCACGCTCGGGCAGCTTGGAAGGAACCTGCAGTATGCTGGGTTTTTAGGTGGGGTTATTTTTTGTTTATTTGAAAGTTTTGTTTTTGAATTTTGAATTTTTGCCAGCGGTTTTGTTGTTGTTTTGGTTTCGTTTCTCTCTTTCGGTTTTGTTTTTTTTTTCCTTTTTAAGAAATCCCACGGGGGGATTTCTTTTTAGGGTGCGTGTGGTGAAGGAGAGGCAGGGACTGCACGCCTGGAACTGTGTCGGCGGCCGACTGAGGGAAGGGACGGAGGAAACCCCAAGATCCAGCGCTAGTGTAGGGAGAAGGCGACGGGCGGCGAAGCTGCTACCCCGGGCTGGGCAGAAGGCGAGCGGGGGTGCATGCCCTGGTGGTGAGAGGGGCGTAAACGCAGAAACTAACAGCGTGTGTGTGTCCTTGCTCTGCCCAGTCCACAGAGGGGTGACCTGGTGTTTTGCCTCTCCCTCTCTAGCCTTCCCCGTCCCAGGCCCAGCGGAGTCAGAAGACTGGGAGTCCACCAGCGTGCGGCCGCGGCGGTTCCTGGAGGCTGGAGGAGTGGCAGTCTCTGCCTGGCTTTCTTTGGTTTTGTTTTTTATTTTGGGGTGCGGAGGAGGCCCGGCTTCTGGGGCCGAGTCGTGCCCCACCCTTAGTTTTATTTGCGTGAATGTGTGTGAGTGTGTGGACCTCCCTCCCACTGTGCGTTACTCCCCCCTGTGTTGGCCAAGAGGGGGCTGGCCTGTGCCGTGTGGGCAGGCCCGGGAGAGGGTCCAAATCTTGACACTGTGTGGAGTGAGTGTGGCACAGGGTTAACTTGTTTAGTGGTTTGGACTGTGGTGCTGGTGCAGGGAAGTCCCTCTCCCGGGAGTTCCCCCACGTGGCACAGGGCCAGCCAGTAGGGGCTAGCGGTGAGAGGGGGGTGTTGGAAAGGGGGAGGGGAGGTCGAAGTGGGTGGCTGCCCGAGCATGAGTTTTGCTGTTTTTAAAAACTAACCTAATAAAGTCTCTGCTACCTGACTCCCTGTGTTTTGGTTGTTTGTGTGGGTGGGTCCCAGTACCTGTGTGGGAGGGTCATCGGGAGGTGCTAGTGTGACTCTTGACATATATGCTTATGTTAAACCATGAACAGAATGCGAGTGACTGGCATGCATATTTTAATGCATGAAAAGTCCTGGCGGCGTATGAGAAGTGTGATTGGCTTAGGTATCCTCGGAATCAGTCGAAGTTACTACTTCATTAATAGCTGACATCAACTTTGATAACAGACGAATCGGATAAGCTGATCCAATTTTCATTTCATCTTCTCCTTTCCTCTTTCCTGCCTCTTGTTTCCTCCCCTCCTTTCTTTCACATACTTCCAGGGTAGGAAAGGAGGGGAGGAAATGAGTGGAGGAAAGGAGGAGATGAGGAAAAACTATTGGAATGCACCCCAGGAGCTTGAACAGCAGTGGCCTTGCTAACAGGCTCACCTGAGGATGATTGCAAATTTAGGCCACTCATTTAAGCACAGCCTGGAAGGCTGAAAGAGGATTCTTTTTCAGTTTTGGAGACTGGTTTTGGTTTGGGTTGTTTTTATCCCAGTACTGCTTTGTAAGCTTTGTTTTCCCTTTTCACCTAAAAGAAGAAAATAAATTTACCTTAGGTAAATTTTAAACTTTTGTCTCTTTTACCTTCCACTCACCACCTGGCACAGTGGCCACACCTGCCACTGTGCCACAAAATGTAATAATTAACTCACAACCTCCCAATTAGCTCTTGCTTGGTTGAAGGATAATTTAAACTATGGCTTACAGCTACAAAATACTTTGCATATTTCAAAAATATGTGAGTAACAATTATAATAAATGCTGTAAAATAATTTTAATAATTGGTGAAATTTGATCCCACTTTCAAAGTTATGAATTCTCAAACACCCTTCATTCCCATCTGTTTGTGCCCCAGAAGTTGGAGTGGAATGTGTCACAGGTCCCAAGCACTGTGTGAGATGAAAAGGTCTAGAACAGTGGCTGCTGTGTGAGTGTACACATGTAAGTATGTGTGAATATATGACAGCTTACATCTAATGCTGAGCACAGCTCCTTCCTTTAGAATGGGGCTTTGGCCATGAGACACAGCAGTTATTTAAAGTGACCAATGAGAATTACCAAGGAAAACAGGGAAAGGGTGTGGTTTTAAAGGCTGCAGATCAACTAAACAGAACTCACCATCTCCCCTCTTGGTCTGCCCCCATCTGGCAGACATTTATGCCTTATGTGGACCAGGCCATTTAATGCCATACATATTACATACCTGCCCCGGCCCCTCTTATGTCATACATATTAAAGATCAGCTGTTCACACCAGGAGGCATATTTTTTTGTGTGGAACCCCCGCCAACACGTTCCTCCGTGTTTACGACATACAGCCAGCAAGGGCAACCAGTATTTCTGTCTAGGTAAGGGGGAGGGGGGGTCACTGGTTCTCCCCTCCTTTCATGAATACTGGTGTGGGACACTGCTCTGATGTGTTATACTGTGCTGGTGTGTTACACTGCTCTGATGTGCTACACTGCTCTGGTTTGTTACACTGTGCTGATGTGTTGCACTGTGCTGGTGAGGGACACTGCACTGGTGTAGGACATTGCTCCAATGGTGTGTTACACTGCTCTGCTGTGTTATACTGTGCTGGTGTATTACACTGCTCTGCTGTGTTACACTGCTTTGATGTGCTACACTGCTCTGGTTTGTTACACTGTTCTGATGTGTTACACTGTGCTAGTGTGGGACACTGCACTGGTGTAGGACATTGCTCTGATATACACTGCCCTGATAAGTTACGCTGCTCTGATGTGTTACACATACAACAATACAACTAAATTTATCCCACAAAAGACCACCAATGTGTGGGAGATTTGCAATCTTACTATATATATAATCTGTGAACATTATATTCTATCACTGCCATTTACCAGACATTCTTATCCAGAGCAACTTACAAAGCAGAAGAAAATTAAGAGCATCCACATGAGTAATAGTGCCAAACCTTAGTTACCACTTTTTTCAACTCACAAGTACTTAAGCTTCATCACTTAGCAGCAGTGCGGGATAGCTATGCCAGTCCAAAACAAAATACAAACAATAAATCATTAGTCCCTCCTCAAAAACTGATGGCCATAGACAACAGACCTCAACTGGGTGTATGAGGCAGTCAGAATAGGTGAGTTTTCAGTCTGCGCAGGCACATGGGTAATGGTTTGGCTGTCCTAACTTCAGTGGGGAGTGCATTCCACCTCTAGAGGCATGGTTATGCAGGAAGGCGAGAGAGAGCTGTTTAGTGTTTGCAGATGGGAGAGATGTGTAGGAGAGAGGGTTTGACGACTGACTGAAGGTATTGTGGAGCTGTTCCATTCAAAGCCCTGTAGACTAACATTAAAGTTTTAAACTTAATGTGAGCTGCAACAGGTAGCCAATGATAGGAGGGGTGTGATGTGAGAAAGTTTTGGAAGGTGGAACATAAGTCATGCAGCAGTGTTTAGCTGAAGGGGTTTCACAGCACAAGGGAGCTGCAAAAGTCCAGAAGTGAGAGAATAAGAGCCTGGACAAGGAGCTGGGTGGCATACATTATCAGGAAAGGGCTGATCCTTCTGAAGTTATATAGAAGGCATCGACACAACTAAGGCTCCTCCACTACATGGGGAGAGAGGGAGAGTTTGCTATTTAGGGTTACTCCTAGGCTGGATTTCCTGTGACCTCAAGATTGAGGGAGAGATCTTGAAGCAGAGAGGACTTGGCTGTAATGTGGGACACCTCGGTCTTAGCCAGGCTGAGCTTCAGGTGACTTTGAAGCTGAGATGCAGTATGATACCAAAATGTCTGATTGTGGAAAAGAAAGGAAAAGCTGGGTGTCTCATGCTTGTTTTTGCTGGACTTTTGCCTGCTCTGCCTGTATGGTTCCTGTGAGGACTCTAATAAAGCCCTTGGGATTTTCTTGAACGGTTTCTCTGCTTGTGTGCTCATTGTATAATCCTGACAGTATGACTGAGCCAGCACAGAGCACAGCAGGGCTACAGGGCCTCCAGCAGGGACTCCAGCAGATGAGTGCTGCTTTAGCGGAACAGCAGAACCAGACCCAATCCCTCGGATTGTCCCTAGCATTGCTGACCAACATGCTCCATGACATCAGAGCGAGCCTCCCACCTCCGGCAACTGTTGGTCCTGACCCTGTCGTTGCGATGGTCGCCTCTTCACCCCACACAGACCTTCAACTTTCTGTTCCGTGATAGGCAGACTACTCCATCGACTTCCGGACCCTGGCAGCTGACAGCAGGTGGACCCGGGATGCTCTAACCATGGCTTTCTACAATGGACTTAGTGAATCCCTCAAGGACGACCTCGTCAACCGGGACTGGGGAGGATCTACAGAGGATCTGATCAACTTGACCGTTCAAGTGGATCTCAGATGCTGGAGAGTATTGCGGTGTAACTGTATTGCAGTAAATCCAGTCATTTCCGTCTGGAGTGTGGGGAACTTCAAGGAAAAGCCAGCACTCACAGAAGGGACGGAGCGCTGCACTGCCCTCACTCAACTGCACAGTTTTCACCTCCCCATCTAGTTACAGTAGTCGACTGACCGGATGCAGCAGGTGAGCTTGTCCACCTTTGTTGATTCAGGAGCGGCTTTAAACTTACTAGACTGTTCCCTGGCCAAAAAGCTAGGAGTGCCCGTGTCTGCTGTCAGTCCTCCTCTCAAAATAGAGGCCCTGGACGGTCGCACCCTAGGTAATGGCTTGATTAGCTGGCAGACTAAACCCCTTGTCATGTTTTCTCCCGAGTCTCATGTTGAACAGCCCCAGTTCTTCTTAGTGGACTCATGCTAAGGACCCCCTGGTGTTAGGCTATCCATGGCTAGCATGTCACAACCTACATCTCAACTGGTCCGCTGGCACAGTGCTGGGTTGGAGCGACATCTGCCGGTTCGGGCAAAACCAACTGTCAATGCATACTATCTCGTCCAAAGTCCATGCAGTGGACAGTTGTCAGGCAGAGACGGAAGGGGTGTCTCACGAATGCAAGTCTGAGAAGAACGGCTCAGGTAACATTCCCCTACCTTCCCGGGATTTAGCCAGAGTTTTTAGTAAAGCGGAGGCCTATCGCCTGCCCGAACATCGACCCTACGACTGTGCTATCATTCTGTATCCTGGTACTACCCCCCTTCAGGGGAAGACTGTGCTCTCTCTCTGTCCCAGAACACAAGGCTATGGAGGAATACATCAAGGAGTCTCTTAACAACGGGTTTATCCGCTCTTCCGCTTTGCCTGTGGCAGCCAGTTTCTTTTTTGTCTCCAAGAAAGACGGTAGTCTCCGCCCCTGTATTGATTATAGGGGTCTGAACAGCATCACGGTCAAGAACAAGTACCCACTTCTCCTGATGTCCTCCACATTTGAATGTCTCCAAACTGCTACCATATTCACTAAGTTGGAACTGTGCAACGTGTATAACCTGGTGAGAGTACAGGAAGGAGATGAATGGAAGACTTCTTTCATCACAATCCAGCGAACAATCCAGCGCTTTTCCAAGCCATAATTAACGATGTGCTCAAGGATATAGTGGAAAGGTTTGTTTACATCTACCTAGATGATATTCTTATTTTTTCCCGCAGTGAAAATGAGCATGTGCAGCATGTGTGAGCTGTTTTAACTAGGCTTTTTCAACATAACCTGTTTGTCAAACTGCAGAAGTGTAATTTCCATACTCACCAAACATCCTTCTTAGGGTTAATTATCTCTGTTGCAGGGGTCACCATGGATCCTGAGAAGGCTTCTGCCATTTCCAACTGGCCAGTCATGCAAGCAGGTACGGTGCTTCCCAGGGTTTGCTCATTTTTACCGTTGGTTTATCCATAATTTCAACTCGGTGGCGTCCCCCATCCTTGCATTGCTGAAAGGTAGACCTGCCACTTTCAGCTGGACCCTGCTCTCAAGACTCGCTTCACCTCTGCTCCTGTCCTTGCCCATCCTGACACTAGTCTTCTATTCTTGGTGGATCAGAACGGACCCAGCTGAACGAGGTGGAGCCAGAATAGTCCCAGCTGAACAAGGCGGAGCCAGTACAGACCAAGCTGAGTGAGGTGGAGCCAGTACAGACCCAGCTGTGAGAGGTGATGCCAGTACAGACCCAGCTGAGCAAGGTGGAGCTAGAACAGACCCAGCTGAGCAAGGTGGTGCCAGTACAGACCCAGCTGAAAGAGACGTGGTGCCAGTACAGACCCAGCTGAGAGAGAGGTGGTGCCAGTAGAGACCCAGCTGTGAGAGGTGGTGCCAGTAGAGACCCAGCTGAGAGAGGTGGTGCCAGTACCGACCCAGCTGAGAGAGGTGGTGCCAGTAGAGACCCAGCTGAAAGAGACGTGGTGCCAGTACTGACCCAACTGAGAGAGGTGGTGCCAGAACAGACCCAGCTGAAAGAGACGTGGTGCCAGTAGAGACCCAGCTGAGAGAGGTGGTCCTCGGAACGGCTGCAGCATAGTCTGTCCTTGCTTGGCAGCAGGTCTGACTGTGATGGCTGACCTGTCTTGCCAAGCAGCGCTCCTTGAGACTCTCTCTCTTTCTCTTTTCACTTTAACTTTAACATCCTTGCTCTGCCAACAGCAGCTGTCTTTGTGTACTGGGCTGCACCCCTTCCCCTAATGCCTCAGGCACCACTGATGAGACAGTAGATGAGACTACATGATAACAGTCTCAGTCATACTCAGTCAAAGCCTGTAATGTTCTTAGGAAACTGTATTCACAAGACCAAAAAATATGACCACATCTCCTTAAAAGCCAGTAACTCTTTTCTCCTGTGCCCTCTGTGGACCCAGTAAACCCAATATTTTAAAAGTGGTCAGTAGTTTTGCTATGGAGCTTCTCAATCACACCATTTTTGAAACCCCCAGCTGCCATATTCCTATCATGTTAGTAAGCAAACTCATTATGCCCATATAAATATGGGGAAGTAAGGATCCACAAAGGTGATGATGGAAAGAAAAGAACTGGCCTGAAACAGTAAGAGCAGCATTACACACAAAGGTGGAGAAGCATATGTGGCATAATTCAAAATATCTGTCCTTAAATATGACTGGCAACTGAATTCAATTATTCTTTTGCAAATCATCATTTAGGATAAAATGATGGTCCAATGTGCTTTAAGTCCCTATTATTGGTGACTCACACTTACGTAATCCCATCACAGCATGCAAGAATGAATGTGACATTCCAGCTCATGATGTTCTTTGAAAAATATTCCAAAGATGCTGACCTGAGACTGAAATGTCTTACATGCTGTTCTGTAAAAGGGTTGTGTCTCATTGCTCTAGGCAACATTGTGGGCAATGCTCCAACACTGGAGCTCATGGAACCAACTGCTGATATATGATCCTGTGTGAGTTAACAAAAAGTGGACAGGTTCATTTTCTTTGCCCCTTTCATGCTACTCACAGTGAAACATTCATCGAAGTGTCTTGTCTCTTCTCCCTTTTCTATCCAAAACCCTTGAATTCCAATACTTCCAAACAACTGTCTTCTTTCTTTTCACAGAATAGTCTGCAGGACCCCCGCCAGTCCGGCTTCAGACCTGGCCACTCAACTGAGACAGCACTGTGGCCTCTCCCTCCTCTGTCTCCATTCTCCTAGACCTTTCTGCTGCCTTCAACATGGTTGACCACCCCATCCTCCTGCCCTCCCTGGCAGCAATGTGGCTCTGCAGCACAGCCCTAGACTGGATTGAGTCCTACCTCTCCGGTCGCTCCTTCCAGGTCAGCTGGGCTGGTGCGGTATCGGCACCTCATCCCCATGTCACGGGTGTTCCTCAAGGCTCAGTCCTATGATTCTGAACTATGCCCTGTGATATTTATTTTTATTTTTCTATTATTTACTATCAAGAACTTAATGCCCCCCATGAAATATTATGTGGTTATTTAACTGGCTACTTTTCTTTGTTGCTTTCTCTGCTTTAGATAATGATTGTCTATATATTGTGTATGCCAGGGTTTAAAAGAACACAATAAAAAGCTTGTCGACCAAGTAATGGTTCTGTCCCACCTGGACTACTGCAACTCACTTCTTTCTGGCCTTCTGGTGTCTGCCATCAAACCCCTGCAGTTCATCCAGAATGCTGCAGCTTGTCTTATGTACAACCTCCCGAGACACTCCCACATCACCCCCCTACTAACTGCCCTCCACTGACTGCCTGTTATCGCTCGCATTAAATTTAAAACATTGGTCACCTTCAAGTGCACACTGAAAACTCACCTCTTCAGGCTGCACCTCTCCCCACCCCTCTCTTGCTCTCTTTGATCTATACTCCAAATGTTCACCGCACTTCTCTGTACTCATTTTTAACTTTTTTTTCCCCCTAGGTTGTTGTTCATTTAATTTTCTCCTTAATAGATTAGTCTATAGGGAGGTCCTTATATATGCTGTCACCTTTGGCACTTGGGACTTTACTGCTCTCTAGAGTTATCTTAGCACTTTTTGTACCATTCATAGTATGCACTTTACCTTGTAAGTCGCTCTGGATAAGAACGTCTAACAAATGGCTTTAATGTAATGTAATGTAATGTAAAGTAATACATGATAATCAATTTGCTATGTTTCCCAGTTTTAGCAAAATTGTTTGGCTTTAAAATAGCAGACAGGTTCCCATGAATAAAGTATCCCCCAGTAATGTGTATCTGATGTATGAAAGTGATTGAGGCTTGCTAACACCGGGCACTATCATTTGTGTGAGCTACGACAAAATATATTGGCCCTACGTTGGCACATTATTGTTTTTGCTCATCAGCCCAACATTGCACTCAATTGCTCTTGTGATACACTTCTTGGCCCTACAGTATATCTGCATGGATGGCCCATTATGTCAGCCAACTAATAAACTGTATAATGCTTTGTATTGATTCTGTCACTTGGTTCTAGAACTTTGTCCCAGCACAGATGGCCCAACATTGTATGCATTATTCAATATGACATTTCTCAAAGCTGGCCCTATTCCAGCTTTGAGAAATGGCAATGAACGTTTCAGTCACCTCTTCAGTCTGCATCAATGGCTCCAAAATTTCTGTACTGCAATTGGTCAAAGCTACATCAGCCATTTTGACTCCTTCTGGACTAAATGTGAATTGTTCAGACTAGGTGGTCTCCTACCTAAAAGGGAAGGGACTAAGCAGGTGATCTCAAACCTTATCCAGGTCATTGCATTTTATTTACCCTCAAAGTCTGATTGACTGGCATGCAAATATGATAGTGTTAGTTTACATGTAATATTTTTCATATTCCTGTTTTAATCTCTGACAGATCTTCATTCTGTAATACACATGTCTTAAATAAGGTCCATGTCCCTGTACATGCTGCCCTCCATAATCCCAGTGTTATTACTATCCCATGTGTTTCCTCCCCCCCTCTCTGGTCAACAGATTGAACCCACTTCAATTTGTCTACATAGTCCATATTCTTGTAAGGTTATCAGATGATTTAGTATGCTTTCAATAAATCCCCTTTCAATAAACATTTTGCTGCAGCTGGCCATCTTTTTGAGAATGAGCATATAGGGCCCTCTCTTATTAATGATGACCATATGAATTCCGTGTTTCATGCTCCCAAGTTTACCCTACTTCCCTTCTGTTCTCGTGTAGTCTCTAATGCACTCCAAACAATTAAACCCAGGAAATCAACTGGAGAGGATAAATTAATTCCTTTCTTTGACTCTCATTTGACACAGTTGATCAGTCACTATTATTAAAAAGATTACATAGCATTGGTTTTGATTCTTGAAGCTTGTGGATGGTTTCAGAACTACTTATCTGGAAGGCATCGATGTGTAAAAATGGGGAATGTCCAATCTGAGTTTAACTGGCTGTCATGCCCACCTTTATGATGATGATACTACTGTGTATTGTTTTGCTGACTCATTTAAATTAACTGTTACAAACCTGCCAAACAAATTTCCTTTAATGCTCTGCAAGGTGTGTTTATAGATCTAAAATTAGTTTTGAATGCATATAAAACAAAATTAATGCTGTTTTCTAGAGTCAGAGATACAGACTACAGTAATCTATATATCTCCACAATAGATGGATACAGTACTGAGAGAATTACAGAATATAAATATCTTGGCATCTGGCTACATGAAAAGCTCACCTTTATGTATCATCTAGACAATCTGGTGAGTGAATAATGGCAAAAGATCGGTTTCATGTATAGAAATAGAGCCAGTTTCTGTTTTGTGGAAAAAATGTTGTTGAAGTAGTATTCCGGTCTGTTTTAGACTATGGTGTTGTGATTTATATGTGTGCAGCTTCATCTATCCTTAAACCTCTGGAGTCTTTAAAACCTCTGGACTTTAAAGATGGATAATCATATAGTCATAAGTTATCGGCAATTTAAAAGCAAGATTTTAAACCTCCCCAAAACAGAATGTAATTGTTTAAATTGATGAAGTGCTGGCTGGTGCTTTTAATTTAGCACTTTGTGTTTTTATTTTTTATGTTTTCTATATTTCATATTGTATTTATTTATTGTCATTTATTACTCAAATTGTTACATTTTTTTAGATTATTTGTTGATGAATATTTTTATTTTGTTTCATTTTATTTTATGTGCATCAGGTCTCTCTTGAAAATGAGATCTCTATCTCATTGGCATTTACCTGAATAAATAAAGGTTAAATAAACAAAACATTAACTTGTGTCATTTTCAAAATTTAAAATGTAATATTAATTTCCCACTAAAATTGCCACAGCCGATCATTCTCCTTCCCTGGGCAGTGCCACAATCAGTCATGTGCTGTCCTGTGGCACCGTGGGGCCCATCCACACATTAGAACAGAGGTCTGATTATCAAGTCATTAATGAACAATTATTAAAAAACCAAAATGAACAATTATTAGTTTCACACTATCACTGGGATTTGAGACAAGACTCAAATCTTCAACTCATCTACTTAACTCCTACACCAGTTCTACAAAAATACAAGCACCTGTTCATCTTTTCTCTCACATCACAATTCTAAACAATTATAAGAACAATGGGAACAATTCACAAATATCTTCGTAAGTTTTTTCTTAAATTTGTTCATAGAAAGGTCCTAAGAAAAGTCTACTTCAGATTCATGAACGTTTGTAAACAACAGAATTGTTCGCACTTTTGTTCTTCTAATGATGAATCCCATTGTCCTCGTAAGTTGAAAGCACGTGCCAGTTTCTACTAATTAGCATAGGTAAACAGCCCGCCAATCCCCATAAAAGGACATGAGACTGCAGGGCCGTGTGCACACACAACTCACACATAGAAATGGAAAAGCTGAGAAGTCAAGAATGCCCAAACGCTTACACGTATTGCATCAACACTGGCCACAATCTCCAAGACACTTAAAGAAATTAATACACATTTTCAAAAATAAAGGTATGCACTGAAACCTGTTTGATTTTTTTTAAGTGATGCAATTCTTTTTCAGATTAGTTGTAAATTATAAATAATTACATAGTAAAAGTCAAATAAATTTGAAAGCATTTTTCTACAAACAAGCAATTAATTGCTGTTGAACTTGGACAGCAAGTCCCAGGAGTGGGTTGGGACGCACATCTTCTTGTTGTTGTGGTGGCTGAAGGAGAAGTGAAGATGCCAATGGTGCAATCGATGGTGGAGCGAGTATGTGCGTGCTGCTGATTGAAGGACACCTCTTGGTGAGTCTGAGGGTTGGTGATTGGTGCCATTAACCAGGGGTCAGGGCATATCGCCGATCTCCTAATGTAACAAGCCATTGTAGGAATAGAAGCCCACTGTTGCTGGGATTTAAAATTACTCAAAAATGTGTACCAATGAGCCATGGTTCTCCAGCAGCTTCCTTGTTCTGAGGCACATACCCACAGAACTGTTTTGTAAAATGTAGGAGTCGTGTGGACCTCCTGGGAAGTGGGAGACCATATTCAGAAGGTGGTTCTGGTAATCGCAGATGAGTTGTACATTTATGGAGTATTATTGCTTGCAGTTGAGATATGGGAATGGATCTGGAGGGTGTAACTTAATATGAACATGAATGCAGTCTATTGCACCGATGGTGTTGGGAAGACCAGCAATAGAATGGAATCCTCTCTTGACTGTGACCTGTTCTTCTGCTGTATAGTGGAATTTATATTGTGTGGCCAGTTGATTTATTTCATCCATGAGTCGCAGGAGAGTGCGTCTAAATTAACACAATTGATGTGAATTGAGGTATCAGCCTAGTGTTTATTTATTTTAAAAGACCAATAATGCTTTGTAAAATAATGACAAAACTTATTTTAAAATATTATAAATGATAAAAAATATTATTGTAATTTAAATCCTATAATATTATACAACTGTAGAATTGAAGAAAACACAATAACCAATTATTTTGCACAGACTTGTCAGCACTCAAATGTGAATGAGAGTGCTCTTGCGTGTGCGCTTACCTAAGAACAAATCCCGGATAAGAAAACATTGGTGAATGTCAGAATCTTTGTGAAAACTGGAAAAAAAAGTGGGTTTTCCGAAGAAAATTCTTCTTAGGAGTGGTTGGTGAATTAAGCCCAGTTATTATAAGAAAACGTCCAAGCAAAACACTGTGTATGCTTTTTACAGTATATTTTAGTACAAACAGAAAAAAATGCCATCTTTTACAAAAGGTTATAGTACACAGGAGGTATGTGTAACACTTAGAATGCACTTAGCATAAGCCTGCTGATAAGTAAATATATTTATACATAAGTTTCATATTGAGCACATCAGTGTACAGTTGGTTCTAGTAATTTGTTGCATGTGCCATTTTGTGCAAAAAAAAATTTTAAAAGGAGATAATATGCTTTTAAATAATGTATTATATTTAAAAAATTGAAAATAAAATGATATAAAAAATAATTACATTATAGACCCAAAGCACATTCTGTTCACCGACTGTGCACTTAAATACTAACTGCATGTGGCCTCTATCCGACAGCTCAGCTAGCCAGGCGAGTTCCTGGCTGGCAGTGTCTTCCTGTAAGCCCTGCCTCTAATGATAGGACTAGCTGGAGCAGAGTTTCACCTCCTGTGTGGAGCCTGGTAGTTCCCAGAACTTATTCCAGTCACTGAGCTAATGGTGATTGCAGTTGTCATTTGCTCTTCTCTTGGTAAGAAGACAAAAAGGCTGAACTATCAAAATGTCAGTGTCCCTTTAAGTGAAACAGTGGGGAACCAACCTCAAACATGGAGTGTGTGCATCTGGATTACAGCATTCCAAAGAAAAGGTTCTCACAGAACAAAAAAAAAAAACTTCAAAAATTTGCCTACCCAGGTGGGATTTATTTATTATGTACTGCTCCAAGATACAGTCAAGAAATCAAATATTTGTTCATCCCATTAATTTTCATTTAAACAAAAGAGCCACTGGGCAGACTGTATCTGTAAAGATGGACGTTTAAAACTTTTTTACTATATTTTCTGACCACAACAATAAAATTTAACAAATGATCACTAAAAAAATGTTAAGTTCCATCAGCTGTACAGTACATACAATGTCATAAAACTGGCCACCAAAATTACAAACGCACTACAGTGCAGGTGTAAAATTTTGAGCAGCATTTTCATCAGAGGATTAAATATTATTAAATATCATTATATACACATCCCAAACAGAAATTCCACAAGTTTACATACCATGCCTCTGGGGCAGAATTGAAATAAATAAATTCAAATTTTTCACTTGATTTTATATTAAGCTTTTTAATGATTCAGGAATTTTTTTCAAAACTTTTCTAATCAACAGCTGCTGAGTTTCAAATATTACCAAGACAAATATTTTGATTGGAAGATGTAACAAGCTCAAGCTCTCAAAACTGTCAACCGCCATTTTATAATATCACTCAGAACATATTATTGTTGTGTATCAGGGACATTCCTGACAGGTAGGCACCTGATGTGCTACACTTTTTTTTCAAAATAATTTTTTAGAGGAACGCAAAAAACCCAGGACTAACTTTCCTCCTTCACGGTTCTCTATTCTAGACTGCTGGCAGGGCCCATGAATGATACAAAGACAAAATGTGGTGGCTACCCTTTGTGGCCGTAGGCATACAAAGGAACAGGAATACTCTGGATTTTCATATAAAATAAGAATGTATGAAGAATGTATTGCAAAAGTGAAAAGAGGTAAAAAAAAAAACAATGGTAGATTCTTTCCCTTTAAACAAGTGAAGAAAGAACAAATGCAGAGAATGCAACCCCTTGAATGGACAGCTGTTAAGACAAGATCATACTGCAGTAGAAAGTAACTTTACCATTTGAGAACAAAAAATCATGTTTTCATGAACTTTGTTGTGAAAACAACATATGGCACCCAAAAGTATTTTCCTCAAAGGTTTGAGCCTCCCACTCTTTGTGGGAACAAGTTTGTGTGTCAACATCCTCTGAACCTCGCTCTGATGGGTTCAGGGGAGGATTTATCTGGGTGCTGACCTATGGGGTCATTCCATCAGAAATCATACCTGCCCCCCGAAATGTTTTGTACACAATGTTTACTACATCACTGATAGACATGAAGCGACAACATTTGCAGCACTGAAACAATGATTTCCTGTTCGGTTTGGGCAGACAGAGGGGGATGACCACCCCTGCCCTTTTTTTCTGGGTGTAAAGGTCTTTTGTGTTTTAACTGACATACCACCTATCCCATATGCCAGTTGACACCTCCAAACATGGCATTTTCCCAGATCTTTAATGGGAGGGCATGTGCCTTGTTAAGGCAGAATGGCTCTCAGCTAGATGCTCAACGACATATCAAATTTTAGGGCAAAGGAAACCCTTCATTTTGGTAAGTTTGTCATATGGGTCATTCCATTTTTCATTGGGTTCAGGAAATTTGCAAGCTATAGCTTGTAATGGCTTAGTTTGATGCATACTAGATGATGTCATCTTGTTCCACGTGTCAATGAAAAACAGGTCATAGGTATCAGACAGATATTGAAAACCTTGAAGTCAACATAGTACAAATATCTACCTTTGAAATAAAACCACAGAATGTAATATTACAGCCAGTGAAAAGTATGAAAAATAAGCTATTTTCAAAAAATTATTAAATGATTGAGTAATATAACATCTCAAAATTTTTTATATATCTGCAATGAATAGTAACACTTTCCTGTAAAAAAGTTTCAATTAAAATAATCCTTCTTGGGAAAATATTCAGTCAAAATGTCTTAAAAAGTGGGTTTTTTTAGCTCCCAAGCTATATTTAGCAAGATGCGTGGCACTCAATTTGTTATGCAGGACCAAATAACTTCTAGATATGATAGAACTATATTAATACTACACAGAATCAAAATTTGGTTGCAAAAAAGTGAAAACTAGAAGAGATATTCATTTTTGAAAATTAAAGATTCTTAAAGTTATATGAATTTGATTATTGTAAAAATTCAGCAACAACTATTTACATGAATACATGTTGCAAATTATTCTTAGGGTTTCTTAAGTGATCAGTAGAAATTTCAACCCAATCCAGTGAAAAATAAGCAATTGGTGAGGCTAAGAATACACATACAAAGAATCGTAAGAATGCTCAGAGGGCCTTATGAAACTTCAAAGATTCATAACTAATAAAGTATTTGGAGTAGAGCTACAGGATATTGCAAGGTCCCATGAATGTAATGGATGTTTTTACATGAATTTCCATGAAATTTTCCAAAGAAAATCCATTACATGAAATGGAATGTCCTAAGTGAGTTGATATGGAATGACCAATACATACAGAACCATGCAACCCAGCCAGTACTGACCCCCAAACACAATACAATTTAATTTTTCCTGATTTCTGAAGTAAATCTTCTGAGAAGAATGTGCACAAAACTGTTCACAATGTGCATGTACGATAATTAAGATATGACTCATAAAAATGTATGGTTTACATCTGTATTTCATCTAACTTTAAATATCTTACTTTATAAGAGACATTTTAAAATCAATACTTCATTATTTGAGAAAAGAGATGAGGTCAGACAGCTACATGCCCAAACTGCAGGTGCACCAGTCACAGAGATGGAAAAAATGGTTTAATGTTTCAAAGGGAGCAGAGATGAAAATCACAGTAGCAATATGCCAAACAAGGAAATATGAAACAAACAGAAAACAGGAACAGTGGTCGCAAGGTGAAGCTCAATGACAAGGATAAACATGACAGGCTGACCGTAAACTAGCCTCAGTAATTAAAGTTTGAGATCGGTGCATGGAGGTGTAGATTCAGTTTCAGTCAAATAACTGAATCTACACCTCCATGAGCCAGTCTCAAAAGCTATACGATGAGTTTCACAAAGCTGCTCTTTGTGGTTGTGAAACAGCTTGTAACCAAGGCCAATGTAAAATACATAACCTGGCACAATGAGCACAAAACCACAACCTCTATGCAGTGTAACAGAATAATATTATATGATTAGTGTATTTGCACTGGTTTTCCTACATTCTTTATGTCTGCGGTAAGACAAGGGAAGCCTCTACCCCATATCGCCTGTTCCCAGCAGTTAAAAGTTAGTCACTGGGTTTGAGGAATACATAGCCTGAGGAATAAAAAGCCATATAGTGACCAAGTGAAACCCTGTGGTGCAAGTATTGTTTCCTCAAAATGTTCCCATATTATAGACAATAACAGGACAAGGCTTTCCTTCAACAAAAACATTTCTATATCCCACAAGAAACCGTTCACAACTTGGTTTACAGAAACTGTATAACAGAATTTCAAGAGGGATTGAAGCTGTGTCACTGAAGGTTACAGAATAAATACTCATGCATTCCTTGTTTCCATTATTTCTTCTACCGTTTTGTCTACCTCTCCTATACCCATACACACACACACACACACATGTGTGTGTATATATATATATATATAATCTGAATAAAGAATGGCATTGATAACCAAAGGCACATTGCGTTTAAACATAGTCCTACTCTTCTCCATATGCAAAATGACAATGCAAAAGTGTTAAAGCTTGACTGGAGAATAAAATCTCCTGATAACAAAAATGGGTGGCGCTACCATACTCACATGCCAGTTGTTGAACCGTTCATTATGTTGTATTGAAGAGGAAAACCGTTAGGTTGGCTTCAGAAAGAGACTGACAGCTCATACCCATTACAGGGTTCATGAAATATTTTATTCTACCATCAGTGCACTCCTGCTTTTGAGTTTGGGTGCATTGGTTAAAGGATGTGAATGGGGAACGTTGAGATTGAATGGAGGGCAGTATTTTGCAGGCCTGGTTAAAGGCCTTGCATTTTGTAAATTCAGATTCAGACTGGGCAGTATTTGGCAAGAGTGGTTAAAGGCTATGTATGGGGTAAGTGCAGAATGAAAGGGCAGTATTTGGCAGGCCTAGTAAATGGCTATGAATGGGTAAGTTTAGGTTGAGTAGGGGGACAGTTTTGGCAGACCCAACAGTGGAAAGGAAACACACCATGAAATACCACACCTCACCTCCCACCCACCCCACACACACACCATACACACATACAGTCACACCTGTACACAAACACACACATGAATACACATACACTCATACAGACAGGCACACACACACAACAGGTATATTTCAGTGGTTTCCTTTCCTTCTAAATAATAGAGTAGTCTTAACATGGCAGGTAACGCTCTCCAGGCTAGTGCTGTCATAGCATAAAACACAGCTCCTGGTTACCAGGCCAACACAAAACATTCAGGCCTCAGTTTCCAGTCACGTTTACATTAGCTCTTCAGTACTCGTGAACACACATAAATAAATAAGCTTCTTCTGCAAAGCTCCGAAAAAATGACAATCCCATAACTCCTTAAAACATGTCAGAGTGCTACAAAATGGCAGATTCATTTTACTTTCGGATCCAGGCTTGGTGTTATCTTGGAAACATACACAGTAATGTGCCTGTTCACTTTCAGACTCTTTGGAACAGGACTTTGGATCAAAGTTAGTGAAAAAAATTAGTGAAAAAATATGAAGTGTGTTGGTCTGAAACACAGATTGTTTCTACTTCCTCAGAGACAGGAACCACAATCTAACCTTACAGAGGAACATGCTCTTAGGTGTTTTAACTCCATGGTTGAACTCTATGGCTTTAACTACAAATTGCAATAATGAATACCACAGCTTCCTGTCACAGTTTAAGGCTTTGATTCTGATTCATACCAAACTGGATGCTCCACTCAGTCACAGATTATTCAGTTTGGCTAAAAATGACAAAGGGATTTCATAACCAATCTGAAATGCTCAGTATAGTTCCACAAAAAGCTCACTTCTCTTTAATGTTAAACCTCAAAAGTTGACCTGCTGCTATTGTGCACTCTGTTGTTACACATTTTATGATTACTTAATAAAAGAATTTCAGTATGAATATTTTGTACTTAGCAGTTAGCCATCATAAAACGAGTTTGCTTATCCCTGTATAATCTGTGACTGACTCTTTGGTACTATCCACTCAGCCAGATCCTCATGCACAGTGAGGTGGACCTCGCAGGAGAGGATAGACCCTCTCAGCCAGCTCCTCCTGCACAGTGAGGTAGACCTGACAGGAGAGGATAGACCCTCTCAGCCAGCTCCTCCTGCACAGTGAGGTAGACCTGACAGGAGAGGATAGACCCTCTCAGCCAGCTCCTCCTGCACAGTGAGGTAGACCTGACAGGAGAGGATAGACCCTCTCAGCCAGCTCCTCCTGCACAGTGAGGTGGACCTCGCAGGAGAGGATAGACCCTCTCAGCCAGCTCCTCCTGCACAGTGAGGTAGACCTGACAGGAGAGGATAGACCCTCTCAGCCAGCTCCTCCAGCACAGAGAGGTAGACCTGACCGGAGAGGATACACCCTCTCAGCCAGCTCCTCCTGCACAGTGAGGTAAACCTCACAGGAGAGGACAGCATATTGCTCTGCTTTTCCCTGTTAGGCCTGCCTCCATCATTCATACTGCTTGGGTCTTGCCATATCTCAGTGTCACCTTCTCTGTAAACCCATCTTAGCTTTCTCTGTTTCCATCAAGTAAAAGGTAATCTATCTTCTGTAGACCTATCATATTAGCATACAAGTCATTGTTATGTATAATAATTGTTTTTCATCTCTTTAAAATGATAAAAAATACATCGTAAAAAGATAAAGCACCAAAAAAGTGTTTTTATTTTCCCTAAGTATTAACTTGCATCTGCATCAGCTCTACCACAGAACACGGTCACATGACATAGTCGGTGATATGAATATTCATACCTGTTCCTGTATAAAACAATATGCCTGCCCTTCTGGCTGTTCCTCCCTCCTTTATTAGCTTCAGCTTATAAGGAATGTCAAGAGTATTTTAGGCACATATCAGGTCTCTTAGGTAAACATTCTTCTTTTTTGCATCTCTAGTTTTCTCCTTTCATAGATTACCTATTTATGCTCAAGATAACATCCTCTTTCCATTTCATTTGCATTTGTCTATGTTCTAAAAAGCACAAACAAACAAGCAGCTAGGTGAAATGCAATTTAACACCTTCATCACCTGTCCATGTCATTCTGAGCACTGAGGATAAGGACAAAATGCCTCTGAGATGGTTAAGTCTCTGCTTCACTGTGACCAACCCTGCATTGAACTTCCTGCACTGCCCCCTAAGCAACAATGAAGCAACAAAACTGCAAGGGCCTCCTACACTGTGTGGCCAGACTGTACACACATTTGCACTGTGCACTGTGCTAAGTTAAAAATCCTAAGAGCACTGTTCCCATTCTTTTTACTTTTGCATTAAAAATGCTTTAATGTTTTAAAAATTTTTTTGCAATGTTCTTTCACAACATAAAGGTGCAACAAAACCCAACAATTATTTAGGGATTTCATATAAAAACTCCAGCTCTAAAACCCTCTCATATGAGGTGCATCAGCCCTGGGGAAGTCCACACAGCCACCTGATGCAGAGGATGTCTTTTATAAGAGCACTGCATTACATCGACAAAAACATTTATCCAGGATCAGCTGACCAGTTTTGGCAACACTGTCCTTTGCTGCAAATTTCCGTTGGCGTCGGTCATCTGTGCTAGGTTAGTCCTCAGTCTGGAGGCGGAGCCTGAGTTTGGAGGTAATTTGGAAATTGAGGTCAGAGCGCCAGAGCCTTCTGTGATCCGCTTGGCAGAGGAGGCCTTGTCTCCAGCGGGGGGTTTGGGCAGGCGTCTCCGGAGCCAGGGGTGACGCAGGGCCTGGGTGGGGGTCATGCGCATCGCTGGATCCCACTCCAGGCACTGCTTAAGGAAGTCCAGGAACAGGGCATCATCACACCCCTTGAGGGCTGTTGCCCACTCCTTGCTCCCAGGCGGCCCCCTCAACTTGCCCCTCCGTGACCGCCCCCCTGTCAGAGCTGTGGAGCCATCCGGCAGGGTGCTGACTGTGCAATACCGGGGGTGGCCCTTGGAGCTCACAAAGTTCTTGGCTCTTTTTGATAAATCCAGAAGCTTCTGGGAGGGCATTCCCAGAAGCTCAATGATGCAAGCCAACTGGTCACCCTCGTCCTCCCCAGGGAGGAGGGGGTATCCTGTCAGGAGCTCAGCCAGAATACACCCCAGGCTCCACATGTCAATGGGCATTCCGTAGCGGCCCCCCAAAATGACCTCGGGTGCCCGGTAGAATCGGGACTGGATGTAGGTGTAAACACGCTGGTGTTCATAGCAGCTGGAGCCGAAGTCAATGACCTTGATGCCACTGCGGCCCTGCTGCTTGAGCAGGATGTTCTCAGGCTTGAGGTCGCAGTGGATGATGCGGTTCTTGTGCAGTGAATCCAGGCACTGGAGGATGGAGTGCGCAAACTTGCGCACCAGGGGCAGGCTGAAGCCCTGGAACTTGTTCTTCTTGATGAGCTCATAAAGGTTCATGCTCAGCAGCTCGAAGGTCATGCAGATGTGGTTGCGAAAGGTGAAGTTCTCCAGCATGTGGACAACGTTCATACTGGCTTCCTTGTCCTGCTTGCGCAGGTGCTCCAGAATCCGGATCTCCTCAGCTGCCTGCCGGTGGAAACGCTTCTCATTGCGCACCATTTTGAGGGCAACGTGCTGCAGAGTTTTGTGGTCGTAGGCTTTCACCACCTGGCCAAAGCTGCCCTTCCCAATGACTTTCAGCACCTCATAGCGGTAGGCGATGTGGTCATGAGGCACGTGAATGTAGGAACCTTGGTCATCATCGTAGCCACTGTTATTGGAGCCCCCCACCACACCCGGTCGCTTCTTAGCGTTGGGACCAGTGAAATACACCTCAGGGTAGTTGAAGATCTCGTGGTGCTCGAATACTGTCAGCTTGGACATGTACTGCTTCATAGCCTGATCAGGGCTCAGGGGGGTGGGCTTGGGTTTTCCATCAGAGGACTTGAGGGAGGTGGAGCTGGGCTGCCGGCAATGTCCTCCCTCCTGCTGCCGATCGGCCAGTGGCACGCCAGGCCGACCCACCAGTGCTAGCCCATTGGGCTGCGTCGTCAGTACTGTCCGTTTGTTGCTGTTCTCCTCGAACAGCTGCTGTACGTGGATCTGCTGTGGGTTCCCAGTCTGCAGGGGCTCACTCATTGTGTGCTTACTGCCACCAAGCTGAAAAAAGAAAAGAGAAACCACTATTAGTGTGGCTGCATTTTAAGCACTTTTGAGCACAAAAATGGATTACTTAGTTCCAGCGTGTCCACTAAAAACCTGACTACATGTTTGGTGTTAGTAATAAAAGCCAGGGTATCTGCCATTAACATGAAGTTTGTTTCTGCAGCTGAAAACACACATACCCTTCTGCCTCACTGGGGTATTAAGAATTCAGCTAAACATCTTACTCTAGGAAAATCAGCCAAAGTATGACTTTTCTGACGAATACTGCCATTGTCTGATTTTTAACAACTGAGACAATTATTATAACAGAGTGCTTAATCTTCCAGTTAAACAATATACTTGTAGTATCATCTTGTAATGTTGTTGTTGATTTCCATCTGTGGCAGGGGCATAGGATAGAGTGGGATATTGGGGGGGACACGGCTCGCTACAACTCAATTAGAGACATTAATTTAAATAACCTGTTTTTTTTTTTTTTGGGGGGGGGGCATATCCCCCCAGTTCCTCTTCTTCTGATCTGTGCAAGATATGTAGCTAAACTGACTAGCTAGCTTTGCATTTTCTGAAGTTGGCAAACTAGTTAGCTAGCTGTAAATGAGCTTAAGTGATTTAGCTAACTACACTGAAACACACACAAAATGAACATCCCAGCCTTTTTAGATGAAATTTATTTTATGATGGAGATGGCTGCCCAACTTGTCTGACTGAAGGTAACTAAACAGTCTGGCTCACCATGGGTTGCAATGGAAATGTGCCATAAATTAAGTAAAAACTAAGCTTACCTAAGTAATCCTTACAGAGTAAAACATGATTTATTGTAGCCAGACAGTTCCTGTTTTCATTAGTTCTGCTTTATAGATACACATTATTAGGGCAAAACATGCCTGAACTGAAGTGTGATGTGCCAGAGACAATGTTAATTACAGTTTAGCAATGGACACAAAAGCAATGGTAAAGAATCACAATGGCTGTGTCCCAATATGTGTCAGCTGCTTGCTGCCTTAGCAGTAAGCAACCTACCAAGACAGCATCCTCAATAGGTAGGAACCTCAAAAGGCAATGAATCTGAGAAGCACTTCAAGGCAGAATGACATCACACAGCGTTTGCTTACCACCCGTTTCAGGTGTTTAACAGTCATACAAGTATAACAGGAGACCCACGCTGCTATGTTTATACTAAAGAAAATCAAAACTGCTCGACGCAATTTTTCACTTGCTTTGACACTTTACTTCCTCTATTTAAGCCTTACTTTAGCAGTAAAATAACTTCAAATTCTCATGCTGACGTCACCGGTAGCTGGACTAGTACATTTTATCCTATGCTGGAAATGCAGCTAACTTGCACTGACCTGGTTTTAACCGAAGTAGCCAGTGAACTTGCCATACTAACATATTAACTATATCTAGCTAATGTTAGTTAACTTAGCTATCCACTTGCATAATCATAGGCACAAAGGTAACCGCTGCAGTGAGACATTATTAGGATGATATACATACATATATATATATATATATACATATGTATGTGTGTGTGTATATATATGTATATATATAATCAATACATGAGTGGGGAAGCCCAATAAAAGGCAATAACTTATAGACTGTGACACACTGAATTGTATGTGACAGTGAAGTTCAGTTTGGGGATACATACCTGGTATAAATAATCAAGGTTGTCAAATGTCTGCTTCGTAGAGAATGGATGTCCAGTTGCTAAAAATTCCCCCAAATCCCTGGTTTATTAGGATTCCATAATTATCCATTAAAGCTCTATTGCATCCCTTTCCAACTACTTTTCCTTTCATTTTGCAGCATTTTGTCATAATTTTTCACTCGTCACCTTCTCCCTATACTAAAATTTTAATTCGATCATTTTAGAAAATGAGTGTTGTCCAACAACAGTGCAGTATATTAGACATTGTTTGAATTTTGTTATTAAAAATAATTTTAATGTTTTAAATTCCATTGAATCTGTGTTATTTTAGCAAAAGAACCATAAAAACATTTCAAGAATAAACCAATTTCCATAACATATGTCCTCTGTTTTTTGCTTTCTCCTTTGAGGTAGAGAGCCTTTTCAGGTACAGGCAAACTCAGGCCTGCAGAGAGAACTGGGCACACTAAAGATGTTCATGGATTGTACTTGACTGGTGTCAAAGTAACATCATACCAAAGGATTCGTGCTCAGACATATGACAACTGTGTGCCACTGCAGCTTACAGACTCTTAGACTGTCCTACTTCCTGCTCACTTCATCCTGAATCATTCTTCATTGTTCATCAGGCCTGGCTCCAGCCTGTCACCCCTCATATTAGTAAAGCTCAACAGAAAACAACAGTTTGAAATCAGACCCATGACAACAGATCTCTGGAACCATACCAAAATTGTAATAATCAAAATATCAAGCTTTACTCTTACATAACTTTATACACAAGGGAGCTTTGCCAGGAACTACTGACATAAACACATTTTAAATTGTGTCTCTGATGGGAGGGTGATCCTATACCTCCCTAAGCAGCACCTGTATTCTCTTTTGACTCTGAGGAAGACACAGATGAGGGGATGTCAGCTCCCCCAGGTCAGTAAAGCATCTTATGTGCTGAGCTCAGAGAACTCCAGATTTGCTGCTGAGCACCTTTTACTCCTCTCTTTAACAGCTGGCCTGATATGGGTCTACAGCCACCTCAAAGGCACCCAAACAGATGTCAAAGACTGACTAACCTTGTGTTTCCTGATGAATAATACAGCTGATGGTTGTGCATAAAAGTGGAATTTACTACTGTTACTCCAGTAGGCCTGAAATTACAAATGCTTCTGTCAGGATCTTACATGCTGGGAATAGCCAGGCCAATTGGACCAATAAAAATGTAAAGCTTATACATTCTGCATTAGTACACAGCCCTCACCACCCCTGTGTCTTAAAAAGTAAAGCATTCACTCAAGTAATGAATAAATCAGCATACACTATTTGCAAATTAAAATTAAATGAATTTTAACTTTCTTTTTCTGTCTTCCCTGAATCAAGAGCAACACAGTAGGTAAATACTGATTTTTATTAATGTTTCACTACAAACAACATCAACAAGTTCCTACAGCACTTAAAATACAGTGTTTATTTAAAATACTTCTTACTGAAGCTAACTGCAAGGGAGTGCAAGGTATTCTTATCTTAGGACCTTGGTTCTATTCAACTTTGAGAGATTTCCTGTAAAACCTACCATCCAAAAGTAATTATTAAATCTATAATTATTAAAATTATAATAATCAGTTGAATTACTGTTATACCCATAATAACACTACTATCAATAACAACACTACTACTACTAATAATAATATCAATAATAATAATAATATACTAAATAAGGATGTGTGCAAAGTATGTAGCATGTAAAGATTTATAATATGATACAGCTTTAATAATACACATGCATTTTTGTGTCGCAAATAAAACAAATAATAAGCTTAAAATTTTATGTGTATAACTTAATGAATTTTTCCCAATATATTGGCGTTTGAAATGTGTGTACACAGCTAATAATACACTATTGGAATGCTCATTAGGTTTCTGTTTACTGTTATTTGCAGGGCTTGAGTGAATGATTCTTGAGTGAGGGATTAAGTAACAGTGAACCGGACCCTGTGGGCACACTGTGCTGCTAGGCTAATGGGTGTCTCTATTTTGAGTGATTGTGGGCAGTGTAAGAAGCTTCACTTATACCTTTGTTGTGGTCATGTGCAGCTACAATGCATAAGCTGTCTAGCTAGTGCTAGCTAATGTTTGGCCAGTGAACATAAATTTAAGATGAGACCTGAAGGATTAAAGCAACTTTTCCCCCATATATCATTTTTAAAATGTTAATTTCTGCATTGTTTCAAATGACAGTTATAAATAAGAGGCAAATTATGAACAACATAGTTTTCATGTCATAGTTTTTCATCCATTCTCATAGGCATAGGACATCTTCCAGGACATTTATATATAGAATTGTTGTCATGAAGGTGAGAAACAAGGAGGCACAGAAACCTGATTGTCTTTTGGTGGACAATGACCATCATGACATCAGTAGTAATGACACGCAACCTAACCATCATAACATTGGCCAAGATACCCAGATCACCCAGCCCCATACAGACTACATACAGAATGAACAGACTACAGGTGACTTAATAATTAAGTTGCTCACAGTTTGAATGCAGGGCTAGTGTCAGCCCAAATATTAAATGATTAATGATGATTTTTAAATTGTTAGCACTGTCTTGACAAATCTTAAACCCCTTTCATACATGCCGCCTCACCTGGAAATCCTACTAGAATTTCTCAGTTGGGGGTCATAAGTGAGCAGGAGTCTGAGTCAATATCCTGGAAGCATTGCTCCAGCAACTGCACCCCTCAAGACCTTATAAAACTCCCAGAAATCTTAATTTAAATATTATATAAATGTTATGTGAACAAACCCATGGGATTCTCAAATCAATCATGCAAAATGTTACCGTAGTTGAATTTTACAAGCTTTGGTATTTATGTTCATTCCTTATTATTTTCACTACAGACTCTCACTTCAAATCAAAATGTCCTCAATATCACATTCTTTTAACAGTCACAATTTCATAAGTTTTAAAAGTGACAAAAATCTAAATGAGACTGTTAACAAAAATAACCTGATTATCTAATACTGTATATATTTCAGCACACAGCAGTTGCATAAAAATAATCAGTGGAAAATGGAACAATCAGTTACATTTTTAAGAGTGGAATAGTTGGCATATGCCAATGCAGCCAAACCAATCATAGTTTCTTTTAAAAAGTGACTTTTGAACTGATTTAAGTGCAATCCCTTACCATAAATGTTTGCTGGCATGGAAAACAGGCATGACACTAGAGCTATAATAACTTATGGATGGTATAGCTTCTAGGCTCAAATGAATGGACGGGATGCCCTAATGTAAACATTTTTCTCAATTTTTATTAGGATACAATCTTTCATGCACACTTGTATGATACATTAGTCATGTCAATCTAACTACCTACAGATGGATCACAATATATCTTTTACCCAAATTTAGAATTGCCCATCCTTTTCAGGATTATTTTACAGTAGGCTATGAGTTGTTTGCTTCCCAGATTTTGGTCTCTTAATGTGTATATATGATATTTAAATGTATGACAGACCCCACACCCATCCACTGAAGCTCCTCACCCAACCTTTTTTAAAAAACAATAACAAAGGAGTATATTCAGTGTGCTGAAGAGCAGAACAGAGTAACTTTATTTTTCCAGGGGGAAGATTCAAGTATGTAATATGAACTTAACAAGTTTTTTGCAGTGGTATACCGTGAATACACAGCTAGGAGGCCTTATCTGGCAGGATGCAAGCAGCATATAAGATCAGTAAGCATAAGTACACTGCGTATTTGTTGATAAAAATGACAGGCGACTTTGGGATTTTCCTGTCACCCATTTTAAATCTGTGAATGACTTCAAATTTATTATCGGGGATTCGCTATCGTAACAAATGATGTCGTTGAACACATAGCTTGTCTCGCCTCTCCCATCCGGCACCGTCACGTATGACAGCACTCCACACGGAAACGTACGGATAATCATTGGTAGTGTGAACAGGAAAGTCCCTCAAGCAACTATCTGGCAATGTCTGGTGTTCCATGTGTGAAAGTGTCTTGAGAGAAATCTTTAGTGAAGGTGATGAGTAAATTCAAAACAACAATTTAAATCGCCAACGCAGGGAATATCCCAGCTATTTTATTCTGTCTCATTTTTAACATTGTTGCTTGTTCAACAAAAAGATTCTGAGTTCAGAATGCTTGAAGACTCTGGTTTTGTGTTCAAATAATTAACCTAAACGTGGTGTAAAACAGTTTTAAAGAATACCAATATTAACTACACTGTGAGGCACAACCAGGAGTCTATCAAGGGCACGATACCGTAAACAACAAACAGTTATGACAACGATATCGTTTCCCAACTAGTCTACACACAATACATATTCATGGCCATCCAGTCTTCTCGCCCTTACAGTGTATGTGTGTATGCGCGCGCATGTCTCTGTGTGCGTGTTTGTGTGTGAGTGAAATATGATGACGATATCAACTGAGGTTTGGGATGACAGAAGCTTACTGGGTATTGGTTTGCAAAGGTTCTATAAATAGATGTATAAGAGCAAATGTTACAAAACAACTGACATGTCACCCTTGCCCCCGACATGACCTACACAGTAGGAACACAAAAGGCACATTTCGACTGGCTGGGACTAAATTAGCCTAGCAGCGAAGTGTATTCTTACACACACTATGACCAATATTGCACGTCTCACGTGACTGGCCGTGACAACTTGTTACCAAGCAGGTTACAATAAACGTGAAACAAAGAAACATTTGGATTATGAGGTCATACCATATTATTATGTACCATATTATTGCGCAGTTTAAGGTTAAAAACTGGAAGTGTGGACTCAATTTGGCCATCGCGGTACCACCATGTCAGTTGAGAAATACAAACGATCTGTACACCTAAAATCATCGTTACATGTTGGCTATTTTAAACTCTGTTGAATTAAACACAGATTCCCCATTGCTTACTTAGCTTGTGTACAGTAACAGATTTAACGTTCGTACCGTAGGTGGGTTGGTATTCCTGAGGGGCGGTAAAGTGACGGGTGACGGCGGGTCTGTCCCTGCTTCGTCCAAGGGACCCCCAACGTCGATTTCGGGGGAAGACTGTAGCTGGCAAACAACCTCAACCCCTTTGCCTACAATTCACAAGAAAACAGTAAATCAATACATTCAGTTTCATTACACAGGTCCATTATAAATATCTGTATTATGTCACAGTCATAGCGTTGGCAGGCATAACATTATTGGCTATTATTATCTTTCAAAGCCTCCATGATCAAAAACGAGTCATACAGACTACAGCAATATTTCTCGTCAAGTTACAATTCGTATGACAAGAACACTAAAATTTCCTAATAAGTTTGGACCAGTGCCTTCTTTGCTTATGTAAAACTGCAAAATGCACTGTAGTATATCAATGAAAATCAACTCAAGCCTATAACGACGTTGGTTGTAGAGAGATTTGGAACTGACCTAGCATAAAAGACAATTTAAAGGAAATTTTTAGCAAAACAATTCTACAACATGCAATTCTCTGAAGAAAAAAAAACAGTCATATGTCCACAACATTAGGTAGCTACCCATGGCATCAAACCGCAAAAACTACAGGATATGCAATACAAAAACATTTCGTTCATTAGGCTAACAAACCAACGTTCCATACATTATTAGGTCCAGTCGAGGCACAGATAAGATCATGGCTATATCCAATCGGAGACCGAAACCCGTTCGGAAAATGCATGAAAACCGATTTCTTTGCTCCAGGCTTCTACCTCCTTACCAGTCTGGTAGACTGCAGCACAGGGTTTCTTGGTTAACATGGCCGCGGGAGAGTCACATACAGAATACCCCCTCCAGATTCTTCCCTCCTCCCCTTCCACTCTCTGATGACCAACTCTTTCTCCAACCAGCTATATTAGACTTGGATTCTCAATACTGTACCGCTACTGTAAGGACATCGTACATCAAATCCACGATTTTTTTGTCACAATCGCCTGGAAACTCACGAGTAAACAATGATATATTCGTCGATTCTTAAATAGTACGCAAAGTGGAAGTCAGCAGAAGTCCAGAGGCTGGCCAGTCGCGACATTCGAGCATTAACGGTCGTTATTTTCTGTATCCATTCAACACGCACGGTCAGAATTGTGTTGCCACGGGTGTAGACTTACAGACCTATCTGCTGTATTTTTTAAATTTCTATATCGTTTTGACACATTTAATGAACACTAAAGAATGGATCATTACCTTAAGATATACGAATCTCGCGTTGTACAGTGAAACTGCATGGGCGATACCTGCGAACCGTAAAACCATTTGTCACCAGCAGAATCAGGTAGAATAAACTGTTGTACTCGCAAGCGGCGAAGTCATATTGTTACGTTGGACTTCAGAAAACAACTAATAATGAACTGGGACGTTAGTTTTCTCACGACTCCACATACGGTACTGAATAAGTGAACCAAATTTTCTCGTACCTAAATGATCAAAATATGATGAGACATGACTGGAGATAATAAAATAGAAAAACTCTTTGCAGCAATTGAACTTTTACAGAACACCTCAATTTATGTAAATACAACTTGTATTTTCCAGCCCAACGTTCAGAAACTACTGATCTTCACCTCTGTCACAGTACTTTTTCCAGTTACCATTACCACGACCACAAAAAGCAAAACTTATGTGTGTTTGTTGTTGTTATTATTATTATTGTGAGACAGTAAATCCTCCTGGGTTTATTGTGACTAGGCCCATTAGTTTTATTTGGTGTATTGGGTGTAAGTTACTTTTAAGAAAGCATAGTTCAATGTTTCAGCCTCATTGCTTTTGCTGTTATTGCCGGTGCTAAATCCTGTCCCAAAAACATAAACACAAAGTTTCCACAGTGAACATAAGTTTTTTCATTGCTTGAGTGGGTGAAGCTCCTCTCGATTAACACAGCTTTTTTTAAAAAAAGTTAAATACATTGTAAAGAGTAGGTCCCTCTTCCAGGTCTGCCACATTGAGTGCTCAGTTTCCTCCACATTTCACTATTCTGAATTTTGTGTCAGGTTATGACAAACCAAGAAGGTAATATCAAGCTGCCACAAACATTTTTATGGTTCTATTGTAAAAATGTTCAGATTTGTGTTCTTTTGAACAAACAAGATGCCTTTTTGTTAATACATTTTAAACAATTTAAAATTCCTGTAACACACTCTAAATTATTAAAATCCAGGGAGGCCAGGTGAAAACTTTGCGATGAGGTTTGATGCTACTACTACGACGACTACTACTACTACTACTACCACTATTACTACTAGTATACATAGTGATAAGTGTAAAGATTTAAATAGCCTATACATCTTAGCTTTTTCTTTGGGTTGTTAATTGTGATGTCATGCTTTGCACTGAGGATTTTGGGTTGTTTTCAAAGATAATTGTAACTTCCAGCTCTCGTGTTGGATGATCAACCCTCTTGATCTGCAGTAATCATATACCCACTTAATTACCACATACCTGCAAATCACAGCACACAGGCCTAAGAGTAGAGCTACTGCATTCCTCCATACATGGAGGAATTGTAGGCATTGTACTGCATACAAGAAATGTTTCCATAAGGATCTAAATACATTCAGCTATGGCAGTTTGTCACACCTGCAGATGTGTAAAAACAATCTCAAAGCAAAAATAAAAATGTGCTGTTTTGAAAGGTTGTGCAATGTAAGTAGAATGGTAACTGTATGCCACACAAAATAGATGCAAAATGCATTTTAATATTTATGAGAACATAACAAATAGATAATGATGAGCACAGGACATTCAGCCCAGCTAGGCATTTATTCAATTTGTTGCATCCTTTTTATGAATGTAAAAATCTCAATTAAAGTGCATTTTCTGCATGTTTCACTCTTGCGATGACGAGTTACACTGAGCAGGTCTGAATTTTGCCCTTGGCCTGCTTTAACTAAGTCTGAATAGACTAAGGCCAGAACTCAATCATTTGCCCTAATTGTGTTCAATATCATTTTCACCAGCACAGTTTGAGGAGTTCAGAAATGTCTTTTTATTGAGAAAAATCATTCTTGAACAGTTGCAAGTAAAAGTTAAGGGCAAATGTTAATCAAATTTCATCCTAAATGTCCTGTCTGTTTCCTTGTCATTTGTTTAACACCTGGAATTGCTTCTTTGTACTTTTTTAAGAGCCTCTACTTCCTTCATATAGTGTGATGTCCAGAACTGCACACAGGACTTTAAATGGGGCCTGACTAACACATGATATTGTTTTAATATAAACCTTTGGTTTGCAATCAATACTTTTTGGTGTGCATCCCATCATCTTGTTGGTTTTTTCTACTGCTACAGCATAGTGTCTATATCCTGATGAACTTGATTGTACAATATTTACCTTCCAACCAAGTAATTTGATTGGACAAGAGGCATTCCATGAGTGGTAATCAAGGGGCCAGCTTTCAGCTCTCAACCTATGCACTGGAAAAAGTGTCACCGTCTAGCAGGCTGAGGGCAGAAACAATATTTTCCCATTGGACTCCATTCATTTTCAACAGCATTTTAAAAATATTTATCCTCATATAATAATATTCAATCTAGCTCAAAATAAAATAGATACTCCAGACATTATGCCCCAGGAGTTTGCCCTTTTTCAATAAAGAACTTAAAAAGATACTGACATTTTTATTTCCCTAAAAATGGCATGATGTCATATTTGTATGCCTATGACATGCGCAGAGCTTGGAGTGAGGAACTTGGAAATTTTGCTTGCTGGCCTTAGTTGTGGACTCGACAGGCAGGAAAGCTCATTACAGGGACACAGAATCTTTGTGCCTGTCTCGTGGAAAGCATATCAAAACAGGAACAATTACCATTATGATTGCATTATTAAAGACTATTTGTTTATAATATGCTTGTTTAGTTTTTAGCAAATTTGGATCTCTGTTAAAATTATGGAAACAACCTGTGAGCTGTTGTAAGCATATAGTACATACATGTATAATTTTATATTTTTGGTTGCGGATATTGGTGTAAATAATGTGTACAATGTCTGGGGGAGAATCATTTTGTACATATTCGTACATTTGTCATGTTTTTGAATAAAATGTGATTCTCACTCTGCATGACCTGTCCTACACCTCCCTTTTTATGTTTAATTTAATCCTATATCATATATTTTTTCACTATTATTTTTTGTGGCTAATTGTCAATACTAACTAAAATTAGGAACATTTAAGTATGGTATTGTGTGATTTATTTAAGTCAATAGTGGGTGTAATTCATACTTGGCAACTAAAATGTAAAGGAAATTGTGAGTGCAGTGAGGTTTGGGTGACACTGTGGCTGTTGAGTAGGGGTTTATTACAGTATTATTATAAATTTTAAGTAGCTACACAACACATACATTCATACATTGAAACAGCATTTGAAATGCGTCTGTGTTAGTTTTTATGATGTTAAACCAGTGAGAATTACTTTCACAGCAGTGAGAAGACAAAAAGGAAAAATTCTAACTTGGCTAGTATTAAGACGCTTTGACAATTTGTTGCTATACAGCTTCAACCTATGTAATCCTATACAGTTACTGAGGAAATGCGTAAGGAAACAAAAATGGACTGACCTTATACTACAAGAAATGATGAGGTGCTGGATCTAAAAAAGGGTAAATCATTGATGACAAGGTTGGACAACATTAGCATTACATTTTTTCAACTGACTCTCAAACAAATAGCACGGACACAATTCAGTGCTGAGGAATGTTGTGCACAGATGTTCATGCTGTTTGTTTGTGAGTCTATAGCTGTGTCTCAATTCAGGGGCGGTACCCTTTGAAGGCTGCATTTGAAGATCGAATGTGTCACAGCGGTGCAACAAGGCTGTCCCATTTCGAAAGTTCTTTCAAATGCAGCCTTACTTTCCCGAATTTGGAGGATCCAATCCACACACACACACACCAAAAAGAAAACACAAAGGGAGGGACATGGCTTGGCTTCCTCCATGTCCCAAAATAAAAAACAAAACCCCAAAAAATTAGGCCAGGGCCTGCTGCTCCTTTGACTCTTTAGCCTGGCTCTAGGAGAACAGCAGGCTCATGAACAGGACCCCGAGCCGGGACCCACACCAGTTTCCAGCTCCAGGCCGACCTCCGTGGACCCGGTTCAGGGGATCTAACACTCAGTGGTACAGGACCCCCCCTTTAACCCACAAGTGCTCCCACTCTCTCCTCCACTTACCCTCCTCTGGTGGGGCCATCCTCTGCTCCTCCCACCAAAGGGGCGCCCCCCGCCACATGCACTCCGCCAGGGCCTGCAGACGGTCATCCTCCCACTGCCAAGTCGACCAGTCCCAGGCTTCCTCCACCGCTGGGCTGCAGGACACCTGACCCACCTCCACAACCCCTGGGCCCTTGGGCAGTCGGGACAGCAAATCAGCATTGGCATTGCAGGCCCCTGGCTGGTACTTTATTTCCAGGTCAAAGCTGGCCAGCTGACCCACCCACTGCTGTTCCGTCACCCGAAGCTGCGCCATGGACAGATGGACCAGGGGATTGTGGTCGTTGTAGGCCATGACTTTTACCCCCAGAGGTAATCCTTGAACTTCTCCGTCATGGTCCACTTCAGGGCCAGCAGCTCCAGCTTGAAGGTGCTGTAGTTCTGGTTGGTTGTTCCTCTCAGCGGGGTGCAGGCTCCAACTGGCGTACACAATCACCCTTTCCTTTCCACCCTGCACCTGGGACAAGATGGCCCCCAGCCCCTGCTTACTTGCAAGGGACAATGCAGGCTAAAGAGGAGAGAAGGCACAACACCAATTTTCCCTCTGTGGGCTGGCCAGGACAGTCTCACGCACACTGGGATTTTGTTTTGGTGGGACATGTCCCTCTCACCACTGGGGCTCCAGCCCCACTTGCGTCCTGCCCAGCCCGGGGTTCTCAGCTCTGTCACTGGATCTTCTCTCCTCTCACTCTCCGTTGTTGCTTCAGTCCTCTTTGTCCCTCACTCCTCTGGCCACCAACACGGTCCCAGGCGTGCAGCCCCCACCATCACTGACACTGCACATGCACCTAAAAAAAAATCCCCCCCCCACCCCACGAGATTTCTCTCTAACAAAAAAAAAAAAACAGAAACAAAAATTGAAGAAATGAAACCAAACCCAAATCAAAAATCTCAGTGAAAAGCCGGCAATATTACTTGACAAATGAAAAGCATGAAATGAAATCAACTAACTTAAGAAACAAAACCAAAAAGACTCCAACAGAAGAAAAATAACCTTGATTTCCTCTCTGGCTGCCTGAGACAGACTGCCTTGATCCCCACTCTTTTATCCCTGATTCCCTGTGTCAGGAGGAACAAGAGACAGCTGCGCCAGATCACCAATACCAAGCAAGGGAGACCAATACCAAAACAATATTGGCCATGTTTGTAATTCTGGACAGTCTATTTTTGTTCTTAGCCCCCAGGTGCCCATACCATGCACACATATTGAAAGTTAAAACACTTTTAAGTTCAAACAATAAGGTTACAATAGAGCTCAGAAATCCTGATCGGACAACAGGATGTAGTGGACATAACCTATTTAACCCATATATTACCTCGCTAGATACATCAGCTGAAATACAGTACTGTATGTGCACAGTAGGATCCTTCGAAGGATACGGCCCCTGAATTGAGACACAGTCCCTATCTATAAAGTAGCTCGATAGCCGGTTGTGGGCTATGATTGAAAGTGGCTTGCTTGCCTACTGTATAGCTACCCTTTACATGTATGATAAAAAGTAGCTGGGAGCCTGCTGTCAGGTATGAAAGTAGCTAGTTAGCCTTTTCATTCATGATAAAAAGCTGGTAGCTAGCTAGCTAAATAACTTGCAGTCAAGAAACTGTTTATGTGTTGCTTGACAACACGTGTAAATGTAATCCTGAAGGAACTATTTTTATCAGCAGAGCCGAATAAATGTCTCAACTTATCATTTCTTGCTAAACAGCCTTGTTTGTAGAACTGTTGTATAAAAGCAATATCACACTCGTACTGAATATCAGCACAACTGTGATTATCTTTGGCACTCTGCCTGCGGCCTCTTACCTAAGACCGAATCACAGCCATGCTGATATTTAGTACAGCAGCATTTAGAACCACTGAAGGAATCTTTTATCAGAGATTTTTCAGCAACACCATAGCCAACCCAAAAACCTCCTAACTACTGGGAACCACTATGTATTATCTGGCACTGTGAACTCTAGCTTGTTGATCCAAAAATATTTCCATGAAAAGAGATACAGTTTAGAATTTAGAGAACCATTAGTATTTATTGAGCATGGGTTAATGAACAGCAGGTTAATACGGATCAGAGCAGGCTAAAAATGGTTGAAAATGTAAAACTGTCTGTGTGCTGGCTTCTTAGCTGTGTTTGTGTATGTTTATCAGTCTGTGTCTGCCATGTGCTTTTGTTGTCCTTGTGTTCCTGCCCTGCCCCACCCTCCTATCTGTCTGCTGCTCCTCACTACCTGAGCAGCCTCACCTGCCTGCTCACCTGCCCCACCTTACCTTGTTACCTGTGTATTTAAATTCTGCCTGTTCCTGTGTCTGTTGCCAGTTAGTTTCAGTCTTGTACCTGCCTGTTTTCTGTTCCTATAACAGTTTGTTACTGATTGCTTGCTTGTTTTTAGACTACACCTTTTGCTACCAATTTGGATTGTTTGTTTTGAGTTTTATTGATAAGATTTCTAGCCTGTTGTTTGTCTCCTCTTTTCTTGCTGATTTGGACTGTTTGTAAATTCCTGGTTGCCTGTCTACCTACCACAACACTTGTTTGCTGGACTTGTTTTGTCACTCTGTTTTACTTCCATCATCCCTAGGGAGGTATTTCAGAAGTTTTCTGCTCCAGAAAATATGATTAGAATTAATTAAAATAACGCTGATTAAGTTGAACCTGCTTGAAGTGCATTCACCACGGTGAAAGAAAAAGTCATCATCCGTGGAGTGCAGATAACAGGATGCACCATGGCAACGACTCAAGAAATATCAATGTCTTGTTATGCAGACTACAACTTTCTTTCCGTAAAAAGCAACAAGGTAGTGAAAGAGCATGAGTTACCAAGAAAACAAGTTTAAAATGTGTTTTAAACACTATCACTTTATATAAAGCGTAGTCTACTTATTCAATTCACTCAAAATGATGGCAAATCCTTTAATGGAGTTTGTTGAAACAAAAGTTTGGATGCAGTATTTTCAGACAGCCCCTCATTCAAATACCTCTATCCATCCAGTCGGGTTTTCTCCACAGGTATTAAATTCCCACGTACCTTATCTCCCATCATGCACAGTGCTTCCTGCATCCCTCCCCCTCCCCATCTCCACCTTTATGTCTACTTCCTTTCTTCTGTATTTCTCTTTCTCTTCCAGTGGTCCGGTGGGGGGTTCGCCTCACCCAAAATTGTGAGGTATGACTCTGCTCCCCTTGGACACCAAGCCCAAGATCAAATGTCTGTACCATTATACAGCTTGCCACATCACAATAAACTCCTAAGTGCATTCAATGTTGTCTTAATATTCATTCTACTGAAACAAAGATGACGGACAGATGATTTATGTATACTTAATTTTTGGTAAATTATTGTCGGGACTATGGAACTACGTTTCCCATAATTCCCCAGGTAAATTCCAAAGACAACCACAGCGTAACTACGATTAAAGTCATAAAATGTAGGTAAAATCACCCCAGAAACTCTCTCATCGCTCCCGCTCCTGCCTCGCGTGCTGTATGCACGCATAAAACTCTCTCTTATCTGGGCCTGGCGTGTAAACCGCACGCCAAGGAACTCTCTCCCTCGTCTGCCTTGCGTGCAAGAACTCTCAGTTAAATGGTCACGATTAACGCAGCCTAAAAGGTAGCTTTGAACCCCAGTGGTTAGCTATAGGGAGCAGAGACGCACAGCCACGAGGCCACGAGACGAGTGGAACCCTGCCGCTGAGAGCCACGCAGCAAAACCCCGGAATCCAGCACCGGAGCTACACGCCAGAGGCCAGCAGCCTGCAAGGAGGATCCCGCTACGTGAGCAACGGCATTGAACCCCAGAGTGAACGAGCGAGCAACCAACTCTGCGCCCTGGGAAACCAGAGACTGACTGAAACTAAAGGAACGCCCTGGATCCGTCTAACCAACGGAGAAAACCGCAACAGTAAGGCTGTAACACTGGGCACAGATAGACATCATAGCTTAGCTACACACTGTTATATCCATAACTAGATGTAATGAACTGTGTTCTTATCTATTATCTCTTTCTCATTGTTGTGTTGGATCATTGTTTTGCTGGCTCCTAGCCAAGCACTGCGCAGCGTTAGTAAGCAAATATCCTCATTCAAACTAGGTTTTGCATGTGATCTATTTAGCTACTAACCTGCAACAACCCGGCATTAGTAATCCACATTGTAACTGTCTCTCAGACAGTTTCCAGGAGTTTTTTGTTCATAATTTAATGTCATAAGTTCATGAATATTTGAGTTCATGCAGCTTTAAAAAGGTGATTAAAAATGTAATAAGATGTTTAAAAAGGTAATACTGATATAAAATTTGTCTAAAAAGGTATAACCTTAAAATTCTGTTTGGTTAAAGTTTTGTGATCATTGTATGGGATTTTTTTTTGGTAAAGAGTGTAACCAAGTGACATGACCAGAGTTCATTAAAAAGCTGACTGACCGTAGCATTATGGGTTATAGCCAACATGGATGCAGAGGAAAGACACACAGCCCCAAAATAATACTATTCTACATGTGGTCCAAGAGGCGCACACGGTACTGTCTTTAATTTGTTTATATTGTGTATAATGTTGTTGATGGACTTTACATGGACGATGAGAAATGTTCTCAGTGATTTATTTGTTTAAGTACATTTCTGTTGTGCTAACGTATCAGGGCCTGTTTATCGGTGGAATCTAGCTTAAGAGACTTAAAAAGGACTAAGACGTATACTTTAAAACCTTTGTCTTTATTTTCTTGTAGTTTTCACGGTGTCTTTTGAAGAAACAGAGAGAGAGAGATATAAAAATAAAACTTCAATGACATCAGTACGATGCGTAGCCGTCATTTCATTGGACCTGTGTAGCTACACACATGATTATATACATTTTTAGCACACTGCATGCGCCATTTTTCAAGATTGCTTAGCTTCAGCTAAGTTTAAAACTCCCACCATCCTTTGTTATCCACGAACACGTGTGCATCGCGCACACGCCAACAAGCTAGTGCGCATACAAACTGCACATACATATGCGCATGCGCACACACACACACATCGTTTATTGTTACATTGTAATAAACCGTGCTTTGCCGTTTAGCACTTGTGTCAGTAAACGTTGATATGTATTCCAAGGTTGTGTGTTTATTAATATTGCATAGAAATTGAATTTTTGCCAACCTCTGCAGCTCCGAAGAACTCCAAATGCCTTCACGTTTGTTCAATCATTAACGTTATTAATTCGGTTATAACTGAATGTGTAATGTTGTGATTTGATTAGTTATAAATATTGTAATTTTGATTATAATTATTAATGCAATTATTAGTTGAAATTGGATATTTATTGCTATAATTATGAGACTGATGTATTTTATGAGACTCCATTATTAGTAGAATATGTTATAGAATTTCCTCCAAGTGAGTGACGTCCTCTGTTGTGAGGCAAAGCAAACCAATTCCTCACACCCTTGGTGCCCTGTGCGAGGAATACTACAACAAATCCCTACAGTATGAAAAAGAACATTAATGCATGAAAAGGAAATGAACACCTAAAACAAAATATAAATGAGTTTGTTTATAAATGATGTTATTTTATATATGACTGTAGGGAGGTGGTGGGCAAATTGGAGAACACAAGTGCATTCGCATTTTACGCGAAGATTTGGTCCTGAAAAGGCTCGCGTAAAGCAAAACCGCGTAATTCAAGTCTAATATCCCCATTTAAATGAATAGAAATGGTCGAGATTCATGGATGAATATCCTTATTAAAACAGCTTCTGCGTACTATACAGAGAGAGAGAAAGAGAGAGTGTGTGAGTGAGTGAGTGTGATGCTCAACCGCGTGGTGTTAGAGTTTGCATGCGTATGTCTGTGTGTGTAAAAGTGAAGAGAATGGAAATGGCAAGAATTAGTGGGAATCTATGAGAAAGAGAGAGTGGATATGGTATTGGAAAAGGGGGTATCGGGTAATGCTAATGGTACAGTATATAATTACATTTATGCTAAATAAATTCTGTACACTACTTTAAATACCACTCATAATTTCATTTGCCAATTAAAATATTATTAAATATTAATATTAAATTATATTATTTATAAAAATACCACTCCCGTTAAAGTGTGTAATGTCAGGTAAAGCAATAATTTTTTAATCTTGTGTCAAGGGGCATTAAAGCGAATTCGCGTATTTTAAGCTGGAGTAAAAAACGAATGCACTGTAAATGTTTGAAAAGTGTGGTCATCCTTGGGCTCTATCATTTGTTTGGCAGTGTATCCCTCTCCTCTAATTGTGACGATATGGAAATGACACAATAATGTCACATACCCTTTCTGTAGAAGTCAGGGATGGCAACTGGCCACTTGGCTTCAACACATTTGTAATGGAGTGGGCAGCATCACATATCATCTTAATACCAGAGTGATAGTAATAGCAACAACAGTTGCCTTGTTAATATGTCTGCATCTCCGATGTTATAAAGAAATGCAATAAAATGACAGTGTATAAAACTAGTACCGAACTGAGGTTGAATCCACGACTAGTAACATTTTAAAAGTGAGGCTGGAGAATGTTTCTCAAATAAATAGATTTTGCAGAAAAACTAGACTAGGATAATTAGAAGGGAGTGATAAAATATCTAATCAGTGTCTAATCAAGATGTAAACATCTAAGAATTATTTGAGCTTCATTGTGGACAGGATAGCCACGAAAAGGGCATGCCATGTCAGACAACTATCTCCTACCTAAATGCTGCAGACTCTGTAGGTGTCCTGATGAGTTATTTGAGTTTAGTTGAAGTAAACCTAGCTTCAGAGCGTAAGTTGCCATCATTGCCGTTCAGTCGGAGTAGGTTGTCAAAAATACCTTAAAAACCTTAGCAGTTACATCATACATAACTCACATTTTTGTGATTCTGCTGGTGCAGCCGAACTGAATTTTTGACCTCAATGGGGTGGGATAAACAAAGTCTCTATCATTTTTTATGTAACCTCTGAAGTTTTAATAGTGCGGTTGAATAAACCATAAGCTTCATTCAATCACGACGTAAACAGCTCAAAAATGCTTCAACTGCATCTTGAACATTAGTAAGAATGCTACACCAGTGGTGCAAGTCTGGTCAAGGGAATACACTGAGGCCGCATATTTTTCTGTGGAGTATGCCCACCTGCGGCCATCACCAACATTAAACTACAGTGGGTGGTGGTGTATTCCACATGGCTTCCAAGGTGCAGTGGCTGACTACACTCCAGTAGGAGCCTTACATGGTCTTATACAGTATGTGAGGAGTTGACTCTAAAGCCCTCAATTTGTACCACTCCAGTGGAGGCACTAGATCTCTCTCAGCCACTGTGATCATTTTCTTTGCATGTGTTTGATGGTCTTTCAGGTGATGAATGAACAACTGAAGAGAAGAGTGGCATGGCAAATCCAGCCTGTTGGACCCTCTTCTGTGCACCAGTCAATGTTTGAGGAAACTGTTTCCAAGGCAGTTTTCAATGCTTGTTCAGAGTCTCTGACGAACACACGAGGATGCCAGGGGTGACATCAGCTGCTTTTAGAGCTTTGAACTATGAAGGCTTCCATACACTGAAAACCTGAGTGTGGCCAAGGACTTGAAGGTACCATCCATGTGCACTTCTCTACATTGCTGTAGCTGGGCTAGATTTTCATCTGTTGCAAATAAGGCTACACCCCAGTCACTGTCAGCATGTAACAAACATTTTTTTTCACTGCCCTGTGTTTGCACTGACGGGCCTTCAAATGGCACATTGTTCACAGTGCTTGGAATGAGTGACATCACATTAGACTTGGGTATTTGCATGATGCTCCTGATGGACTGGAATGGTAGTGGTGCTGTCACCTCCTTCCTGGGCCTGGTAAATAGGACATTTATGCTTCACTTGCTCTGTAACCTGCTCTCAGATAGTTGGTTGCTTATGTTGGGGTTCTTTTATTCTTCCAACTGATGCCCTGTTCACATCAAGTAAAATGTGTTATTTGCTGTGTGGCACAGTGGTAGGTATGGCCACTGAGCCGGGTGGTGAGTAAAAATGCCAAAATCTTAAACCCAAAATGGCCAATGGCCTTTTATTCTCTTCAGGGGCAAACGGAACAACAAAACACGAGGATAATACCAAACTACAAAACAGGGTCAAACTGAAAAACAGCCCAACCTCATCAAAACACAAAAGTCCAAACCCAACCATCCTTCAGCCTCTCCGTCTGTGCTTAAATAGAAGGCAAGTACTCACAGCTGAGTTGATTAGAAACCACTCGCAGGTGAGCCTGCCTGTTTGTGAGGCCTCTGCTGTTGCAGCTCCAGTTAACACTCCAGGCTGAGGGAGGGAACCAGGAGACTGACAGCAGTTCAAGGGGGAGGGGCAGAGGAGCTTGCCCCTCCCTCCACCTCTCCTGGCACCACAGCTGAAACTGTGGGTTAGTCAATATGTGGCTCGGGGTTCTGTGCCCCTAACTGCATGAGATGTGTTACATTCTCTGCTGCCTGTTTGGTTTCATAGCAACACACAATATCATAAGCTTTGACCAATGTATGACGCCATTCCTCTAGAAGCCTATGAACAACATCTTCATCTCCCACAGCATTATTTAAGACTTCAGCACTGATTGCATCCTGTTCCTTTTCTGATCTGTCACTGTATGCAATGGACTCTTTTCATAGATGTCATCCTTTCAAATTTGGAGGGCCTCACCTGCTTTATGAATTTGTTGCCTCAGTTTAATGCTCACTGCAGCAGTGTGCTCTGAAGAAGAACTGTATGTTGCTTCAGTTTCCTCCTCAATGCATGTGTAGTTCCATCAAGCAGACCACTGCGCCTACTAAACAGAACTTTAATTGGACAGCCATTGTCTTTTCTGACCAGTGATTGGCCTCAGCACAGCTCTCAAAATAGTATGTGGTGCCACCATACTGACCCTGTCGTAGCACTGGTGATGTACATGCTGAGGCTGAAAACTGTGTGACTGGGGCCTGTCATGTCTGAGAGGAGAATGTTCACAATGTACAGTTTGGTTACCTTCAAAGCCCTTCCACTTTTGGCTGGTTTTGTTCCGCAGCTGAGTGCAGCATTGAGCCGTGTGGAGCATTCCTGGGGTGAAGGGCCCTTGACATAAAGAGCTGGATGGATAGCTTGGAACTGGTGTGCTTCCAGAGTAACTTTAACAGTGAGCTGGAGAAAAGGGGTTAGTGTGGGAGTTGCGGTATTAGCTGCTGTCTCTGGAGCAAGCATGTCTACCCTGTGTAGCTCTGTTGCTAGCAGATTTGCTTTGTAGCAGCAAATATGGAAATTTGAATGTCTGCTCTGCATTTCAATTCCACTATCTAGAATACTTTAATTTTCCGCATAAGCAGCAAAAGGATTTGTGCTTTTAAATGGCATCTTACTGTGTGAGTAGTACCTTTCCTTGCATATTGTGTCTTGCTTGATAAAAGGACTAAAACGGCCAAAACTCACATTTATATCATTCTGTTCCTCCATTCTTATGACATTGTTTACCACTTCTGAATTTGTTGGAGTTAGCCTCATGAATGGATTTGAGGGACTGGTCATTTTTCCGAACAGGTCCTGTGTATTTTCAGCCAGGTTACTTTTGCAAGTGCCTGCCAGTTCATGCTCCATTACTTTTTAAACAACAGTGCTTGTGGCACGCAGTTTGTGCACTGCCAGGAGTAAGCAAATCATAAATGTATGTGGGAGTCCTCTGGGCCACCAAAAGGCCAGATCTGGTAGCCCAGATCAGGCTTGTGGTAGTCTGTGTAGGTCTACTTAGTATGCCCAAAACAAACAATAACACAGCAAAAGAATGCCATAGTAAATAACAGTAGAGAATTTCAATGAACTATATTTTTATTAGAACACAATTTTTGCATTTTCAAAACCTTAAAACCCTTCTAAGTCATGTTGCCCCGAATGTCAGCCTACATAGATACATGCCATCACCATGATGGTGCATATTACGGTGCCTGATTCATGCCAAAAATCAGACCTCTGAGCAGCCAACGGAGGCTACGGAGTCACTTCGGTAAACTAATGATAGAATGACTTGTGACACATAGGGCCACATAGGTATCTGTAGGATTCCCTTATTTAAATAAATACATTTTAAAAACTGCACTAGCACTGTAATATGGCTGGAATGTCTATTAAGGGTTATCCATTTTTTTTTCTTTTCATTTATACCCATTGTTGCCCTGAAGATATTAAATGTTCTAATGTCATTTGGTGGTTGTTTTGAATGATTACTTGATGGCCGGACGCCAGCTTGGTACCTGGCAAACCTGGTCAGCTGGTCGGAGGAGCGGTCAAGCTCTGTCAGCTGACTGAACCGGGAGAGAGACATGCCGGGTTTGAAGAGGTGAGGAGCGCGGAAGTGTGAGGGGGAAAAAAGTGTGTGCGGTGGGGAGTCCAAGGCTGCGTTCCAATCCGAAATAAAATCCTCCCTTCACTTCTTCCCTCAAATCGAGTGAGCCCTCCAGTGACGTAGCAGGCGAGGGAGCCCTTCCCGAGCAAGGGGGAGCAACGGAGGGCAGGGGTTGTGGCTTTTCGAATTGGGCTGCGTTCCAATCCGAAATAAAATCCTCCCTTCACTTCTTCCCTCAAATCGAGTGAGCCCTCCAGTTACGTAGCAGGCGAGGGAGCCCTTCCCGAGCGAGGGGGAGCAATGGAGGGGAGGGTTCGTGGCTTTTCGATTTGGAATGACCCTCGCGGTTCTTCCTCACTTTGTGTTCCTTTGCAAGGACTGGATTGCTGCGATGTGTCCCTTGCAGGCTGCAGTACCTGTTCCAGTTAAATTCTCCACCGCAAAACCAATCTAAAGACGGAGAGAGTTCTCTCTAGGCAACTTAACCATTAATATAGTTAGACAGTGAAGATGCATGTTAGCTAGATATGCCTACATGTTGTGAATTCCCTGCTGGGAGGAGTATGTCGCAACAAGCTGCTTCATGCAGAAACTGATAGACTGTTTGCGCATGGGCAGTGTGCTCGATAAAAAACTTTCTGCGCAGTGTTTGTTGTGTTGATCTTCCACCGACCGTCGAAGTTCGTCTGTACTCCTTTGTACCACAGTGTGCGTCGGTGATAATGTAAGTCACGTTATGAGTGGATATTGTTTATGTAAGTTACGTTACGAGTGGATGTTGTTTATATTTTGTATGTGACGAGAGCTGAACTATTAATATTACCAGGGAATAAGCTCTGCTTGCTTGGTAGTGAACTATTTAGCATGGCTGGCTGGACTCCATAAACATGGACGGCCCGTCCGATACGTAGTCCAGTTAACCGCCATACATTTCATTCCTTCTGTGGCTGTTATTCAGCAGTATAATTGTTGTTCAGTTAGACAGCTATCATATTGATGCTAGCGGGTCGAATTAAACAGACCGGTAGCAGGCTAGGCTGCCTCATGTTAGCTTGGTTACGTGACCTGCGTGTTGCGCCACGCAGTTGTTAGTTGGTGATCCGGCACGGACCCCTATTGGCGATTCATAGTATTGCATGTTATTCGTGTCTGTTGTCATTAACGTTTTTTTCTACCATTAATACCACTGCATAGTATGTTGATAATTAGTAATACTGTTTACTATTCGTTTTCTGCAGACATCACAAACCACACACACATCCATATACTCCAATGTAAAGTGTTCTGTTCATTTGGCAAGAGGTAAATAAAGCATCTAAAGGAGAGAAGTTGCTGTGTCTTCTTTGACCGGAGGATTAGGCCAGTATACACACAGCCAGATTATCATCACCGAAGCTGTTCCGGTACAAGTGGTCCTTTGAGCCGGATCGTGTGTATGACTGCGCCATGGCAACTTCTGGCAACCATGCAGATGAACAACCTCCAGTTGTGTCCCGCCCAAGCCGGTCTCACCAACTCCCCAGGCACCTACATGACTTTGTCATTGATAACCCTGGCTATCTGAACAGACGAGATGCAACACGGCAAGTGATAGAAGCACACCAGGAAGAGCCTCCATACCATACTGCGCTCACTGGGCCAGAAGATTTCAGGCTGGAAGGGATGGAAGCCCGCATGAAAGATATAACTAGGCAGATGAAACAGCTACAGTCAGCCATGGACAGTGCTAAAGGTAAAGCTCATCCTCAGCAGCATCCATCCAACTTATCATATCCTCTACGGAGCTCGAGCCTTCCTCATATTCATCACAGTGGAATGACAGGGCCCAGAGTATCCCCCCTTATGGATAATCTGATGAGTTGGAAATCAGCTGATGGAGGATATTGTCAGCTCTTAGACAACAGCAACTTCTCACACCTACAGTACAGCCCATACAGCATGGCGAACTCAGCTCAACAACTCAGGTCGTCAGAGCTCGGCAGCCATCCGTCCAGGTAGCAGCCCAACTGCTGGACCTCAGTGAGTCCACTCATCATACAGCTACCCTAACTGGACCAGCGCCAGAGTTTCCACAGCTGCCTGCAGTTCAGTTGGCTCACCACACTCCGCTTGTCCAGCGATCATATTCACCTTCTCTGCCTGTCCAGCATGCAGGTCAGTATGTCCAGCCAGAGCACCAACCAGCTCAACAGGCACCCCCGACAGCGTTTCCGCCAGACCAGCCTGCAGTCCAGCTGACACATCCACCTGCTCTGTATACACCTCTGCCAGCCCAGCCTGCATCTCTACAGTCTCAAGGCACGCCACAGCCCTTCCCCACAACTGCACAACAGCAGAGTTATCCTCAATATGTCCAGCATCAGGTGACACCTCAACCTGGACCGTTAGGATTTCAACCTGCTCCATTCAACAAGCAAGAGATAAGACCAAACTCTCGTGCTATCCCTCCTTATCAGCCACCTACTGATCTAGGAGCAGCCTATTCACTGCCACAGACTGGATACCCCCCTGCAGCTCAACTACAGCTATATAAGTCCGGATCTCAGTCAGCAGCGCACTACCCCCAGTTTACACCCATGGTTGCTCCACCTACAGCACCAGGGTACAGCGCTCCCTACAACAATCCTGCAACACTCACCATGACAGAAATGGCTATTGCGGCCTCATATGGTATTCCTAAGCCCAAACTGCCTTTTTTCAGTTCTGGACGAGAGAGTGATTTCATCATGTTGAAAAGGGGACTGGATAGCCTACTTGGTCCACACAGACACTTAACTGAAGATTATAAATACCAAGTATTACTTGATCACCTCAAACTGCCTAGTGCCTACCAAATGGCAAAGAGATACATACATGACTCCACACCATACACCAGTGCAATGGACGCTCTGCAACAACGATACGGGCAGCCAAGACAGCTGGTCCAGGGAGAACTAAAGACCATACTGAACTCTCCTCCTGTGAAACCTGGCGACGCAAAGGCTTTTGAAGATTTCTCCTCAGCTGTAAACACACTGGTGGGGATGTTAAGTCGCATGGATGGTCCCGCTCAGTCGGAGCTGCAGTGCGGCTCACACGTAGACACCCTCCTTGGTAAGCTGCCTGGTAACTACAGGGATAGCTTTTCCGAATTCTGTATTAAAAGAGGCATCATCAGAAGTGGGAGCGACCGGACATACACCTTACCTGACCTCGCTGAATGGTTGGATATGAAGGTTCAGGTGCTCCAGGTGTCCCGACTTGCAGCACAGTCCAACTCAGCTGAGCCCGGTCGTAACACACCAAGAGAAAATAAAGCAGGTAAACCACAGTGGAGCAAACCAGCCTCTGTTTACTTCAGCAGCGACTCCACAACAGTCAAACAGCAACAACGGACCTACCTCCAGCTGAGCTCAAAGACAGATCAGCCCACAGGTAAAAAGAGGGAACGTTTTAAGCCCTATTGCCCATATTGCACGACCACCCAGGATCATTACCTTAACGGCTGCCCGGAGTACGAAAGAATTACTACTGAGGAGAAAGCCGCCTGGATTAAAGACAAAGGGAAATGTTGGAGATGTGGGCGTGGCCACTCACCAGAGAGTTGCACCCTAAAGAAACTGTGCTCCACATGCAACAAACAACACCTGCCGATACTCCACGAAGTCGTGGCCCAAGACCCACAGCTAAACATTCTCACTGTCAATACCCCAACTAATGCAGTGTATCTTGATCGTGCCAGCCACTCAGGGCGCGTCATGTTAAAGGTGGTACCAGTGCTGCTCCGCCATGGCAAGAGAACACTGAACACACATGCGGTGTTAGATGACGGCTCTGAGCGTACTGTGATTTTGGCTGCTGCGGTCAAACACCTTGGGTTGTGTGGAGAAGTGGAGTCACTTAAACTGAAGACTATCAGACAGGATGTATTGAAGCTCCAGGGAACGGCAGTGTCATTTGAGGTGTCTGCTAACACACAGCCACGCGCCTATCACTCTATCAGTCAAGCTTTCACTGCAACTGAACTCCAACTGGCTGAGCAGTCATGTCCAGGAGACAAATTGGCAAGAAAATACAACCACCTGAAAGGAGTCCCCCTACACACATTCACTAAGGTGCAGCCAATGCTACTGATTGGATCTGACCACCCTCATTTAATAACTCCGATCCACCCAGTGCGTGCAGGACCAATAGGTGCACCAGTAGCAGTCTGCACCCGACTCGGCTGGGCAGTGCAAGGACCCACTACCTTCCTCCAACATCCACCCGGTGAGAGCTCCTTCCTTCACCTGTCAGTTGATACACCTTGCTCCGACCTACACAAGGATGTTCAACGCCTGTGGCAGCTGGATATTTTGCTATATACAAACGAAAGGGAGGTGATGCGATCGAAGCAAGACCAAGTAGCCCTCACCATGCTGGATGAAAGGAGCACCACTGTAATAGTGGATGGTGTATCAAGATATGCAACGCCCCTCCTTCGAAAGAGGAAAATAGCTCTGCCCTGCGCATCACCTGCGGCTGTGATGCCACTCCTCCACTCTACAGAACGCCGTCTATCTACCAATCCTGAGCTTGCTAAAGTTTACAACCAGGAAATACACAAGCTAGTGGAGGCGGGATATGCTGAGCGGATCACCAGAGCAGAGGCCAATAGTTCTGCTGAATCCTGGTACATTCCGCACCACTTAGTACATCATAACGGAAAGGCAAGGGTGGTATTCAACTGCTCCTTTCGCTACCAGGATAGTGCTCTGAATGACGACCTGCTACCAGGGCCCTCTCTCGGGCCATCGCTATTGGGGGTTCTGCTCAGGTTTCGAGAACATGTGGTCGCTATCAGCGGAGACATACGGGCTATGTTTCATCAGATAAGACTCCTTCCCGAGGACCGCCCACTTGTCCGCTTCCTCTGGCGTGACATGGACAGAGACAGACCACCTGACATCTATGAATGGCGTGTTCTGCCATTTGGCACAGTTTGCAGTCCGTGTTGCGCCATATATGCTGTGCAGCGCCATGTTCGTGAGCACCAGAGCGGCAATGAGGACCTACTGGAGACGGTAATTACCTCGTTCTATGTGGATAACTGTCTGAAATCGCTTCGCTCACCACAGCAGGCAAAGGATCTTCTCGACCGCCTGAGAGACCTCCTAGCTAAAGGTGGATTTGAGATCAGGCAGTGGGCATCCAACAGGACAGAGGTAATCTCTCACCTCCCGACTGAGGCGCGATCAACAACATCAGAGCTATGGCTAACCGCTGAAGGAGCTGACTCAAGAGAGTCCGCTCTCGGCCTGGTTTGGCATTGCATGACAGACACACTGAGTTATAAATGTCAGCCTGTGTCACCCAAACAGCCCACCATGAGGAACGTGTATAAGGTGCTTGCCTCGCAATACGACCCGCTCGGATACATAATCCCCTTCACTACCCGGGCGAAAGTCCTGGTCCAGGCTTTGTGGGCTACAGAAAGACAGTGGGACGAGCCTATCGCAGACACGCTACTTCCAGTGTGGCAAGCATGGGAAGGAGAGCTTCCTCAGTTGGAGAACATAGTTTTACCCCGTTGTTATGTTCCAGCATCTGCTGATAATGATTCATCAGTGAGGCAGATTCACGTATTTTGTGATGCCTCTGAGAAGGCATATGGATCAGTCGCCTACCTGCGAGTGGAGGATCCAGAGGGACGCATCACCGTATCATTCGTTATGGCCAGATCACGGGTCGCACCCAAACGACAACAGACGATGCCCCGACTGGAATTATGTGCTGCACTCACAGGAGCCCAGCTGGTCAAGGTGCTACAGACTGAACTGACTTTGTCCATCCAGTCCGTGTTGCTATGGTCGGACTCAACAACTGTACTGAACTGGATACAGTCGGAGTCCAACCAGTACAAAGTATTCGTTGGTACAAGAGTTACTGAAATACTGGACCTTACCAAACCTGGATCATGGAGATACATCAACACTGACTTGAACCCAGCTGATGATATCACTCGCGGGAGGACTCTCCTCGAATTATCCCAGCCAAACCGTTGGAGTCAAGGGCCTTCGTTTCTGTACCAGTCTTCAGATCACTGGCCAGTAAACCTTTCAGTGCATACAGAGGGACCTGATGAGTTGAGAGCCCAAACCTTCTGTGGTCACATCTCTACTACCATCAGTGATGAGCTTGATCCTGCTAAATTCAATACGTGGACTGAACTTTTGCAGGCTACATATCAGTCCCTTCACGGGGCGGCTGCTCCAGCTATGTCTGCTGCCGACCATATCAAGATGGAGACTACCCTTCTGAAAGGGATACAATCCGATAGTTTCCCGGAAGAACTAAAGGCACTCAAACAGGGTAAACCAATCCGTTCAGGCAGCCGTTTAAGTGCTCTCAGCCCCGAATACGATCAAGTATTAGGCCTCATTCGAGTTGGTGGTCGACTACGCAAAGCAGAGAGCCTGCTCGAAGACAGCCTTCACCCTGTTGTCATCAGCCCTGATCATCCGATCACACAACTCTTAGTGAAGGATTACGACAACCGTCTACACCACGCTGGCCCTGAGAGAATCTTTGCAGAGATTCGGAGAAATTACTGGATCCTACGTGGTCGACAGGTAATTAAGAAACACCAGAAACACTGTGCAGAATGCAGTTTGTGGCGGAGCACCCCCATGGCACCAAGGATGGCCGACCTGCCTGCTGCACTGCTCCGGATCAACAAACCCCCATTCTGGTCCACAGGGGTCGACTGTTTTGGGCCCTATACGGTGAAAATCGGAAGAAGGCATGAGAAACGGTGGGGCATTATATTTAAATGTCTTACTTCAAGATGCGTCCACCTTGATTTGTTGCCACACATGGACACAGACTCATTCCTACTGGCCTTGCGTCGATTTATCTCAAGACGAGGCAAGCCATACGAGATCTTCTGCGACCGAGGCACCAACTTCCGGGGTGGAGAGCGAGAGCTCAAAGAATCACTGGAAGGTCTCGATCCACCATTGAGGCAACAGTTGGCAGATCACAGCATCACATTCAAATTCAATCCTCCTCTTTCACCCCATTTCGGTGGCGCGTGGGAGAGGGAGGTAAGGTCAGTTAAGGCCTCCCTCCAAGTTGTGCTACGGGATCAAGTCGTGTCAGAGGAGGTGTTGTCGACGGTCCTCGCGGAAGTGGAGGGTATACTTAAATCAAAGCCCCTGGGATACTCCTCTTCTGATCTGGCTGACCTCGACCCTGTGACGCCTAACTTGCTGCTGATGGGGGCGGCACGACGCATCGCTTCCCCAAGCCGCGTATGGTTCCAGTGACCTTCTAGGCCGCCGCCGTTGGAGGCATAGCCAGGTCCTGGCAGACCGGTTCTGGGGCCAATTCACCCGCCAGTACCTTCCTGATCTTCAACGCCGTCAGAAGTGGAGGACCTCTACTGTTGACCTCGCTGCAGACTAAGTGGTTATGGTAGTGGATCCCCAGCTTCCTAGGGCACTTTGGCCCATCGGCAAGGTCACCAAAGTTCACCCCAGTGATGATGGGACAGTTCGCTCAGCAGACGTCAACGTCAAAGGGACAGTTTACACTCGTCCGGTTACCAAGCTGGTACTGCTCCCCAAGATGCCTGATGATGACGGGGACACCAGGGTCTCTTAACAGCAGCAGGGACTTGTACTTCTTCTACACATTCATGAATGAATGTGGGGGCGGCTGTTGTGAATTCCCTGCTGGGAGGAGTATGTCGCAACAAGCTGCTTCATGCAGAGACTGATAGACTGTTTGCGCATGGGCAGTGTGCTCGATAAAAAACTTTCTGCGCAGTGTTTGTTGTGTTGATCTTCCACCGACCGTCGAAGTTCGTCTGTACTCCTTTGTACCACAGTGTGCGTCGGTGATAATGTAAGCCACGTTATGAGTAGATGTTGTTTATATTTTGTATGTGACGAGAGCTGAACTATTAATATTACCAGGGAATAAGCTCTGTTTGCTTGGTAGTGAACTATTTAGCATGGCTGGCTGGACTCCATAAACATGGACGGCCCGTCCGATACGTAGTCCAGTTAACCGCCATACATTTCATTCCTTCTGTGGCTGTTATTCAGCAGTATAATTGTTGTTCAGTTAGACAGCTATCATATTGATGCTAGCGGGTCGAATTAAACAGACCGGTAGCAGGCTAGGCTGCCTCATGTTAGCTTGGTTACGTGACCTGCGTGTTGCGCCACGCAGTTGTTAGTTGGTGATCCGGCACGGACCCCTATTGGCGATTCATAGTATTGCATGTTATTCGTGTCTGTTGTCATTAACGTTTTTTTCTACCATTAATACCACTGTATAGTATGTTGATAATTAGTAATACTGTTTACTATTCGTTTTCTGCAGACATCACAAACCACACACACATCCATATACTCCAATGTAAAGTGTTCTGTTCATTTGGCAAGAGGTAAATAAAGAATCTAAAGGAGAGAAGTTGCTGCGTCTTCTTTGACCGGAGGATTAGGCCAGTATACACACAGCCAGAGTATCATCACCGAAGCTGTTCCAGTACACTACATATCTAGCATATTCCCCATGCCAAAATCCTTATATTTTCCATGAGCATAAAATCATTTTAAATCTATGTTTTTATTTACTATTAATAGATGTGATGTTATTTTCAATAAAGTTGCCAAGCTTTTCCAATGTGAAACCACTTATTTGTATGCACAATTTAATAATCATATTGAATAGTTATCACAACCATAACAACAGTTACTATAATTATTTGTGTAGCACCTTTTGAGCAGGGTGAATCCCGAAGTGATTCCCATAGACAAGTACAGATAATTAATAAAATCGGTAACGATAAAATATGGTAAAACAGGTCAGTAGCTAACTGCAACAGTAACCAAGTAATGATAAGTAAGTGTGAGGTGTAACAGGGTTTAAAAGTACATATGTGTAGAGACAGGTAAAATGATGAACAAAAAATAAAAATCAATATCAATATCAGAAGAATTAACCCGAAATTATGCTACAATATACATAGGCAATTATACCGGTATGTTTAAATGGCGATTTAAAAACAATTCCTGCTCAACAGAAGATTCTGTTTCATGCTGTGTGAATGATTGAAGCTAAAGGTATCATAACTGTTACATTTAAAGATTCTGAAAATGTAGGTTATTCTTAACAAAATGCATGGCTACGGCAGCTATGCCTCCACCAGCTTATGAGAGTTTATGATTAAAACTTCATGGCCAAAACGTATATTTTTTTGGACTACCAATGAACTCGATAAGCGGTTATTGAGTGTTGGGCATTTCCTTTCAATCTGTAAGATTTAAATAACGACCACCACCAACAACATAGCATTTTAGCGAATGGATTGTATAATCAATCGGCAACAGAGGTCTTTGAACTTGGTAAACTTTTTTAAATTTGCTTGTTCTTTGGTAGCAAGAGCATAATATTCAAATAAAGTTTAACACGTGGGCAAGCGAGCAAGCATCGCCGTGCATTCTGGGCAATATCAACGCTTGGAGGGATGATTTTTGTTGGCTCCGTTGGAGGGAGTGAAACCGAGGGCTTGAGCAAATGAAAATTCGCCCTTCCCTCAACAAATCTGGATTGGAATCGCCCTCACGGTGGCAGCCATCTTGCATACGGGACTTTTTGGGGATTCCCTCATTGATTGAAGGGAAGTGAGCACGAAGAAGCAAGCATTTTTTCGGATTGGAACGCAGCCCAAGAGTGACCTGCCTAAAGCTTCCCAAAAGACTCAGAGAAGGGAATATAACTACGTATAAGCACCAGAGCCACTGGACCCAATCAACAAAGCAGTGGAGTGTACTTTTCCAGTTTACCAGTGAGACGAAACCTTTTTTCTGTTCCACTTTCGTTGCGGTTTTTTCATTCATTGACAGATGACAGTTTTTCGGTCTTCCTGACGAGGGAGATTATATTTTTTTGGCACCGTAGTCTAAGATTACTTGGACCATTTCTTGAGACTCTAATTCTTTGTGTTTTGGATGCGGGATTTGTTGGGATCACTTTCCACTGTTTGGAGATACTTCTGGAGATACTCGGAAGCGCGCTGAGAACCACAAACTGAACGGGGTGGGAGTGAGGGTGTATGGGTGAGCGTATGCAAAAGCAAGTGTTGGCCAGCTTCATTTGTTGTTTGTTTGTAAATACACTGATTGAATGTAACTATTGCCTTATTTGTTGTTATTTCTGGGTAGTCAATCTGTCCGTTACTGCAAAGATGCATTTTACGATGCTGATGAGTGGTAATTTAGTTTTAACCCGTAGTTAAAACGGTAACATTCTGACCGATAGGGCAGATTGTTACAGACTGATCAACTGGCGCCAGTGATTGATGAGCTAGCATCTGCCACTGATGAGCCAGCAGTGGCGAATGACAGACGCTATACGCGCCTGGCTATTGGCTCCCCTAGATTAGCAACCCACTCGCTGAGACTAGCGATCCACCTGCCAAGACATGCAACCCACCATCCATCTACCTAGTCTAGCAACAGACTCAGCTTGACCAGCCACCTGCCTAGGCTGGGTACTTCCTCTCCAAGGGTAGCAACAAACTAAACCAGCTTTCTGAAAGACCCCCTAAAATCAAAACTTAGTATTAATCAGAATCACCAGCCAAGGAGAATATTTTGTGAATAGCCAGGCAATAATGTAGCATCTCTCATTCGCCACTGCTGGCTCATCAGTAGCCAATGGCGGCTCATCAGTTGCTAGCACCATCTTATCAGTTGTTCTATTATTAGTTTACCACAGTGACTTGGTAGCTTCCTTCAGCTGCTCAGATGTCTGGTTTTTGGCATGAATCAAGTGCCATATCATATTGATCAAGGCATCTTCACAAGCTAGTTGTGCACAAGAGGCTGTTGCTCTTGCATTTGTAAATAGCTGAAAGACATAACTAAGACAACCAAAAGTAATAATACCCATGTTCTCTTATAAGACTGTTTTAATATTAAATAGACACTGGCAACTGATTAAAAAATATTGCTTAATATGCACAAATTTCAGTTGCATCTGCGACCATTAGACCATGCACATGCGACCATGCTATAGAAGAGTGAAAATTAAATGTACTCTCAAAAAAAAGAGAAAATTTGTCTTCTAAGCTTATAGCATTGGAATGCAATTAACACAATTAACATTTTGTGTGTCTGCTAAATCAAACATAAAGTTTATCAGAATTCATACTAAATTAAGACAACTTGTTATCCTAATGTTACTAGTCTAATTATTCTCGCTCTCTGGTCAGTCTTGCAAAAGAGAGAAAATGCCACATCAATCCTGCCATTGGGTGCCACCTTTATTATAGCAATGGCATGTTTTGAGTTTGTTAATATATAACATTTAAAATTGTCTGCAACCTAGCAACATCAGTGTTAGAACAGGTTGAGAAGTTGCTATCTATATTCATTACAACTAACAAACTATCTGGTCAGTATACTAGCTGTAAATCTTTCCTTTGGTTTACCTGTAGTTTTGCTAGACTTTCCAGAAAATTGTGAGATAGTTCTTTTCATCATTGTATGTCTGACATTAACTTGCCCATTAACTAATTCTTACTCTTTTCCAACTTTTCCACTTTCTACAGGAGCCAAGATCTGTAGCGAATAAACTTGTCTGACATATATACTTGCATTGCAGTCATAATGGGAACTGTGTGTTCAACAGAGCCAATTAAATACAGAGAAACACATGTTTACAAAAAATAACTTGTTTCAAACTCGTTATTTCACTGGCTCATTGTTATGTAGTGTGTGTGTAACCTGGCGTGAGTTTAAATGTACACATTTGGTCTGGTGGTCTGCTCAGTACTGGGGCAGCTTGCTCTTTCCGTACCTTGGTGGCAGTATGCATGGTTGTTGGGTGTTCAGGCTTTTTTTGGTTCTCTATTTTTTCTGTAAGAACCAGTGTGATGGCACCTGCAGTGTAAAAGATCAAGACAAATCCCTCAGACTGTGGGATGCATGGAAGGTGTTGGTGTCTTTAGCAAATGTGGTTACATTTTGACATGCCATCTGTCTCTCTTCCAGACCAAAAAAAAAATGCATATGCTTTAAAATTTTTAGCAAACAGATAAGACGGCTTGATGCCCACAAGGTGATCAAGCTTGTACCCTCCTATGTTTGGAGGCAATCCACTTTCCATTTCAAACTTGCCGCTACTCACATGCCAAACTCCACACCACCTCTGATCACCTAGAGCTAACAAACCAAACAATATGTGTATATTTATAGGTGGAAGCTACCCCCTCGTAACAAACCATAATGAACAAATATTTCTGATGGTGGTCAGGAGATACAGGGAAGCATCCTTGTACAGGCTTCTGGGCCAAAGTTACAAGCCACTCCATGGCTAGACAACTTTGGGTAACCTCCCATGGTTTTTCTTTAGCATCTGGCTCAAAAAAACAACTGCAGGACTCTGTGATGCCTTGAGGCATAGTGGCTTTTATTCCCATGAAGCAAGGACACAGCTCTAAATAAAATACAGTTCTGACAGTGCTCAGCTTCTCCTGTCCATTTTATATCTTGCTGCAAGTGCTCTACACCCCCTTCCCCCTCTTACATTCTATATCTATTTGTATAACACTTCCTACTTTGCCCATCATGTATTACTTTTTAAAGCACAGCAAAATTTAATTACACTGTTGCATACAGAGGCAATGAATAAACTTCCAAGTTACTAGGACTGCCAGAATAGGCCCACATTTAAAATAAAAAAGCTAGGCAGAACATACATCCAGGCTCCACTAAAGAGCGACTTGAGGAGTGGCCATTTCAGAGCTACAGCTGAGTTGTGCAGAACAGGCTATCTGATCAGCCACTGGTGACTGACATACAGAAAGAAGAAAAAATGCATTGTTGTTATGTTACCCATATTGCTCTTATTTAATTAAACATGTTAAGAACTGAAGTTGATATTATTGTAAGCGACGTGGGTGCGGGCGTGTGAAAGAAGGAGTCCAACAACTTATTGGTTTTCTTGCTCAACTTTAGTAACGTCTCAACTCACAGCAGCTAAACAGATCGCCATCTTTCTCTCTTCTTCCCCCCTTTTTTCGCTCTCCCCTCTGCTTCACATCCCTCTCTCACTAGCGCCGCTGTGGCTGCCCTTAACATAACACTCTCATCCACAGTTCTTCAAAACGCATTAACCCATATGTAACCTTAACGTCTATACATAAAATATAACTTTTGTCATATGTAACCTTAACGTTTACACATAAAATATAACTTTTGTCATATGTAACCTTAACATTTACACATAAAATATAACTTTTGTCTTACATATCTTCCCCCCCTTACAAAAAGAAGCGTCCTCGCTTCAACCGCTGTTGTAACAAAACTACTACTGTATTATCAACAAAGCAAGTAGAACAGCATAACAGTTACAGTTACTGTTTTTTTTTTCTTTGTGTGTGTGTGTGTGTGTGTGTGTGTGTGTGTGTGAACAGTCCATCTCAGTCTCTGCTTTCCTTTTTCTTGGGTGCCGGTCCATGATGATCCAACATCTGCCGCGAGAGACAATTCAGTGATCATGCATGTAGCGCACAGGGGGACGCACACACCGACCTGATTTAGTCCTCAGCCCTGTGAGAGGCTGCACCACTGGAGTTAGTTCACTATGGCATCCTGTTGCCACATTGTCCCCTGCCCGTGGCGTTGCAGTAACCGGCCCTGGTGGTGACGAGGAAACATCAGCCTGAGATGGAGTAACAGGGCATCTGGGTACGCCAGGGCGCCTGTACACATAGGGTCTGGAGCCTGAGAGCGCAGTTAACCGTGGGGGACCTGGGGTGTTCACAGGTACCGCCTGACCGGACGGTGATGGTGGCGTGCCAACAGCTGACCAGGCAGAGCGATAAGGTTTCAGACGGTTGTAGTGAATTATTTTAGGCTTAGCTCTGGGGTCTCGTTGATCCAACAGTTCATAGTCCACTCCAATGTCATTTGTGACTGAGCTGAGCCGTTTTAACACTCTGAAAGGGCCAGACCACTTTGGTGACAGTTTCTGTCTGGACAGAGCAGGGAGGTCAACCCACACTAAATCACCTGGCTCATAGGCTGTATGTTTCATCCGACGATCATAGTAGTGCTTTTGCTGTGCGCCAGCCACCTCAATGTTATCTGCAACAGAGTGAAAGGCAGCACAAAGTCTCTGCAATACTGAATTGGCATAGCCACTTGGAGTACTGGAAGTGGCATCTGATGCTTTCAGGGGGTCTCCAAGGAGAAGATCAGCTGGTAGCCGAGCTGCTCGTCCATGGACCAAGAAGAAGGGAGTGAATTTGGTGGAGGAGTGAACAGTTGTGTTATATGCAAGCTCCACCTGTCGCAGATGGTCATCCCATTCACCTCCTCTGGTGTACAGCAATTTCGCCAACTGGTCCTTTATAGTCCTGTTTGCTCGCTCCACCATGCCATCTGACATAGCATGATAGGGCGACGTCCGTGTTTTGTGCATTCCCAACGGGGAACACAATTCTTTGACAAGATCTGATTCAAACTGACGGCCTTGGTCAGTGTGCAAACTTTGTGGTACCCCGTGGCGGCTGATGTAATCTTCAAACAGACATTTAGCCACAGTAGTTGCTTGTTGATCCGGGAGAGCATATACGTTGAGGTACTTTGTAAAGTAGTCCATTACAACAAGTACATACCGATTACCACGTCGTGTGAGTGGTAGTTCAGTCAGGTCTGCTGCAATTTTCTCAAAAGGCCTGGATGTGACTATGTTTTGCATTGGGGCCTGTTGGTGTGGTGTCTGTGGTCGTCGAGCTTCACAGGCTGCACATGTGAGACACCAATCAGTTATGTCGCGTGACATGTGAGGCCAGAAACATCTGACCTGCGCCCCTTGTAATGTCTTTTGTGTACTGAAATGTCCAGAGAGTGAATGTCCGTGCAAAGTCTGGAATACCTCTTTCCGCAGGCTGGTGGGGACAACAGTCTGTAAAACAGGGTCACCTGGTGGGGGTCTGACTCTGCGACACAAAAGATCATCAACAAGAGTGAATTTGGGAAACTCCCTCCAGTAGTGTCTAATCTCAGGTGACACTGATTTCACGTCTGAAAACGGTGGCCTACAGTCAGTCAACACCCAATTCCGGACTATTTTCAAGTCAGGGTCAGCTTTTTGAGCTTGGATGAGAAACTGTCTGTCAATGTCCAGGGGCAAGGTGCCCTCAGCCACAACTGCAACATGTGGTGAGGCAGACTGCACAGGCGCTATAGTGGTTGACAAAATGGAGGCAGCCTCTGGTTCAATTTCCAGCCCTGTGGCTGAGGCGCCTGTGAAAGGCTCTACGGAGTCTGTTTGGGTGTGACTGGAAACACATCCCACCTGATTGGTTGCTACCACCGGGGTGGCTTCTTCAACTGCCTCAGGACGACGAGACATGGCGTCAGCATTTGCATGTCTGGTACCTTGTCTATATTCAATTTTCCAGTCATAGGGATCGATTTCCAGAGCCCACCTAGCTCTGCGACCTGTGGGATCACAATCCAGAGCCATCTTCCTCAAGGAGAGAAGGGGTTTGTGGTCCGTGATGATGCGAAAGGGGTAACCTGTCAAATATTGACGAAAATGCCTGATTGCCCATACGATAGCCCACAGTTCCCGGTCATACGTGGGCCACCGGGTCTCTGTTTTTGTCAACCTGCGGCTGCCGTATGCAATAACATTTTCCATGTTCTCAGTATTCATCTGTGCTAGAACACATCCAACTGATGTGCTGGACGCATCAGTGAAGAGCAGAAATTCACTTGAGAAATTGGGGTAGGACAGGATGGGCGTGTTACACAGCGCGTGACGGAGGCTTTCAAATGCACTCTGCTCCACCTCAGTCCACCGAAATGTCTTTCCTTTCTGTGTGAGAGCATGTAGGGGCTCTGCCATTTTTGAAAACTGGCGAATAAAGCGCCGGTAGTAAGAACATAGGCCGAGAAATGCTCTCACTTCTGTAGGGTTCTTAGGCTCAGGCCAGTCTCTCACTTTCTCAATGTTTTTCGGGTCCGGTTTCAGGCCCGCTGCTGAGACAACATGTCCCAAGAAGGTCACTTCCTGTTGAGCAAAGCAGCATTTTGAAGGCTTGAGTTTCAGGTTTGCAGCTCTTAAGCGATCCAACACCTCCCTCAAATGCTTAAGATGGACTGAAAAATTCGGGCTATAGACAATTATGTCATCTAAGTATACAAGGCATGTTGTCCATGAAAGACCTTGTAACACCAGCTGCATGAGATGTTGAAAAGTGGGTGGGGCATTTACCAAGCCCATGGGCATCACCCGAAACTGATAAAGTCCTCTACCTGTGGTGAAAGCTGTCTTTGCTTTGTCTTGCTCCTCTAGCTGCACCTGCCAGTATCCTGAAGAGAGATCCATTGTGCTAAACACGGCAGAGCCCCTGAGTGCATCCAGTGTGTCGTGTGTTCTAGGTAAAGGGTGTGCATCTTTCACCGTGACTGCATTCAGGCCTCTGTAATCGACACAGAAGCGCCAGGTGCCATCTTTTTTTTTAACCATCACCACCGGTGCTGCCCAGGGGCTGTGGCTGACCTCCACTATCCCTTTTGTCAGCATTTCTTCCACGTGTGACTGAATCACTGTCTGCATCTTTGGGGAGGTGCGGTATGCACGCTTCCTCACTGGAGGTGCTTGGTTTGTGAAGATTTTGTGTTTGACAATGTCTGTGTTACCAAAGTCGGTACTGGTTTTACTGAATACATCCTGATAAGATGAGAGCAGGTTATGCAGGTCAGACCTCTCTGCATCGGTCAGATTTCCACATTTAACATAAAAAGGTGGTTTAGTTGGCTGTGTAACACGAGGTGGGAGGCCAGAAGGTGGTGTTGGGCAGGTGGATACCTTACATACAGAGGCTGAATCCTGACTTATCTCAGCGTCAGACACAGGGGTAAACTGTCCCAACTGCATCCCTGAATAAAGCACCATAGGTCCGGGTGTGGGGTTAATAATGCGTGCAACAGTACAGCCATTTACAGCAGTTGACACTGTGCGGGCCACTGAAATACCATCCATCTCTAGTTGCCTGGGTTCTAGATAGCCGCTGTAGCTGAGTGATATGCCTGGACTGGTTATAGGGGGAATTAGAGCAACCTTGCAGATGATTTCACAGCGTGGAGGAATGGTGGTGTTCTCCATTACTTGGGCAGTACAACTAGCAGGTGCCAAGTCACTTTTACTCAGCAGGGGCAAAACATCATCACCCAGGTAACATAGCCCTGTCCCCAGGTCCAGAATAACCCCCTGAGAAACAAGGAAGTCAAGACCTAATATGAAGCCTTGAGTAACATTTCTGATCACTTGCACTTCATGTTGCAAAGTTTGAGACCCCAGCCTAAATGTGATGTCTACCATACCCAGTGTGTCCAGCCCTTGGCCAGTTACAGCCTGGGACATGATGTACTTCTTTTTAATAGGTCTTTTTGCTAATGAGGGGATTGACATTTTGGTGTGCTCGCTGATAAATGAAATTGTGGCACCTGAATCTAGCATGATGTGCATACCTGTGCCCTCAACAACACCATTCACATAGGAGGTTAAGTCTGTTCTGACATTGTCCTCAATGTTCTCTGATTCAATTAAGGGGATTGACATATCAGTACTACCACTAGGGGTCTGCGGTGCATTGGTGTTGTCTGGTGTGTCAGTGAGGCAGACACTTGGGGCTTCGAGAGAAGTAGCTGGTGAACACCCCACATCACCAGCTAGTGGCCGTTTCCCTGACGAAATCTGTCATGCTCCCCGAAACCACTCTTTGAGGGATGCTGCTGGTCCCAGTCATTATTTTGTCGTGCTGGGCCTGTGTCCTCATGCTCTTGGAATGAAACTTGTCTGGCATAGGGGCTTGGGCTTCGCCGGTGAGAGTCATAGTATGGTCTGTTGGGAGAGGGTTTTCTCCCTCTGTGTTCTTCATAAAGGCTAGAGGCCTGGGGTAAGTAGCGGGGCTCTCTGTAAGGTTGCCGATACCTGTCAGATTCCCTGCGGGTGTACTCCTGATGGTGGCGAGCACTCTGGGGGGAAAAGCGCTCTGGGGAGGAGTGATGGGAATATAAATATCTGGATGGGGAGCGTTCATATCTTGAGCTCCTTGCATTGCGTCTCTCAGGGGTCCTCCCATATGGTGAGGGAGATCTTGGAGGGCGCAGGTGTCTGTCATAATGCTGCATGTCATTGCGCCCCTCCATCTTCAATTTCAGTGCAGCAAGATCCTGGCTTAAGTCTTTGACAGTAGCAGTGAGGGTTTGGACTGTTTTTCTTAGTTCATTGTTGGTTTCACTTACAGAGTTTACTGACTGTATGGTGCCAATGTCTCTGACCGCCACATTAGCTGAAGATGCTGGCATCGTTAATTTAGCTGCTTGGCGGGCCCGTTCAGCTTGGGAGGCGACCTCAAACGCCTCTGTAAATGTTTTCACCCCTCTTTCATGGCACTTGACCTGAAGCTCCAGATCCAGACCCGCGATAAAACGAGACAGTTTCATATACTCTGAAGCATTATGTTCAAAATCAGGGAAAGCTTCTTTGACCAGCCTACATATATCTGCAGCATACACCTCCATAGCTTCATTAGGCAGTCTGTGACGAGCATTGGGGAATGTCTGGAAAGATGCAATCACATCCTTTTGGCCGAAAGCCATCTGTAAGTGCTTCTTTGTTTCCGTATAACAAGCCTGGGTTTGTTGCGGCAGGTTATCCCACACAACGAATAGTTCTGGTGATAGCCTAGTGGGAAGCTCGGCTGCTAACACTGCGTCCAGGTTCACACCACTGTCCTTGTAGCGTGCAGCCTGGCTTACCTTGTAGCGGCGAGCCCATAGCTGGAATGACTCACGACCATCGTTAAGGAAAGGTGGCGGCAGCGGAATGCCCCGCGGTGCTCCCTGTGTACTGCTGTGTGGCTGCACAGGCTGCGTTGACGCTGCCGTGGAGCTGGTGCTGGCACTCTGCTGTTCAGCTGCGGCCGCATTCTGTACAGACATGATAGATTTTTTTTCTTCCCCTTTTTTTAAACTTACTGAAGCTTCACGACGGAAACAGAAAACCGAGACGCGATCTCTGCATTCGCTTGAAGCTAACAAAACAACAAAACCGTGACGGTAGTGGCTGCACTTACTGCCTTTTCGGCGAAGCTAAGTTAGCGACGTTAGCTTGCAGCTCGCTCCAGAGACTCACAACACTTGAGCAGAATCCCAACGGCCGATTCTCCACAGGAGATTTTATCCCACCGCTGCCACCAGTGTAAGCGACGTGGGTGCGGGCGTGTGAAAGAAGGAGTCCAACAACTTATTGGTTTTCTTGCTCAACTTTAGTAACGTCTCAACTCACAGCAGCTAAACAGATCGCCATCTTTCTCTCTTCTTCCCCCCTTTTTTCGCTCTCCCCTCTGCTTCACATCCCTCTCTCACTAGCGCCGCTGTGGCTGCCCTTAACATAACACTCTCATCCACAGTTCTTCAAAACGCATTAACCCATATGTAACCTTAACGTCTATACATAAAATATAACTTTTGTCATATGTAACCTTAACGTTTACACATAAAATATAACTTTTGTCATATGTAACCTTAACATTTACACATAAAATATAACTTTTGTCTTACATTATCATTATTTAATGCAGTAAGGTAAAAGTTTTTTCTATGCATCTGGTGTATCCTCATGAATGAGGCAGAATTGTTTTCTGTTTGTCTTCAGCTGGCTCATGATTTCATTACATTTGTTCTCAGGGCAACACTCAAGCCCTGCAATTGGGGGTCAATTCCCGGTTATGCATATGACATTCTCTTTGGTGAGGCAACTATTGCACAGTCTCACCAGTGGCTGATGGGGGGAAACTGGCTAGATTGACCCCATCCCACTTGTTGACTGACAGATTACCACAAAATGAAATTTTTAATACATTCAATAAAAGTCTTTCAAAACGTATTCAAAAAATGTATACATTTGATAAGTATTTGAAAGAGACATTTTGAAATCAGCTATTATGAAACAAAATTAAATGTAACAGTGCTGAGAAAATGTGTATGATGAAATAATACAATAATGAGTTTAATATTTATTTATGGAATGATGTTTGGTTATTACAAAAAAATACACACTGGAATTCAACTCTTCAACATTGTGATGTAAACATTATGTAAGTGTTTAAAAATGCATATAGAAGGTGATGGGAATTTAATTGGCTGGATTATTATCATTGTTGGTATGATTGTCCTCAGGTGACAATGACTGACAGTCCTACTGATATTAATTATATTAACTAACCTACTTGAATAACCTCATTGAGTGATGAAAATGCAAAGTAAATTAAGAACAAATGTCATTCATTTTGTTTATTGATTAAAAAAAATGACTGATGATGGCAGATCCACAAGAAGGCAGTCTTTTATAAAATTTAGCAACGGTGTATTTGCTTCCTCCGGATTAGTTGGCAATTTGTGCCCTGAGGAGAGAGCACATTGAGAGAGCAGATCATTGGCAGGTGCACATTCTCTCCATCTCTCTGTAGTTGCACATGATCCTGAAGTCGACATGCAATATGTCTGTTTGCTATGGTGTTTCCTCATGCTAGTCAACATGAGGAGGTGCTTGTATCCAATTTACAAACAACTGGCAGTCATCACTTGATACACAAGGAGTACACACAGAGTTGTGGGTTCCTCATGTTTCAAGAATCCCATATTGTTTTTTTCTTTGGAACTTTTCTCAAGAGTAAGAGGAAGAACAATTAAATAAAGGTTTCATGAAGGAGCCCCAATGTTTTCATTATCTAACTGGGCAGCACTTTTAAGGAAAGTGAGCAGTCCATCTGCCTCTTACATTTACATTCTTCATTTACATAGGGAGAACCTCCTGAGATAGAGATAGATATACAGAGGGCAGACACCCTATTTGGTCCATGTACTTTGCAGGGCAGTGGGCTAAAATTATTAATCATTCACATCAATAACTTAATTTACATGTATCAATTTGGGATTAATACAGCATTTCTCTGTAAGCATTAAAGTGAATATCCACTGGATTTATTCCCACTCATGAGATTAACATGGAGGTTCAATGTTTCTCTATAAGCATTACAGTGAAGATTCACTGGATTCAATCCCACTCATAAACCACCCTCAGCAGGATTATGGTATTTTACCTTCTGCCATTTCAACATTCCATGTTCCAGTTCAGAGTTAGTTTGAATTTTAACAGGAAAATATTTCGGATCCTAAAATCTTTCCCAAACAAAATTCCTATGACATTTTGGGTTTTCAAAATTTAATCTTCTGGAAGTGAGACTGGAGGTTTTTTTTTAAAGATCTGCTATTTGGTCGTTCCAAAGGCTACATAAAAATGGAATATCATATGAAAAGCAGAAATATTCACCATTCTGGGGCAGCAGCTAAAATTTCTCCTGTTTATGAAGTCATTGAGATGGCAAGGACTACTCAACCCTTGGGTTATTTTTCTGGGACTGAACAGACTGCATGGGTTGCAGTAAAATGAATCACTCAAACCAAGGCAGGTAGAATGTTTGGTACTTGGGGGATTTTTGGAATGCTCTGCAATGTGGCTGACTCTTGATAGGTTAAACAGCAGTTAGTCTGGGCACCTAAGTGCATCCTGCAGGCTTTTGCTGGAGGGTGCACCATGCACTGTGTACATACTGTTTCCATCAGTGAGAAAATTCAGCAGCTGCTTTGAAATTGCAACCTCTTTGTGCTCACTTACGCAATATGATCTGTGAACACAGGCATACACAGGATCATCTGACACAAACATTTTATGTAATTCAAGGACAGCAAAGAGATCAATCACTTGCACATTTTTTCTGTATTTGGTCCAGTATGTCAGATATATATCACTAAGCTTTTTTCTAATTTGACACACAGTTAGTACAGGTCATATGTCACCTGGACACAAAAAATGATGACAATTTGCCCATAGGTGTCACTATAATAAATGTTCTTATTTGAACCCTTATATCCCCGTTTGGTCAAGAGACCTGAAACTTATCGTATCTATTCCTCACAATGAACAACTCTGCAATTAGTAACTATAATGCTTGTCAGAAAAACTGATCTGCTATTTTTGGTTTTTTAAAAAGCACATTTGATGCCTAAACAGTTTGAGAGAACAATATGTCAATGGGGCAAAATATGGCAGAGTTATAGCCCAATAAATTTTTCAGATTGTTAAAGATCTTTATTTTACACTCAACTGGTTTCATTATCAAGCTATGAGTAGTGTAATTTTTGCAATTAGGTGAATTTTTAGGAATTTCTTTATGATCCTTTACACCTGATTCAATCGCTGCACAAAAAAGGCTGCGTTCCAATCTGAAATAAAATCCTCCCTTCACTTCTTCCCTCAAATCGAGTGAGCCTTCCAGTGACGTAGCAGGCGAGGGAGCCCTTCCCGAGCGAGGGGGAGCAATGGAGGGGAGGGGTCGTGGTTTTTCGAATTGGAATGACCCTCGCGGTCCTTCCTCACTTCGTGTTCGTTCGCAAGGACTGGATTGCCGCGATGTGTCCCTTGCAGGCTGCAGTACCTGTTCCAGTTAAACTCTCCACCGCAAAACCAATCTAAAGATGGAGAGAGCTCTCTCTAGGCAACTTAACCATTAATATAGTTAGACAGTGAAGATGCATGTTAGCTAGATATGCCTACATATCTAGCATATTCCCCATGCCAAAATCCTTATATTTTCCATGAGCATAAAATCATTTTAAATTGATGTTTTTATTTACTATTAATAGATGTGATGTTATTTTCAATAAAGTTGCCAAGCTTTTCCAATGTGAAACCACTTATTTGTATGCACAATTTAATAATCATATTGAATAATTATCACAATCATAACAATAGTTACTATAATTATTTGTGTAGCACCTTTTGAGCCGGGTTCATCCCAAAGTGATTCCCATAGACAAGTACAGATAATAAAATCGGTAACGATAAAATATGGTAAAACAGGTCAGTAACTAACTGCAAAAGTAACCAAGTAATGATAAGTAAGTGTGAGGTGTAACAGGGTTTAAAAATACATATGTGTAGAGACAGGTAAAATGATGAACAAAAAATCAATATCAATATCAGAAGAATTAACCCGAAATTATGCTATGATATACATAGGCAATTATACCGGTATGTTTAAATGGCGATTTAAAAACAATTCGTGCTCAACAGAAGATTCTATTTCATGTTGTGTGAATGATTGAAGCTAAAGGTAGCATAAGTGTTACATTTAAAGATTCAGAAAATGTAGGTTATTCTTAACAAAATGCATGGCTACGGCAGCTATGCCTCCACCAGCTTATGAATAAAACTTCATGGCCAAAACGTATATTTTTTTGGACTACCAATGAACTCGATAAGCGGTTATTGAATGTTGGGCATTTCCTTTCAATCTGTAAGATTTAAATAACGACCGCCACCAACAACTTAGCATTTTAGCGAATGGATTGTATAATCAATTGGCAACAGAGGTCTTTGAACTTGGTAAACTTTTTTAAATTTGCTTGTTGTTTGGTAGCAAGAGCATAATATTCAAATAAAGTTTAACACATGGGCAAGCGAGCAAGCATCGCCGTGCATTCTGGACAATATCAACGCTTGGAGGGATGATTTTTGTTGGCTCCGTTGGAGGGAGTGAAACCAAGGGCTTGAGCAAATGAAAATTCGCCCTTCCCTCAACAAATCTGGATTGGAATCGCCCTCACGGTGGCAGCCATGTTGCATACGGGACTTTTTGGGGATTCCCCCCTTGATTGAAGGGAAGTGAGCACGAAGAAGCAAGCATTTTTTCGGATTGGAACGCAGCCAAAGACTCACCACAGTCACTACACACTTCAAAGCAAACTGGAAACAGCACCTGAAGAAGATGTAGCAATTTCCAGTTTTGGTGATATATAAATCATATATTAACATTGTGATAAAAAAAAATCATACCTTATATTCTATCCTCCTATTCTCACATTAGCAACATGAGGATCAGGTGCATGAGACTCTGGGGATTCACACAGGGAGCAGTATGCATGTATTATGCACTAGGAGGGCAGTCAGAGAACAATATTTGGTATGTGAATGTTGCAGGTTTAAATCCCAGGTCAGGCATGACTCTTTTAGTAATTACAGGTTAGTTCTTAGCATGAAATACTCCTGTACATCTGTACAGCCATGAGGATTGGGAAAGGGAAAAACGGTGTGATGAAAAGACCCAGAATCCATGATGGCCACTCACTCAGAACATAAAAATTATTAAATGTATTTGTTTGTATGAGGTAAAAATTATCATACTTGTATGTTTAACAGTAAAAAAAAGGAATAGTGCTGTACATATATTATGAATATTACTACGAATATATACACACACATCAGCAAGTGAACATTTTGGTGTGAACATTTTCCTCAAAGTTGATGTTTTAGAAGCAAAATGGACAAGCGTAAGGATCTGAGCAACTTTGACCAGGGCCAAATTGTGATAGCTACATGACTGGGTCAGAGCATCTCCGAAACTGCAGCTCTTGTGGGGTGTTCCTGGTCTGCAGTGATCAGCATCTATCAAAAAGTGGTCCAAAGAAGGAAAAGCAGTGAACCGGCGTCAGGATCGTGGGCAGCCAAAGCTCATTGATGCACATGGGGAGCGAAGGCTGGCCCGTGTGATCCGATCCAACAGACGAGTTACTGTAGCCCAAATTGCTGAAAAAGTTAATGCTGGTTCTGATAGGAAGGTGTCAGAACACAGTGCATTGCCGTTTGTTGCATATGGGGCTACGTAGCCATAGACCAGTCAGGGTGCCCATGCTGATCCCTGTCCACTCCCAAAATTGCCAACAATGGGCATGTGAGCATCAGAACTGGACCACGGAGCAAATCACACTGCGTCCGCCAGGTTGCCTTCTTCCCCTAGTGCATCCTGGCGTAATGTGTTCCCCAGGTAAGAGATGCACATACACCCCGCCATCCATGTGATGTAAAAGAAAATGTTTCAGAAGCCCTATGCTGGATCTCCTTTATAATTACAACCTCCAACTCATTTTGCATTTACTGGATGATTTTTTTATTACCCCTCCCTCCAAACCTCCTACATTTGGATTTGAACCCTGCGGTATCCCCTTATCGAAAGAGAAGATGTCTGGCCCCTCTACAGACCTACAATTTCTGGGTATTTTTCTTGACACCTGGAATTTCAAAAACCTGCAAAAATCCATCCTGACGACCTAGCCATAGTCAATATGATAAACAAGGACAGATAAAAATCCGATCACATTATGTCACTACTTTGCCATCTCACATGGGTATCCATAGGCTCTCTGTTTATAATCCGAGCAGCTCACATTCCTGGCCACCATAATCTTATTACTGACTGCCAGGATCCAGTTCCAGGACTTCCCTATTATCATTTGATCTTCAAGCAAACCTACCTCTCTGCCAACTGCACCAGCACTCCATAGATTCCATTTTTCAATCGCTTTCACCCTGCACGCTCCAGTCATATCTCACTGCCTGGAACTGCTTCAAATCATTCCACTCAAAGTATGGCTTAACATTCCCATCATTCTATTTACTCACCTATTCTTCATTTATCTGTTATGCCCGCACACAATTACGCATTAAAACCTCCACCATTAAGATCTACCTAAGCGGCATTCAGTTTTTTCACAAATTTCTCACTGGTTTCGACAGCTCTTATCAGTAATCCACAAATCCATCTTTTTCTTAAAGGATGGTCAAACATCCATAGCCAGAAAGCCTTTAACTTCCCAACACCTCTCCACCCTCATCAGTTTCCTCCAGTCTGGTTACTCTTCTCCACACATATTGATAATGTGCTCCTTTCCCTTTTCACTCTTACATTGTTCGGGTTTTTACGTTGTTCTGTATTCTCTCTGTATTGTTCTGCCTTCTCTCACTATAATCCCCTTTTACACTCTTGCATATCTGACCTTTCCTTTAGACACTCATACTATTTTAATCCACAAGAAATAGCAAGGCTAGGATGAAAAGTAGAAGGCTAACTATCTGAAGAAACAAAAACCAAAGCCTACCTACCTACTCTTAACTAACCAAACCAAAAATACAAGAGCTGGCAATCACTCCTACCCTAGTTTGTCTATACACAAATCTCCCCTGTGTGCAGTGTACAGGGGCCCCTATCTTCCAGAGACTGAGGCTACCGGAACAGGTAAAATCTTTTCCTTACCTGGCAATGGAGCAGGTTCTCTAGCTTGATACCTTTTGAGCATATTAATGTGACAAACACATGACTGACGTCTACGGTCAGGAGTTTGAATTGCATAGCTACTGTCACTGTACAAGTTTCTCTTCCACAGTATACAGACCAGAAAAATGAGTGGACAGTGCAGAGCCAGGAATGGGCAGCAGGACTAGAACTTGATCTCCAGGCTTAAAAGAACGAACAACAGCCTTCTCATCATAATAACTTTTCATCATGCTCTGAGAGGAGGAAAGCACTTCCTTGGCGAGAGAGCAGGCATGATGTAAACACTCTCAGAACTGACAAACATAGTCCAACACATTAGACTTGGGAGGCAAATCATCAGACATAAGCTGTTCTTTCAGGAATTTTAGAGGACCAACTCAGCAGGACTAAACTCAAGCGATTCTTGCACACCCTCTTCCCAACGTCTCCCTGTATCCAAGCAGTACTTCTCCAGGACTGACTTGCACGTCTGATGCCAGTGCTCCAGGGCACCTTGCATTTAAGGGTGATAAGCACTAGAGACCTTGTGTGTAACGGACAGAGGCTGGAGGACCACACACTGGCCCCACGCAATCCAACCACATGCAAGGGTTCGCCCAGGCCAGGTGTAGGGCAGAAAGGAGCAGGGGGAATTACCTGATTTGGTTTCCCAGTAACCTGGCAGGCATGACACATTCTACAATACTGAGCTACCATGGACTTTAACCCAGGCTAAAATAAGTGTTTTAAGACTCTGTAGGTCTGTAGACTCTTCGTGCTGTGTACAGGGGCGTCTATCTTCCCTGTTCCTAACCTCGGGGTGGCTGACAAGGGAACACAATGAGAAGCAAGATAGAGGGGAAAGACAAAAGACCACACACAGCAGGGACAACACAAGGCAAAAATACAAATGAATGCACACACAACCAAGTACAGACATGGATTTTCTGGATGCACATAGACTGTAGAGTAGGGGTATTTAAAAGTAGTGTCGTCCTCTGATTGGCTGAGATGGCAGCAGGATATTGATGAGTGACAGCACAAATGACGAATGGCAGAAAGACGAATGGCAGAAGCAGGATGATAGCAAAGAAGATGACAGTAGCAGACTTCTGAGGGGAGAAAAACATGCAACAACTACAACAAATACACAGAGATACCATTTTTCACCTTTGAGTAGTCTGATAATTCTTCATTTAATTGAATAAACTGGTTCCTGTCATGCAAGTACGATCTAAGCCAGGAGCAGGCTTTTCCCTTGCAGCTCATCCAGAACACTGCTGCTCGTCTGGTCTTCAACCTTCCCAGATGCACCCACGTCACTCCCCTCCTCGTTGACCTCCACTGGCTACCTGTCTCAGCTCATATCAGATTCAAAACTTTGGTGCTTGCCTTCCAGGCAGTCAAGGGGACGGCCCTGTCCTATCTTCAGAAGATTGTCAGACGCTACACGCCTTCCCATTCTCTCTGATCTGTGTCTTCAGCGTGCCTAATGCCCCCTCCTCTCCATGCCTGCACTTCCTGGTCAGAATAGCAGATAGTCTGCCCACCTTCAAGCGCAGATTGAAGACTCACCTCTTCAGGATGCACCTCTCTCCCTCACTCCACAGCTCTCCCACTTAGCCATAGTTTTGCTTGTAGCAACTTTATCTTAATTACTGTTGATATTACTAATTGTTTCTGCTATTGTGTCTTCAACAGGTCATCCATAGGGTTTAGTCCATGCTAACCCTACTGGCACTTGAGACTTTTACCCTTCTCTAGCACTTTAACACCCTTGTCCCGAAAGAAATGCACTTTGTGTTGTAAGTCGCCCTGGATAAGAGTGTCTGCTAAATGCCTATAATATAATGTAATGTAATGTAATGTCCAGGAAGGCCAACACAGTTCTGGAGTCTGTCTAATAAAATCTCATAGTCTACAGCATCAAAGGCTGCACTTAGGTCAAGAAGAACAAAAACAGACACAGAGTTATGGTCTGATGACAGGATTAGGTCATTGACAACCTTAACAAGTTAAGTTCCAGTGCTATAGCAAGGTCTGAAGCGAGACTGGAAGGTTTCATAGACATTCTTCACGCTAAGGTAGGCACCAAGTTGCTTCACAACAGCTTTTTCAAAACTTTTCGCTAAAAAGGGGAGATTTGAGATAGGCCGGTAGTTTTTAAGATTATCAAGGTCAACATTAGGTTTCTTCAGTAAAGGCTTAATAACAGCTACTTTTAGAGAAACCGGTACATATCCTGGTACTAAGGATGAGTTTATGATTTAGCTTAGCAAAGGAAAGAGTTCTTTAACCAATTTTGTTGATATCGGATTGAGCAGACAGATGGTTGGCTTTGAAGACATAACCAGTTTAGTCAGCTCGTCAATTTAAATGGGGGTAAAACAGGTTAATGCCATTACTGGTACCTGTAAACAAGCACTAGGCTGCTCAGAGAATTTGGACATAATGCCAGGAGAAGCCACCAATTGGCGGCATTGAAGAAAGCCATGAAATCATTGCAACTGCAGTTGCTGGGATACTATAATTTCTGCTGTTTGTTTTTTATTTCATTTTTCAACAGTGTTAAACAGGAAACAGATTAGAAAACTAGGCGGATCTACTGGATGTAAGGGTTTGCTTATACTGTTGAATGCTGTCTTTCCATGCTAGGCAAAATACTTTCAGTTTTGTTGACTGCCATTTTTGCTCCAGTTTTCTTGAGGATTGCTTCAGGGCCTGGGTGGTGTCATTATAACAAGGGACATGATTCTTCCAACTGGTTGGTGTATTGGTTTAGTGATATTTCATTAGTAATTTCTTCTCTAGGAGGAAGTGACTCCAGGAGCATATTTGTAACTTAGGAATGACAGTAGAATTTAGCTTCCCCCTGTAGAAATATCTAGGTTCCAATGTGAAATTGGTTGCTGCCTGGATGTCAAACGTAATAAGGAAGTGATCTGATAATACAGGATTGTGAGGTGCGGCGGTCAGATTCACAACTCTAACACTATATGATAGGACAAGGTCTAAAGTAAGGTTTTGGTAGTGAGTCAGTCCAGAGACATTTTGTACAATGCCAACAGAATCAATAACAGATCACCTTCTATGTCTACATGTATAATAAAATATCCAAGAACCACAACTTTATCAGCTGAGACAGCAAGGAATGATAGAAACTTGGCAAACTGTGAGAAAACCAGAGTAAGGCCCAGGTGGCCGATACGCAGACACCAAAAAAAAAAAAAGACTGTGTGCTGCTAGGTGTTTTATCTATGACAGGCTGTGCACAGTTCATAGTAAGGACTTCAAATGAGGAAAACAAGATTCCAGGTGTAGGAGTTAAACTCAGAGTGGACTGATAAATAGCTGCAACACCACCTCCCCTGCTTGATGGATGTGACACCTGAGCACTCAAAAATCTCACAGGAGATTCCTTATTTAGTGCAGTGTACTCATCAGGTTTTAGCCAGGTTTCAGTCAGGTACAAAACATTGAGGTTATGATCTATGATTCATTTGTTTACAAGAGCTGCTTTAGGAGCAAGAGATCTAATATTAAGTAGTCAAAATTTAAGGCGGGATGTTTTTCAGGCAGTAGCCACAGTACGGTGGGTTTTAACAATAGTAAGCCAGTAAGATCTAAGATCAATAGTAAGATCTAACTTCTGTCCGGATAATGACTCTTACATTCAATAGACTCTTCCAAATATATTTTGTTGTCTGGAAAATTCATTCTACTGAAACCAAATTGAGCCATTACACTGGCAGGGAGGTTAAAGGGTTTCTTGCAGAGCACAGCGGGAGCTGTTGAGGGAGTGTCTGCTGAGAGAGAGTGGTGGCAGGTCTTTGTTGCCATTATTTAAAGGGTAGACTCCACTCACCTGCTGCACATACACATATGAGACAGGTTGGGAACACAGAAAGCAGGGGAGAGGCAGGAGCGTTCAACAGTGTTGTTGAATATGTGAGTGTATAAATATATGCATATGAATGCGCTGTAATGGATATCAATATGATTATTGTATGGAGTGCCAACTGATTATATCCATCAATAACCAAACACTTGAGAATACTGACATACCATATGTTACCAGTTTATGTAGGTATTCACAGTTTTCTGGCATTAAGAGATCATTGAGGAACACATAAAAAGCAATTATTGCATCCCTCATAATCCCAAAAGGATCAATCAGCATTCTCCAGATAACAAGAGGAAATCCAGTTACCATGGTAACAACAAACTTTAAACTAATGTGATGGACTTTGTCATGAGAAACTATAGACAATGCTATGAAATAGTCTGACTGTTCTGTTGAGATAGAGGAACAGATGATCAGAGAAGAGGACATTTCATGGATTAATTCATTCACTTCAAAATGGGCCTGAATGAGCTCAAATACATCTTAAAACTGAGCCCTGGTGATTACAAAAAAAGATACAAATATTATAAAAGTAGCTTTTACTACATTGCAGAGCAATGTGACCAATTTGCTGGAGCCATGTACAAATCATCATGGAGAGAGATAGAAAAACTTCTTTGACTTGTTGCATTTGCCTTGAACCAAGGCCTTTTCTCTTAAGAGAGAATTGAGGAAAATGTCATCTTGTGAGATGCGTTTCCAGCAATCTAATTTGTTCAGCTGAGGTTTAGCCATTATTTAATCAGAGATCATTGGCTATATTGGCTTGAAACATCAGCTCCAATTATGCTCTCTTTAATCTAAGCTTTAGTAATGTGAGCTCTCCCTCTCTAACACACAAACAGATAAGGACACATAGACACATACATGTACTCCAATAATTACTTAAATGCATTCATGTAACATGAAAGCCAGTTGATCTCAAAGCAACCACCTATCAAACTGATTCATGTAAAGGATCAGATTGACTACAGGATTTGATTCCTGTCAATGAAAAGGGCTCATCCTTTCTCAATGCACCCCATTTCCACCCTCCCTAACCACACAGATCGCCCTGAGCTCCACACCTGCCCTGTTTAACCACACAGATCGCTGTACCCCATATCTGCCCTGTCTAACCACACAGATCGCTGTGCCCCATATCTGCTCTGTTTAACCACACAAATCACTGTGCCCCATATCTGCTCTGTTTAACCACACAGATCGCTGTGCCCCATATCTGCTCTGTCTAACCACACAGATCACTGTGCCCCATATCTGCTCTGTCTAACCACACAGATCACTGTGCCCCATATCTGCCCTGTCTAACCACACAGATCGCTGTGCTTCATATCTGCCCTGTCTAACCACACAGATCACTGTGCCCCATATCTGCTCTGTCTAACCACACAGATCACTGTGCCCCATATCTGCTCTGTTTAACCACACAGATCGCTGTGCTTCATATCTGCCCTTTCTAACCACACAGATTGCTGTGCCCCATATCTGCTCTGTCTAACCACACAGATTGCTGTGCCCCATATCTGCTCTGTTTAACCACACAGATCACTGTGCCCCATATCTGCTCTGTTTAACCACACAGATCACTGTGCCCCATATCTGCTCTGTTTAACCTCACAGATCGCTGTGCCCCATATCTGCCCTGTCTAACCACACAGATCGCTGTGCCCCATATCTGCCCTGTTTAACCACACAGATCACTGTGCCCCATATCTGCTCTGTTTAACCACACAGATCGCTGTGCTTCATATCTGCCCTTTCTAACCACACAGATCACTGTGCCCCATATCTGCTCTGTTTAACCACACAGATCACTTTGCCCCATATCTGCTCTGTCTAACCACACAGATCACTGTGCCCCATATCTGCTCTGTTTAACCACACAGATCGCTGTGCTTCATATCTGCCCTTTCTAACCACACAGATCGCTGTGCCCCATATCTGCTCTGTCTAACCACACAGATCGCTGTGCCCCATATCTGCTCTGTTTAACCACACAGATCGCGTTGCTTCATATCTGCTCTTTCTAACCACACAGATCGCTGTGCCCCATATCTGCTCTGTTTAACCACGCTACTCACTTTTGCGTCTGTGTCTGTTTCACGGGGGTGTCAATGGAGCGCACGGGGGAAAACATGGTGGTTCTAAGGATTATGGGTAGAGTAGTTCATTTTGGTTTGGAAGGTAGGGGGAATTGTTTCAATGTTTTGTGTAATGTTATTGTGTTGGTGATGGGGGAAAATGTATTTGTTGAATGTATTATTTGTATATAATTATGTTGTATAGATTATGTCAATAATTGATGGATTATTGTTCCTGTGTAAAATAATTGATTTTATTTTTGGAATGGTATGGTCGAGAAGGGGTAATCACCATTCACCCTATTTTTCTGTGCTGGCCTCTTGTTGACCGCTCGCCATCCTCACACCAGGCATGAAAAAAATGATCAAGATTTCATTCTGATGGGCATTAGAAATGGAAAAAGAGTTGTTTTCTTGTAATGGAGGATATAATAAACAAGAAAAAAGTTTTATCTCTGTTTTGAATTTCTGCATCTCTCCACCATATCTATTGTGGTGCCGGGAGAGGTGGAGGGAGGAGCAAGCTCCTCAGCTCCTCCCATTGTACTGCTGTCAGTCTTCAGGTTCCCTCCCTCAGCCTAGAGAAGTAATGAGAGCTGCAACAGCAGAGGACTCACTACCAGGCAGGCTAACCTTTGAGTGATTTCTAATCATCTCAGCTGTGAGCACTTGCCTCCAATTAGGCCATTTATTTAAGCACAGCCTGAGAGGCTGAAGGGGTCTTTTCTGGGTTTGGTGTTTGCAGATGGTTGTGCTGTTTTTGAGTTTCCACCCTGTTTTGTATTTATTCCATTTGTTGTTTTCCTTTTCCCCCAGAAGGGGTAAATAAGTGGCCTTTGGCTCCTTTTTGTCTAACCTTTATTGTGTTTTCTCTTCTGCTCACCACCCAGCCCAGTGGCCACACCTGCCACTGCGCCACACTATGTAGAGTTTGTCATGAACACTGAAGAGCACATGCACCTCACAGCATTCACAGTGAAAAAGTAAAAGAAGAACACTGTGCAAACAGCACATTGATTAAAAGTGTTGTTCTTATAAATGTTGCTTTTGCTTGGGTTTTTGTTTTTGATGCCCTCAAAAAACAGATGAAATCTTGATCCATTGTTTTTTCCCCAGAATAAGTGATATATAACAGAATCAATAAATTATAAACTGACTTGTCATCTATTGCCAACTACTTTTAATATTACTCCTCAGGTTAGTTTGGAATCCCATCACAGGAATAGAGGCCTTACTGCTGAATAAACTCCAGTGTCTGAGCCACCTCATCTTGGTATTGCAGGTTGAAGATGTAAAAAGTGGCAAACTGCTGCAAGTTCTGTGATAAATGTTGGCTGGACCCCCTCAAAGATAATTTAGCCTTCAGTGGTGACCATCCATACAGTCATGACTTGCTCATTGCCACCTGTTGCAGACAGAGATAATAGTTTAGTCGAAACATATATTACCGTGTATTGTTCATGTACAGGTTTTTTATGGACACAATGCGTGTCTTTAGTATACATAAGTAAACTTTCTATGTTTTCCAAAAAACTAAATATTTTTTCAGGAATTCTCCTCAGTGTAATCACAAATCACATTCAAATGAATCAAGATACTTTGAGGATTCCCATCAGAGTCCATGACTACAACATCCACATGAATTTTCTGCAACACTTATACTGTTATACAATGACTGTTCCGACTCCATTCTTCACTTACGCAGTATCAGACGAGGGCTAGCCGGCAAAGTCAAGGTGGCTTCAATGTCTCCTGATGTGGCAAACTCCTATGAAGTATAGACTATGGTATTCAACATTAGAAAAGCAGTGTAAATATAATAACAAGAGAAAAACAGTTATAATATTTACTTAGCTTATTACTTAGCAATTAGCTTACATCGGCATTGAGTATCAGTCTCTCAGGAGACTCAGTGAAGTGGGCCATCAAGAGCTGAATGATATGTAGTGTCAGGTCACCATGTTCTATTTAAGACAAGACAATCTGGACATTGGTGGCCTTCACTTTTGTGCGGAAACACTCCACAATTGCATTTCCACATTCCTCAATCGACAGCTCCAGGGCACGGAGGATAGGCACAAAACATGCCCTTTTGTGTAAATAGGTAAGGCAACTTGATTTGCAAATCAGCTACAGAGAGTGCTGGGATCTCATTTATATGTCTGCGCTGAAGACTGAATGTGGTCTTCATCAGATCTGTCACTTCTGCCCTCTCCCCTCTATGAATGCCATACTGGCTATAAATGCTCTGTAGTCTCTGATGCTTCTCATCCACTGTCTGATCAGTTTCTTCTGGAGGGAGTTCTGGCTGGAATCTGGTACATCCACATATATCAGTTGGTCCCAGCTTGGGTACAGCTATTCCACAGGGTCCTGATGATCTGTACCTCTGAAAGTTCCCTTAGCAGTTGATGTTCTCAATTTGTGTTTTGAGTTGAGACAGGAGAGAACTAAACCCTCCAGCGATGAGCTTTCCACTTGATGTCATATCAGCTAAGATATTTGGGTACTAACAAGTTATGTGCTGGTAGATTGTAAGATACTGTGAACAAGTAGGATGTTTATGTGATTAATTATGAGTAAAATACTCATTCATCTCTAATAGTATGTGCTGTATGCTAAGTCACTGCAAATGACCAGGAGAAATTATTTCAGAGAACACATTTTTTTTTCAGTGTACATATGGACATGTAAATGTTGCTTTAAGATAGATTTCAAAAAACTATGAACCTATCCTTGTGTGAACCACAAACAATACTAACATTGCATTCCATACAGAAATGTCTCAAAATTATGGTAATCTACAATAGGTGACCAAACTGAAAAGCTGATGGCTGTAATTTCAGGCAATCATTTATGCATCTTCAGAAAACAATCAAGTTATCATCAATCACAACAAAAAAATGTTATCAGTCTAAAATTATCATTAGTAATTACCTAATTTGAACGTCTCCACCAATTTTTGTTGTTGCAGCAAGTCTTTGATATACTCTTGCTGGACATACTTAAGATCTTCTACAGACTCAACCCTAGAACTTGCAAGTGTAGAAACAAATCTTTCTTGAGTATCCTCAGACAGATTGGGCACAGCCTTGAGGATGATCTCCTTTATCATGTCACCTAAGGTTGACTTTGATCTAAAAAGTAGTCACAGAATGGTGAAGTATTAGCAGTGGCATACCCCAAACCATGTATTCTGGCAGTTGGTTAAAATCAAGCAGTTCTTCTTGTTACATTACATTACATTATGGGCATTTGTTAGACGCTCTTATCCAGAGCGACTTACAAGGCAAAGTGCATAAGAACAGTACAAAAAGTGCGAAGATAAACCTAGAGAGGGGTAAAGTCCCAAGTGCCAAGGTGATCGAATAGATCAGGACTCCCCTAGAGACTACAAACTTGCTAAACAACCTAGTTAAAAACAATCACAAATTAAGAGCATAGTTTTAAAAACAATCACAGATAAGTGCAAATAGGAATAGACACATTACAAAGAGCAAGGGAGGGGAGGGGAGAGGTGCAGCCTGAAGAGGTGAGTCTTCAGTCTGCGCTTGAAGATGGCCAATGTCTCTGCTGTTCTGACCTCCACGGGAAGATCATTCCACCACCGGGGGGCCAGGACAGACAGCAGACGTGACCTGGAAGTGCAGGAGCGGAGAGGGGGCTGCCTCAGGCGACCAGAGGTGGCAGAACGGAGGGGTCTGGCAGGGGTGTAGGGTCTGACGATCGTCTGGAGGTAAGCTGGAGCTGTCCCCTTAACAGCCTGGTATGCTAGCACCAAAGTTTTAAATTGGATGCGAGCGATAACAGGCAGCCAGTGGAGGGCAGTCAGCAAGGGGGTCACATGAGTGTCTCTAGGAAGGTTGTAGATCAGACGGGCTGCAGCATTCTGGATGAGCTGCAGGGGTCTGATGGCGGACGCTGGAAGACATGCAAGAAGGGAGTTGCAGTAATCCAAGCGGGACAGAACCATTGCTTGGACCAGAAGCTGAGTAGAGTAGGTGGTGAGGAAGGGGCGGATTCTTTGGATGTTGTACAGAAAGAACCTGCACGCCCGACTCACTGCCGCGATGTTCTCGGAGTGTGACAGCCTGTTGTCGATCACCACTCCGAGGTTCTTCGCACAGGATGAGGACGAAACCAGGGTGTCCCCAAGCGAGATGGAGAAGTCCAAGATGGGAGAGGAAGGAGCAGGAAAGAAGAGCAGCTCGGTCTTGCCTGGGTTGAGCTTAAGATGGTGTTTATCCATCCAGCTCTGGACATCCCTCAGGCAAGCCGAGATGCGAGCAGAAACCTGTGTGTCTGACGGAGAGAAGGAGAGGTAGAGTTGAGTATCATCAGCATAGCAGTGGTAAGATAGACCATGAGCAGAGATTACAGAGCCAAGAGAACGAGTATAGAGGGAGAAGAGGAGGGGACCAAGGACGGAGCCTTGAGGAACACCCGTGACCAGGGGGCGAGGTGGCGATACCGCACCAGCCCAGGCAACCTGGAAGGAGCGACCGGAGAGGTAGGACTCAATCCAGTCGAGGGCTGTGCCGCAGATCCCCAGTGCTGCCAGGGAGGACAGGAGGATGGGATGGTCGACCGTGTCAAAGGCAGCAGAAAGGTCAAGGAGAATCAGGACGGAAGAGAGAGAGGCTGCCCGCGCAGCATGAAGAGACTCACTGACAGACAGCAATGCTGTCTCTGTCGAGTGGCCAGGTCTGAAGCCGGACTGATGGGGGTCCAGCAGATTGTTCTGTGAAAAGAAAGAAGATAGTTGTTTGGAGACAGCTCGTTCAAGGGTTTTAGAAAGAAATGGGAGAAGAGAGACAGGACGGTAGTTGTGAATGACGGATGGGTCCAGAGTGGGCTTCTTCAGCAGCGGGGAGACATGGGCTCGCTTGAATGAAGAGGGGAAGCATCCAGAAGACAAGGAGGAGTTCACAAGGGAGGTGACGAATGGAAGGATGTCTGGTGTGATGGCCTGGAGGAGAGAGGAGGGAATAGGGTCAAGAGCACAGGTAGTAGGACTGTGGGAGAGCAGGAGCTGAGAGACATCAGCAGCAGAGAGAGGAGAGAAAGTAGAGAAACAAGGAGAGGGTGAGGGGAGAAGGGAGCGAGGATGGGTGGAGGTGGTGTTGAAGGATCTGCGGATGCCAGCGATCTTCTCATCAAAGAAAACTGCGAAGTCGTCCGCAGAGAAGGAGGACTGTGGTGGGGGAGGAGGGGTGCTGAGGAGAGAAGAAAAAATAGAGAACAGTTGACGGGGGTTAGAGGTAGAATTCTGGATTCTGGATTGGTAGTAAATGGCTTTGGCAGAGGTAACCGAAGAGGAAAAAGTTGCTAGGAGAGACTGGTAGGTAGACAGGTCAGATGGGGCCCTGGATTTCTTCCACTTCCTCTCCGCTGCCCGTAGTCTGGCCCTGTTGGCACGGAGGACCTCAGACATCCACGGACTGGGAGGAGATGTGCGTGCTGGTTTGGAAACAAGAGGACATAGAGTGTCAAGTGCTGAAGAGAGGGAGGAAAGCAGAGTGGAAGTTGCAGAGTCAGTGGGAAGATTGGAGAAGGAGTCGAGGGGTTGAAGGGAAGCAGTGACTTTGGAGGCAAGAGAAGAGGGTGAAACAGAGCGGATGTTACGGCGGACCGTAACACAGGGGGAGGGTGGAGGGGATGCAGGATGGGAAGTAAGAGAAAGGGAGAAGGAAATGAAATGGTGGTCTGACTGATGTAGAGGGGTCACCGTGAGGTCCGAGGATGAGCAGTTCCTCAGGATGACGAGGTCAAGAACATTGCCGCACTTGTGGGTCGGAGGGGAGTGCAGCAGGGAGAGATCGAAGGAGTGGAGTAACGGAAGGAAGGCGGCAGACTGGGAGGCTTCCAGGTGGATGTTGAAGTCTCCCAAAACAATCAGCGGGGTGCCATCTTCAGGGAAGGAGCTAAGCAGCGTGTCAAGCTCATCGAGAAAGCTGCCAAGGGGCCCTGGAGGACGGTAGAGAACAGCAATATAGAGCTTAATGGGATAGTGGATTAAAACAGAGTGATATTCGAAAGTGGAGATGGAAAGGTGAGAGAGAGGAAGAACAGAGAATTTCCAGGAGTGTGTGACGAGCAAACCGGTACCACCACCGCGGCCAGATGGCCGGGGGGTGTGAGAGAAGAAGAAGGAGGAAGAGAGGGCTGCAGGAGTTGCGGTGTTGTCTGGTGTGATCCAGGTCTCGGTTAAGGCGAGGAAATGCAGGGAGAGCAGGGAGGCGTAGGATGAGATGAAGTCTGCCTTCTTCGTGGCAGACTGGCAGTTCCATAGACCCCCTGTGACAGTGAAGTTGACACAGGGAGAGAGCAAGGGGTAGCAGAGATTAGTAAGGTTCCGGCGCCGACAATGAAAGCGCCTTCTGCGAGTGAGAGAGCAGACAGGAATAGGGTTGCAACACATACTGAACCGGTGAGGAAAGGGAGAGTAAGATGGGGGAAGAGATTCAAATAAGGGAAAACACACAACTGGGAGGGAACGAAACTAATATCGTCGCTCCAAGTGAAACTATAAGCACAGCCTATTAGGAAACGATTAACAGCTGGCCGATCACCGAGCAGAAACACAAACAAGTAAGTTAACGAGAGAAACTAAAAACAAAGCAACAACTTCACTTCAATAAGACTAGCAGTACAGGGAAGCGGTAAACCTAAGCAACCACACAACTAGCAATAAGGACGGATACTTAGCCAATCTAGGGATCTTCCGCAGCTCCACATACCTGAAAACACACAACTGACTAGGGAACGAAACTAATATAGCGTCGCTCCAAGTGAAACTATAAGCACAGCCTATTAGGAAACGATTAACAGCTGGCCGATCACCGAGCAGAAACACAAACAATTAGTTAACGAGAGAAACTAAAAACAAAGCAACAACTACACTTCAATAAGACTAGCAGTAGATAACAGGGAAGCGGTAAACCTAAGCAACCACACAACTAGCAATAAGGACGGATACTTAGCCAATCTAGGGATCTTCCGCAGCTCCTCACACCTGAAACAAATGCACCTTTCTGACTAGCCTGTCGTGAACGAAACTGAAATTCTCTGTTAGACACAGCAGTAGGATTTTGGCATGGGTGTGGGATGATAAGCATCAATGAAAGGAAGACGAACAGCCTGGTGTTTCTCACAGATAAAGTAAACCACAGAGTTTTTATGAATAATTACGTTTTTAATTTTTCCTACTAAAAAGCCATCATCAATATGACGTATCAGAACAAACATGTTGCTCCTATATTTTGACCCTTTCAATGTCACATCATGGGCAACCAGAGTATTTACAGGATCCACGTTAAGATGTGCAACTGACTGCTGTATATCCTCACTGTAATCTCTCGAGAAAAACTTTGTGCCCTTGTCTACCACAACATCTGGTGGAAAGAGAGTGCCAGCACTTAGAAACGCCTGCAAAATCTGATGTCTTTCAGCAAGAGTTTTACAAATATTTCTGAAGTTAGGCAACTTTCTTACACACTGCTTGAAATAAGTGTGCTTACTTTCAAATTGTAATGTCCAAAGGCAAATCAATGGCCCAAACTGAACAATGAAGTCAGTGAAGATAGTGACATAGATAGTGATGCTTCAGTTTTAATGGATGATCCCCAAAGTTTGCATTCTGATTTGCAAATACTCCTCTATCAGAACCTGCAAGTATGTGATCTGACCAGTGGTCATTTTTGGAGCACAAACAAGATCAGCAATCTCTCTGAACTGCAAAATTAGCTGCCATAGTTGACCATCAGCTGCTTTCTTCATTTTGTCACCAATCAACACTGGTAGCATCCTGAGAAAATACCAGTTCTGCACTGCATGTCCAGACAGTTTTCCCGCACCTGGAGTAACCTCGCAAGGTTTGTTCCTGGCATCCTTACCAAGATATTTGAACTGATTTATGTACCGATACAGCTCAAGGTAAGAAAAGTATTTCTCTTTTGTAACAAGGTGATAAATACAAGGCCAAATCTGAGGAAACAATACGGTCAAAAAGGTCATAGCCAAGATGGGAAGGTAATCCAGGCTGGCAAACATGAAAGTGAGCAAGCTCAATGAAGATTGAGTCAAATTTGACACCTCTAACATCCGTTGCTTCAACATTGTGCATTTGAGCCCAAACATGCCCTTGATATAACTCTGCTGTGCTATTAGAACCTTTGGCGAGAGGATCTTCCAAAAATGTTTGTCGATTAATCTCACAATACCTGCACAAAGTCAAGGTCCAGGCAAGACTCGCAACAAAGCCTCCGATACTGTGTGAACCCGAATTGTCACCTTCAATGGCACACAGGGTTCCTTTGCATATCTGACCATCAGGCAAGGTACTTACTTCAAGATCTTTTAAGTCTTTCACAAGAGAGCCAAACACAAGATCCTGGCCAAAATACAAAAAATCTTGCTCAGGACAAAGTAGCACAAGTTGCATCTGATCAATGCTAGATCTGTTGTGTGGCAGAATATTTGCAAGTGTCATATACAGTGCATTCATATTTTACCTGATGATGTGATCCTGAAAAGGCTCGCATTAAGGAAAATCGCGTAATTCAAGTCTATTATCCCCATTTAAATTACTGGAAATGCTCAAGATGCGTTCCGCGGTTGCGTAACGTTGACTAACTTACTCAGAAAATTCATAGTAAGAATTGAACTTTTACCATATGTAGGACTGCAAATACCATGTGACAGCTTTTTTTTTTTTTTTTACCATTTTTACATCAGTGTGCTTTCATTATCATCAGTTAAGTTCTTTATTACCACTTTTTTTTACCTTGTTTTTTACCATTTTGACATCATTGTTCTTTCATTATCATCAGTTAAGTTCTTTTAACTTTTATAAAGATTTTTTTATAAGGATAGGAAGACACAGTGATTCATTTTTAATTTTATTTGAGAAACTCTTCAATATTATCATATTAATAATAACATATTTATATTAAATAATATTATTTTAAAAATACCACTTGCGTTGAAGTGCATAATGTTGCGTAAAGGGATAATTTTTGAATCATGTTTCAAGGGGCGTTAAAGTGAATTCATGTATTTTAAGTTTGTGTAAAAAACGAATGCATTGTACTCAGCTAAAATTTTGTGCTTCTTTCTCCCAAATCCTAGAGGATTCATTACCTCAAAAGAATCCTGATAAATAATGACACCGAGAGAAGATTCAGTGTTCTTGAACAGCATGTTTCCTTTAATATTTGTGCCATCCCACACGTCCTGAAGCACTTCATCAGTTCTCATGATGGTTTTCATGTGCTTGTGTTGCTCCCACACTGACTTACACTGCAAGACAGACTCAATGGTGTTCTTCACAGGAATATACAGCGCAAAGCATTCTTTGCCTAAATCATTCTGGCCAAGACAGATAGATACTGGAGCAACATAAGTGAAGCTGTTTTTAAGAACAGTTTTTCTCCTGTGATCTGTTTGGAGTGTCTGGGTATTGCAAACCCTGATAAGATCCTCACTTTTTAAGGTATCAATCACAGTGTCTATATCTGCTTGTGGAAGCCCAAGAGAGATCAGCTTTTCATTAATTTTGAAAGCAGATGTGACTCACTTATGGCATGTATTTTTTGATAGTCTTCAATGATAGTGTTAATAGTAGAGTATGGAAGGAGCAGCTTTGCTTGCAATTTCAGATAAAACAAAGCTAAGTTTCTCAAAAACTGGCCTTTGTCTGCATCCTCTGGAAAAAATCTCTTGTTCACAACTGAGTTGACTGGGAGCATCTGGCCCTGCATCACAATTCTCATCATGAGTTTCATGGGAGCTGCTTGGATTTTCTGAGCCTACAACTGAGGTCATCAGATTTTCTTCAGAAGAATCTTTATGCTTTTTTTGACATATGTGATGTAAATGTAAACTTAACTGTAAAACGCTGCTTTAATTTGTGGAAAGGGCATGGGACTGATTTTCCCTCTTTGATATGAACTTTCAGATGGGAGATAAGACTCTGTATATCCTCACATTTAGCACTACAGAATTCAACATGACATGTTAAATTGGTTGCACTTCCAAAATCAGTCTTATGCATGTCTTTATGCCGATAAATGTGACATTGAAAGGCTGATGCCAGTGCTGGGGAGCAGCTTGCTACTTGCAGAGAAGCTACAACTTTCTAAATTCTTCCAGCTAAATTCTTCAGTAGCTTTTAGGTTGCTTTGGTAGTAATGGTAAAGTGTGACCAAAGTCCACTTAGCTACTTTAAAAAAATCCTTCCTTCCATGACATCAAACATTTAAAACAACAATATCAGAACTCTGCTCAGAACACATCTCTCAGCTGTGATTATCTACAACCAAATCACTGGTGTGCTGATGTAACAGCATTCTAATGTGATATTGCTTAATATTTCAAAAAAGTAGTATGATGTTACTTACCTTTTTGTTGCTTTCAAGAATAGAGGATGGAAGGTGATTGTTCTATATAGTATGTAGAATATGTGGGTGCGTTCCAATACTGAAATTTTGTGTCCTCAGGTGAGTTCCAATACTCTTGCTCCTCTCCTCCTTTCCTCTTCTCCCCCACTACCACATCTTCCTATGTGGAAGTATGTGGAGGAAATGAGTGGAGGAAAGGAGGAGATGCTCCCATCATCTAAGTTGACATTAGCTATTGATGAAGTAGTAACTTTGCCTGATACAGAAGATACCTAAACCAATCACGATTCTCATCCAGCCCCTTTAATGCATTAAAACATAAACGTCAGTGACTCGCATTCTGCAATTCATAGTTATGATTTAACATAAACATATGTACAAGGAAACCAATAAACCTATCGCTCCAGTACCACACTCAATTTTACAATAGTTAAATTACCATTCACAACTTAATATGGATATATCATGTCACGCTAAAATCAGTAATTTATAAACTAGAAACATAAAGTAGAAAATAACATTTGTAAGATCTGCAGTATAATTAGCAACATTTAAAGTACAAAAAAATATTTAATTCACTCAAAACAAAATACAGGACTCAAACATTGGAATGTCTAAATTGGAATATATAGTAAAGACTGTACTACATGTCTCAATAAAAGCAGGGTTGGAAATACTCAGGAATATCTCTAGTATCCAAAACAAAAAAGCAGTATGATGTGTAACGGACTGCTGCTTGCGTTTATCTGGCACCATATATATAGTAAATACATATAAGTAACATTATAGAATTGAACTCAATATGCCAAAAAAAAAATACCACACTCTATTAATGTCTTAATAAAACCAACCAAAATTATGTATACGTGTAATTAAAAATCAATTTCCTCCAAATCTGGCACCCAGAATCTACCAAATTTAAACCAGTAATGAAATTCTACTTATTCAGTTCATCTACATTTTCAGGAAATTCATTGTGTAATTACATCACTTTCAGTTTTACTAGGGTATAAAAAAGAGGTGCCAAGCATGAAAAATGCCCTCACCATCCAGCAGCATGAAGAAAACAAAAAAACTGGCAGTTTAAAAGAGACAGATGGCCATAGACCTTCATATATCTGGTAATGGGTAAAGAAGATCGACAAAAAATTAAATATACTACTGATCACAATCTCAATTATTTAAAAAAAAACATGGAACAGTTGAAAACCTGACAGATAGAGGATACAAATGTATTTTGAGGATTGCAAGAGAAGCAAAAAATCCCCAAGAATCACCGTGAAGGAATTGCAGGTCTGTGCAGCACACACGTGAAATGTCATGTTTAAGAAAATCACACGACTCGTGGTGTAATCAGTGGGCTCTATAACACTGTAGCATAGCAACACTACACTACCATTCAGATGGAATTTATATCAGTGGATATGATGGGTCATCAGTAATGTAATTACTGCCTTCAACAAATGTGTGATTTTCTTGGACGCTTTGTGCTGTATAGTTTACTGTTTACCATAAATATTTCTGGTGGTGGATGAGGTGAGTTTTGCCCTTCACTGTGAATCTTTTTGATTTGAAAGATGCTACATAATTTCACTTACTAAAAGATCTTGAAAAAAATTGTGACATTGTATTTTTCAGAGGAATCAGTCCATGTTCTGTGCAGAGGATGCCCTTGGCAGTGGACCCTGGGTCTGATTGGATTTGGGCTGGGGTTGAATGGGCCGATCCTGGATTATCATTGATTTTCATGGATAATGAGACTGTTTTTATATTGTTTTATTAGTGATCGATGACAGCAGTTGCCGTGGAGATCTGGAGCTGGTTGCAGTGGAAACCTGCAGCCTGGTTGACACACATAGGACAGAGAGGCCCACACAGGGAGTAGTCCTGGGACCCCTTCATGGGCTTCCCATACACAGACAGCCACTTCCACTACCTGTGAAACAGTGTGCTCAATCCCCTGACTTCCTGTCATTTAACTGACATTAGCAAACAGCCAAACCACACTTACAGACACACAAAAATACAAACAAAATAAATAAGGGGACATTGGATATGTTGTGTGTTTGGCTCAGGAGGTGTTCCTAAACAATGAAAAGCAATGGTCTATGCAAAATCCAGTGCTGCAGAAATTGGCTGTTTTACCTTTAGCGTCCCCTAGAGGGCAGCATGCATCACATGGTGACTCGTCTTCAGAGCAGCCTGAGTGTGGTTCACTGCAGTGTGGTACAATGTACGCTTATTAAAAACATCAGGGTCACTGTGTTATGTTCACAGGACTGGACTCCAGTGCCTTTATCAGAGATCACCAGTCACCATTTTTTCTCTGGACTTTAATGTGATCATTTTATAAAGCGCTGGATGCTAGCGGTAGTGCATGTGCTAGCTGCCACCTTAGGTTATATTCATCGATGAGCGCTGTGGCTCAGGTTTCAGGAATATGGTCACATCCTCAATCTCACAGCTGGGGCGCCCCCTGTACTGTTGCTAAATTAAATACAGTGCACTTAGTTCTGTAGACCAGATTTCTTGTCCTCATGGTTTCCTCAAAGATGATGTGCCTCTGTTTCCAGCCTGGAGCCCAGCAGTCTGATATAAGATATCAGATATCAGTAAGATACAGTATAAAAATATTTGAGGAATGTGCTCTTTATACAAGCACTGCTCAGGTGCACATTAGGCATGGTGGCACAAATTCTATGCCCTTTCTCTCTGTCCCAGCGACTTGTTTTCTGAAGGACAGAGATGTGTATTACCCATGCCTTAGACGCAAGGCATTTTCATTGGTTTTAGCTGCCATCTATTGTCAGAACAAAGACTCTCTGTCTCACAGCAAAATGGGAGAAAGGAAAAAAAAACATGGCTCCTTTAAGCGAATGGAAGCAACTGTCCAGAGCCACATCCTACTGACTTTAGGGGAACAATATTTTATATAAATCACATATTTTTAATTCTTCCACTTTCACCCCATTTCAGTAATTGATGAATAACAAGAAAAACAGACTGCTTCAGAAATTAGTATAAATGTGAAAAGCACATAATGTGAAATGGAGAAGCTTATAAATAGCTTTAAAACAGTAGATAATATAATAATTAAGATTTATATTATTAGTTAAAATAAAAATCTCATTTTGAAGCTGGTAGAAAAGCTAAAGGACAAGTGAACTAAATGCCTAAATACAAAATTGAAGGAGATATAATGCAAGCCATTTAACACAGTGCCTGGGCTTTAGACCTCCTCAAAACAAACCTTGGGTGACAGTGGCAAGAACCTGGCTCAGAGGGGGAGCCCATCTGCTTCTGACCAGCACTGGGTATCACTTAACATAACAACATGGCATACTTAGGTATGTAAATTCTTGGTAAGCATAAAATGTATACAAAAGTATAATAAGTATATTACTATGTTACTTCAACATAAGTTAACCCTCTTTCTGCAACTACCCTCCATTTGCTTCTCTGCTGGTGTATTCATTACTCCCCTACTCACCAACATCACTTACAATTTTACCTTGGCAAAGCACTGGAACCAGCAAGCCTCCATCTGCTTCTCCTGTGGCATCTTCATTACTTGTCTACTGGCTGCTGCATGGGCATGGGAGGAGTCACTGCCATCACATCACAGAGAATGGGAGGAGCCTCTGTGGCAGAGGCCCCTCCCATTCTCAGCGAGCAGTGGCTGCTCCCATTCTCTATGATGTGATGGCAGAGGCTCCTCCCTTTCTCTGTCATCACAACACATAGTGCTTACATAAATACAATGAAATGAAAAATCTAAAATTCTTGATAAACCTTGCAAATTCTGACATAGGCCTACTGTTACAATTTTCTTTGCTCATGACAAATTATTAAAAAATATAATATTACAGCAAGTGTACACGACCAAGGTGAATTGGTTTAGTCTTGACCCTTTACTGATGGGGAGGAGGATTCGGATGGGGAGTGAAATGGTGACTACTGTTTTCCATGGTAACTGTGTTCCATTACTGTTATGCTAAACTTACATGAAAGTTTGCATCGAATTCCCCATAAAGGAAAAGCTTTGGAAATTCCAACTGAAAACATAAAAACTGGCCCTCGACATCTGCCAGGTTATCACAGAAAAGTAAAGGCTTATTTTTGAAAAATACAACAAGATAAGAATGAACATGGCAACATGGTACTGTATCTGTTGCCTGTTGATGCACTCCAAAAGAACCTCCCCTGCACTCAAAGGGCCAAATTTACTAAGGAATAGTTGCAGCGCAAAAATATTTGACATATAGCTACACTTTTGCAGTCCCAAAAATAAAAATATTAAGACTTGTTCTGATTATGCAATCAAAATAATGGCTTTCCCTTTTCAGAAGTGCAGTTTTTATTAGGCAAGATGATAAATATTTTTTTTCTACCAGTTTTTGGGAAAAATAAATAATTTGCTGTTGAACACTTATCTAATACTGACTTAGGGTCAACAGCAAACCAATTTAGTCATCACATTCTTGGGGGAAAGACAGTTGTATTGAGGTTTGTGGATGCAATTCATCTCTTGGCAGTTACTAGTGCAAACCTATCAATTAACGTACCATTAAAACAGCAAATTGGAAATTTGGTATTGGAATTGGATTTTTTTCTGTTTGCATAGAAGGATCTGCAGAGCTTTTCTTTAAGTGATTTCACTGCCAGACCAAAGTTTCATGAGGTGCTGATTTTCAGTCTTAAGTAATAATCACAGAGGTCAAGATCATTATTTTATATTTTTTAGGGTTTATATTTGTCAGGGCCCAGTTCTGGCAGCACTGTTCTAGCAGATCCAGATGCTTCTGTATCCCCTGGGCAGTGGGTATCAGCAGGTGGGTAAAAGGTGATCAGCACAGAGTAGAAATTTCCTTTCCATCTTGTGCATATATTTAATATTCATTAATAAAACATGTTTCTAAAACAAAACATGCTTTCATATTCACATGGACAAATTCAGTGTTGCAACTGCAACCTGCCTTTCACCAGAGACGAAGTGGACTGTGCAGTGTGAGTTTGAATCCTCTGCCTGTGAGGAGGCTGATTATATTTTAAAACAAGTACATATGTGTCAACTAAAATGAAAAACATATTTATACAAAATATATATGTTTTTTATTTTATATTGTGGGAATACCTCAAACAATCATATATTAATAAAAAAATACAACATCATACAGGGATTGTTTGCAAAAAAATGCGAAGATAATACAGTGCATTGGAAATCTACCGCAGAAAGGTTTATGCATATTTTAAATAAACAAATATGCAAATGTTCAATTAAAACTATACACAATGCAAGGCTTAAGATAAAAAAATGTTCTTACCTTTAAAAAAATCAAGCTTGACTTCCATTCCTGCAGGTTTTCCGTGACTGTCAAGGAGTGTTGCTTTTAGAGTCTCCCTTTTTCAGGTGATGAAACTGGCATGTCTTTAAACCCCTCCTGACACCGTGGTGCTCAGTGTGTCAGAAACTCAACATCAGACACTATGACTCCCAAGCACATGAGGTTGCACAGAGTTTTAATCGCCACATCAAGGCTTTTGCTTTTAAAGACAATTAGAGTCACTCACCATTCACACATGAGATTATGTTTGTCAAACAGATGACTAGAAACATGTGACATTTTAGACACATCTGAGAATCTTTCATGAGATAGCAGCCAGAAGAATCTTTTAGCAAAACAGTTGAGCTGATGAGAAATTTATTGTTAAGTTGTCTGTCTGCAAGACTGTCCTGTGTACTGCCCTTGTCATGTCCTCCTTGCCTGACTGACACTTTGTTCCTGGGTCATGTTTCCTGCCATGGCAGAAATTTTGCTGGTCTGATTTCATATATTCACTTGAGATAAGCAAGCCTGAAATTAGATTTTTACAGAATGACACATCCAATGTTTTCTGAAGTACTTTCAAATCTATGAGGCTAAAAATACAAACTCATTGCGGCCCAAAGCAGGCTCCACTGCCTCTTCACCCATATCCTATCAAAAACCATGCACATGGAATCTTCCAGAGGCTTGCCATATTTGATAGCAACAATGTTGACAAGCCCTGATGTGAATTCTGAGTGTATCTATGCATTCCTAGGCAAACTTGGGCAGTCAAGTTTCCTAGTTACGGGTGTAGTGGCGTTAATTCCAAAATTACAATTTCAATTTCATAGCCACATATAGGCACTTTCAGGTTTCTTTACGTGTGGTCATTGAGGGGTTGTTGCAGTACCTTGTGATCCCAGCAGGTGTAGACGGACAAGGCAAGTGGGCATAGCAGGTAATCGGCAGGACAGGACAGGACAGGGCAGGGTAGCAAGCAGGCGGGCAGGATAGCAAGTGGGCAAACAAGGTAGCAGGCAAGCAACAGAATAATCCAAAAGGGGATTTGATGATTATATGTGAAAATGATAAGAATAATAAAATTAAAATAAATAATAAGAATAATAATTCACTAAATAAATATAAATCTCCAGTTTCTTCTAAATTCCAAACTTTAAATCAAAGTACGACGATGGTAGCAACATTGGCGACGACGGTAAAGAATTTTAGGCTTCAGTGCCTTCCACATTCATTCATCAGAAAACTTGAGATGTGGCTGCAGCGAGTGAAAGATGGAAATGTGGACTCATTTGAGAACCTGAACTCATTCACTGAAAACAACAAGCTGCAGAACACAGTGATCCCATGCATGGAAGCACACATTTCTGCCCTTCAGAAACATTTCCAGAGATATTTCCTGACGCAGGGTCCCAAAGAATATGACTGGATCCATGACCCCTTCAGTGCAACACCGCCGACTTCAGCACATCAGAGGAGGAACAGTTCATTGATGTCACCTCTGATTCAACAATGAGGCTGCAGTTTCAGTCAAAGACAGAAGCTGCATTTTGGATTGGAGTGGAGAAAGATTACCCACTGCTGGGTAAGAGAGCCCTGGCCATACTTCTTCCTTTTGCCACATCCTACCTCTGTGGCGTCAATCAACACAAAATTCAGATCAAAGCAGGACATTGAAAATGAACTCAGAGTGGCAATCTCAAAACTGCAACCCAGATTTGAGAAGATCTGCAGCATGAAGCAGGCCCACACCAAGTCATTGAAAAGATGTGAGGATTAAAGGTGTCATTTTTGCACAACAAACCTTTATGTTTTTGTTTTTTTCCTCTCAGGGAGTTGTTCGTGTTTTAAAACCCATTTTTGCAGACAGGTAATTTTTGAAAAATGGATAACAATGTTGAATATTTAAAAAATAAACATTACAATGAACATAATTACACAGTTAAGGTGCTTGAAAACAGTTACACTTACAATAATTACACTGTAAAGACAGTTTGTTATTTTTTTATTTATTTGCTCATTCTAAAAGAAGTTGTAGTTTATGGCAGTTTACTTTTATTTTTTCAAAAAAGTTTGAGGTTTGTATTAATTTTAATGTGTGAAATAAACTGCAATGGAGTCTGAAAACAAAACATGTGTATGCATATGCATGTCCTGTTTTTTTTTTTTTTTTATGGCGCAAAAATTTTCTTATGTACCAAAGGGGGGCCCAGCAGAGAAAATTTGGGAACCACTGGTCTAACTGACCTGAAAGCCATTAACTTAAGCCATTACTTAAAATACAAAATAAGAGTCTAATTTCAAATTTAAAGTTCTCTATTCAATAATAGTTCTAAAGAATTAACTAAAGAAGACATCAGTAACAAACCTCTTGTTCAAGACAAAACTATATATATATATATATATACCAATTAACTTAAATTATGCTCCTACAACAGGAAAAAAACATCCATGACTGCAGCATACATTTTTCACCCTACCTTAAAAAAAATCAGTTAGCAGACACAATAAAGCTCAAAGATTGCACTCTTATTCTCTTACACCTTTGCTTGTAGTTCTTTAAAGTTTGAGGACACAACTACTCCATCAGAATACTTCTTTGCAACAGGTTTCTCCATAAAATAAAATCTTGTGGAAAATGTCACCACATCAAACACAAGAAACATTTTGCAAGCTGCCCACCCATCATCTCCAAGAATCCAGTGAAATAGCCCTAAATCTGGCTTGTTCATTTACAAATGTAATAATGACATAAATCATGCTAATTGCAGGTGATATCAATAGCTTTATTCACCTACTACAAAAATGTGGTGTCCTTTTGACATTTGATTTAACTGATTTCACCAGTGATACTGCAGAGCAGATTAAGTGGCTCTGGATTACTTTAAACAAAATGAGATGCTCAAGATCAGTGTTTCCCAAAGTGTGTGCTGTGGAGGTACTGCAGGTGGGCCACAAGAGGTCATTTTCAATAAATAAATGAGATGTTTTTCATTTTCAGTTTTGTAATTAAGTTTGATAAAATATTTATGATTAAATATTTACATTTTAAAAAGTAATCTGAACTAATAAAACAAAGCCATGGGATTTAAATTACGTGTTATTCTTCATTTATGTGACCTATTTTTGATCCAGAATGTATTGTATATCTTGTCATTGGTGGAATTGTAAGGCCGTGTGTCCACCAAAGCTGAAAACCCTGAAGGACCAGCTGGTGCTGTGCACTGTATGTCCCATTCATTCTTCAACGTGATTGGACAGCTGAGTACAATGTAACAATGATGAGCGTAGCGTATCTTTTGAGCGCTGAAAATACACATAGAATTGTCCTGTTTATGAAATAAAAAACATAAAGGGAAATACTTCATCTTAGTCTCATAACATTACATTATATTAAGGACATTTGTTAGACACTCTTATCCAGAGCAACTTACAGGGAAGTCTCTTGTGTTTATCAGGTTTGGCGAGGCCGCAGAAGATTTTCAGATTTCAAATTGGGCCATGGCATTCTTAATTTTGGGAATGTCTGCTCTAGATGGTTAGCCTATCAATCATAATCATGTAATCATGGGTTCCCAGGCTGTAGCTCTCCCTGCTAACTCTCCCAGTGTATAGGTAGGTGTTCTTCCTGCTTGGCTCTACCGGTGCCCACTTTTTTAGCTGCAGGGTCATCAGCCAGGGACCACCACTCATAGATGTTTCGCCCCTTATCCAAGAACATGTCCTGGTGGCGGGATAGTGAACAGGACATCTCCCTGACACCCCCTGCAGCTAACCTTCTTCAGGAGATGGTTGCTTTCCATGCCTTGTCCCATCTTCTCAGCCAGAGCCAAAAGATTGCCTTCTCCATCTCCTGTGCAGTCTGGCTCCCTGCAGCCCCAGGTCCTTGAGCAGACACGTCGTTGAGTCTCTCACAATGCCTCTAGCTCCCACCTCTACTGGGTAAAGCCTCACGCTCCTTCCCCCTGCAGTCTGTGATCAGGTCTGCATATTTTGACCTCTTCCTTTTGTCAGCTGCCTCCAACCCCTCTTCCCATGGCACTGCCAGTTCAACCAGCAGTGCTGATTTTCCGGCTGTGTGTGTGCTGCAGATTTCCCTTGGAAAATAGAGCTGCCTGCCTAGGTCCACCTCCATTTTGCACTCCAACCCTGATGTCAGGAGCTTAGGTGCTGGTCTCCTGTTGGTGTTCACTGCAGGTCACCAAAGAAAGTGGATCCTCTGTTGGCTCTCTGCTGTGCTCTCATTGCTTGCCTCTTGCCTTCTTTTCTCCACCACCTCGCCAGCTTCCTGAGCACTTGATCATGTCGGCATCTAAACTGTCCCTGTGTCAGTGCTGTTTTGCAACCTAAAAGAACATGCTGGAGAGAGGCATTGGTGGTCCCACAGTGGTCACAGGTTTGCTCTGTCCCAAACCACCGATGGAGATTGCAAGGGCAGGGTAGGGTAGGCAGTTTTCAGAAATCTGTCCCATTGATTGCTCAACTCACAACACCTTCCCACCTTGTCCAGTGCCCCTGCTGCCCCTGTGCCACAGACTTCACTCTGTGCTCCTCCTGCTCCATCCTGGTAACCTCAGAGACAACAAGATCCTTCCTCTCCCTCTTGCTTGATCTTGACAATAGGCTGGGTGGGTCACCCCAGCCAAGGCCTGCCTGGCCTGTCTGGACCCTGACCATCACCTCCTGGTGTTGCAGTTTGCTCACCGCCTTCCCACTTCTTCCTCAGCCCTCCATTTCCTTCCAGTCACCACTCAGGCATTCATGTCCTTCACTGCCTAATTGGAGGAGTCCCCTAACTCCATCACCATCCTTGCCTTCTATTGCCTGTACCCAAGGGTGATAGATTCCTGGGGTAGGTGGAATGAATTCCACTCATACAGACTTACTGCTGAAAGGCACCGTGGGAGTCCTAACCATTTGTGGCAGCCTCAGGGGCCACATTACCCTTGGGTACAGAGTGAAGTGATAGCACCACACTTTGTACTTTCTGGGTAGCTGGCTTAAGTCAATCGTTGACAGGCCTGCTGAAAGCTGCTGGAGGATGGTTTTCCCCATCTCCTTGTCTGAAAGACTGGACGTATAATGCCTTCCCAGACTTGGTATGGGCTGGTCTGTGATGCGTGGAATGTTTTCCCTGCCAATGGCAAAGGTGACCCTATCGTTCTGCACCCCTTTTCTCAAGGAAAGACTCCTTGACTTGTGTGGCTTAAATTTCATCCTTGCCCAGATGATCAGCTCATTCAGCCTCTTCAAGAGTCTTGATGTGCATGGTGCAGTTTGCAGCAGGCAAGTAATACGTCCATATAGCTCCTTAGTGAGGTAAGCCTCTGGCCTGCAGGCAGTCAGACTTCCCCCACTACTTGCCTTGCTCCAGTCAGGATGACTTCAAATGCTGCTATGAAGAGGATGGGGGAGATGGAACATCCCATTGAAATCCCTACTTCCAGCTGCTGCCAGCCAGTGGTGAATGTTTGCAGGGGGAAACCTTGGGTCCTGCCACATCATGTGGATGTTACTTTGACACATACCACCTACCTAAACATTGTTGCAGACCATGTACAAACTTTCATGGAAACAGTATTCCCTCATGGCAGTGGCCTCTATCAGCAGGATAATGTGTTCCTCCTGCCACAGAGCAAAAATGGTTCAGGAATGGTTTGAGGAACACAAGAATGAGTTCAAGGTGTTGACTTGGCCTCCAAATTCCCCAGATCTTAATCTGTGTGTGTGTGTGTGTGTGTGTGTGTGTGCGAGTATAAGTGTGTGGATATGGTGTGCGTATTGTTTGGATCAGTCTGTGTATGTGCGTGTGTGCGTTAGCATGTATTGGGGGTAGATGCCTCCTCCTATGTGTGGGGATCGTGCAGCCTTGGGTGTATACATACTGCACACATGTTCACGGAGAACAAAGAAAGAGGTATGGTGGGAGATTTAAACTCAGCTGAAGCTAAGAGTGGTTGGAAAAATGGCGCATGCAGTGTGCTAAAACTGGATATAACCATGCAGATCACTAATGTCTAATTTTTGTTGTAGGTTAGTAGCTAAACAGAGCACATGCAAAACCTGGTCTGAGTGAGGTAGTTGCCTACTAAAGCTGCATGGTGCTTGGCTAAGAGTCAGCGAAACAATGATCAAACACAATGATTACAGATATAAACATGGTTTCCCAGAGCACAGAGTTTTTTGCCTGTTCATTCTCTCTCGGGTCCAATACAATTGTTTCACGCACGAAGCGGGATCCTCCTTGCAGGCTGCTGGCCTCAGAGGACTCTGGTGCTGGATTCCAGGGTTTGCTGCGTGGCTGTCTGAGGCAGGGTTCCACTCGTCTCGTGACCTCGTGACTGTGCATCTCTGCTGCCTATAGCTAACCACCGGGTTTTGAAGCTACCTTATAGGTTGCGTTGAGTGGGACTAGTTAAGTGAGAGAGTTCTTGCACGCAAGGCAGACAAGGGAGAGAGTTTCTTGGAGTATAGTTTGTGTGCCAGGCCCAGAGAAGAGAAAGATAACCTGCGTGCTTCTTGCACTATAGGGTCAAGAGAGAGAAAAAAGAGAGTTTCTTGTGTGCGTTCAGCATGCGAGGCAGGACAGAGAGAGCTTTCAACGTATTTACGCTGTAGATAGTTGTCTTTGGAATTTAGCTGTGGAATTATGGGGTGACGTAGTTCAGTAGTCCCTACAATAGTAACATGTAAACCAAATTAGCACATGTGATGTGTTCACTTAATTGGAAGCTAATTACATCTTTTCACTGTCCTTATCAACCATGGTAGAAAATACATACATATGAAAATAACATCTCAATATAAAATATAATATCACACTTAACACAAAAACAAATAGACATGACCTGACTTCAAAGGCCTATACTAGATCAGTACAATTTCAGTCAATTACATTGATATCTAGCAGAAACAAATATTACATCAACCGAGTTCATCAGTCACTGGGAGCAGTCTGACCCAATAAAACATGACCATGTGATGCAAATCAAACACATTCTAATCAAGGATCCTACAGCATAATACTCTGATCACAGTAACATCTTTTCACAGGATTGTGTCACCAAAATTAGGAGTAGGAAGTTAATATTATGTCTAATACAAATATCCTGGTGTAAATACAACAATCAATGCAATCAAATTGTCAAGTTAACTAAAGTAACATGATTACAGAAAATGTTTTAATTTAATCCATTGGGAGATAAAGTGTTTAACTCAGATATCCAAAACTTTTCTCTGTAAAAAAAAAAAAAATATATATATATATTTTTTTTGAGTTGTCCTTTTGTCTTGCCAACTGAAGATTTACCACAAGTGCAGGTTATTAAATACATTTTGTTGCACAGGTAATGACCCCCTTGACTGGAATACATTTTCCAGAATGAAGATGTCTAAAGTGTGTACTTCTAATGGTGCTATTGTAGCCCTTCTACTTGTGTCTGGGTGTTGTGCAGCAGAAAATGACTCATCATGAACCCATTGTGGGTTCCTGCGCATTTATTGTAGATACACTCTGGTAACTGGCAACCCAAAGAAAGAATTACCCATCGGCACATTAGTTGCGTACATAAATATCTTGCCCCGGTCCCACTCTCGTCACTGGCTGTGGTAATAGTTAATACAGAGAGATTTGTATAGTTTCAACAATTTAAATACCATACAATCACACATATTTAGCATATAATCACATATCTTACAATATAAATAGTATATAATCACACAGATTTGGCAATATAAATATTGCATAATCACATAGCTCTAACAATTTAAATAGCATATGTTCTTCCGGGAGTCGGCGGACTTCACCTGGCACCCGTGTCGTCAGCTGTCGTTCCGCCATTGCACGCTCCCGGGGCTTCGGTCCAGCCCCCCCCTTTCCCCCCCTTCCCAGCTGCCGCCGTCCAAGCTGGAGCCGGTGGGCTCCATCCAGTTTCCGTACAGCCGGATGTCCTACCCCGGCACGCTCCCACGGACCGGCACCGCGCCCCCTCCCCAACCCCTGCCGCTGCCCTAGCTGGAGCAGGCGGACTTCCCCCGGTGCCCGCGTCACTGGCTGTTGTTCCGCCCTGGCACGCTTCCGTGGGCTCGGTATGTCCCCCTACCTCATTGCCCTCTGCCGCCGTTCCGGCTGGAGTCGGCGGGCTCCACCCGGCGCCCTACGTGCCGGCTGTCCCGCTATTGCACCCTCTCGACGAACGGCCAGAGCACTCCTACTACTCCACTGCTGCTGTCTATGCGGGAGCTAGCGGGTTTCAACCTGCTCCCGTGTTTGCGCCTGCTGCTACGGACTCGGCACCCCCTCTCCCCTCTGCTGTCCCGCGGTACCCTCACCTACAATCCTCGCACACTGCTGCTTCCTCTTCTATACCCCTTCAACCCGCAGCCCCTCGTGTCCCAGCATATAGTCTCTCCACTGCAGCCTCCATGCCGCCCCCCCAGACCGCCCCGTTGTATGAGCCTACTCCTGTCTCGGCTACTATACGGTCCCAAATTCTCCAAGGTGCGGACGTCTGCCTAGCTTCTCTGCTCTCTCCACCTACACCTTCCGAACACAGGGTATTGGAGTGTGACGGTTGTACTGTTTCCCTTAAGGCTGGTAGTTTCTCCTCCTTAAAGATCCTCACATTTACCGAATTTTGTTTGGCCTTCGGCCGCTACACGGACATAATTTGTTCGGTTTTTTCCAACCGCCACAGGGAATTAAATGATTATCTGGCTATTGTTGCAGATTTAGCCGTCCGCTTCAGTGTTCGCACTTTTATACTTATCACCGCATGTTTTCAGCTAAGTGCGCCGCTAAAATTGCCCAATTTAATGTTTGTCAGTACTGGGGAGTTTTGGACACTGATCTGTACTGTAGAGTTTTTCTCGGTGTAAAAGCAGCAGCGTGCCATGTCTGCAACTCCACCGAACATTCAACCCGCCTGTGTTCCTTGGTTTCCCCTTCCATGCCCACTTCCTCAACTACGTTTCCCAGCAAGCACCTCGCCTCTATGGCGCCTGTGCCGGAAGTATTTCCCGTACCCGGGAAATCCGACGTGCGGGGCCGTCCCGTGGCTGTAATCGGGGGAAGGGAATTGTGTAATAATTTTAATGAATCCTTCTGTACACGAAGTGACTGTAGGCTTCTCCATGCTTGCAGTTCCTGTGCGGGCGCCCATCCACTCATTGCGTGCCCTGGTTCCCGTCGTCCCCCTCCCTACAATTAAGCATGACTATTACAACATTTGTCCACACCGTTTTAACATCCCCAGACTCCAACTTGAACTCAGTACTCACCCTGGTCCCTCTTTCGTTTCATACCTCCTGACCGGTCTTTCGAAAGGTTTCTCCCCCGGCTTGGTCTCGCTACCTACCCATTTTGTTACCTGTAATAACCTTCAGTCTGCCGACGCCGAACCCACCGTAGTGGATTCTTTGTTAGCCAAAGAAGTCGAATCTGACGCCGCCCCTCCGGTGGGCTTCGGCACCTACTACCAGGGCCGCTGGTTTTCAGCGTCTTGGCCGGTAGAATTGTCCTCCCTGCCTCCGTCCGACGCTTCCTCCCCTGTTCGAACTATACCCGGTGGTCGCAGCCGCAGTAATCTGGGGGGCAGAAGGGAAGTAGAAAACCGTTTTGATCCATTCTGATAATCTGGCCGCAGTTCACGCATTAACAAAGGGCGTTCCCGTTCCAATACGATCATGCCACTCCTCCGCCGTCTCACCTGGGTTTCTGTTTGTAATCAGTTCCTTGTCCATGCTGCTCATGTTCCTGGTCACCATAACGAAATCGCTGACAGTCTCTCTCGTTTCCAATTGCAGAAATTCTTCAGATTGGCTCATATTTGGTCCGAATGCCCACTCATTCACAACCCCCAGATCCAACTCCTTCTGCAGGGTTTCCAGAAACTAGACCCAGGCGTTCCAACCATTAGACATCTAATAACTTTGCCATCCTCACTCGTTGTATTCACCTCCTCCGTCCCGGTTATTTCAACACCCACGTAGATATTACCTTGACAGCTGTTTTTTTCCCTTGCATTTTTTGGCTCCTCCGCTGCTCCGAATTCACCGCTCCTTCATCTTTTTCAATCCTCGCGTTCACCCTTGCCTATCAGATTTAACCGTAGTCAACACGAAATCATTCAATTTTTTCTAAAACACAGTAAGACAGACCAAACCGGTAAAGGATGTCTCATTCGTTACTTCAAATTAGCATCCCCAGTCAGCCGTACAAATTCCTCTCATCTTACATACCATACCGTTCGATTCTCTTATCCCCCTAATTCACCACTTTTCATAGACGAATCCGGCAGAATTATCACACGTCACTGGTCTCAGAAACATATATACAGTATATATATATATATATATATATATATATATATATATATATATAGTCCATCCGTGGTTTTCTCCCTAACCTTTTTTCTTCCCATTTTTAGAATCGGAGCAGCCACCACCGCCACACAAAACGGAATTTCAGACCACTTAATTAAACGCCTGGGTCGATGGTCCTCTGATGCCTTCCAGTTATACATCAGGTTGCACACATCAGACATCCGCTCTGCCCACCTTGCACTGGTTAGTTAAGTTCTGATTTTGCAGTCCTGGGCTGGCAGTCTTTTGGGGGTGCTCTTCTCCTCGAGAACAGCTCACACCGCTCCCCTTAGGACTCCAGCCCAAACCAGTACATAACCACCCTCAATAAATGTCCATACTATCTATTGTCCGAAAACGTTTCTACTGAAATGGAGTTTTGGTAAAAACAAAGTTTGGGGGAATTGTTTTCGGACAACCCCTTTCAACCATTCCCAGTCTCCCCTCAAGTATAAAAGCGCCACGTACCTCATTTCCCATCGTGCTCTGTATCTCTGGCACCCACCCCCTCCCCCATCTCCACCTTCCTCTACATCTCCTACCTCTTCGGGGGGTGCTCTTCTCCTCGAGAACAGCTCACACCGCTCCCCTTAGGACTCCAGCCCAAATCAGTACATAACCACCCTCAATAAATGTCCATACTATCTATTGTCCGAAAACGTTTCTACTGAATTAATTTATGGGAGTGGGTCGTAACCACGAAACGTCGTAACTCAAGACCGTCGTAATCGGAGGACCCCCTGTAAAATAGAGTACGAACTTTAGACGCAATACAAATGTGACCCGACGCAAGCAAACCCTCCACATTTCGGCGACGTCAATTTTACAGGAGAGCACAAAGACCGCGGGCGGGCAGTATTTTGTCAAAAATGAGATAATGGTGGATTCGAATTCCTGAAGTGCTTATGTATCATCTCCAAGTACCATCCTCCAAGAACTGACAAGGGAGAAAATGTCATCAACTCAGCATTAATTTGTACTATCAAACCAAGCGATCGCGTATCATATGGTTTCGTCTTCTGATACAGTTATGCAGCTTAAGATCTCCCGGTCACATTAACTCTGATGTCAATTCGCAATACTAAACAATTTTGAAAAAAAAAAAAAAAAAGTAACTGAAATAATGCTTGATTTATGACAGAGACCGGCGTTTTCTCTTTCTATGGTGCATAGTTCCCCTTGCTTTTCTTCTTCAAGTGTTATAGTAAACGTAGTCCTGAACGTTCATTGGTTCACACCAACGTGCCGTTTTCCAACAGTTTATAGCCTACTTGTTTGTTTACGTTTTTGGAAAAGTTTATTTGCGTGTTGTTAGAATCATGGACTACGATAAGAGTGGGTTATGGTTAGAACGTACATTTGTTATCCCATTTATGTAACACTTTCAAGACTTTTGCAACATTTTATTTAACTACTAAGAAACGGAGCAAGGATTCCCCCCACCACTGTCGTCACCGGCGTCAGTGATGGGCAGTACGTGAACGACCTTTCAACAAATATTCCTTGTATCTGAGGAATTGTTTGGCTATCACAAACTGCCCATCACTAAACGTGAAATGAACAAAAGGAGCCAGTGAACGAAAAGATGCTGTGGACGAAGGGGGCCAGCGAACGAGATAGCCATGAACTGGTCTGAACATAAAGTTAAGTGCAGCAGAGCCTGATGTAATGCCGTTAGTAGGCAGTGCAGCGCAAATTCCTTGGACCTGAGGAACTGTTAGGCTATCACAAATAATATTTAGCTAAATAATATTTATAAATTATATACTGTGGCAGCGACATAGTATTATTTAATATTTTCCTCCAGTAGGATACAACAATACAGTGGCGTCAATGATTATTATAAAAACAAAAGTAATCATTATGGTTAATTATTATTATTTGCTTACAGTTTAGCAGGTACAGTAGAACTAGCGGATGCAGCATGAACTGCACTGTGGCAGAACAATGAACCGTGCAACATCTCGGTCTTTCTGGAAGTACTACTGAACGAACGAACGAGAGAGCCAGACGAACGAATCTTTTGAACGAACGGTGCCAAAAGAACTGGCTCACTAAAACGAAGTTTGCATAACTAGTGGTAATAGTAACGAGAGTGAATGTTACAAAGAATTTGATGACAAATACCACAACAGGGCGTCAGGAGTACATCTCATTAGAATGGCTGAAAACCCATTAGAAAATTACTCCCTTTGAAACAGTAGCATATTTTGATGAATTCAACCACATAACGTGAGGGTAATTTTTATTCTATTTGTTAATAGGCTATTATTTTTGTTGCTTCCTGGTATATCGCATACTTTTAATTGATACTCTCGTGAGAGGAAAGTTGGGGGTTGTGGGAATTGTGGGGAGCAGTCAGGCAAGCAGAGTGGAGCCACACAGTCTTTTGACCTCTCTCTCTCTATATATACCTGCCTCTCTTTCTGTCGTTAATGAGTCTCTTATAATTTGGATAATCTTGGAATGGAAAATTGTTCTGTATCAACTATTTGTTGTGTTGAAGTAAGCAGTGTAATTTTACCAAGTGGTCCTGTGGATTTTTTGATGTGGATTCGGAGGAGGGGAGCGACAAAGTTTAGGCTTCATTCATTGGAAACCTTCAAAGAGATGACACTGTAAATCCAAGTTTTTATGTTATGAATTTAAATTAAAACGCGTCACAATGTTTAGGGTTAAAAAATATGAAAAAAAAAATATAATATTTATTATTATTCACTGTTAAACACATTTTGGGGTTTATAATGGTCAAAGCGTTCAGGTTTTAAACACTATCACAAAATAACCAAAACCTATCACAGATTATCACTGATTTCAGCTTTCTTTAGTGGTCCCCTAACATTTGTAAATGACAGCAAAAGGACTTAAATTTGAAAATTTAAACAAGATGGAAATGAAAATAATGTCCACACACACACACACACCAAAAAAATCAACAAAGAGTGAGTGTTCTCTACTATTGTCTCATATTCATGACTTGTACCTGTTCTTTTTATGTGCTTGTTCCCGGACATTTTGGCATTATTGTCTTGTTACATTTGTTTTTGTTACATTCTTTTGTTAATTACAATAGAGAATACTGAATTCAAATAAAAAAATACATTTGACCATTTAAACAGGCCAACATGACACTAAATAATGTATTTTTCACTGTCAACAAACAAATTTACAAAGAGAGAGAGTGAGAGAGACTATCAGTATGGAGTTCCAGGGTCAGATCTAAGGTCAGCACTGGCATTGAAGCAGACCATTCATGAGTGGTCTCCCGCCATAACCTCTGAAATGGAGAGCAATGCAAAACAGATTCCAACAGTTTTTAGTATTTACATACATAGATAGAAACTATATTTATCCAGAGGGAAATTGCATAGTAGATACAGAAATAATATTCAACAATGTATTTTAACAGCACATTACCAAGCTGCTTTGCTTGAAATTATCATACTGACATGAATTTGGCTGATTTGGGGTCCACAAAAGGGTCCCCAAGAAGGACCCTTGCTGGAGAAACCCAAGTATCTAGGAATAAATTCTTGGGTAGTTCAGATGGCTCATATAGTATAACCCCAGGAGGACAGCTGCTGCATCCAGGACTGTGTTTGCCTGTGTGAAGATGACCATCCGTCACCGGCCACAAAAGTTACCTCCAGGTGATCAGCCTCTAAATGGAGGACCAGGGAGCATGCCTCTGTTGGACTGGTTGTTGGAATGCTGAATGATGACACATCCTTCAAAAACATACAGATTGTATTGTCGCCATATATGCAAGCAATGTTTGAAGGGGTTTTTGGAGTGGTTTGTTCCATTGTGCACACACAAAATAACTTTTTTTCCCTCTGTCAAACTTCGTTTCCTCTTCAATGGCCTCCAGAACAGGAAGCATTTGCAGTTCACCCTAAAAGACAAGAAAAAAAAACCTTAACATACTGTCAGTGATATCACAAGTCAGTCTCTGTGGGAAGCATGTAAGCACCTCAGCCTTACTCATGATCACTAATGAACCGTGCACGACAATTTTTCTAAACCTGTTTCTTGGCTCCTTTGAATGCCTCCACTTGAGCTTCTCTGCTCTCTCTCCACCGGTGTCAAACCATCTCTTGCCCTGAAGCATTTCTACTTCTGCGATTATCTATTAAACACAACATTATTTCAGAGAAGTGTAGGTCTGTTTGGTTTTTTATCCCTTCAGGCTATAAGACATTTTCACATATAATACTTGCACATTTCCCATACTCAAAACAGGAAAAGACCTGCAGGATAGGTTTAATCTTCCCTGCTGGGAGATTTCAGACCCAGTATCTCCTGGTTTGGAAGGTTTCTTTTAGTAGCATGAGCAGGTGTCACTCTTCCTCTGTTTGTTTGTCATGTGCGTTGGAATGTGTGGCAGTGGTGATAGTGTTGGGAATGCTACTGGTAGTGACATTACTAAAGTGTGAGCTTTTTCTTTTCATGGACCACCTCACGTTCCTAATCTTCTGGCACAAGCTTTTTGTAAACAATGACTGCAAGACAGGAAAGAAACAAATTAGGCTGCATAACATTACTGAACAACTAGTGTGTCATTTTCCCCCTCTGTTCATTGCTTTTAGGGGCTTTCTAAAAATTGCAGTTTGGTAAAACAGAGATTCGGAAGAAGAACTCTCAGATAACCTCTCTACCTATCGCACCCCTTCCGGTCCCTACAGGTATATAAACACCACGTACCTTTACCCATCGTGCTCAGCATTTCCGGCATCCAGTGTCTTCCTGTATCACCTAGCTAAACACTGCTACGAAACGATGGATTTTCAACTCCATGCTTTGGAGATGACTTTTCCACGGGCGGTTTCCCGGGAAAGCGACCTGACATCCCTGGTTCGCGGTCGCCGACCGACCCGTCGCCTCTCACACAGGCTGAGATACAGGGCTGTCTCTCGGCGGTCACCCTCCTTTTCATTCAGCTCTCGTCGACCGAGATGCCGTTTCCTTAGCCCTGCGGTTCCCGCTGCTGTCGCCCTTTGCCAGTCGGTTTCAAGGACTGGAGAACTGCGGCATCCATCCCGGATTTCCGATTGGACCGTAACCCGCCTCCGTGAGGCTCTGAGGCCCCGCGGGATTGCGTTTCCCTAGACTGCGTGGACGAGAGAGTTGTTCCGGCTGTTCATCGAGGCCCTCTGCTCTGATGATCTGGCAGTCCACGGCCACTCTCTTTGGCCGACGTCTGACGCAGCTCTACCATCAGGGGACCTTCGTCGGACCCTGGGGCAGTCCACGGCTGCGCCTGTCTCCAGTGGTGTCGCTGCTGGGAGTGCTTCTGCGGCCCTCACCCAATTGCGCTCTCTCCCCCTCCCTCCCCCCTCTCTCCCCTCACATGCCGGCTGGGCTGGAGCCGGCAGGCTCTACCTGGCGCCCTCGGTGTCAGCTATCCTGCCATTACACACTCCCGAGCGCCAGGCCATGAGGTCCTCTCCCCCCGCTGCCTAGCTAGAGCCGGCGAGCCCTGCCAGGCGCCCTTGGCGCTTGGCGACCTGCCTCTGCCCGCTCGCGGGATTTCGGCACAGTGGTCCCTACTGCTGCAGCCGCCCTCACTGGGGCAGTCGAGCCGCACCAGGCGCCGGTCGTCTCATCCTTGCACGCTCCCCAGGCTTCGGCAACGCAGCCTCCCCCAGACACCACCCCCTTTGCTGGGGCGGCGGGTTCCCTCAGACGCACCACGCGTCCTCTGACCCACTGTCGCTGGCTCCCTGCGGACCGGTTCAGCTGCCCCCAGCTCACGCTACGTATCCTTCCCTGCATCCTGCTTAGCATGCATTACAGTATCCTCCTACCACTGCCGTTTCTGCTGCTGTCTCTCTCTCTCACTCTCTTCCAGGTCCCCAATTTTCCTGCCCGGCTCCCTCCGCCCCCAGTGTCCAGTCCTAGCCTGTCCTCGGCTGTTGTGATGCCTCCTCCCCTGACTGCCCCTGTTTTTGAGCCTATCCCTGTGTCTGCCCATCTGCGCTTGCAGATTTTAAAAGGTGTGGACGTGTTTGGCATCTCTGCTTTCACCTCCCCCCCCCCCCATGAACGTAGGGTTTTGGAGTGTGACGGCATCACGGTCGCTCTCAGGGCTCCGTTTTCCTACTCGTCTAAGGTGTTGACGTTCCCTGAATTTTGCCTGGCTTTTTGTCGCTACACCGACATTATCTGCTCGGTGTTCCCTCACCGTTGCAGAGAGCTAGCAGACTATATGGCTATCGTGGTGGATATAGCCGTCCGTTTCGGGGGTTCCCATTTTTATGTATATCATAAAATGTTTTCTGCCAAATGTGCCGCGAAGGTAGCGCAATTTAATGTGTCCTTATTGGGGGGTTTTGGACTCGGACTTGTACTGTAGGGTTTTCCTGGGTTTGAGAGCTTCAGTTTGTGGCGTATGCCAGTCCATCGATCATTCCACCCATTTGTGTGCCATGGTAGACCCCGCTGCTACTGTCTCCGCTGGTTCGGTCAGCGCTGTCCCCGCAACTTCCGTTTCCGCCATTGTCCCCTCCCCTGTGTTTTGACATCAGTGAGTACCCCATTCTATTCGATGAGGGAAAGTCAATTTGTAATAATTTTAAACAGGCCGGATGCTACAACAACGGGAGTAAATTTTTACATGTGTGCAGCTTTTGCGCTGGTGCCCACGCGCGCCCAGTCTGTCCTGTCTACCATAACACTGCCCCTTCTGGCACTATGTAACTGTTTCCCCATCTGTCCACTCCAGTTAATGTTTCCGAGCTCATTCACGGTTTTTCCCCTGGTTTAGCTCCCATTCCTGTTCAGTCTGTTAATTGTGGGAACTTTCAGTCGGCTGAGTCCGAGCCCGGTGTTGTCGATTTGTTGCTAAGGAGCTCGTGTCGGGGTTTATGATCGACCCATTTGTGTCCCCTCCATTTCCGGCATTCCGTGTAAATCCAATCAGAATTGCTACCTGCTGACCCTCGCCTCCTAGGTCCCATCCCTGCTCGATCTGGTCGTACTGGACAAGTTTTGTCTGGGCGAGTAGCGTTTTCGGCACGCGATCCTCATCCGTTCGTAGACGCTGCGCCAGCTGTGGGTTTTGGTGCATATTATTGAGGCTGCCGGTTTGCAGCCCCCTGGCCGGTCGAATTCTCCTCCCTCCCGCCTACTTCCGAGTCCTCTGCATTGTTTGAAATTTATCCCGTGGTTGCTGCTGCTGCTGTCTTTTGGGGGTCGGAACGGTTTTAAAAGAAAGCCTTGATTCATTCTGACAACAGGGCCACCATCGCAATAATGAATAAAGGCCGTTCACATTCCATCACTAGCATGTCACTCCTCCGCCATCTCACCTGAGTGTCAATACGCCATCAGTTCACTGTACGTGCATATTACATTCCCGGTCACCATAACTCAATTCCTGACAGTCTTTCTCGTTTCCAATTTCAGAAATTCTTCAGTTCAGCCCCAGAAGCTCACAGGAGGATACCAGATGTTAGACCCAGGCTTTTCCAAACCTAGACAACCATCACGCCTCCCATACTCACCCACTGCATTAATCTCCCGTTCCGGATACATCAACCCTGTTGTAGACATCACTCTGTCAGCCCTCTTCTCACTCGCATTCTTCGGATTCCTCTGATGCTCATAATTCATTGCGTCTTCAACTCTGTATATGTCAGGTTTTCCCACTAACAATTTTTCTTCTCTTTTATTCAGAATCAGAGCAGCAACCACAGTGGCACAAAAATGGAGTTCCTGCCCATTTAATGAAACGCCTGGGTCCCTGGTCATCAGATGCTTTCCAAATGACATTTGTTCTGCCCACAGCTCATTAATCCACTGATGATTACGCAGAAATATCAAACCAAACCTCACTTTCTGTTTACAGGGCTGGCAGTCTTGTGGGGGTTTCCCTCTCCACGAGTACGGGACGACTCCTCCCCCTTTTGACGCCAAGCCCAAGTTCATTCTTTTCTATCCCTTATCAATAAACTCCTCTTAAATACTATATCGTTGTCTGAGAGTTGTATACTACTGAATTGCAGTTTGGTAAAACAGAGATTCGGGAGAAGAACTGTCAGACAACCTCTCTACGTATCGCACCCCTTCCAGTCCCTACAGGTATATAAGCACCACGTACCTTTACCCATCATGCTCAGCATTTCCGGCATCCCACCTCCTCCCCATCTCCACCTTCATCCTCTCCTTTTCTAGGGGGGATTCATAATCCTAACTACTATTCCAATTTCTTTCAGCCAAAGGGAGGGGGGGTTTCCCTCTCCATGAGTACGGGACGACTCCTCCCCCTTTTGACTCCAAGCCCATCCAAGTTCATTCTTTTCTATTCCTTATCAATAAACTCCTCTTAAATACTATATCGATGTCTGAGAGTTCATACTACTGAATATGAAATTCTGAGGGCTAATTTACGCCAAGCCCTGTGTATTTCCTTCACTGTAAGAAAGATTAATAAGATGTGAAGCAGTTGACACATGAGACTGCTACATTGAAACACAAATGGAAAAGTGACATACTGCAGCAACGATCACTCAGCTGGTGGTGGATCATTCATGCCAAGGGAAACAAGCTCTTAATTTTGATGACTGTCCTTAAAAAAATGCATTGATACTTGACAAACACCTGATGCCCAATTGCTCTGTACCAATTGCTGCTTCTTCAATTATTTTATTCCATACTAGTCAAGCGTTACCCTGTGCCAGGTTCTGGGACACAAATACAGAAAAAGGAGGCAGTGTGTGGTCTCCAAGCACTAGAAGCAGAAATTTTAAGTACATTATAAATTGTTTACAGAAGGATTTTGTAAAACCACATGAAAAAGGATTTCATACTTAAAGCAACTATTTCATTTGGTTTCAACATTTGGGAAAATATGCCAACTACCCCCATGCAATCCATGTTAGAAATAAATCACCAAGATCTTGTGCTCCTGTGACATATTCGCCCATTTGGCATCCCATTCACACAAATTCTTAAAAAAAATTGGAAATGCACAACTGGACCCAGGGCTTATTTGAAGGAGAAAATAGCTGATCCCAAGCAGAAAATATGTTTGCGAATATGTTTTAAGTTTTCATTGCTACTTTTATAACCTCATTGCAAGTGAATTGAATGCCAAATACTGAACATTTCAAACTTGTCAGAGTGGCACAGAATCTTGGTGATTGATTTCTCACATGGATTACATAGGGCCATTAGGCATAGTTGCCCATATGTTGAGACTAAATGAAATATTGCTTTGACTTACTATGGTTTCGCTCTGTTCTCTGATTTCCTGTCACTGTTATTCCATTATCTGCTGGTGCAGATGTTCCAGGGTGGTCTGAAAGTTTGATTTTACATAAACAGTCATGACAGGTAAACAGAGACACAGCCAGACAAAGCACATTTTTGGGACTAAGGGTGCTATTACAGGATCTCAATGATAAACCCCAAGTGAAGGATTCACTGTGCAAATGTGCATTTAAAAACAGGGGGATGCATTGGCATCCTATTTTATTGCCAGCTGACTAATGACTAAAACATTTGTACATGATGAATAACTATAAAATACTTTGGAACTTACTTGGATGACCGCATCTGCTGCAGCAAACATTTTTGAAAAACAATGCATTTTCTTTTACATAGTACATCTTCTGCTTAGTGTTTAACATTGTGAATGGGATTCATAGACACTTACTAGTAGCTGGGTCAGTGTTTTCCTAGGATGCAGTTGACCTCTCTTTTTGTTGCTGTATGTCATCCACTGAAAATCAAAGTAAAATAATTATTCACAGTAAGGCGATGCTTTGACAATCAATGTTGATAATTCTCAAACTGTCTTTTATGAGTGCATGTTTGGAATTTACATAAATCACACCCTATTGTGCATATTTAAACATGTCTGTGTTCCAGTACCTTTTTTTCTTGCCTGTATCCTGCTTCATTTCCTCCCAATACTCCCCTTCCATTGAAACAATGAATGTTTGGCTCTGAAGTTCTTCCAGAAAAGAATCCTCATCCACCTCTGTTCCATCTGCTTCCAACATCAGAGCATGTCCCCTGCCTGACAGGTTAAGCTTCGGTGCCCCTGCAGGATCAATGAGGCAAACAGACAAGACAACACAAAATAATCATGGGTGTGCAGGTAGTTGACAATCATTATTGAATGCAAATGAATTTGTTGTTATGCCATAGTTCATACCCTTCTCAGTAGCCTCAAGAATTGTTGCAGCTGTAATCAGCTTCTTTGTTCTTCAGTTTCTGCTCCACACCTTCAAGACTGGCATTGTTCTGGGGTCCATAATGTGTATGAAATAAAAATAAACAAGTAAGTAAAATAAAAATATATGAAACATAAAATAATACAAAATAAATTAAAGAAGTTCACAGGTGGTGGCAAACTGATTAATGACAGCTAGCCTGTGTTTGTATGTGTATGCAGAGAGTGGGCATTTACAGTGTAGCTCCTGGTAGGTGACCAGATCATGAGTATTTGTGAGTCTAAACACAAGGGGGTCGGCACAGTTGGATATCCCTTACGAGCTTATCCAAGTATGGCCTGGCGGTCAGTGTAGAGCAGCAGTCTAAACACCATTGTACGAGGCCTAGTCGAGTTGTAGTTGCTTGTGTAGATATGCTGTGTGCTCTGATTTCAATGGGTGCAGAGGAAGGGGATGTATGGCCTGGAATCCACCGTGGCAGCATTTTTTGCTATGGGATTGTCACCTTTGAGCCCTGGTGGTAGGTTGACCAATCTAATGTTGTTCCTTCTGGACCGATCTTCCATGTCGCTAATTTTCTTTTCAAGTTTATCGATTTGTGTGAGGCATTGGTTAGTGTCTTTTTTAGTTTGATGCAAATTACCTTTCAGAGCCTCAACTTTAGTGGACATATTCTCCATGGCTATAGCCTGAGAATTAAATTTCATTTCAGCGACGGCAACATTGTCCCATTTTGGGCAATATATGCCCTTGTATCAGCCCTAGTGCTACTCACAAGGCCTTGGTCAACAAGTCGGAAACTATGGCACGCAGCACATCTCTTTGTGAGTCAATAGTCTGAGCAAGTATGGAGGCTAAGTCAGGCTTAAAATGCTTATCCTCCGTTGCTTTTTGAGGGGAATTTGCTATTTTTTTGGTCGCTACCATGTTGTGGTAGCAAGTAACACAGTAAAGGAACCACTTTTGTCATACAACAAAAGTATTTACACTAAAAAAGGGGGTAGCGAGCAGGAGCTAAGTGCAATGCAACCATCTCGCAGCGCATGTCATCAGAAGTCCATCTCTATTCCTCGGTACATTTTCTAGTTCAGAGTTTATTTCATCTTATTTGTGCTTTCTGCATAAATGTGCTTTGTTTGCACGCCAGCTTTTTGTAGCACAGCTACAATTAGAAATAATGCAGGTAACAAAGATGTCTGAGTCACAAATAATTATCAATAAATAAAATTATATATATATGTGTGTGTGTGTGTGTGTATGTGAGTGTGTAAAAACAAACAAAAACCAAAATTTTAATGCAAACAACAAACAAACCACAAAAAATAGATTGTTCATTATCAATGAGTAAAGATAAAATGTTCACAAACACTTCACTGAATTTATTTATATAACAAAGAAGAAATAAAATCACTACCTTCAGATTGTGTTGTCTCAAAGTCAATGCCAATCATGGAAATAAAGAATCACCTGTATGGGCAATGGATTAAATTCAACAGAGCAATGGATTAAATTCATGGTGGACAAAATCTTTAAACAGGTTCACTGTTAGTATACAGTATATTCATTATACTGCAGTTATTTGACTTACTTAGGTAGCAGAGACCAAGACAAGGAAGTTCAACATGTAAATACACTTTCAAAGCCTTAAAATAAAAGGCAACGGATGAACAAGGATATTTAGAACACTGAAAATAGGTTATCACTAGCTGTAGTTGAATTAATTTTTACCAAAACCCAATCCAAAACAAACATACATCCTAGCATGATGTTCAGTCTTGTTTAAAGTGAACATTTATGGAAAATGATTCAGTTTCATGTAAAAATACAACATTACCTTATTAACTTTAAAGTAAAGTATATTTTTTCCAAAATGAAGCCAAAAGGTTGGTATATACCTGAACATTTGCCATAGCTAGCTATCTATCTCTAGCTAAGTTACAGTTGGCCAACTGTATTTAGTGTGAAGTGTGTATAACAACAACAAACACTTTTAACATTAATAAGAAGGATAGTGTTATACAGAAGTACATTGCAGTACAAAAGAAAAAAAAACTAGGCACCTTATCTCGTAATCTTTTTTCATACTTACGAGATAAGGGGCATCATTTATCAAACGTGAGCCGAACGAATTTGATCGTAAATCGTTCGTAAATGCATTTCGAAAATGCATCGGCTTCATTTGTATAATCCTGATTAATAAAATTAATTAGTTTGCTTGCCGAAGGCGCAAACTACTGTTCTATAGAATCTTTACTTCTTCTTCTTAATATTATTATTCCTGGTTCTTCCAGACGTATCTCCTCCAACAGTTTTCAAGGTAGACATACCGAACTTGGTGTGAATATACTAGTCAGGTTGTGTGCATTTTTCTGAGCTATAGATTCATACTTTTTAAACTACAAATCTTAAAAAAACGCCTCCTTTGACTTCACATTGGTGGAATGTTGAGCGTGTTAATGTGGCTAACGTTACTAAGCAACAATTATAACTGTCCCTGCAATTTTAAGGTATTTGAAAAAAATTATCAGAAGAATACAGCATGCTTGCCGGTTAGCTTCCTTACCGGACTTGACATTTTGAAATAACTTTCTGGATATAATAACAATGCAATGCTGGTCAGGTATAATGATCTTAAATGACAATTTCAGGTTTTGAACAGAAAGTTCTGCTGTTCTTTGACTGCTTCTAGTACTCTTGCTGCTAATATGTCAGTTCTTAGTGTGCCTACTAAACGTTTTAATATACTAATAATAAGTATATTAGTACATTAAAACTTCTAGTAGGTAGCCTACATACTCTTCAAGCCCTCGGCAAGCAAACAGAGTTTCTTCTAGAACTCTATATCTAGTTATTGTTTGGAATTTTACATGAATTCCATAAAACAGCCTAATGACGTTTACTGTAAATAAGGAGCAGAAACCGTTGCTAAGGTCTTCATTGCTATGGCTGACCTCGCTCTATTAGTTTTAAGAAAATTTTAAGCAGTCAACACGTCTCCGAAACAGCGCAAAAATAGGACTGTCATAATACATTTACGTTCTTATTTAATAAACATACGTTCTTATGCGATTTGACTAATATTGCCAGCTGACTGGGCCATTTACTGTATACTTTGTGATGTAATTTTCTCATGTGTTTGTTTGAAAAATAAATCTAAATATTACAATTGTTGTCGTTATTTTTATACAAGGTAAAATGACGTTAGAGAGGGACTGCAGAGTGGAGGGAAAGGCAAGGGAGGGCACGCTATTATGGAGGATCCTAATTACGTAATAGTTCTCATTTGAGCGAATTATTTAACTGGGGATTTGTTCCAAGTTGATTTAGAAAAACATGACGTTCCCAACGATGTATTGCATGTGTCATTTCCACTTTGGCCAACCATGCCCCCTCGCGGGCCTGGGTGCAGCTGCCCCCCAGGATTTATGGCAAGGATAAGGCTGGTATACAACAATTTACCTTCAGAATTGGAGAGTGATTGATCCAAGACCAGGGAAAACAGATCGCGGTCACCCTCCATGGTAATTCCAGCTAACGACGTCTCTCCAATAATTCGCCTCCAGTTTGATGTAGAACTATTTTCCTTTAACCTGTAGCAGCGTAGGCGGAACTTTTGACACTGAATTTACTGCAACAGTTATTTCTTGCCAGGCTTTGGTCTTCCCCGACCCCGACACTAAACTACCTTCACTTCTGAACAAAGTATTTTTTTATTTTGTTTCCATTGACAAAATTCATTCGCCGCTTCAGAACTATTTTTTTCTTCTGCCTTTTCTCTGCCATCTCTTCACATTGCCAGCAATGGGATTTCAATCTCCTTATATGGTATTTCAGGGCGTCGATTTATGCAAATCGAAGATTTTGTGAATGCGCTTGTCATTTACTATTGATAGGTATTTAGCAACATACGCATGAAATACGAACAAATGCTGTGTTTACGCATGTTTGATAAATCCGGCGGAATTTGTTAGTTGGTAGCCCTTGACACATAAATTTACACACAGTTTTACGAAAATATTGATGAATGAGGGCCCAATGTGTCTGATTTTTTTTTTTTTTGTGAATGAAATGCGCTTCCATAGTGTTGTACCACAGCATACTGCTTTTTATCCAAAAACTATTATTATTGTTATTGTTGTTGTTGTTATTATTAACAATACATACTTTAGTAAACCAAGAAATCCTGTGGGCTTTACTGTAATATCTCTACAGTGTCTTCCTATAAGATTCTATAGAAATTGCAGAATGTTTTTTGGAATGTGAGCAACTGAAATAACAAGGTGTCAACAGATCTGGGGGAGAAGCTGCCTGGAACATTAGCAATGAAAGAGTGAGTTGGTCCTTCCAGCAAAAGGCTGAGTGCCTTGAAGTGGCGTTAGCTTGCTAACTTTTGTTAATATTTTGAGTTTGATAACATTCGATTGGACGAAAGCCTCAAAATAAGACACGATTCTTGAAATAAGCCAGGCTTTCTGCTTACCTCGCTTTGTGGAATACCCCCTTGAGGAATATGCCAAGCTGGATTTTCAAGTTAGCTGGCTAACTTTAGTAAACATGCTGAAGGAAAAACAATTTAGAAGCGGTTTTAGTTCATGGCCAATATTCATTAACTGTTTTATTTATTTTGAACACAATACATTGATTAAACAATAATGCACTTTCAGTTATGAACACTTGAAATGCTATTGCAGTGTTAAGAAAATTTCCATTGAACATGCTAATGCTAACCACATCCCCTTCACATCCTCCTCTCATTAAACCAGGCCCCCCAATCATCACACACTGCAGTATGTCATAGCACAGAGAACAACCCATCACACACTGCAATATGTTGTAGCACAGAGACTAACCCTGGTGTTTACATGTTAGCATCTGCATGGCTGGATGAATTATTGAGGGGAACGCTCAAATGGTATGAAGATGATTTATAAATAAAACAGACAGTCGTAGCCTCTAGTCTGGGAAGATCACAGAATAATCAGCGTGAAGGCACGAGCACGATGAGATATTAGACATTTTGGAATGGAGAACTAGTGGCTGGCTGATCTGGTAGCTGAGAGAGAGCAAGACAATCTTCATCATCACCATTCCTGACAATTTTGCTCTTAGTTTCTTCCTGTGGGGAACAACTTGGCTTAACTGAGTGAGAACCAAGTACATCCTGACAGACATTGTGGTTATAATAATAATAATAATAATAAAAAAACAGATGTACTTGTCTAAAAGCACATATTATTGTAACAGGCCTATTTTGCTCACTTAAATGCTATGGAGAAGAGTATTGTTGAATATACATGAGGAAATTGGGAAATGCAAGCTGGGATATACACGATTCAGGTTTTGATTGTATTTCATATGTATTTTATTGAGTTGATTTTAGAAAATCAACCAAAAACTCTAAAATTTAGAAAATGCAATTCATGGGCTTAAATGCATTGGGAAAGTGTTTTGTATGATGCACAGCCTATCTCAGCTCTTTTATTAAGAAAATCTCCCTCTGGGTTTAAGAAATAGGAAACGTGTGTCTCAAACGAGCAATACCTGAAAACAATATAAAACAATATACAGTGTGCTCGAAAAGGTTGCACAAGCAATTGAACTTCATGAGCTCATATGGAAGACACATACATTTTAGTATATATTTTATATACCTTTTTCAAGTCAAGTCAACTTTATTGTCACTTCCACAAATGTTAAAAACATACAGAGGTGTGAAATAATATTTCTTCTCATCCCTCGGTGCTACGTATAAGGCAGACATGACACAGACAATACGACTTCGTAATATAACAATAACTACTTGTACTACAATAAATATAAAGGAAAGAAATATATAAATATACAACAGAACATAACTATACAGAAAATATGCATCTATATACAGGAAATATATTCAAGTGTACAATGTGACACAGGGTAATGTATATTGTAGTGAAAAGTGGTGCAGATGCATGTAGTGCAAATAGTCTTTTCAGACAGCCCAAATGTCCGTAACTTATGTGCTGGCTTTAAGTGGCTTGTGCAACATTTTGTGTGCTTGCACCACCTTTCCAGATCTCACACCTCTTCTCTGTACGTTGTTTCATTGTTGTTGCTGATGTGGCCCACCACTGCTGTGTTATCAGTGAACTTGATGATGAGGTTAGAACTGGATGTTTTAGTGAAGTCATGGAACAGCAGTAGGCTGAGCACACAGCCATGGGGCGCTCCAGTGCTCAGTGTGGTGGTGGCTGAGTGTCTGCTGCCGAACTGGACCGACTGTGGTCTCCCTGTGAGTAAGTCCTGGACCCAGTTGCAGAGGGAGGTGTTGAGGCCCAGTAGGTTTAACTTTTCCATGAGCTGCCGTGGGATGATGGTGTTGAATGCTGAGCTGAAATCTATGAATAGCATTCTGACATACCTGTCCTTGTAGTCCAGGTGTGTCAGGGCCATGTGCAGAGCCAGGGATACAGCATCATCTATGTATCCATTGGAGCGGTAGGCAAACTGGAGAGGGTCCAGCGTGGATGGGAGGAAGGATTTGATGTGCTGCATGACTAACCTTTAGAAGCACTTCATCACAATCGGAGTCAGTGCTACTGGGCGATAGCCATTCATGTTTACATGCATTTTTATAATGCATGTAAACATGAGAAATTTACACAAGACACACACGCTCCAAAATATGGACATAGATTTTGAAATTAATGCAATATATTTATAAATAAAAAGCATGGTGTGTCAAACATAGACAGACCGACAAAACTGAATGAATTACAGTCTTTGTCCACGTTTGACATGCATTGTTCCAGTGCATGCTCTCGTAGGGGAAAACAACAGATGCATTCCAAAACATAATTGTTTTTATTCATTGATTAGTGGTAATATAGGCCTCGGGGAGAGCACAGCCAAAACAATAAACCAAACAATCTATAATATTACATTTTTAACCTGTCAGGGAAGTGAGGATTTAAGAAAAATAATGATTCTCTGAATCCAGGGTGTTCTAATAACTAAAGCCCTCATTTAACGTCCGGCACTCTTAATACAGAACATAAGTGACACTAACTACTAAAACTCCTCACCTAACCAACAGGTAACAAGTTGAAATTGGTTTACTTAAATAATTACTATTAAAAATAATAACTATTGATTATATAACCAAGTGTGTTTATAGAAATGAGCAGTCTGGTGGATCAACCTTTATAAGAAATATGTATACACTTGCAAATGAAATAGTTTAAAATGTTTATTTGATAATTGCAACACTAAGACAAGAACAAACAGGAAAATTTAGGATCACAGATGAATGAAATGAAGATTACCCAGTCAATACTTGTGTCTCCTGAGGAATACAGCCAAACCAAAAAGTAAATCCCAAATGTTGTAGTTGCCAGCAGTGGCAGTTGAAGACTTGAGCAATGATGAAACAGGAAGATAAAGCAGAAGTACTGAGCAATGAGGCCTGTTCCAGGCCAAACTTAAGAAGGGTCTCTCCCCTCCTCCCTGGTCCTCACATCTCTATTTTTATTGGGAGAGTGCCTGAAGGTTTATCCAGGACTTAATCTTATATTGAACTTAAACAACTGGAAAACAGGCACCTCCTCAGTATTAATGATTCTGTGATCAGCTCTTTACGAACACCAGAATGACACCAAACATGAACATGGGCGGGTTTAGGGAGGAGAGTTCACAGAGAGGAACAGGCTGTTCTGCACATGAATGGCTTTGCGGTTGTATTGCGATACACTCCTGTTGTAATGTGAGTTTATTAATGTAAAGAAGGTGTAGATTATTGAGGTATAGAAGGGTAGAGTGATCCTAAAGTACACAAACATGCGCGGGCATAAACCCACACACAAACACCAAATTGGACCAAAATGTCCAATTCTGCTTTTAACTGGTAGCCCCAAATGTAGATCCATATTGGCCATAATAAGTGGTTTGTCTTAATTTCTGAATAAATTCTCCTTACCATGCTTGAAAAGCCCCTTTGATCACTGGGTTGGAGGTGTCTATGAAGGCTGTGTCTGGATGTATGGCAAGGGACCATATTCCAACAAAAGAAAACAAAATAAAATACAGGCAACAGAAAATACCTACCACTAACTTAAACAGGAGAAAAAGAAATACCAACAAAAAGGGGCTTGTCACTCCTACAACTACCAACATCAGTCTCATTATACTGAATAGGCGATTGCTTGGCAGCACAGCATGGACTGGTTGGGGGCCAGGAAAAAGATGAAGCGCACTGATATCGCACTGGTGTCATTTTAAAGACTCCAGCCAGTTTGGCTGGCTGTTGAATTGTGCTGGTACAGAATAACAACAGTACAGCTCCATAAAAATTGTATTGTCTATGTAACGTTCAGTATTATGAGAGTATGCAAGATTTACACTTGTGTGACAGTGGAGTAATATGACAATAAATATACAGTACAGGGGGACAGATGTGACAGCAGCCATACAGTATTAGGAGGACTTACAAGACAGCAGTCATTCAGTATTCAGAAGACTAATGGCACAGACCTCATGGAATATGCAGAGGACTAATGGGACAGCAGTCATACAGTATTCAGAGGACTAATGGGACAGCAGCCATACAGCATTCAGAAAACTGAACAGAAGAGTGCATTTGATTCAGGTGTGAGGAGCTGCGGAAGATTCCTAGATTGGCTAAGTATCCGTTCTGTATTACTAGTTGTGTGGTTGCTTAGATTTATTGCTTCCCTATTCTTGTATCTGCTGCTAGTTTTGTTGAAGTGTAGTTGTTGCCTTGTTTGATTTATTATTAATTATTTCTTGACTGGTGTTGTGGCACCTAGTTTCATCTTGTTAACCGATTGTTTCTGTTTGAGTTTCTGCTCGGTGATCAGCCAGCTGTTAATTGTTTGCTAATAGGCTGTGCTTACAGTTTCACTTGGAGCGACGCTATTAGCATCGCTCTTTACCAGCTGTGCAATTTCCCTATATTTGAATCTCTTCCCCCATCTTTTTCCTGTACTCTCCCAGTCCTCACCTGTTCACTATGTGCTGTAACCCCAATCCAGTCTGCTCTCTCACCTGCAGAAGGTGCTTTCACCATCGGCGATGGAACCTCACCAACCACCCCTACCCCTTGCTTTCTCCCTGTGTCAACTTCACTGCCACAGGGGGACTATGGAACTGCCAGTCTGCCGTGAAGAAGGCAGACTTCATCTCAGCCTACACCTCCCTGCTCTCCCTACATTTCCTCGCCCTTACTGAGACCTGGATCACTTCGGACAACACTGCAAATCCTGCAGCCCTCTCTTCCTCCTTTTCCTTCTCTCACACCCCCCCTGGCCGTGGTGGTGGTACTGGTTTGCTCATCTCACAGTCCTGGAAATTCTCTGTTCTTCCCCTCTCTCACCTCTCCATCTCCGCTTTTGAATATCACTCTGTCTTAATTCACTATCCCATTAAGCTCTATGTTGTTGTTCTCTACCGTCCTCCAGGGCCCCTTGGAAGCTTTCTTGAAGAGCTTGACACTCTGCTCAGCTCCTTCCCTGAAGAAGGCACCCCACTGATCATTTTGGAAGACTTCAACATCCACCTGGAAGCCTCCCAGTCTGCTGCCTTCCTACCCTTTCTCCACTCTTTCGACCTCTCCCTGCTGCACTCTCCCCTGACCCACAAGTGTGGCAATGTTCTCGACCTCGTCATCCTGAGGAACTGCTCATCCTCGGACCCCACGGTGACCCCTCTACATCAGTCGACCAACCATTTCATTTCCTTCTCCCTCCCACTCACTCCCCATCCTGCCTCCCCTCCACCCTCCCCTTGCGTAACATCTGCTCTGTTTCACCTTCTTCTCTTGCTTCCAGAGTCACTGCTTCCCTTTAACCCCTCCACTCCTTCTCCAATCTTCCCACTGACTCTGCATCTTCTACTCTACTTTTCTCTCTCTCTTCAGTACTTGACACTCTCTGTCCTTTTGTTTCCAAAGCAGCACGCTCATCTCCTCCCAGTCTGTGGATGTCTGAGGTCCCCAGTGCCAACAGGGTCGGACTATGCGCAGCGGAGAGGAAGTGGAAGAAATCCAGGGCCCCATCTGACCTGTCCACCTACCAATCTCTCCTGGTAGTGTCAGGAGTCACACTAGCACCTCCCGATGACCCTCCCACACAGGTACCGGGACCCACCCACACGAACAACCAAAACACAGGGAGTCAGGTAGCAGAGACTTTATTAAGTTAGTTTTTAAAAACAGCAAAACTCATGCTCAGGCAGCCACCCACTTTGACCTCCCCTCCCCCTTTCCAACTCCCCCCTCTCTCCGCTAGCCCCTACTGGCTGGCCCGGTGTCACGTGGGAGAACTCCTGGGAGAGGGACTTCCCCCCACCTACACCGCAATCCAAACCACTACACACGATAACCCTGTGCCACACTCACTCCACACAGTGTCAAGATTTGGACCCTCTCCCGGGCCTGTCCACACGGCACCGGCCAGCCCCCTCTTGGCCAACACAGGGGGGAGTAACGCACACTGGGAGGGAGGTCCACACACTCACACACATTCATAAAAACAAAACTAAGGGTGGGGCGCGACTCCGCCCGCGCCACCAGAAGCCGGGCCTCCTCCGCGCCCCAAAATAAAAAACAAAACCAAAGAAAACCAGGCAGAGACTGCCACTCCTCCAGCCTCCAGGAACCGCTGCGGCCGCACGCTGGTGGACTCCCAGTCTTCTGACTCCGCTGGGCCTGGGACGGGGAAGGCTAGAGAGGGAGAGGCAAAACACCAGGTCACCCCTCTGTGGACTGGGCAGAGCAAGGACACACACACGCTGTTAGTTTCTGCGTTTACGCCCCTCTCACCACCGGGGCATGCACCCCCGCTCTCCTTCTGCCCAGCCAGGGGTAGCAGCTTCGCCGCCCGTCGCCTTCTCCCTCCACTAGCGCTGGATCTTGGGGTTTCCTCCATCCCTTCCCTCCGTCGGCCGCCGACACGGTTCCAGGCGTGCAGTCCCTGCCTCTCCTTCCCCACACGCACCCTAAAAAGAAATCCCCCCGTGGGATTTCTTAAAAAGGGAAAATAAACAAAACCGAAAGTAAGAAACGAAACGAAAAAAACAACGAAACCGCTGGCAAAAATTCAAAATTCAAAAACAACGAAATCAACAACCGAAAAAAAATGAAAACTTTCAAATAAACAAAAAAATAACCCCGTCTAAAAACCCAGCATACTGCAGGTTCCATCCAGGCTGCCCGAGCGCGAGCTGCCTCGTCCCCCGCTCTCTTATCCTGACTCCCTGCGCGGAGAGAACAAGGGACAGCTGCGCCAGATTACCAATCAGGCAAAGCAAGGGAGACAACCCACCCCGATCCACATACCGCACGCGTGCCCCCAATCACCAATGAAGAAAAACTCACCCAAGCAGCGGCACGTCAGGCTCACCTCCTGACAGTAGCATTTTCTTCCTCGGTTACCTCCGCCAAAGCCAGTTTCTATCAAGCTAAAATTCAGAATTCTACTTCCAACCTTTGTCAACTGTCCTCTATTTTCTCTTCTCTCCTCAGCACCCCTCCTCCCCCACCACAGTCCTCCTTGTCTGCAGATGACTTCACAGTTTTCTTCGATGAGAAGATTGCTGACATCCACAGCTCCTTCACTATCACCTCCACCCTTCCTCGTCCCCCTCTCCCCAAACCCTCTCTGCTGCTGATGTCTCCCAGCTCCTGCTCTCCCACCATCCTACTACCTGTGCTCTTGACCCGATTCCCTCTTCTCTCCTTCAGGCAATCACACCAGACATCCTTCCATTCACCACCTCTCTTGTGAATTCCTCCTTGTCTTTTGGATGCTTCCCCTCTTCCTTCAAGCGGGCCCATGTCTCCCTGCTGCTGAAGAAGCCCACTCTGGACCCCTCCATCATCCAGAACTATTGTCCTGTCTCTCTTCTCCCTTTTCTTTCCAAAACCCTTGAACAAGCTGCTTCCAAACAGCTGTTTTCTTTCTTTTCACAGAACAGTCTGCTGAATCCCCACCAGTCCGGCTTCAGACCTGGCCACTCGACAGAGACCACACTGCTCTCTGTCAGTGAGTCTCTTCATGCCGCATGAGCGGCCTCTCTCTCCTCTGTCCTGACTCTCCTAGACCTTTCTGCTATCTTCGACATGGTTGACCACCCCATCCGCCTGTCCTCCCTGGCAGCAATGGGGATCTGCGCACACTGTCCCAGACTGTCACACTCCAAGAACTTTCCGGCGGTGAGCCGGGCGTGCAGGTTCTTCCTGTACAACATCCGAAGAATCCGCCCCTTTCTTACCACCTACTCTGCTCAGCTTCTGGTCCAAGCGATGGTTCTGTCCTGCTTGGACTGCTGCAGCTCCCTTCTTGCTGGCCCTCCGGCGTCAGCCATCAGACCCCTGCAGCTCATCCACAATGCTGCAGCTCATCTGATCTACAACCTCCCTCGACACTCACATGTCACCCCCCTGCTCACTGCCCTCCACTGGCTGCCTGTTACTGCTCATATGAAATTTAAAACTTTGGTGCCAGCTTCCAGCTTTCCTCTGGAAAATCACCAGACCCTACACCCCTGCCGGACCCCTTCGCTCTGCCACATCTGGTCGCCTGATGCCGCTCCCTCTCCACTCCTGCACTTCCAGGTCACATCTGTTGTCTGTCTTGGTCCCCTGGTGGTGGAATGACCTTCCCATGGAGGTCAGTACGGCAGAGACACTGGCCAACTTCAAGCGCAGACTGAAGACTCACCTCTTCAGGCTGCTCCTCTCCCCTCCCCTCCCTTGCTCTTTGCAATGTCTCTACCATTATTTGCTCTTGTTTTAACTGTGATTTTTATTTAATCTAGATTGTTCTTACCTTTGGCACTTGGGACTTTGCACTTTTTGTACCATTCTTATGCACTTTGCCTTGTAAGTCACTCTGGATAAAAGCGTCTAACAAATGTCCTTAATGTAATGTAATGTAATGTAATGGAAACTGGAGGAGGAGGGAAGAATGGAGAGAAACTGGAGGAGGAGGGAAGAACTGAGGGAAGCTGGAGGAGGGAGGAAGAAAGAAGGGAAACTAGAGGAGGAGGGAACAATGGAGGGAAACTGTAGGAGGAGGAAAGGATAGAGAGAAACTGGAGGAGTAGGGATGGATTTCATACAGATGATTATACATGTCCAGGATACATGCAAAATTTGCTGTACAGCTGCACACAGTGCATGGTATCTTGATCTCTCATCTATGAATGAATAGAAACCTTTCAGTGTGTCTAGATGCCACTGGTAGCACAAAAATTCCCTGTCAGAACAGGAGGGTCCTCTATTATGCTTTTTACTCTGCCTGTAGAAGGTGAAAGCACTTCTACTGCAAGTTTCAGAGCTGCTGACAAATGAACACAGCATACCCACTGTTTCTTGCTGGCTGATGAAATGTGTGCTCAATGTATCTGAATGCTGTTTAGTGAGAGTGTATCCCACTATAACATATTTTAGCTGGGCACTGATACAAACTGTCCCCATAGCCCTTATCAGAAAAAATATGGCCTCACAAAATTAGTAAAAGGAACCGGTAAAAAAAGTTTACACCAAACCAGGGGCGCAGATGGCGGGGGGACGGGGGGATATGTCCCCCCCAGTTTCATAGGGACCCCGATCTGTCCCCCCACTTTTGAGAATATATACATATATATACACATATGTATATATGTATGTGTGTGTATATATATATATATATATATAGGGATTTGTTGTAGTATTCCTTGCACAGGGCACCTAAAGTGTAAGGAATTTGTTTGCTATGCCTCACACGGGGCACCAATAATGTAAGACTTTATTATTGTATTCCCCACAACAGAGGGCGTCACTTACATGGAGGAAATTCTGTAACATATTCGACGAATAATGATGTAACTACGATAAATCAGTCTCATATATCAGTCTCATAAAATATATCAGTCTCATTGGATAGCTATAAATATGTTATTCTAACTAATAATTAAATCAATAATTATAATTAAAATTACTATATTAATAACTAATCATAATCAACTCACAACATTAAACATTTAGTTATAACCAAATTTATAATGTTAATGATCGGACAAATGTGAAGGCATTTGGAGTTCTTCGGAGCTGCAGAGGTTGGCAAACATATGCAATTTTAATAAACACACAACCTTGGAACATAACAAAGTTTATTGAATGTGTACTGCATGTACTAAACGGCAAAGCAAGATTTATTGCAATGTAACAATAAATGATGTGTGTGCGTGTGTGTGTGCATGTGCAAATGGTGCAGTGTGTATGTTCGCATTGGCGTGCATGGTGGTAGGAATGTTCTCGCTGTAGGGGTCACGCAGCCTTGGGTGTGTGTGCGATGCACACATGTTCATGGAGAACAAAGGAAAAGAGATGGTGGGAGTTTTGAACTTAGCTGAAGCTAAGCGTTTCTGGAAAATGATGCATGCAGTTTGCTAAAAATGAATGTAATCATGTAGATCACTAATGCCGGGTTGTTGTAGGTTAGTAGCTAAATAGATTACATGCAAAACCTAGTTTGAGTGAGATATTTGGTTACTAATGCTGGGACGCACTTGGCTAGGAGCCAGATAAACAATGATCCAACACAACAATGATTACAGATATGAACAATAAATAACATAGTTAATTACATTTAGTTATGAAAATAACAATATGTAGCTAAGCTATGATGTCTATCTGTGCCCAGTGTTACAGCCTTACTGTTGCGGTTTCCTCCATTAGTTAGACGGGTCCAGTGCCTTCCTTTACTTTCAGTCAGTGTGTGGTTTCCCATGGCGCAGAGTTGGTTGCTCGCTCATTCACTCTGGGGTCCGATGCCGTTACTCATGTAGCGGGATCCTCCTTGCAGGCTGCTGGCCTCTGGGGACCCCGGTGCTGGATTCTGGGGTTTTGCTGCGTGGCTCTCCACGGCAGGGTTCCACTCGTCTCGAGGCCTTGTGACCATGCGTCTCTGCTCCCTATAGCTAACCACCGGGTTTCAAAGCTACCTTTTAGGCTGTGTTGAGTGGGACTAGTTAAGTGAGAGATTTCTTGCATTCAAGGCAGACAAGGGAAAGAGTTCCTTGGCATGCAGTTTGCACGCCAGGCCCAGATGAGATAGAATTTTACGCGTGCATCCAGCATGTGAGGCAGGAGTGAGAGTGTATGAGAGAGAGAGTGAGAGAGTTTCTGGGGTGTTGGTCCTCTTTATTACCTACATTTTATGGCTTTTAACGTAGTTACACTGTATTTAGCTGTGGAACTATAGGAAACGTAGTTCAGCAGTCCCTACATCCCCCCCTATGGTCTCAGGATTCCACTTCTGGTGTATTCCCTGAGAGCACATGAGTCCTGGATGCAGTTCACAGCTGGAAAGTTGGGTAAAAAGTTCATTCAGGCCTGTAACATCTGGGCATCTATTGAGAACAGTATGGGCATGTTAGATGAAAACATTTTGGGTACAGGCTACTGGCTGTAAGCATTCTGGGCACATCTTTGGTACCACCTAAATTTAGCTAAGCAAGAACAACATGTCATTAAACAGTTACAAAGACAAAGTCAAAATAACAAAACAATGACAAGGTTGACAGTAGCACCAAACAGAATACCAATGAATGTGTCTCTGTTCTTTAGGGTTAGTCAGGAACAGGAATGTTAGGAAGCCAGTTAGTGTTAAGAGGTTTGGAATGTAGTTAGTGTTGAAAATGACTGAAAAGTCCTGATGGCTATATCACGATGGACATTTGGCATTGTGATCTCACTTAAGATCTTGTGTCTGAAGGAGAAGTCCTACACGTGGTTTCTAATGAGTGTACCATTGGTTATGGTTTTTCAGTTGTTCTAAGTTTAGAGAAATTTGACAAATAAGAGTACCTGCAAATCACTTCCATAAAGCATTTCAAGTGTACTTACACAAGTTTACCGTGGTGATGGTCATAACCCTTCTTAGTACTATGTTTCCCTTTTTTAAAACTAATAGTAGAGTGCCCTGACTATTAGCATGCACAGGAATAGGGGTTACTGCTGCTGTCAGTGTTAAAGCTAGTGGTTAAATACACTTCCCTTTGTCAGGTAGGTGTGTAGAGTTTATGGGAAAAAAATATGGTTATGCACAGACTGGCAAAACTGGGGTTTGTTTTTCGGAGTGAGCCAGAGATAGGAGAGCATGATTATCGCTACTTAGTTCCTAAGAACGTGAGTAGCGACCTCTGTAACTTTTCGGCTTGAAATGTTTCTTGATTCATGGCTCTGAGATGTGAATCTCTGAGTGGCCACACTCAGAATCAGAAATGAAATCAGAGACATCTCGGTCGTCATCTGATGGAACTCCTGGAGAGGTCAGTCAAGGTTTTGGGCAAGTCAACTACAGACTCACAAATGGGTCTTGTCTGGACCAAGACATGCGGATCTGGTCTTCTTTCCATACCTCTGGGTCTATGTTCATGGCGTTGATAGCGGACACTACGTTTGTCAGAGGTGTCCTTCTGTGGACCACTACCATCCCCCTTGGTTGTGTTGCGGTGCAACAGGTGGTCTTCTGAGTTATAGGGACTGACAGTTTTTGCAGCAAAGTTATCTAAACCTGTTGGCTTCAGTGGGGCCGTTTTGTTTTCCTCGCTTTCTTTGCTGGGCTGAACAGCAGTCTCCCAAACCATTTGGGTCATTTTGCGGATTTCCCGCATTGGATTGTCTTGTCGAGCCATGAGTGTGACCTGAGTTCGTACACACGGATGAAGATTGTGTAGGAAAAGGGACTTAAAGGTTGGGTCTTCCTCTAGGCCAGGCCCATTCTTGCTGTGAAAGAATGCATGCCTCAAACATCTGTAAAACTCTCGAGGGTGCTCAGAATGGTTGTGCTTCATCTGAATGGCTGTGATAGTTGCTGAGGTCTCATCTGAAAAAGCAGAGTATTCTTCAGTCAGGGCTTCACAAAGCTGGACATAGTATTTCTGATTTTGGAAGGTTGTGACTCTATGAATCCGTGGACAGATCAAGAGCTAGTCTTCCAAATCAGTCTGAATTTTTCCTGTTGAGTGGCATTGGGCAAGTCTTAAGTAGTTTTTCGACCATATGGCCATGATTGTCTGGATCGAAAGTTTCCATGTCTTTCGCAAGAAGATCCAAGCTCTTTGAAGCAGACACGGTCTGAGGCCCTCTGAGTCTGCCTATGAGGTGAAGGTGAGACCGAGCTGTCTGCGGCGTGGGCTTGTGCCTCACGCTGGACTTGGTGTCCTCTCTCTTGCTTAGAGGCCAAAGCCGAAAGGCACTCATCACTTTCCTGATGAATGGAAAGCAAGGAGTCATGAAGCTTTCTCATCCAATGATGGGAACGTTTTGAACAAGATCTTTCTTCGCTGGCATGTGTTGCAGGTGAATTTCTCCTCGATGAATTAACATCTGATTCAGGCCTTTCTTTTGGTTTGTGAGAGCATGAGGAATGAGCATGAGCATGAACCAGGAAGTCCATCTGCTTGATGAGCAGAAAAGGGACCTATTGAATGGGTACCTGTGTCATACGGATCCCTGTGGATCCTCTCATTTTCTCCCTTGTGCTGTGGGACAGAATGTAGTAGGGGACTTGCTTTTTCTATGTCCTGGCCAGAACAGAAAGCAGAAAGGTGCCAGTGGCCTTAGTGTGTGAATAAGGCGTTGTTCTTCTCCTTCTTGTGGTGAAGAGACCACACAGGCGAATTACTGCCAGAATATTCAGACAAATCTGAATCATCTGGGTAGTCATGGAATAAACAGGATGATGAAGGTTGAGCAGAGATACCACAATCAAAGTTGGACTCCCCTTTCCCATCTTCACTGATATTGCAAGGTTTTGCAGAGCTTACAGCAGAAGATGGAAGGAAAGATAACGCTTGGCTAAATGGGGTTTCCAAAGTGTAACAAGTTGAGACATTCTTCTGTACCTGTTTGTCAGTGTCCTTCTGTGACAAAGGGAAGAGATGTTTGTCCAGGGTGCTAGCCTGGGAAAGTGATTGAGAAGTGTTTGACACGAGTCATTCACTTCTAAATTTCAACAGCTCCTCTTAGTAGGAGCAAAGGTTGGACTCTAGCTGCATGCAAATCAGCTAAATAGCGCATGGCTTTATTGTTAGCACAGCCAACTTCATGGATAAGTTTGTTCTTTTAGCACCTTAATCTCACTTGCTAATGCAACCTTGCTTTGAAGGCCAAGGCTGGTTACCCTGTGGAAAGTCAAGAGCAAACAGGACAGCAATGTTTCTTTGGGCACTCTGCACAGGTCACATTTCCTATTGGTTAAGGCAGTTATTTCTTTTTTGTAGTCACTAAAGTTCAATTTGTTTATGAACTCAAGGTAACCAGGGCCTAGGTCTTGAAGAGACCAAAGAAGAAATAAACTGATTGTCTAGAAGGCTCTCCATCTTTGTAGTTGGAGTGGAGAGTGGTGCACTATGCTGTAACTATGAGATATAGGTAACAGTTTCTGTAAGGTGACCAATGATTTTGTAACACTAAGAAATGTAATATTTGCTGGATCAGCAAACTGGTTCAGTTGAAATAGGAATGTGTATAGGGTTATTCACACTCAAAAGCTGAAAGTCTCTAAAACAGTTACAAACTGTAGTACATGGTAGCTACAGCACCACTTTGTGGCTTTGTGGCTCACACAAGCTGAAATACATGGTAGTAACCGCTAGGGGGCGCAATGCTTTTTCTTTAAGAATCCACACAAGCTGAAATACACGGTAGAAACAGCTAGGGGGCACAATATCTTGTCTTTAAGAATACACATAAGCTGAAGTACACGGTAGTAACGGCTAGGGAGCGCAATGCTTTCTCTTTAAGAATCCACACAAGCTGAAATACATGGTAGTGACAGCTTGGCAATACAAATCTTTATCCCTAAGGACTCACAGAAGCTGAAGTACAAGGTAGCTACAGCTATGTGTTAAAAAATTAATTTTTTACATTACATTATTACATTAAAGGACATTTGTTAGATGCTCTTATCCAGAGTGACATACAAAGCAAAGTGCATAAGAATGGTACAAAAAGTGCAAAGATAATAGTAGAGAGGGGTAAAGTCCCAAGTACCAAAGGAAATTGAATAGATTAGGACTCCCCTACCAACTATCTAAAGAGAAAGTAAACAACGGTCTTGGTTAAAAACAAATCACAGTTAAAACAAGAGCAATAAGGGTAGAGATATTACAAAGAGCAAGGGAAGGGGAGAGGTGCAGCCTGAAGAGGTGAGTCTTCAGTCTGCGCTTGAAGGTGGCCAGTGTCTCTGCTGTTCTGACCTCCACAGGAAGGTCATTCCACCACTGGGGGGCCAAGACATACAGCAGACATGACCTAGAAGTGCAGGAGCGGAGAGGGGGTTGCTTCAGGCAACCAGAGGCGGCAGAGCGGAGGGGTCTGGCAGGGGTGTAGGGTCTGGTGATCTTCCAGAGGTAAGCCGGAGCTGTCCCCTTAACAGCCGGGTATGCTAGCACCAAAGATTTAAATTTGATGTGAGCAATAACAGGCAGCCAATGGAGGGCAGTGAGCAGGGGAGTGGCATGAGAGTGTCTAGGGAGGTTGAAGATCAGACGAGCAGCTGCATTCTGGATGAAATCTAGGCACATTTACAGCAAGAAAAATTTTAAGACTTCATATAGCCTAAAGATTCTCAGGACTGGCAGTACGCTGTGATTCAGTTACAAGTGGTTTAATTAACACGGTTAACTCTAACGGCTAATCAAGCAATGAATATCACTGTATTCAAATGCCTCTGCAATGCAGGTGAGAAACTCTTCATTTCTCTTGGCTCTAAAAATTACGTTAAAGGCTAAGGCAACAATGGCAAACTATTTGACCGGTAACTTGACTAAACTGTATGCAATATGATTTGCAACACTATTAGACTAATAGGTATTAACATAAGTGATTGTTATCACAATATTCATCTCCCCATAATAGCTTGATAGCTAAATATGATTCAACTGAATGAACTAATCACCACAATGCACTTGTTCATAAGCACAATCAGTTCTACTCTGTGGCAGGCCAAGTAGGTCTGATGCCACCTGGTGGCAGAAATATATAGTATGATTTTAAAAGTTTTGCTCACAGTTTGGTCCCCCCATTTCAAAAATCTCTCCTGTGCTACTGCATCAAACATGACAAAAACTGTGTCCTAGGTTATTGGCCAAAAGCATTGCATGATTTTGCAACTTTCTCTGTTTTTGCTTCTGTACAATTATTCATATGGCCAAAGCGTTCTTGCTGCAAATGTGCCTAGATTTTCTCATTGAGGAAAATATACCTGATAATCTGCGTGTATGTGTGTGCAGAGGGTGGGGGGAGGGGTGGAGAGATTTAAATGGCTGCATACAGCAGAACAGCTATATAACAGCAGATGAGGAAACATCTTTTAAGGCAGAAATTCCTGAAGATTATTTCCATAACACAGCATACACTGACAATTCCCTGTTCATTGCTGAATTCACACACCAGCATGAGGAGGCAGTTAAGGTTCTTGACCACGAAAAGAATACTTTGGATGCTGTTGAAAATAATAATTTCACATGGTGAAGGCATTGTGCAGGTGTTCATGAGCCATTATGAAGGCCTTCTCCCCCTCTGGAGTGGCTTCACACACATCTATAAAGGAGGATGCAGAGAGAATATAGCTGGAAATGGGCTTTCTCTCTACCCACTAAGTCCTTCTGGGATTCCAAGACTCTGGTCAAGAGCCCTATCTCGCTCGTCTCCGTCATCAGCGTCATTCAGATCCTGTTCAACTGGTCTTTGCATGCGCAGCCGTGCTCACCTCCAGTCTCCGACCAGCTTGCCTGATCCCATCCGCCCTCCCACTGCTGTCCCCTCTTCAGCCCCTCTGCGGCTCACCAATTGGACTGTTGGCATCCCTCCTGCCCCTGTTCCCTATCCTTGCTCACAGGCCTACCCCCAACTGCTTCCTATCCTATACCCTGTTTGTTTTATTTCTTCCCACCGCTATAAGGAATTGGCTGACTACCTCGCCATCCTGGCAGATGTGTTCATTCGTTTTGGGGGGACCCAGTTTAACCAGTGTCCCTATTGGGGTGCTTTGGACTTGGATCTCCATAGCAGGGTTTTCCTCAGGCTCAGGGCTGACACATGCAGCGTGTGCGGCTCCACAGAGTGGTGGTAAGCAGGTCTGCGACTGGTTCAATTTCCTGACCTGCAATGCCCACAGCTGCTGTTTTCTACACATTTTCTACCTTGGCCAATAAAAGTACAGTACCTGTAAGAACTCATCACTCAAGACAACACACCACTCCCTGACCACCTCCAAAATTCCCTTCATCTGTGGACACTCAACAAAGGCATGAAAAATGGTTTCTGCTTCCCCTCAGAAAGGACACCCCTCCCTCATCCCTGTATCTAGATGTGACCTGTGTCTGTTCATGACTATTGCCCCATATACAATCTTTCCACCAGGTCCTGAGGGGGATCCAGGACTGTGAGAATATGCCAGAGAGTCAAAGTAGCTAAGCTGTTAATGATCAGAGCTCTTCCTCTAGAAGATAGCTGGGGTGGAGACTATTTCAATTTAGACAACTTGGCCCACACCTTCTCCACTAACACCTCCCTATTCCTTTTCACAAAATCGTCCATGCCTAAAAAAACCACCCAAATACGTCATGCTTCCCCTACCCCACTGCACATTTCCAGGAAGGGCTGGCAGCCTCGGCCCACCCTCCCCCCAACTTGACCCCCACCACAGTGCCCCGCACTTACTCCAGTTTACTTGTGCCAATGACACTCTCTCATACAACAATAAGGCACTGCTAAGAGGGACAATGTCCTGCTGTCCCCGAATAATAACATCATCCGCATTTGCAGTGACATTTACTGATTTGCCTACCCCCTCCCCTTTACAGAAACCCCCCCAAGATTGCTTCACAACAAGCACAGTAAAGCAGTAGAGCTGACCCAACAATGGGCAGCCTTGCCTGATCCCCCTCTGAACAGGGATAGGCACACCCAACAATTTTTGGGTTGGGAGAGTCCTGACTTGTAAATTTGAGTTATGACTATGTACCTGGTAGTGTATCACAAATAAACTGCACATTGATAGAGCTATATCTCATTCTGTTGTACGCGAATAAATCTGTGGACAGAGCCTTAATGCACAAGTGTAGTTTGTGGTATTGATTGTGTTGGGTAGGATGGCGAAACTGAGGGACGCCTGTTTGACCGGCTCATGTTCCTGACCTGTCACAGACCCTCCATGCAAGGTGCCATTTACATTGAATTCAAAATGAAATCAAAAGTCAAAATCTACTTGGAAGTATTAACTAAATTCATCAGAATTACACAAATGTAGCATCATATTTTCAGTGTCGAATTTTCAATTTAATTTAATTCAATTTTATTTGAATAGTGCTTTTTACAACAAGTTGTCACAAATCAGCTTTACAATTGATCCCTGGCCAGAACCCCCCTCACAGCAAGCTAAGGCAACAGCAGCAAGGAAAAACTCTCTGACAAACAGGAAGAAACCTTGAGCAGAACTTGTTCATATGTACTATGAAAATAACGATAAATGAAAACTTTGATAAATCCCACATTGTTTGTGTAAATGCATTTTCAAATGATTTATGATCAAATTTGTTTGGCTCATGTTTCATTAATGAGGCTCAGTGAGTCTACATTATCTGTAATGTCCTGTTGAGTTTTATCTAGTACAACCTAAACACTTTTCCATCCAGCAATTGGTGGAGACCAGTGCTTAGGTGCAAAAATATGATGTCCTTCCTGGCATTCATTTTGAGACAGGTACTTTTTTGAGACTGGTGCCAATTACAAGTTTTATAGTAGTTCGCATGAATGAACTGTTATTGCATGTATCTATGAAGTATTTATTAATTTTACCAGTAAATGACGTTGTTAGGTAAGTACATTGTAAGTACACAGTGATTTTTTTTTGCACCATAAGAGAGATCAGGAATACATGCAAATTACAGGTTAACATTACTGTTACCACACAGTTTGGTAATCCATTTCCTCTTAGACATAATTCTGATATTCATAATGCAAAATCAACTGTTAAACAATATTTTAAACCCCTCTGTGACGAAGGCATATTTTGAAATTGAAAGTATACAAACATCAAACAAGATATTCTTTTTCAATGTTGTGATCATATGTAGGAGAACAGGGAAATGCATGGATGAGCTTGCAGGAATCAACAACAGGCCTCCCTCTCTGCACTGCAGTTTTAACTGTAGAAGGTCTACCCCTCTGCACTGTAATGTGACTTGCAGCAGGTCTTGCTTTCTGTCGTGTAGTTAAACTCCCGTTAAGTGAATCTGGACAGAAGGAATATGTTCACAGATCTGATGTTTGCAGATGGTGAGGCCCAGCTCATGTGGAGCATTCTTCCACTCTGTGAAGGCTCACAACAGACGCACGCAAGCACAAGCATGACCTGTGAGATCACTCCCACTGTTTAATGTTTGTTCAGGTTATAGCTTATGTTAAGAAATAATAGATGTGTCATTCAGCCTGCTGTTGAGAGCTGCCCAGTGAGGTCAATAATAAGCTACCAGCTTGTCTGGTTAGTAAATTCCATTCAAAGACATGAATGAAAAAAACCTATTGTAAAGAACTAATTTTGGACAGAACTATGGATACAAATCTCTACTTCCTACTTGAATCATGTGTGCTTGAATCCTGTATGAATAGGTTTAAATCTGGAGTGTGCAGACATCACAGGGAAAGGGCAGTCCAAAACACAGATTTATTCATTTATTTATTTTAATGTTTGGGATTATTTTCTGTTTGGTTTTTGTTAATTTTTATCTGCTTAGTTTAATTCTTTTCTGTCTTGTTTTAAAGGTCTGGTCGCCAGCATGTTTGTGAATGTTAAAATTCTGTTTTCTTTAGTTGTGTTTAGTTTAGTTATTTCGTTTGGTTATTTTCTTTGCTGAGAACGGGTTGTTCATGGTAGGTGGATCTTGAGACCTGGGTTGGAGAGCTGCGGGGGAAAGCATTGGTGACTCCCGACATGTGTTTGGATCTTGTTTGAATCAGGTATGCTTTTCAAGCATCCAGGAGGAGAGGCTTATTTTGCTGGGGAAGTGCCACTTGTTGAATGTAGAACAATTTCTTTTTCAAGAGAAGTGAGAATGGTGTCCCACAGGAAGTTTGAATTTAGCTCTCTGCCCATGGGCCTGTTTCCTATTTGACTGCTCTGCTTGCATTGATTGTTGTATTGTGTTCTAATATACCTACAATTTATACAGATGAAAGATGCACATAGATTTCACTATACACAACACTTTACTATGGGCTTTGTATACAATAGCTATGAGTGGGACAGAGAGAAACAGGAAGAGAAAAAGAGAAATGGAATAAGAGACATGGATAGATACAGCAAGGCATAGGGACAGACTCAATGAAAGCTGATAGACAGCCACAGACAAACTTTGAAAGAGGGTTTTGCCTCTAGCACAAATAAAGTGTGCCCCAGAATCCAGCAGAAATTTAAGAACCAAAAATAGAAGAAAGTGGATGAATCTATGTGGTTGCTTGCTGTCCTGTGTGTAAAAACAAGGGCTTACTCATGTCCCCTTAGTTCCCTGAGGGTGGAAAGGACTGTCAGAGAGCTAAGAAATGCTAAATCACTTTACTGGATTTGAATTTTAAATTCCTAAATTCCCAAATATTAAATCGGATTAGAACGACGGATAACAATGTCCAAGAAAATGGTAAAGAATTACCGGATTCAGTGCCTTCCACTTCAAATTCCATTGTCTAACTAAAAGGCATCTTACGTAAAATACAAACTAAGAGTCTGATTTCAAATTAAGAGTTCTCTATTCAAATAAGAGTTCATTTTAAATTAACTAAAGATGATAAGAAACAAACGTCTTGTTCAATAAACTATTTGATCAATTTTCAATTAGACACCTACAATTTTTGTAAAAGAAGTCAATTATAATCAGGACATGGGAGGTGCAAGGTTTTCATAACTACTGATGTTTATTGCTTTGAACTGAACAAATCGGAAAGAAAAATTTTAAATATAGTATTGCATGGTGTAGTGTGGATGGTCGTAGTGGTGGAATTTACAGTGAGCCAACTGCAGTGACGAGAACTAGTGCAACCCAAGTGGGGTGTTTATTTACAAAGTGCCAAGTATTTACACAATAATATTTACAAGATTAACAAAATAAGACAAATTATAACCATCAGACTTACAATTACAGTCTATCCCCTATTACCACACAGAACCCCCTCTAACGCCAAATGACCTGCTTAAGTAGATTTCACACAGGTAGCCTACATTAGTTAGGTCATATCATTAGCATAAGCAAAATCAAGCGGGAAACAACAACAAGGGTTAGTGAATAATACGAAATAATACACAATAAATATTTAACGTGTCAACAGGATAACGACGTTATGTGGTGATTTATTTTAGGTTCATGAATGATTATATAGCTGAGGTACAGTTGTAAATTACCGGCAAACATAAATGGCACGCACTAACATTCATGTACGCAGTAAAATGTGAACCAAACAACCCGTCTATACAACAAAACGTGTTAAACAGTGGAACGGAGGATTTTCTCCGTTACACATGGAAATGATAAATGAGCCCCATTGAGCACATATTCATGCCAGTCTACACAACACATGAGGGACAGGGTTTTACTGTGTGTGTTGCAAATGCATTTCTTGCACTTGATGCATGTATACTGTGTCTTCCTGTTCTTCTTGGGTACACACACATTGCAGCGCCCCATGAGGCACCAGCATCCTCCTCCTGAATCCTCCTCACAATGGCTGCAGAGGCTGGGGTTCTTGGGATGTTGTCTCCTCTGAATTTGAGGTCTTGCCTTGCCCAGCTCCTCAAGAAAGTGCCGTCTCCTCTGGACCTTCCCTCTATTCCAGTCAGGGTTCAATGCCATCCAGATGACAAAAACGCTGTACACTGAGATGTTCAAGATGTTGAAAACATCACAATAGGCCAGAGTAGGGTTCTTATTTTGCAGCTGTAGCCAGTCAACAGCTTTTCCAAATTGTCCATCCCTCCTTTTGTGGTATTATAACCCATTATGATTTTGGGTTTTTGATGCTGCTGGGCATACATTCTCCCATACCTATGCAGCGTACTCATGAATACCACATTTTTGCCTTTCTTTGGCACGTAGGACACCAGGAACATGTTGGCCGTGAACATAAACTTCGATGAATTGACAAGCCTGTTCTGTGTAGTCAACAGCTGAGGTGGGAGCTCTGGCTTGTTTTTTTATAGTGTTCCTACCATCGTCAGCTTCCTCTTTAGAAGTTCCTGTCCCAGCTTATGCATAGTAAAAAGGTTATCGCATGTAATGTTGTTGCCACAGACTCCCTGTGTCATGTCCAGGACAACTCACATCCCTTGATTCTTCTCAGGGGCTCTGCCATCTGGCTTTCCCATATACACTCGCAAGTTCCATGCATATGAGGAGGGAGCATCACAGGCAGCCCAGATCTTGATTCCATATTTTTTTGGATATTCCATATGTTAAGACGGTATGTACTGCCTGAAGGGGCAGCGACCCCTAAATGGCATAAGCTGCTCATCAACAGTAACATCAGGCCCAGGGTTGTAAAACAGGGGAAGGAAGTCCACCCACTTGTCCCACACAGACCTGATGGCAGCTAGCTTGTCTCTCTGCTGCTGAGCTGGTCTGGTGTCTCAGTTATACAAGTGGATAATCCTGGAAATAATTTGGAAGTTTTCCAGAAGCATTGTCCTCTGCCAGTTTCTGCATCCCACAAGAGATTCTTTCGATTCCTCATTGGATGCATGTAAATGGGTTTGGTCCATCTCCTTCCACCTTTCTCCAAAAACATGCTTTCCCTCCAAATTAGTGCAGACCAGAATTATTTTCTGGATGGTGTCAGGGATGAAAAGTTTAAAAGCAGACATTATGCCCTGCACATGAGTAACCACCATCCATGTTGGCCCTGGTTGCATCCTTATCAAATTGGGATTATCACATTGGCAGTGATAGGTTATAGGTTTTTATTATATTATTTAAGGCTTCCTGTAGGTGACTGAACTGTGTTGTATTCTGTATTCATACTTTGTGACACCTCCACCTTGTGACACCTTTGGCCTAGCCAGCTCCAGTAATCAAATATGTACATTTCTGTTGGGTATCCTGTCTCCACAGCATACCCTTGCTAATGGCTCTGCCAGGGTTCCCATGGAGGGACAAGACCATTTGTCTCTGGCCTGCCACTTATCTCATTCCTTTGATATGTATGACCATGAACTGTATATCAATACACCACACAACTTGATTCTTTAGAGATTCTCTCGGCACAGGCAGCCCGAATGTTCTGAGTTTGTTGAGTTTGTTATCAGTTTGGCTGCTGATGGGCTGGTCCTGGGGTTGGCTGATGATGGGCTGGTCCTGGGGTAGGCTGCTGTAAGGCTGGTCCTGGGGCTGGCTGCTGACGGGCTGGTCCTGGGGCTGGCTGCTGATGGGCTGGTCTTGGGGCTGGCTGCTGACGGGCTGGTCCTGGGGTAGGCTGCTGTAAGGCTGGTTTTGGGGCTGGCTGCTGATGGGCTGGTCCTGGGGCTGGCTGCTGACGGGCTGGTCCTGAGGTTGGCTGCTGACGCTGATGGTTGAGTGGTCCTCCACCATCCCACATTTGTGCATACCTGCACTTTAAAAAACCCAGCCCTGAGCTTTTCCCCAAACTAAAAGAAAAATTCTAAAAAACCAACAAGCTCACCATAAAAAATAAACTATTTTTAAAAAAAAAAAAACTCATTTCCCCAGCTACAACCCAACTTTCATTGAGTCTTTCTTTCCCTTAGCCATCTGACACCAGCTACCTGTTTCCCAGCTTTTATACCTGTAACTCTGACTAAATGAGAAATAATCATAACTGTTCTCGTTCCCACGAACACTACTGGCAAATCAATTATTCCCCTAATTAAGCACCACATCCACGGTCCCCAATCATCAATCTCCTTGAGAGTCAGCTCAAAACAACACCATACCTGTCAGGCTAACTTTCTGACACACTCTTTAACAAAAGCTAAGAATCCATACTTTAACCACTTGTGAATTGTTGGATTACAAATTTCATCAAAAATTGTGGAGTGCAGAGCCAAATCAAGAAAAATGTTTCTTTGTACCAAACTGTTATTTTCTTAATGATTGATTACATTTATATTCCGTTTTATTTAAGAAAGGATATTAGCATTTACAGTACAACTGTACAGGGTAAATAATGTTTACTGGAATGTTTACAGGAAGAGGTCTAATTTATAATATTAGTAAAAAGCTGACAAAAGTAGGAAGCCATCATTTCAGCAGAGGTGGTAAGCCCTAGCTTTAGAAAGTTAAAGCAATAACAAGGCACTGTTCCACCTAATTACTGATCCATCTTATTCTAATTAGTGCAGCTCCAGCCATAAATAGGGGAGTTAATTAGTGAAATCAGCTGGTTTGGTGCATGGATCAAAGAGCAACATGCTATTACCTTAACTCTCTGGAGCTTGGGCTTCCCACCTCTGCATTTTAGGTGAATACCTTGTATAATAAGAGTGTGTGGTGCAGTGAGCCAAACAATCATTTCTGCACCCTGCAGTGTTGATGCTCATACAGTACATTGGGTCAGGATTAATCCTGCCTGTAATGGATACCCCTGTGGGTGATTATGTATAATCTGCTGAGAAATCATATCCAAATCCTGGACAGGGTGTCTGGCACCAGGGTAGGAAGCTGTCTGTAATTGTGTGTGTGTCTGTGTGCTCTGTTCCAGAACCTTCTAATGCAAACCCCTCAAGATTCTGCAGTCAGTGAGTGTCCATGATAAAGGGTTGAGGTTAGGGTTCCTTTGGTCACCCCATACTGTCCAACTTTTCACCTCTCCACACCATTTTCATCATTTTCTTGGTACACATTGATTTTAGTGTTTTATTCTAACTCACATTGTATTACAGGTACTTAAAATCTACCTCTCCATGCCAAATATTGTCTCGTCTTGTCCTGGAGCCCATGCAAAATGTCCAGCTTTCATAAAAATGTAAATCATGAGTAAAGCCAATTGAGTGCCTACAATCTGGGCTTCCGACAGGCTACAACCAATTAGCAATTAAGAATTAATTTACTTGCTCCATACTTCCATGTAGTGCTGCATATTTATCTAACTAAGCTATTTCTATTTTCTATTACATTTTAAGTACTTTCTGACTTTAAAAATTGTTCCTTGATGTGTTCTTGGTTAATGATGATTGTAAAATATATAACCTTTCAGGGAATAGCCTTATGTGCCCTCAAACTTTTACTTAAGCTGAATGGAATGTGCAGTTAATGAAATATTATAGTTTCCTCCTGCATGCTAATGTTCTGTATTCCATTCCAAAACAAGCCTGCTCCTATAGCTCAAACATTGCCAGAGCCATTTATATCTGCACTTTGCACCTCTACATCTCATGTCAAGTGTTGTTATGCATCTGATGCAAAAGCCAGTCAATATATCAGTATGACAAATGCAGAATTTTTATCCTGCAACACAAAAACATCTGATTGTTGTCGGATTGTAGCAGTATTGATATATTGTTATTTAATTGCTGAACAGTACCATTGACTCTCACATCATGCTGTTTTTATTGGGCTGAGTTATGTGAAATGGAGGAATTGGGCCGTACTGTTAGCCTGGAAGGCACTGCCCTCTGCTCTGTGCTGTCAGACATTATGGTCTGGTTATGGATGTCTGTCCATGCCTCTGCCCTGCTCACATTGAGGGCTGTAAATGTCTGAATCACAAGCATAAAAAATCTGATTGGCTCTGTTTGTGTCATGTGACTGTCAACTCTCTTATTCAGTGTAAGGGAGATGAAACCAGAGGGACTGAGAGTATATAGAATGCCATGGGTCAGCACAGGCCCGACTGCATTTGTGTCTTGCCCTACATACATGTGGAATCAAAATATAAAATAAAGGGCCCTATCTTATACTCAGTGCAAAGCAGCATTAACTCAAACACGAGTGTCTGTGCTAACTGCAGACCAATGGAGCTGTCATTTTGCTTTTCAGCGGCCATGTTCTTTACATAGCACACACAATTGATCTGTTTGGGAGCAGTAGCCTTCAGGTGAGATGTGGTCTGGAGCATTGTTAATGTGTCACTATTTTGAACTGTTCATATAAAAACCTGTTTACTCTGAGGTACGACGGGACCCAGTTTACCAACCTGTGTCCTGCAATAATGTAGCGTTTTGCTGAATGCATTTGATCTGAATCATTTAGAATGGTAGTAGACACAAGGGATGGGACAGCAAGGTTTCATTATAGGTACATACCATTATATGTGGAGCTACAATGAGCTGTCAATCACTGACTTTTCAAACCAATCAAAACCTGATGCTCTATGAAGAACAACAGTAATTGGTTATCTTTTATATAGCTCATTTCTAACACACAGTACCATTCATTATACTTTACATAGAAATGAAAGCAGTAAAGCAATAACAGAGAAGCACAAAGAGAAGAGAGAGACAACAGAATAAAAATAGCCATGAAAATAAATCAATAAAGATATTTAATACAACAAAACCACTGGACAAATGAGAATTAGAAATACATCAGAAGGGATCAGGGAATACATCAGAAGTGCCCAGTCAGACATTTTCGTGGTTCTAACTAGAATTTTGGACAGGCAAAAAAGGCAAAAGTTTGTTGAATTTGTATAGTGTGGATATGGGTCAGAAACACAGTTATGGTTGCTTAGTGTCAGAGCGTTAGTTCAGGAAATAATGCTGGCTTAGCCTTTGAGCAAGCCACTGTGGAAAAACACAAGTAAAATAATGCCATGTAAAACGAAAAAAAAAAACTCAATTTCCTGTCTCTCCCTTGCGCATTGTAATAAACCAACATTCTCTTAAGAGAAGTCATCAGCGTGTTCTTCATTGTCCTGCTTCCCTGGACAGGGTTTTCTGCAACAGGATTGCTTTGATGACATTGAAAGTTTCCAAAACTCGCAATGAGACATAATTTTACCTTCTGGACTTTTTGACACTGGAAATTGGAATGGGAAGCATCGCTGTAAAATGAAGGTAACAGTAAAAGTCATAGAAAATGGAGAGCCCTCATCCCACAGGTTATTTATGCCTGCTCTGCCTCTCTCACTCTCCCTCTTGCTCTGGTGCAGAAATGGAAGTGAAGCGCTTCCTGATGACTGATCACACCCCAGCTTTCCAGAAACAGCAGGCTTTCATTAATATCCATCAAAACTGACAATAACTGCCAGACAATGAGCTGTTTGCAGTCTCACCATGAGCTCCCTCACTTCAAGGTAGGATGACAAATGAAATTATCAAAGGGATAATGACTGTATCGGGGGGGGGGGGGGATTTTAAGAAAACACTTTGGCATATAATTGGGCCATACCCTGAAATGTTCAGTTAGCTCATCATGCTAATCATATTTATTTTTCTGGCTGGTTCATAAAGCTTTTCCAGTGCCCTTGGTTTTATTACAGGGCAAGCTAGAGCTGAAGGCCAATTTACATTGTAGGGAACAACTAATTGTTACAAGTCTGGATTTCTGCTAATTTGCAACCACAGGTACACGTGAAGAATTTTAATGTATGGTATTGCAATATATCTGGTGCACAAATGAAAGAAACTTTTTTGTGTCTTTGCACAAAGCCTGGGAGAGAATGTATCAAATATTGATAAATGTATAAAGACAATTGCATAAATAGTAACATAGAACTTTCTGTTATGTTTGGTTCTCAATTTCATGTTCCCTCATGTCTGATAAATGGATTTGGAGATATGAGACCCAGTTTTATCAGGGTTGCCCTAAAATATACACTGGTGTTACTGTTCTGTGCATATATTTACCTGTAATTACATATAATGTGTGTTCTGTTTCAGAATCATGTTGTGACACTGCCACAAAGTAATTAAGTCTTGTTGTTTTATGTTTCTGCCCAAACAAAAAAAAAAATGAATGGTTTTTTTTCGAAATCCTTGCAAGGTAAACCTTTCATATGGGTGGGGAGATTTATAAGATTGTGTTGCTTGTTGTGTGCCACACTGAACCGATGTTTTATAATTAACCTTTTAAGAAAAACAAAGGCTGCTTATTGTGTAGGCCGTTGCCCCTTTAAGAGGCAGCCTGATTGTAGGGGCAGGGGTTTTTTTTTTTTCCACTTCCTGGGCAGAGAGGAAGAGGCAGACAAGAAAAAAAGGAGGGAAAAGAAGTTTGGTGGAGAAGAGTGTGAACTTTCCTGGTATGCACCAGCCAGCTCCTGCAAGTGGATCAAAGGGACTACAAAGGTGTCAACTACTGGACCCTATACAGCGGCGTTGGGCGGTGTGAAATAAAAAGAAAAAAAGAAACAAAAAGGAAAGAGACGGTTGGCTCACTCGGACATACAGCCTAATGGACAGGGCCCATAACTGTGGAAGCCTCGCAATCGTGGGTGAGATCCACGTCAGTAACTGACTCTTTTTTTTTTGTTTTGGGGTTGTTGGGTTTCTGAAGGCCTGCTCGCGAGGACTGTGATTTATGTGTGGGATTGCGTGGCCATTGTAGATATTGTAAATATGTGTTTTGTGTGTGGATTGGGAATGTGGGGTGCGCTTAAGGTATAATACAATCGGTTCCTTGGGTTACAAAAAGAAAACTTGTGTTGGTTGGTTTGTTTACCTCCCTGATAAAGACAGTGCTAGATCCCGTGTAATATAACACTGATTGGGGGGAACATCCAATTAGATTGTTATAGAGTGGTGGCCCGTACGGGGAGCATTGTTTGGGCTGGTAGTAAACCAGGTGAACGGGTGTCTTTTGTAATATTCCCATCTTTCAAAATGGCTGATGAACTTGACACTTACAAAATGGCTGACAGTACTGAAAATGAAGCAGAGCCAGATCAAGGGGAAACCCCTGTATTTCGGCCAGGGCCTTTTGTAACTTTTAGAGAACCAGTGTCTGAGATTTCATCCCTTCTGAGTGAGATGTATATTAATGATGATGCTGAGGAGTAGAATCCTGATGCTTATAATGTAACAGCTATACAAACCAGCAATGTGGTAGTAGAGATCAGAGATTCTGTTAGTGCTCTGAATGAAAAGTTTGAAATGTTGGAAAATGATTTCAGAACCTCACTGGAAAGTACTGTTAACCGAGAGACCAGCTTAAGGGAATATGTTGAACAGAGGTTTGAGGGTATTGAAACTTTGCTACACAGCTCGCTGAAACAACTAGAGCAGGGGGTAGTTGAATGTCTACAGCGTCGGGATGAGCAGTGGAAAAAGGAAATCAATAGGTTAAAGCTCACTAGTACTCCTACCAATCAAACTTCCTTTTGTTACCCCACACCCATTGGACATGATAGCAGGAATGGTTCTGGTTGTAATGTGTCTGGTCCTTCTACTCTCTATGCTAAGCCTCCTGTGCGGTTAGAGTTTCCAAGTTTTGGCGAGTCCCGAGACACCACGGAAGTACTGAACTTTGTGGAGCACTGCGAAAACTTCCTGTCACTGAGGCCTATGTCTGATGCTGAGCTCATTGCCACTTTGTCAACCGTGCTGAAAGGCCCAGCTAGGAGTTGGTGGATGGCTGAAAAGACTAGAGTCCGTAATTGGTCAGAGTTTAGGAAGGCCTTTCTCACAGCGTTCTTACCCACTGATTACATGACAGAGGTGGAGGAGCAGTTGAGAGTCAGGGTCCAGGCTCCAGATCAATGCCTAAGAGACTTTGTGTATGACTACAGAGCTTTGTGCTTAAAGTGGAAGCCAGACATGATGGAAAGTGAAATGGTGAGGCGCATAATGAACAACTGCAATCCATCTCTAGTAAGCAGTATGAGAGGAACTGTCCATACTGTTGAACAGCTTGTCAAAGTGGGTTCCATGGTGGAAAGAGACTGGGCAGCTAAGAAGGACTATTGGTCCAGGGTGAATAGCCAGGCCACAACAGAGAAGTCCAAAAAGAAGCAACCTGCTAAAAATACTGGCAAACCAACCCTGGAAGGGGGGGGGCTTCCAACATATGGCCCTATCTAAGGCTGAGACTCCTACGCTACTGGTGGTCCCCATTGAAACTCGATGCCTGCAAGGAGAAGCCATCTTAGATACCGGTAGCACCTATACATTGATGCAGAGGCAGCTGTGGCAGAAAATTGCCAGAGTAGGGGAGCATTTAGTCTCTGGTGCACCCCAGGTTTTTACGTTAGCAGACGGAAAGACCAATAAAGCAGAGGGGAAAACGATGCTGTCATACATGTGGCATGGGGCTGTGTGGACCTTAGAAACGTACATCATGGATGATAATAAACTCGCGTTTCCTCTTATATTGGGATTCGATTTTCTCACGAAGACCCAGATGCAGATTGATTTGGGGAAGCATATGTATGGGGTTCCAATTAAAGGAAGAATAAGCTACTTTTCTTTCTTGAGTCGCACTCCCGAAAACATAACTTGGACCTTCAGGGAAGACGGGCAGAAGCCTTTGAATCTCTATGTGGCAAGGGTCCTTCCAATCTCCAGTGCCCTACCAATAGAACGGAAGTTATCAGAGGATCATGAAGCCATCTTGAGGTCCCATCCATCTGAAATGCAGCCCTTATTCAAGACTTGGTCTTCTGTGTGTTCCCCTAAGATTGGCAGAACTACCATCATAAAACATCAAATACTCACCTGTGATGAACTTCCAGTCCGCTCCAAAGCCTACAGAGTATCCCCTTTAAAGAGACAGGTTATTCAAGATCACATCCAACAAATGCTGAAGGACGACATCATTGAACCTTCCCAGTCAGCGTGGTCCTCTCCAGTAGTTCTGGTAAACAAGCCAGATGGGTCATTTCGATTTTGCATAGACTACAGGAAATTGAACGCTAAGACCCCTCAAGATGCGTACCCCATGCCTATTATCCATGACATTTTAGAATCTTTGCATGGGGCTAACTGTTTCAGCACCCTAGATTTACAGTCAGGATATTGGCAGGTAGCTATGGATGATGTCAGCAAAGCTAAGACCGCAGTTGCCACGCCTTTTGGCCTATATGAATTTAAGGCTATGCCATTTGGTCTTAAGAATGCCGCAGCTACTTTTCAGCGACTCATGGAAAGGGTCCTGGTCGAACTAAGGGTCTGTTTTGTATATATTGATGACATCATTGTATATTCACCCAACCTAGAACAGCACTTCAAAGATCTGCATGCAGTGTTGGCCAAGCTTCAGGCCGCTAACCTGACCCTGAACTTAAAAAAGTGCCAGTTCCTCAAAACCCAACTCAAGTTCCTTGGACACATATTCTCTGGCAGGGGGGTGGAAATTGACCCAGACAAGACGACAGCAGTGACCAACTACCCAGCACCCCAGGATATCAAGTCCCTCCAAAGGTTCCTTGGTCTCGTAGGATGGTACCATAAGTTCATACCCCACTTTGCTGACCTGGCTGCCCCACTGAACAACCTGAAGCGGAAAGGTGTGACCTGACAGTGGACTGAGGAATGTGAGCAAAGCATGGAGCAACTGAAACAGCAGCTGAAGAACCCTCCTGTTTTGGCCCAGCCAGACCCCACCTTGCCTTTTCAGGTGCACACCGATGCCAGTGATGTCGGTTTGGGAGCTGTCCTAACCCAGCAGACGGCAGAAGGGGAGAAGGTCATTGCCTATGCCTCTAGAGGGCTTAAGGGAGCAGAGTACAACTACTCCACCTCTGAGAAGGAATGCCTAGCAGTTGTGTGGGCAGTGGAGAAATGGCGCCACTATTTGGAAGGGGTCAGCTTTGAGGTCTACACTGACCATGCTGCTCTCACCTGGGCTTTTAACTGTCCAAAGACCAGCTCAAGACTGACACGATGGACGCTGAGGCTGCAACAGTTCCAGTTCCAGGTACTCTACCATAAAGGGTGCATGAATGTGGTGCCTGATGCCCTGTCACGAGCCACAGAACCTATCCATGTTCCGGTGATTGCATCTTGTGTGTCTGCCAAACAGACAACCTGCTCCTCTGACCTGCTAACCTCACTTGCAGAAATAGCACGTGCCCAGAACAGTGATCCTGAAGTGGGTGAGTTGCGCTTAAAGGTCGATCCATCTGGGGGACCTGCAGATCGGATTGGATGGGAGATCAGCCAAGATGTTTTATACCGGACGATACCAGTGCAAGGGGTGGGGAGGAAGTACCAGGTAGTGGTTCCCAAAGAGCTCGTTAAGGACTTCCTTCACTATTTCCATGACAACCCGCTGGGTGCTCATTTGGGCCGACTGAAGACGCTGCTGCGACTTCTAGAGGTAGCGTGGTGGCCAACTGTGCGAAAGGATGTCTGGGAGCATGTAAAACTGTGCATTGTGTGTCAGCAATACAAACCAGATAATCAGAAGCCAGCTGGATTTCTACAGTCCACAGAAGTGGAGGAAGCAGGCCACATGCTGGGCCTGGATTTCATGGGTCCTTTCCCAAGAAGTAAGAAAGGGAACTGTTATCTGCTCGTCATTGTGGATTATTTCACGAAATGGGTGGAGCTCTTTCCTCTACGGGACAGTAAAACACCTCGCCTTTGCCAGATCTTGAGAGACGAGATATTCACCCGATGGGGGGTACCACAGTACATCGTCTCTGATCGGGGGCCTCAGTTCACTAGCCAGCTCCTCATGGATCTTTGTAGAAACTGGGGAGTTGTCCAAAAAATGACCACAAGCTACCATCCCCAAACCAACCTCACGGAAAGGGTCAATCGAACCTTGAAAACCATGATTGCTTCCTTTGTGGGGGAACACCACCGAGAGTGGGATAAGTGGCTAGCTGAATTCCGATTTGCCATTAACACCGCACAACATGAAACCACAGGACGTACTCCAGCTGAGTTGGCCCTGGGGAGACCCCTGAAGGGTCCACTGGAGAGGCTTCTTCATAAAGCTCCAGCACCCAGCCAACCACAGTACACCTTGTTGGAGCGTCAACACCAAGTGGCACAGGAGGTTAGGCGGAGAGTGGGAGTGGCCAGACACAGACAAGCCAGGTACTATAATGCTCACAGGAGACCCGCGCAGTTCCTAGTGGGAGATCTGGTCTGGGTAAGGGCACATCCACTGTCAGAAGCCTCTGATAGTTTTTCATCAAAGCTTGCACCTAAATGGTCAGGGCCAGCAAAAGTGATGAAAAGAATGGGACCAGTTAACTATAAAGTTCAGTGGCAAAATCAAGCAGGCAGGACAGATACAGTGAATGTGGTAAATCTAAAGCCTTATTTTGGGGACGGTCCCCACGTACCTCCAGCTGGGGGGGGGGGGGGGATCTGTGACACTGCCACAAAGTAATTGAGTCTTGTTGTTTTATGTTTCTGCCCAAACAAAAAAAAATGAATGGTTTTTTTCGAAATCCTTGCAAGGTAAACCTTTCATATGGGTGGGGAGATTTATAAGATTGTGTTGCTTGTTGTGTGCCACACTGAACCGATGTTTTATAATTAACCTGTTAAGAAAAACAAAGGCTGCTTATTGTGTAGGCCGTTGCCCCTTTAAGAGGCAGCCTGATTGTAGGGGCAGGGGTTTTTTTTTTTTCCACTTCCTGGGCAGAGAGGAAGAGGCAGACAAGAAAAAAAGGAGGGAAAAGAAGTTTGGTGGAGAAGAGTGTGAACTTTCCTGGTATGCACCAGCCAGCTCCTGCAAGTGGATCAAAGGGACTACAAAGGTGTCAACTACTGGACCCTATACAGCGGCGTTGGGCGGTGTGAAATAAAAAGAAAAAAAGAAACAAAAAGGAAAGAGACGGTTGGCTCACTCGGACATACAGCCTAATGGACAGGGCCCATAACTGTGGAAGCCTCGCAATCGTGGGTGAGATCCACGTCAGTAACTGACTCTTTTTTTTTTGTTTTGGGGTTGTTGGGTTTCTGAAGGCCTGCTCGCGAGGACTGTGATTTATGTGTGGGATTGCGTGGCCATTGTAGATATTGTAAATATGTGTTTTGTGTGTGGATTGGGAATGTGGGGTGCGCTTAAGGTATAATACAATCGGTTCCTTGGGTTACAAAAAGAAAACTTGTGTTGGTTGGTTTGTTTACCTCCCTGATAAAGACAGTGCTAGATCCCGTGTAATATAACACTGATTGGGGGGAACATCCAATTAGATTGTTATAATGTAATCCTTTGTTTGTGAGAATGTGAGCTGGTGGGAATATACTGGACAAGAAAAATCTCAGATGCTTATCAAATGTGCCGACCTTGAGTGGTGGAGCCTGGCTCTTTGTCCTTTGTAACTTGTGAACACAATCAACATTTGTATTTATCTACCATGTAGGAGCTGTAACCCCTTGCAACAGGTGAAAGATATCTTTTAGGAGAAGAAGTTATGATTGGATGATACCCCTAGACCAATTAGAGAAAGGTAAACTAATGATGCTTCACCCAGACTTTGACTGTATAAGAAAGGTACTGCACACTGTATTCTTTGGACAAAGCTGATGCATCGCTGAATGTACTGCTTCTCCCATATTGGAATATTAAACAAGAACTGTTCTCCATTATTTAAAGATATTTTTGCTACAACAATATATTCTCAGGTTTTCCATTTGTATTGTCATGTTTCTCTACATATGCTCTAGTTTTTGTATGTATTCTCTGGTTTTCCATCTATATTGTCGTGTTTCCCTAAATATGCACTGGTTTTTGTATGTATTCTCAGGTTTTTCATCTATATTGGCATGTTTCTCCAAATATGCTGTGGTTTTTGTGTATGTTGTCATGTTTCTGTAAATATGCTCCAGTTTTTTATATATTCTCAGGATTTTGGTCTATATTGTCATGTTTATCTAAATATTCACTGGTTTTTGTATATATTCTCAGGATTTTTGTTTTTATTGTCATGTTTCAGTGTGCTCAGGGTTTTATATGTATTCTAAGGATCTCAGTTCATTGTCTCCTGTTTTATTCATTACTTTCAGGCTTTCAGTGTACATTCAGAAAATTTCAGTACATATTGTCTTGTTTCAATGCATAATGTCATGTCTTTACTGTGTTTGTTTCTGTTTTTTTTTTTTTTATTTTTTACACGATAATGCAGGGATTTTAAACACAGTGACCAAAACCTTAAAATCATGTACCAAACCATATACCTATACCAAAAACATACAAGCACATTATCTGCTTTTGTCTCATTTTACACATCAAATTCCTTTTTCCTAAAAAAAAATCTACACACAGTTCTCTACATTGATGATGTACATGATACAGTCTTCATAATATAATGTCTCTCTGTCATGATTCTGTCATGGCAGGAGATACTTCCCCACTGATTAACTAGGTAGAACATCACTTGCTATCTGAATGAAGTCCTGTGGTCTAACAGAACCTGAGGTAATGCAGACCAAATTTTCTATTTTTATTGTTGTTTATACATTTACAGTTGATTTTACTAGAGCTGGGGAGTATTTCAGACAGGTGGTTCAACAAACCCTGAACTTAAACCTGAACTCTGGGTTTAGCAAACCAGAGGTAACATACCCCGAGTTTTCTGTTTATATAGCCGATTATAAAATAACTGACTAAACAGAACCTCATTGATGCGCGTTCACGGTGAAAGTATGAAGTCATCATCAATGGAGCGCAGATAACAGGATGCACCATGCCAACGCGTCAAAAAATCGCGTCAGAGCTTCGTAAACGTATTCGGTTACTCTGCATTTTCACGAAAGAAAAATGAATATCTTGTTCTGGGGACTACGACTTTATCTTTCGGTAAGTAAGTAACAAGGCAGCGGCAGTGAAAGAGTGAGAGTTTGCGTGGGAAAATTACGGAGTAAACAAAATGTAAGAGTTTAAAATGAGTTTAAAATGAGTTCTACTTTTTCAATTAACATAAACCGATGGGAAATCCAAACAACAAAGATGATCGATTGATGATTTACTTAATTTTTGGTAAATTATGAAAAAGAATATTGTAGCTCTCGTGCAGGAAATGAAAAAGACTGAAAACGAAATTTAAATAAATTTGTCTTTATTGTATACATGCCTGCTGGGAGGTGGTGGGTTAATTGGAGAATGTGATCTTCCTTGGGCTCTATCATTTGGATGGCAGGGCGTTGCTGTAATTGTGGCGATATGGAACTTAACACAATAATGCGAATAATGTGAAGCCTGGCCACATGGGTTCAATGTTTGTAACAGTGAGGGCAACATTATATATAATATTCACAATGCAGAAGAGAGATGGTAATTGTAACAACCGTTGCCTTGCCAGTTGCATTTTCGTTACAAAGAAATGCAAAAAAGGGCATTCTATAAAACTAGTACTGAACTGAGGTCGAATCCACGATTAATCCCGTTTTAAAAGTAAGGCTGGAGAATGTTGCTCAAATACATTACAGTGGTCCCTCGCTATAGTGCGGTTGACCTTTCGCGGCCTCGCTGTTTAGCGGATTTTTTTTGAGCAATTTTGCATGCTTTTTTTTTACAGCGTATGAACGCGCATTGCGTTCTGCGTCCTGATTGACAATGGTCTACAGTCCCTTAGCCAATCAATCTCCTCCGTGCCGTGTCTCCTGTACATTACAGAATGTGTTCAGCTTGCCCTGGGTGGCATGTCTGTTTATAAGAATCTTTTCGCCCAGAAGAAAAAACAGCGCCAACAACTACCCATAACTATGTTCTTCACCCGAAAAATGACACCTGCTCCAAGGCCTTCAGTGGAAAAAGACGCTGCAGCGGAGCGGCGCCAGGACGAAGAGGCACGGTCAAAGGAACTGTGAAATACGCGCGAGTCACTATTAATAATTTCTTATGTATCCATCCTCGTAGGTTGATCATTAAAATTAAACGTGTTTCTAAAAGCTATCATATTTATGTATATGGAAAACGTTTATATTTTTATTTCTCAAATAAATGTTTGGGCCTGAAAACAGCTTTGATCTTTGGTTTCATTCTATAATACTGTACTTATTTTTTTTTTAAATCTACGAAGGTTTGAACTTTGAGAGTGTTTAAACAAGAGAGATATGTGAGGAAATGTTAATGCCTGTCTGAGAAAAGTGTATAAAGTGTGTGGTGAGGGGTTTTACAGCCTTAAAACATATATAATAATTGTAAAAAATAAAGCTGACTACTTCGCGGATTTCGCCTATTGCGGGTTATTTATAAAACGTAACCCCCGCGATAAACGAGGGACCACTGTATACATTTTGCTGAAAAACTGTGACGTTCGAAAGGATACTCACCAGAGGGCGATAAAATAATTCATGTCTTATTTGTGTCTTAATTGTAATTAAGTAAGGTAAGGAAGGTAATTTCTGGTGGGTAATTCGGGTTTAGTCGAAGTAAACCTGCTCCCCAGCATCTTAGCTTCAGAAAGTAAATTGCCATTGTAATTGATCAAGGGTAAATGTGATCTCACTTTTTGAAACCGAAAATCCCAGATTTCCTCTGAATTATCAAAGTCTTGTTTTTTGTTAAACCTGCTTCCTGAAATACCCCTGGTTCTATGAGTAAAATATCCCCCACCATTCCATCAGTTACCAAAAGAAAGGCCAATTTCTCAGAACGATAAAAACTATTCTTATAACTAATCCACTGCTGTAATATTCTGTATTTTAATAAGGAATTATTTTGACTGTAATGTTGCCTTTGACTTGTTTTTCTTTTCATTTACATTGTATCCAACATAAGTGTACGGTATATTTAGGAAATAAACTGGTGTTTTTTTCCATAAGTTATGTTGGCTGCTGTAGCGTAATGTTGCAAAATTAGCTACAGCATGTTTAGATGCAAACCAAGCTTATGATATTATCTATTTAGACTTTCAAAAGGCATTTGACAAAGTTCCGCATGAGAGGCTCATTGTGTAACTCCACAGAGTGTAACTATGGGAGGAATTGTTTCAGAGCAGGGTCCTGTAAGAAGTGGAGTCCCGCAGAGATCGGTGTCGGGGCCTTTGCTTTTCCTTATTTACATAAACGATCTTGATGCAGGGGTTAGTAGTAAAATAGTAAAATTTGCAGATGACACAAAACTAGGGGGTCTAGCCAACAGTATAGAATCAACTAAGGTAATACAAGAAGACCTAAACAGCATCCATAAGTGGGGACTTACCTGGCAGATGGCATTCAACTTAGCTAAATGTAAAGTCTTGCATGTGGGAAATAAGAACCTTAGACAGGGACTACTTCACTGGAGGAAGTAAACTAGAATGTGCCCAATTTGAAAAAGATTTGGGAGTAATAGATGACCCAAGCTTAACAGGATCTAAGCAGTGTGTTGTAGCAGTAAAAAAAAGGCCAACAGGATGCTGGGATATATAGCCAAAAGTATTGATTATAAATCTAAGGAGGTTATATTAAAATTATACAATGCTTTAGTCAGACCCCACTTGGAATACTGTGTTCAGTTCTGGGCACTGCACTATAAGAAAGAGATAGAGACTCTTGAAAAAGTACAAAGGAGGGCAACTAAATTAGTTCCTGGCATGAAATATAAAAGCTGCGAGGCAAGACTAAAGTTACTTAACCTATTTAGACTCAGCAAGAGGAGACTAAGGGGTGATTTAATAGAGGTTTTTAAATTTATAAAAGGACTCAGCAAGGTTAACTACAAAACATTTTTTAAGGTGAGTTCAATCTGTAGGACAAGGGGACATAAATGGAAACTAGTAAAGAGTGAGTTCTGCACTGATATAAGGAAGTATTATTTTACACAAAGCGTTATCAATACATGAAATAGGTTGCCAGGTCATGTAGTTGAGGCAGAGACCCTTGCTGTGTTCAAGTCCAGACTTGATGCAGTTTTGGATACTCTATAAATAATGTAATGGCGAGCTTTGTTGGGCCGAATGGCCTGTTCTCGTCATAACATGTTCCTGTGTTCGTAAGAATTATGCTCTGAAAAAGCTTAATTCCTAATTCATTGTAGAAATTGTTTTTTAGATGGAAACTATAGACTGTGTATTTGCTGGCATATCGGCAATGATTTGCGGAGTTTTGCCAGCATGATTAATGCTATTGTGGTTTGTATTTAGATTTTTGAGAAAATTAAGAATAATTTCAGAAAACATGTTAACAATAAAAAATGTACATTCTCAAGTTTTGAATGTATATTCTCATGTTTCATTAAACATTCTCAGGTTCTAAATGTGCATTCTCATGTTTCATTTAATATTCTCATGTTCCAAACTGTTATTCACATCATTTTATGTATTATGAGGCAACCCATGCATATCAGGTTTTCACATCCATTTCAGCTGCCCCATCAGCACCAAGGTCAGAGCTGGCCCTGCAGCTCTCCCATCAGCATCATGGAAACAGCCAGCACTGCAGCTCCCCCATCAGTACAATGGACAGAGCCAGCCTTGCAGCTCTCCCATCAGCATCATGGAAAGAGCTGGCCCTGTAGCACCTCCATCAGTACCATGGACAGAGTCTGCCCTGCAGCTCCCCCATCAGCACTATAGACAGAGTTGGGTCTGCAGCTGCCCCACCAGCACCAAGTAGAGTGCCACTTGAAGAATTTCTTTTTCCTCACCTGCCTAGCAGAATCACCTGAAGGACATTATAAGGACTCACAGCTACTGCTGCTTCAGGATAATCAGTGCAGAAGCTGAAACTCAGCTACACCCATACCTCAGACAGAAACATATCTCTCCAAGTAGCCATGTAAGGTGTTTGTCTTCTGTTCATTTTCAAAATCCTGTTTGGTAGCTGAAATCTTAAAAGCCTAAGGGGAACCCCTAGCCAGTATTACCCTTTAAGTGCATTTTTACCACTCTTCGGATCCCTTTCCCTTATTTTGATTCATATAAGTCTGCTTGTCTACAGAGACAGACTACACAACTTCATATTGTTGGGAGAGCAACCCACATTTTATGATTATTTGCCCTGCTTCACTTCCTTTTTGGTCATCTGCCCAGTGTATGGCCAAACTGAGGGCAGATAAAATAAGCCAATGGAGCTTAGGTGTGAGAAATGGCTCACAGTCATAAATACCTGTAAATCAGTGACCACAGGGTCATGCAATAAAAGTTGAACGGCCATTCTGTCAAAATCCCAATCAGATACCTAAAATACAACATTATTGATGGTTAACATGGTTCTATAATTGGTGTTACCAGATTGAAGTGGAACTGGGTGTGGTATGACCCTCTTTGTTTCTTGGTAAGCTTAATGTGCCCCCAAATGTAGAATCCTTTGCAACATTCCTAATCACAGGGGGCCATCACCTTTCTCCGTCTTACTTTTTTCCCTCCTGGACAAGGAGTGAGGGTGGGTGTCTGTGTGCATGGGTGTGTGTGTGTGTGTGTGTGTGTGTATGTGTATGTTTGGATCATAGTACCTTTTTATACCACACTTCAGAGTTTACAGTCATGAAAAATGTCTGTAAACTTGAAATCTCCTGATGATAAGTGTGTCCCTCAACATAGCAGCTGAAATATTTTGCCTGTTCCGCTCTGTGAGCTCTCCTCCCTAAAGTCATGTACAGTATCTCACAAAAGTGAGTACACCCCTCACATTTCTGCAAATATTTAATTATATCTTTTCATGGGACAACACTGAAGAAATGACACTTTGATACAATGTAAAGTAGTCAGTGTACAGCTTGTATAACAGCGTAAATTTACTGTCCCCTCAAAATAACTCAACACACAGCCATTAATGTCTAAACTGCTGGCAACAGAAGTGAGTACACCCCTACGTGAAAATATCCGAATTGGGCCCAATTAGCCATTTTCCTTCCCCGGGGTCATGTGACTCGTTAGTGTCACAAGGTCTCAGGTGTGAATGGGGAGCAGGTATGTTAAATTTGGTGTTATCGCTCTCACACTCTCTCATACTGGTCACTGGAAGTTCAACATGGCACCTCATGGCAAAGAACTCTCTGAGGATCTGAAAAAAAGAATTGTTGTTCTACATAAAGATGACCTAGGCTATAAGAAGATTGCCAACACCCTGAAACTGAGCTGCAGCACGGTGGCCAAGACCATACAGCGGTTTAACAGGACAGGTTCCACTCAGAACAGGCCTCGTCATGGTCGACCAAAGAAGTTGAATGAACGTGCCCAGCGTCATATCCAGAGGTTGTCTTTGGAAAATAGACATATGAGTGCTGCCAGCATTGCTGCAGAGGTTGAAGGGGTGGGGGGTCAGCCTGTCAGTGCTCAGACCATACGCCACACACAGCATCAAATTGGTCTTCATGGCTGTCGTCCCAGAAGGAAGCCTCTTCTAAAGATGATGCACAAGAAAGCCCGCAAACAGTTTGCTAAAGACAAGCAGACTAAGGACATGGATTACTGGAACCATGTCCTGTGGTCTGTTGAGACCAAGATAAACTTATTTTGCTTTACAATCCCTCTGTCCTCTGATTGCTGATTCTGCTGCTCGATTGCTGACTCTGCTCGATTGCTCCAGCCTGGACGAGTTTGTGGAGTGTTTGTGGAGTGGAGTGGTCTCTGCGCTCTGTGCTCTTTCATTAATTCGCATTAATTAATTCGCATACTAATTAAAATAAAAGTTAGGGCTACTCACCTAGCTGTTAAATAAGGTAGGCTTGATCTGCTCCTAAAGTGTAATCTTTTGTTGCCATTAGGGGACAGGGAGGGAATTTTCCACTTTTTTTTCCTCCGTAGCTCTTCAGCAAACGCTGCTAATTCGGCGCATAGTCGAGCTGACGAGAGGTTTTTCTGTGGTTTTTCGCCCTCCCAGGAGCAAATCTTTAAATCTTTAAATCTTTAAAGAGCAAATCTTTAAGGAACATACTCTAGGTCTTTAGTCGGGAAGTTAGTTAGCCAGCCAGTTCGCTTGTTTACTTTGTTTTTTGTTTTATTTTTTTCTTTACTGTTCTCCAGTGTTTGCTTTAAGGATATCCAGATTCTGGTTGTGTTACCGAGTCTGCTTTTGCTTGCTGCTAGCGTATTTTTGTTGAATCTTGTATCTAGACGCAGTGGCTTTTCCTGTGTTTGGTTTCTGCCTTTGGCTTCTCTGAGCCACCTCGGTGCTCTTAGCACTTTTTAGCCAGTAATTCTGTCTCGGCAGTAAATCTTTGTTTAGGGAACGCGTGTTTAGTTAGGGGAGAAAATGTGGCCAAAACTGTGCGAGAGTTGCCGGATGATCGGATTTCTGGAGGGAGACCTCGAGGATGAGTTCATCTGCAACCGTTGCCGACTAGTTGAGCACTTAGAGAGTAAGATTCTTGATCTCGAAGCCCAACTAGCTGGACTCCACAGTAATCCTGAATTGTTAGAGTTCCAGGAACTGTTTACTACACCCTATAGGGAGATAGTGTGCTCACCAAAGCCGGGTAGGGAAGAAGATACAGACCAGACAGGGCGAGAGAGCTGGGTTACAGTAGGGCGTAAGCGTAGAAAGGGGCGCAAAATCCCAAGTGGGGTGGCATCTCCGGAGATTGCGGTGACCAACCGCTTCATGCCACTACATGACGAGTTGGCCCGCGATCCTGTGAGTGGGAGGACTGAAGAGCCCCAGGGCACCCAGGTGGCCTCATCCTCCAAGAAAAGGGAGTTAGTGATAGTGGGGGACTCAATCATTAGAGGGGTAGATAGCATAGTGTGTTCGAGCGACAAGGAGTCTCGTATGGTCTGTTGCCTACCTGGTGCCCAGGTTGGAGACCTCCTGGAGCGTACGGACAAGCTCCTGGCCAGAGCGGGGGAGGATCCAGTGGTCATGGTCCATGTTGGGGCCAATGACATAGGAAAGGGTACATTTGAGGTTCTGCAGGATAAATTTATCGAGCTAGCGGGGAAGATTAGGAGCAGAACCTCCACGGTAGTCTTCTCTGGAATTCTACCGGTACCACGTGCAAGCAAAGGGAAGCAAGCCTTTACATGGAGGTTTAACGCGTGGCTACAAACCTGGTGCAGGAAAGAGGGGTACAGGTTTATGGGGCACTGGGACTCCATTTGGAACAGGGGTGACCTGTACAAGCGGGACGGGTTACACCTGAACCGGAGGGGTACAGCTGCATTGGGCCAGCGTATGCTTAGGGTAGCAGAGGGGTATTTAAACTAGGGACTGGGGGGGCAGGGAGATTATACAGTGAGATGGGTAGGGATAGACAGACTGCCGGAATAGAACATACTAAGGCTAATTATTTTATTGGTAGTGAGGGAACCATGATTGCACATCAGTTTGAGCAGCACTGTCATAAAGGTGGTTTTGGGCAGCTGGAGGTGGAGCGGAAGGATGGGAAATGCGCTCACAGAACCCTGAAATTTCTCTGTTTAAATGCTTGAAGCATAAAAAATAAAATTTTGGATCTAGAAGCGGTTATGAGTAATAGCAACTATGATGTTGTTGGGATCACAGAGACGTGGCTTGGTGCAGGGGATGGGGATGAGTATAACATAAAGGGATACAAGGTGCTTAGAAAAGATAGAACCAATAGAAGAGGAGGGGGCGTAGCTCTGTATGTAAAGGATTATCTTAATATCCAGGAAATTCCAGGTATGGAGCCCCTTGGTGTGAGTGAGGACATATGGATTAAAATACTGGGGGAAAATGAAAAGGGTCTTGTTATAGTATGTTATAGGCCACCAGCCTCTGACAGCAGTGTCAACAGGATGATCTTTGATAACATTACACTGGCATGTCAGGAGGGTGAGACAGTAGTAATGGGGGACTTCAATTACCCCTCAATTAATTGGGAAACTGTGTCAGGTCAGGGTAAATGTGAGGAAGAGTTTCTGGATGTTATAAATGATTGTTTTCTGATACAGGCTGTTACCCAACCTACAAGAGAGAACACAATTCTAGACCTGGTTCTGTGTAATAATCCTGATCGAATCTGCAGTACTGAGGTAGGGGAGCCACTTGGAACAAGTGACCATAGTGTAGTTACATTTGAAGTCTTTTGGCGAGTTAAGACTACATCCTCCAATGCTAGAATTTTCAACTTTAGACGAGCCGACTTTATTAAAATGCGTGATTATACAAGAAATATAAACTGGGTACATCTTTTAGATGGTAGAACTGTAAGAGAAATGTGGACTATATTTAAAACGATAATCCTGGATGTACAGCGTAAATTCATTCCGCAAGTGCGAAAAGGGAAGCTGAAAAATAGGCATCCTCAGTGGATGAATAAGGCGTTACAAGATAGTTTGAAGCATAAAAGGGAACTATTTAGGAAATTCAAGTTAGACAGCTCAGAGACAAACAAGATTGAATACAGAAAAATGCGTGCTCAAGTTAAGAAAGGAATAAGGGAAGCTAAAAGGCATTTGGAAAGACAGATTGCGCTAGATGCAAAGAACAACCCCAAACGCTTCTTCCAATACTACAATCGAAAAAGGACACTTAAGGCTGAGATAAGAGATTTAAAAAACAAGGATGGACTTATGGTTTATGATAATAAGGCTATTGCTGATACTCTAAACAACTACTTTGTGGAGAGTTTCACAAGTGAAGGGTTCGCGCATATGCCTCCAGGAGAATTCAGTCCTCAGAGTCTTATGGAGGAAATTGATTTATATGACACAGAAGTGCTAGATAAACTTCGAAAACTTAAAACAAATAAGGCAGCAGGTCCTAATGGAATATTTCCAAGAGTCCTCAGGGAACTAGCGGAAGAGGTCTACAAACCTCTGACAGTTATTTTTAAGAAATCTCTTAAAACTGGATAAATACCAGATGACTGGAAGCTAGGCAGTGTAGTACCTATCTACAAGAAAGGAGACCGGACTGATCCAGGAAATTATAGGCCTGTCAGCTTAAGTTGTATCTCTTGTAAATTACTGGAAGCCATCATTAGGGACAATTTGGAATTATTCTTAGAACAAAATGGTATCTTAAACGATAACGACGTTTTGGATACTCTTTAAATAATGTAATGGCGAGCTTTGTTGGGCCGAATGGCCTGTCCTCGTCATAATATGTTCTTATGTTCTTATTTGGTTCAGATTGTGTCAAGCATGTGTGGCAGCAACCAGGTGAGGAGTACAAAGACAAGTGTGTCTTGCCTACAGTCAAGCATGGTGGTGGGAGTGTCATGGTCTGGGGCTGCATGAGTGCTGCCGGCACTGGGGAGCTACAGTTCATTGAGGGAACCATGAATGCCAACATGTACTGTGACATACTGAAGCAGAGCATGATCCCCTCCCTTCGGAAACTGGGCCGCAGGGCAGTATTCCAACATGATAACGACCCCAAACACACCTCCAAGACGACCACTGCCTTGCTAAAGAAGCTGAGGGTAAAGGTGATGGACTGGCCAAGCATGTCTCCAGACCTAAACCCTATTGAGCATCTGTGGGGCATCCTCAAACAGAAGGTGGATGTGCGCAAGGTCTCTAACATCCACCAGCTCTGTGATGTCGTCATGGAGGAGTGGAAGAGGATTCCAGTGGCAACCTGTGAAGCTCTGGTGAACTCCATGCCCAAGAGGGTTAAGGCAGTTCTGGAAAATAATGGTGGCCACACAAAATATTGACACTTTGGGCCCAATTTGGACATTTTCACTTAGGGGTGTACTCACTTTTGTTGCCAGGGGTTTAGACATTAATGGCTGTGTGTTGAGTTATTTTGAAGGGACAGTAAATTTACACTGTTATACAAGCTGTGCACTGACTACTTTATATTGTATCAAAGTGTCATTTCTTCAGTGTTGTCCCATGAAAAGATATAATTAAATATTTGCAGAAATGTGAGGGGTGTACTCACTTTTGTGAGATACTGTATATTCATGTTTGGTGTCATTGTGATTCATCTAAAGAGCATATTACCAAAATAATAATCATAAAAAGGTAACTTGTTCCCATATGTTTGGCTCATATGTGTAAAAATAAGTGCTGAGTAAAAACTCAGGCACTCCTCCACCATATAATTAATTATCCATGGACAAGGGAGGAGAAGAGAGACCTGTTGGGCCTGGAGCAGGCCTCAGTTTTTCTGTTTTAGTCTTGAATCCTCAGTTTATTCCTATGAAGCTCATTTTCTCTGCTTTAGTCTCAACAAGCTCAGTTTTTCTGCCATCATTCATTCCATCATTCCTCAAATGAGACGGACAATTGGCTGTGGTAACTTTCATTTCATTCATTCGTCTACTTTGCGATCTGTTCATATTCTTGTTTTGTGTTAATGTCTTTTATCACTGTCAAGCTAGTGGACCAGGTTCGTAGTTCAGACTCAGGGTTGTTTTTGTCTAATAAATCTATTTAAAATATTTATTTTGTAAGTGTACATTTCTGACAAAGGTTGTTCCCCCAGACTACTCATCCCTATCTTGAACTTGGCGATTTAATCAATAGTTAATATTTTTAAGAGTAATTATTTAATTAAGTCTATTTTAACTTATTTTAAGTGTTGGTTTGGGTAGTTAGCATCACTTGTGTTCGGTATTCAGAGTGCCGGATGTTAAATGATGGCATTAATCACTAGAACCAGCTGAAGTCAGGGACCCATTATTTAATTATAATTACAGACATTATATGTTCAGCTTGACTTCAGAGCCAGGTCTACTGTAGAACAGTGTGTAAACTCTACAGGGAATTAACAACTTTACAGGGATCACAACAGTACTACTTGAAAAGCCAGCTAATCATGTATCATGACTTTAGTTTTGCTCTCATTGACTGCATTTCTTTATGAATGGTGAGAGGAGAGAGAATGAGATTTTTTTATTACACCATAAAAAGTGTTTGTAAATGGTATTTCCTCCATACTACATTCCTGTAAATGGCAAAAATTGGGTCACAATGATATTAGAATGCTGGGAAAAAACCATGCTCCAATTGGCATATTTCACATGAAAACATTTAGTATGGAAATGTATTCTCCTACATCCTTAGCATCATGAAAACAGCAGGAGGTCACCGGTCCGGGTGCAGACAGTCACCTTGATGAGGACAAGGAGCCTGTCACTATGGAAACCCAAACCACTGATACAGCCTTGCAGGGAGAGAGCTTACAGAAGAGTCAGGTCAATGACTGAGCACTTGAACAGAATACCATATCCTGCTGAAATGACTCAGAAAACAGACTGATGAGGTCACCAGATAAATCTCCTGCCAATTACAGCACAATCTGCAAGGCCTTCTCTCTGGCTGTGACACCTTTACACCATTCACCCACTGTTACTGTGTTCCTGCAAGTCTGTATCAGTCTGAATCAGAATGTAAACTGAGGGGTTACAGGAAAGGTGTTTCTTAGACATTTTACTGCCCCTGTAGTTTGACTCTTGAGGAAAAAGGAAGCAAGACAAGCTGGCTCTCTGTGAAATAAAGGACGAAGATTAGATCTTTCAGTTCAGCAATTTTATTTGCATCATCTTCTTAAATTTTTCTATGTAATTAAACTAATCTACCTTTGTTCAGGAAAAGGAATCACAATAAGAGTGTGAGTGTCTCATGTTAATGGAGGCTATGTCAGCAGGAAGCTGGACAGGAATAGAATCTGCTTGGAGTGTTGCATGTACTCATACTGACATTCATTGTGATTACATTAATGCTAAGGCTACAAAATCCTCTGCTGCTACCGCTGGGCTCACTAATTAAGTCATTTTGTGCTTGTGCACTTCCTCTTCTGGAGTTCAGTAGCCCAGAGCCATTGACTTTTACAGTTAAAAGAGTCCTACATTCATGACTATATTAAAAAAGGCAAAGATGTTTGGGTCATATTAGGACCCCAATGAGCTGAAAAGCTGTCCAAATGGGGATGCTTGGTTCAGACATTCTATTTGTGGGTGAGAACAAGGAAAAGCAGTTTCTGCATCTTCAAACAAATGGTTCTTGATCAAACTTTACCCTTCAGACCGCTGGCTCATTAGTTTTCCCAGGTTCTAAATGCAATTTTTTATTTCATATCTTCATGTATGTATTATGCCTCCTACATGCAAAATGAAAAAAAAAAAAAACTATAACCTAAAGTAAAATTACAATTGTGAGAAAAAATTACTGAGCATTTTTTTCATTTCAGATATGTTCCACCTTTCCTATTTCTCATCAACCAATCAGTATACCAATGATTTAACATCACAGACACATTGTGTGCACTTGAAACAGTTGTGTGTAGGTCCATCTTTCATTTCCCCTGTGGCAGAGAAACAGTCCAACCCCTCCCCCCTCCTCCTCCTCTCATCTCCTCCTATCACTCAATTTGACAGTCAGTTAACAGGACCTTGGGGATCTCCAGCAGCAGGGTGTGAGAAAATGGTAGACTCTCCTCCTATGCGTGGTCAGATGCCAGGAGGGGAAGTGTGGGGGGGGGGGGGGGTGAGGCTTTGACTGCCATCTGCTTTAACACATTGCTGGGGAAAGATACATAAAACAACAAGCAAAATCGATATATTTGCTCTGGAAAATCACAAATATCATTTATGTAAGGGCCTCTAAGTGGTTCACACATGAAATGCATGTTTGGTAAGTATTTGCAAGAGGAGAGGGAGTCCCATCCATGCCATAACCAGCTATGGCCAAAGGTCTACACTAGTGATTCAACAATTGGCCCAATTTCATCTGGGAACACTAGAGGTTAATCAAGTTAATATCTGTGCAGTCTTATTGCTCCACAGTGGCCACTCCTGGTCGACTGGGCGCTTGCAAGTGCTGAAGCTGACATCGTCATGTACATAGGCATCATTTAACTGCTGGTGCAATGTCAAATTCACTGATGCTGGTGGCTGGAAATTTCACATGTGAAGTTAAACTCAAGTTTCACATGTTATTACTGCTTCCTTCACATGTGAAATCTCATGAAGCCCTTTGTGTCTGAATAAACAAGATATTTTCACATTTTTTGTAAAAGGTGGGAATATCCCCTGGTATGGCATGCTGTTCTTCAGAGGAAGGGAAGTTCATAGAGCAGACACGGTTACATACTCCTCTGAAGGTGACATTAAGAATTACTTACTGGTGCTTGTGTAGATGCTTGTTCAGGTCAGCATGGACTCTTGCTGTTTCACTTCCATTTGATTGAACTTTAGTTGTTTTGGGAAAAAAACTAAATTATAATGATTAACACATGTCCCATCACACATAATTAGAGGTACTGTATCAGCCTCCCACAACAATTCTGTGACTTATCATGTTTCAGAAGTGTTGGAGTTTAAAATGACATAGCATCCATTGCAAGAACACTCATTTCTTTACTGAGTGTAAAGATTAAGTGGATTTAGATATCAGATCTATGTTAGCATTCCACCATTGAGCAGCCCACAAATTTAGAGTGTATGTGTGCATGTATGAGTATGTGTGTGTGTGTTTATGCGTATATGTACATTTGTGTGAACATGTATGTGTGTGTGTGTGTGTGTGTGTGTGTGTTTGTGTTTACCATACATTATTCTAGTGTGAGGTAGGGCTGCACAATAAGCCTTTAAAATGTTATCACGATAAATTTACACATTTTTGCGATAAGAATAACATATCCTGATAAAATCTGTGGTCTCACGTCTGAATGACATGCAGCTTACTTTCAACAAACACAAATATTAATTGAGTAAAACACATTAGTCAATAAACCAACTGATGTGTTTACCGAATGCAGGTTTCTTTTTGGGATTAAATCATTAATGTTGCCATCTGCAGCTTCGCCTGTCCTGCTCTCCATTTTCACCACCAAGCTAACTTCCACACGGCCACAGACTCCTCCTATATCATAATTCTCATGAGGCGATAGACTAAATCTTGTGAAGTATGCTACAAAGCACAATTAAAAATGCATCAAGATAAATTCATATTTATCATGGGTAAATTATTATCTAACATGAAAATGAAAATAATATCGTCACACTCGTGATATTTTACAGCCCTAGTGTGAGCACATCATATTGTGTGTTTGTATGTGGGTATATGTGTGTGAGAGAGAAAGAGTCATACTGAAGTTCTCAAATATGCCTCTCAGACACAGCCATACTGATCTGTCTCAGTCCCTCATGGCAGGTAGACGTGCGTGTGTGCACATGTATATGTGTATGTGAATGTGTGCATGTTTGTGTGCACACACACTTGAATTGGTTTAGTTTGGGACACAGTTTATGTGCCTCAGTGTTTTCTGATTTTAAGAAAATTACAGTTTCCGAATTGCTGTCTGATATGGAGGATTAATTTTGAGGGTTGTGTCTGGTTTATAATCATCATCTGCAGCATGAGAGAGGAGAACCTCCTTCTGTAACCTTTACATGACCATGCTCTCAAAGAGCTTGTGCAATCACCAACTCACTCTTACATCACCACTTAGCCTTGAGATTCTCTTCCTTTATTTGAATTGCCAAAATCTCGTTTTAATTCTGCCTCTGTGCGTATTTTGCGGATTACAAAATTGACAGGAAAATGTCTTTGCAAGTTTCACTGTATGCTAAAGTATGGCCGTCAGGAAGAGAACGTTTTTAACGATCTCGGAACGTACTGCATAAACGTGTGTAGCGACTTTGCGGTATTTCAGTAACCTCTGTCATGACAAATGCAGCCGTTTCCAGTGCCATGTCGTCGCTACACGCAGGTGCAGAATACAAAGCAAAAATGACATATTCTCCTGTACGTTCAATTATATTTAGAGATACCTTTTACTCACAAGGTTTGAAATGACCTACATGTTCTGGAATTGGTGTGTTTAAAAACATTTAAGGTTTCAGATCAATCTGTATTATTATCCCAGGTGCATATCACGTTACAAAGCTTATTCGCTCTGCAACTTGCCTTCAACCTTCATTCTCTGGTAATTGCCATACCAGCATATGTCAAACTGAATGAAGGGTACAATAGGCTGTCATATCACGTGGACCAGACCATTTCCCACACCAAAGCACTGCGTTTTCAGCCGGTGCGGGGAAGAGAGGAAGAAAGAAATGCATGTACCTGTTCTCGTAAAAGCGTGATTAGCCAATTTATTTAAACGCAAATCAAAGCAAGTTTACTTTTCAGTTCGTAAATCTGTTCAGGTCTCCTGGGCTCAACCTGAACAGACACGTATCTCGTTCGGCACTGTCCTTCTGCGTCCCTCACATTCCCCACAACGAGGCTGTGGGAGACGTCGCTGGATTACTCCCGGTAAAGGAAAAAGGAGACACGAGAAGGCATAAACGATAAGGAACCCTGTGTCGAGGTTGAAATGCGGCAAAGGCTTGTGCTTTAAACCGTCTGAATGCACTCATTGCGGCGGAGATGCCTGGATGGAAGAAGAGCATTCCCTCCTGTCTTCAGGCAGATGAGGAAGGAGGTAAGGAAACGTACGCTCTAAACGTGTTTCGTGCTGGTAAAGTGATGAAAATCAGCCGGGGTTTAATAGGGTATACATTTGTTCACGGCGATGTGCACAAGGTGTGTACGTTCGTGGAAATTGTAGAATTGAGAGCTAGCGTTTTTGCTTACAAACAGACCGTTACGAATCGGAAAAAAAATTATGTCTGACTGGTTTCATTCGATCGTAACTTTCTGTCTGCTCCCCAAGTACGAGCTTTCTGTTCCGCCGCCAGTCTCAAGAGGTGTATATTCAAAGAACTGGATCTGTGCGCTTCTTCTCCCACGGGTTTATTTTTCTAATGTGTAATCCAAGAACAGCGTGCATGCGTGTTATGTTTTAAGTGTTATTTAGCTTAAGAAAGTTTTATGCATTTAATGTCCATTACTGAGACTGGAATCGTTTGGTTTGTACATGTGTGATTCGCGCAGTTTTTCTGCAATAGGGCGCAATTCAGCCGAGCTGAGGCTTTGCCTAAGCGTGGCATCCATTTGAATGTTGGCAAATTGTTTCTATTTGCATTTGAATTCCAATCACCGCACACCTATGCTGGGCATAAACCGTCTGTAACCATTGGACGGCTGTGTCAATACCGTACAGCAGCGGAACGTAGTTTACTTCATTGTGTTCGTCAGGCAGCGAAGCATTCCACAGACGAGGGCAATACTTACGTAATTTAAATATTACATCTAACAATCACTAATTCTATTTGAATTACGAAATACGAGATACATATTCAATAATGTATTTAAATGTGGCGTGAAGTATAGCCTCAGTTAGTAGGTCTGTATGACTGCAATGTATATCTTGTCAATATCTGATAACTTGTAAGCGAACATTGTATAATAATAATAATTATTATTATTATGTCTGCAGAAACAGGTGTATAAAACTCATATAAAATTCATGTATAAAATTCAAATACTGTATGTGCAAGACCATTAGTAAAACATATCTATGTGTTTTTGTAAGTATGTATGATGCAGGTCTTGCATGTTGTTACAAGCTTATTATTCCTTCCTTATTTATGTGGGAAAATGAAGCAAGTCAGAGCATGCTTGTCAACATCAATCATACATGTAGTGTGTGGTGCAACACCATGACAGTTTGTAAATCATCTTTAATTTTCTCTGTTGTAATACAGTGAATTAAGGTAGAAGTATTGCCGTGTTGTGTGCTTTTGCAGTTGTAGCTGTCTTAAAACTTGGCGGTTATGGGACCTTGGTAGTTAACTAGCTGAGTGTAAATGGGTGTGTGATACTCCATGTTTCATTCACGGATGTAATGACTTGCTCCCTAACGTTTTGGCATCACTAAATACATCTAGCGATGTGGGTTGTGCAGTGTGTTGTGTTGATAACTTTTCCTGCTATTTATTATGCTGGTAACAGTGGATACATATATGAACTTTTGATGATGAATGGGTCACTCCAATTACTCCTCTGATTTAGAATATCTTTTTATAAGTATTTACCAATTACATCACTGCAACCACTTGTAAACTTTTCAGTTTCTGAATTTAGGAGGGTTGCCATGTATGTCACTCTGTGAATTTTGGAGGGTTGCATTGTATGTCCAATATAAACATGAACTGCCCTGGATTCCTTTCATCCTGTGGTGCACAGTTACTGTGCTGTGACATTCATCCTCTGTGGTGCACAGTTTGTGTGCTGTGACATTCATCCTCTGTGGTGCACAGTTTCTGTGCTGTGACATTCATCCTCTGTGGTGCAGAGTTTCTGTGCTGTGACATTCATCCTCTGTGGTGCACAGTTACTGTGCTGTGACATTCATCCTCTGTGGTGCACAGTTTCTGTGCTGTGACACTCATCCTCTGTGGTGCACAGTTACTGTGCTGTGACATTCATCCTCTGTGGTGCACAGTTACTGTGCTGTGACATTCATCCTCTGTCGTGCACAGTTTCTGTGCTGTGACATTCATCCTCTGTGGTGCACAGTTACTGTGCTGTGACATTCATCCTCTGTGGTGCACAGTTTCTGTGCTATGACATTCATCCTCTGTGGTGCACAGTTACTGTGCTGTGACATTCATCCTCTGTGGTGCACAGTTACTGTGCTGTGACATTCATCCTCTGTGGTGCACAGTTACTGTGCTGTGACATTCATCCTCTGTGGTGCACAGTTTCTGTGCTGTGACATTCATCCTCTGTGGTGCACAGTTTCTGTGCTGGGCGACAGTGTGGGGTCTTCTGGGCCATCTGACCATCAGTCTGCACAGGCATATACGTACCCAACCATGTGAAGCACAGCCATGCCTGTTCTGAGGTTCTCGGTACGCTGTTCTCCAGCAATAATAAAGTATTCATAAGTCTACAGACTAGATACCTGATCACTTTGCAGAGCAAAATGTTCTGGCCTGTTTGAGATGGGATGTGTTTCAGTGCAGAAACCTCAACATGGCAAAATATGATACACATGACAGCATCACTGACTCACAGACTGAAAGAAATATTATTTCAAGATAAAAAAAATCAAATCATCTCTGGTTTCACAGGGGAAAAAAGCTTTTTGAGTAATTCAAATTTTTGCTGTCAAATAAAATGGAATAGCAGAGATGTTAATTAAAATGAATGAAACACATCAAGAGCATTAACAAAGTCTCTTGCTTTGTTAAAGGGCAACTATGAGGGGGGGTGCTGTTGAAGGCAAGGATGTCGGATGCGTTTCCCTATCGCTCCTGAGTGACTGAATTTATATATTTAATTTTGACAATGCGTATACATTTCGGTTTGGTCAGGCGTCTAAGCAGATCAAATTTGAGAGATTTTATGTTTGTAATGACATCTACTCGGCCGAAAATGGAGTCTGCAAGAGCAGGCTGCAGCAAGCCCCTGCCCTCTCCTGATTCACCCCCGCCATTGGATGCTACACTAATGTTGACCCTATGGGAACACTGACTGCGGAGCTGCTACAATCCGTGATGGGCTCCCTCAAAACTGATATTTGCTCTAGACATTTTTCACAATGGGTTTTGCTTGTATCTCAGTTGGGGAGATGCTTCGGCAAGGGTGGTTTTTTTGGGAAGGGGTTTTTACATTTTCGATTGTGTATAGTTTTTGTATGCTTTTGTGTTTTGTTGTTTGTCTTTGTTTTTTAAACCTGCACTATTAGGGTCAACTAAGATCTCCAGTTTAAATTTTGCCTTGTCCTTTACACTACTTCTTTTTCTTAAGACATGACTCAGCCAAGTGTAGCCAATCCAGCGGGGGAAACTGGTTTGAATTTTCTCTCTGGGAAACTTTAAAAGCTTATATTAAGAGTGAAATTATTTCCTACACCGCATACAAGAACAAGCTTAAAAAAGAGGATATCTGTGTTAACATGTTGTATTGCCCAGTTAGATGACATTTATGTCGTTTCACCATCTCCAGATGTTTATAAGAACCGTTTAATTTTGCAAGCAGAATTTGACACATTACTAGCAGACCAGGTTAATGAACTGCTTCTCAAGTCTAGGAGCACTTACTACGAACAAGGAGATAAAGCCAGTAAATTATTAGCTCACAAGTTACGTCAATTATGATCATCACACCTGATTTCTAAAATACGTACATCGTCCCGGATGTCATTTGACCCCAGGAGGACCAAAACATTTTACCAGTCTTTATACACTTCTGAAAACGAAGCGGATATATTAGAATTGGATGATTTCTTCCCCGCCCTTGCTGTGCCTCTAGCCAGCCATGATTTGGTTAAATAATTAAAGCAACTGATCACTGTTGAAGAGTTGTCTAATGCTGTAAAATCCCTTCAATCAGGGAGAAGCCTGGGGCCTGACGGCTATATGGTGGAGTTTTATAAAAAGCTTTTTTCCAAAATAGCCCATGTTGTAATTGTAATGGATAATGAAACATTTGTTAATGGTACTCTTCCACATACTCTCACTCTAGCAACTATCTGTCTTATTCTTAAAAAAAATAAAGACCCTCATGTCTGTGCATCATACCATCCAATTAGCTTGTTAGATGTTGACTATAAAATTCTAGCCGAGCTTCTGGCAGTGCATATTGAAATGGTTCTTCTGGCAGTGCGTCTTGAAACAGTCAACAACCTATGGTTGCCCTTTAAGTCCCTTGTTGTTTGCCCTCACGATGGAACCCCTTGCAATAGCACTTTGCTTTAACCCCCTCATCAAAGGTATAGTCAGTTTTCCTTTGCAAAACTTGCCATTCAAAATTGCTCATCGTGGTTTTATTCATCTTGGTGTACATGTCACAACCAGATTTGAAAACCTTTCTCAGGCTAATTTTGCATCTGTTTTAACCTGTAGTAGGGGCGATTTTGAACACTGGCCTTTGCTACACCTCTCTTTAGTCACAAGAATCAATTCTATTAAAATGAATACTCTCCTTAATTTTTTATACCTTTTTCAGTGCCTTCCCATTTTTCTTCCCAATACATTTTTCAATAATGTCATCGGCCTAATATTACCTTTTATATGTGATAAAAAGAGTCCTAGGATATGAAAACAGCTTTTGCAGAGGCCCAAGTCAGATGGAGGTCTAGTGCTACCAGATTTCAAGTTCTATTATTGGGCCGCTAATCTCAGGATCATTCAGTACTGGTTGCTGAGCAGAGAGATATTCCCACCCCCAGTTTGGTTAGAGATGAAGGCTGCCTCATCTTTACTGGCATCATTGTCTTCCCTTGCTCAATCCTCCATTACAGGCTCCATTACATTACTCCTTCCTCACCAAAAATATATGTGTATGTGGGTTTAAGACAACCACTTTTTCTGCTCCAGTTCCCTCAAACCTGCCTTTTCCCCCATCTATGGTTGATAGTGTCTTCTCAAAATGGTCTAGTCTTGGTATTAAAAGATTTAGAGAGTACATTTGCTACATTTGAGCAATTATCAGCTACATTTGGCCTCCCTAGATATGATTTTTTTAGGTTCTTACTGATCCGGAGCTGAGTCTGCAGCATAGATCCTCGATTCCCTGCCCTTCCTGGCAAAACACAGTTTGACACTTTTCTTACCCCACACCCTGCTCTGAAAGGTACCTTGGCAATAATCTATAGACAGATTTGCTCTTTACAGACCTCCTCAATATTAAATCCTCATGGGTGGAGGAATTGGGTGAGGAAATATCTGATGAACTATGGGAAGGGGCACTCAAAGGAGTACACACGGTCTCATTCAATGTGAACTCATTCATAGGGCTCATTGGACCAAAGCAGGATTATTCAAAATTTATAAAGATGTGAACTCCAACTGTGTAAGATGTAACCAGCTTCCTGCAAATCATGTATACTTGTTTTGGAGTTGCCCATGTCTTGTTGGTTTTTGGAAAGACATCTTTAACACACTCTCAGAAATAAGTGGCACACAGATTGGACTAGACCTTTTTATCCCATTATTTTGTGTTCCCCCACCCACATTAAAACTGACCAAAATGAATAAGGATGTATTTGCTTTTGTCACTTTTTTTGCAAGACAATTAATTTTGCTTGGATGGAAATCCTCAGCACCTCCTTCTCATGCTCTTTGGATTAAAACGGTTTTAAATTGCATGAAGTTGGAAAAAATTAAACACACACTCAAAGGGTCTGTAAACAAATTCTGTACAATGTGGGCCCCCTTCTTTTCCTATGTGAAGCGACTACATTTCCCTGCGGTTCCAGAGTGATGTACACTTACATATATACTTACATTTGTATATATTTGGTGATGTAAGAGGATTGGTAAATGTATACAGGGCATCTAGGATGTCAAGGTGGACTATATTGTTTGATCTAGTTGACCTGGTAGTAATTGTATCAAAATGAATTTTTTTTTGTTTTGTTATTGCCTTGTTTTGTCGTATTGTTGTTTTTGATGTGTGGTTTTATAATCTTACTAAATAAAAAAGTGCAACTATTTTGTAAATGCTGATTATATTGAAAATACAATAAAAAAAGTTAAAAAAGGGCAACTAAGATGGATTGAGCAGGTATTGACTGGGGAGTTGAGTGGGCTTTGAGAAAGCATGTGCTGGCCTTTTGCCGAAGCCCTGCGGGACAGTAAGTCCAGGTCAGCACTTCTGCTCTGCAACCTCCGCAGCATGGTCATGTGATATCACAAAGGCCAGGGGGACACAGAAAGTAGGTGTGTAGTGAATTGATTTGGAGGAACACAGGAAGTAAGTATGTTTTGAATTGGTTTCAAGGGATACAGCAAATAGGTTTGCAGTGAACTGGTTTGATAACCACTGGAAGTAGGTGTGTAGTGATAATTAAGGATCATTCTGAGTAGCTACTGTGACAGGTTCAGAGGTGAACTGTTCAATTGCTTTTGGTGTCAGTGTGACACAGCATGGGAGTCTGGAACAGAATGATTTTCAGTGTAATAATTATGGTCTGAATTTTTAAAGATCTCAAATTCGACTGCATCATTTCAGTAGTCATTTGTAAGCTGTAATAGCCTGCCCCACTGTAATCATCTGTAACAATTAGGCATTGTCAGTACTCCTCCTGACTGTTTTATTTGAAGGGCAGTAGCAAATGGAACCCAAACAGAATGTTTGAGAGTGGATGGAGGAATAACACAGAAGATGTGATATGAAACAGAAGATTTTATTTGAAGAGGCTGTGAAGCTCTCTAAAAAAACCTGCTCTCTTACATCTGTGAGGAGGGCAAAGATCAGCTTTCTATCATCTTCGGAAAGAGAAAAGGATCCTCCTTTTACAGTCTCTCACAGAGGTGCTAGTGGGAATGTACTCTGTGTGTGACGGGGAAAATTATGCATGACGATCAGGGAAGGCCACTCAGCCCATCTTGGATAGCCATTTTGTCTGAGCAAGAGAGTGTATACCACTGAGTCCAACCTCATCCACATCTACAACGTGACCTAACAAGCTGCTCCTTGCAGTGTATTCTGTCTAACTAGACATTGATGAGAAATCTTCTGTCCTTTAGATGAGTGAGTGCACTGACATTTATAAATACTTTTTAAAATAAATGATAAATTAGTGCACCAGAACGGAAAATGGACATGGAATGCACATAAAGGAAGGTATGCGTTAGAATAGTGAAAAGAAAATCTAAAATAATGGAATGCAAACCTTGAATTGATATCAAAAGACTATGCTTTTTGTTAACGTGAACATTGCATTATTTTAATTTTCGGTTTTGTATGGCTTATATATTTCTCCATTGCAACCATTTGCAGAGGCCCATGGCTCTCCACTGTCATAATGGTTGAGCTTCACACAAGAACTGTTATGGATTTATATACAATATGTTATTTCAAACTGCAGTCAGATGAAGGCTAAACCCTATTTCTGGATGTTAAGGTGTACTGATGTTTCAGAGAGTAACCTGTGTATTCCTTTAACTATTTCCGGATAAAATTCTGAACACATTTATTCAGATGTTAGATGGAATCTGTGTCTCTAATCCAGTTAAGGAATAAGGGTATAAGGAAAACAAAGACATCTGGTTAACAAGTATCCACTTCCCTGCACCATTTAGTGCTTTAGTCATAATTATTTTGTATTGTGAATCACACGCCACAGTATGGGCATACTAGTTCTGTGGTTTTCCATTTTTTCAGACTGATCAACATAGTTTGGCCCAGGAGACTGTTGTATTTTGTCACACAGATTTGTGCTCTGAGGCCTTTGGTTCATTCTAGACTTCTTAATGACTATGAACCATGTAACAACAGGTCATACTGATACAAAATGCACACTCCTTTTCAGAAAAGAAGATCATGACTATTACGTACAGGTTTTATTATGAACATAACAGAAAGTAAGGAGCATTCTACCACCTATGACCACAGCAAACAAGGGGTACATACATTTTGGAAGGGTCTACTGTAGGAAACGTGACAGAAAAAATCTGCAAATCTATTATGTGTTGTACATGTTGCCAAAGGAAGCATATACAAATATTGTAGATCTTCTAGATACCTATAACAAAATACAATGGAAAAATAACAGTGTGACCAGATTTGCCTCAACTTGTTCCAGATTTGCCTAGTACCAGCAGCTTCAGAAGCTTCATCTCCAGTTCGCGCTAACCTGGTACCAGCAGCTTCAGCTCCAGCTCGTGCTAGCCTGGTACCAGCAGCTTCAGCTCCAGCTCGTGCTAGCCTGGTACCAGCAGCTTCAGCTCCAGCTCGTGCTATCCTGGTACCAGCAGCTTCAGCTCCAGCTCGTGCTAGCCTGGTACCAGCAGCTTCAGCTCCAGCTCGTGCTATCCTGGTACCAGCAGCTTCATCTCTAGCTCATGCTAGCCTGGTACCAGCAGCTTCAGCTCCAGCTCGTGCTAGCCTGGTACCAGCAGCTTCAGCTCCAGCTCGTGCTATCCTGGTACCAGCAGCTTCATCTCTAGCTCATGCTAGCCTGGTACCAGCAGCTTCAGCTCTAGCTTGTGCTAGCCTGGTACCAGCAGCTTCAGCTCTAGCTCATGCTAGCCTGGTACCAGCAGCTTCAGCTCCAGTTTGTACTAGCCTGGTACCAGTAGCTTCAGCTCTAGCTCATGTTAGCCTGGGACCAGCAGCTTCAGCTCCAGCTCTTGCTAGCCTGGTACCGGCAGCACCAGATTTTCTGATCCAGTTTGTTGCATTCCTGCCAAAATCATACATGCTGTTCTTTTTACCTGATAAGACCTACCTGCTCAAAATATGTATTAGTTGTTCAGTTTAATATTTTGTGTTTAACTGATCTTTGGGGATAATGATATCTACAGTGGGGGAAATAAGTATTCAACACATCAACAATTTTTCAATTCAACATTTTTCCATTGCTGCTATTCACATGAAATTTAGACCAGACATTGGTATTAACTGAATGAAACTACATAGCTAAAGAAATTGTAACATTCCAATCCATAAAAAAGTTATGTGCAATAAAGGGGAATGATTCAGGAAAAAAATATTGAACACAGTAAGAAAAGCACTTAACCAGCTAATGCCACTAATAAGTTCTCCCACCTGTGCTAATTAGAATCAGCTGACTTAGTGCATGGTGGTGGGTATAAGTACTTCCAATCTTTGAAAAAGCATTTCCCACCTCTGAATGGAAGTAAAAGAATAATTTGTCACCAAGCAGTCCGAGGCAAAGAGCTCTCCCAAGACCTTCGCAACAAGATTGTTATGGCACAAGCATAACAAGCGGCACAGTAATGGCACTGGGTACCGATGGATTTCTAAACTCCTAAATGTTCCTATAAGTACCATTGGGGCCATTATGCGCAAGTGGAAGGAACATCACTCGATCATCAACCGGCCACGCACAGGAGCTCCTCACAAGATTTATGACCGGGCAGTCAGAAAGTTAGTCAGAAGAGTAGCCCAAGAGCCAAGGAGCACTTGAGCAGAGCTCCAGAAAGACCTGGAAGCAGCAGGTACAGTTACCACGAGAAAACAATTGGCAATGTACTCCACCACCACGGTCTCCATTAACGATCACCCCAGAAAACTCCATTACTGAAGAAAAGGCATGTTGAAGCTTGTTTGAAGTTTGCTACAGAACATTTGGAGGAGCCTGTAGATTACTGAGAGAATGTAGTCTGGTCAGGCGAAACAAAAATAAACATTTTTGGCAACAATACAATGCGCCATGTTTGCAGGAGAAATGGCTCCACATATGATCCTAAAAATACCATACCTACAGTGAAGTTCGGAGGAGGAAGCATCATGGTATGGGGATATTTCTCTTCACATGGTGCTGGTGGAATCCAAATTATCAAAGGGAAGATTAATGGAGCGATGTTCTTGGAAAATTCTTGAGGAGAATCTGTTGCCATCCACCAGAATGATGAGGATGAAACATGGGTGGATCTTCCAGCAGGACAATGATACAAAACATACTGCAAAGGAGACTCTCAATTGGTTCAAGAGGAAGAAAATAAAGGTGTTGGACTGGCCTAGTCAATCTCCAGACTTAAATCCAATAGGAACTTTGTGGAAGGAACTGAAGATCAAGATTCACCAGCGGGCTCCTCGGATTCTTCAAGATTTAAAGACCGTCTGTGTTGAAGAATGGGCCAAAATCCCACCTGGTCACTGTGAGAGATTAGTTTTTTCGTACAAGAAGCATCTTGAAGCTGTCATTGGAAACAAAGGCTTCTGCACTAAGAATTAAATAAATTTCAGTTAGCGTGTTCAATACTTTTTTCCTGTGTCATTCCACTTTATTGCACATAACTTTTTTATGGACTGGAATGTTACAATTTCTTTAGCTGTGTAGTTTTATTGAGTTAATACCAATGTATGGTCTAAATTTCATGTGAATAGCTGAAATGGAAATATGCTGAATTTAAAAATTGTTGATGTGTTGAATACTTATTTCCCCCACTGTATATACACTGATCAAAGACCATGCAACATATGTTCATAAAGATAATTTGTGTCATAATATTGGATTCTGTTTTCACAAGTAGGAAAAGAGAAGGAAATGACATTTTTTTACTCCAGCACAATGTGAATTCATTGCTCAGTCTTTTCCCATTAACAAGAGATTTCATTTGACTCTACATGTCTCTGTGTTGAATTTTTAATCGGCATAATCATTCAAGGCCAGACTAAGTCAGAGCATGATGTGGTCATAGCCTTGTTTAAATCTCTCCTGTGTGATGGGCATGGCCTCAGAAACAGTCCCACTTGCATGAAGGGCGTGGCTTCAAGAACACTCTCTTCAGTGTGATGGGTGTGGCCTCAGGAACAATCCCTCCTTTGTGAGGGGTGTGGCTTCTAGAAAACTGCCTCCAGTTGCAGGGTGTGGCCTCAGGAACAATTTCACTAGCATGATGGGTGTGGCCGCAGGAACAGTCCCTCCTGTGTGTAGGTTGTGGCTTCTACAATACTGTCTCCAGTGTGCAGGGCGTGGCCTCAGGATCAATTTCACTAGCATGATGGGTGTGGCCGCAGGAACAGTCCCTCCTTTGTGAAGGGTGTGGCTTCTAGAAAACTGTCTCCAGTGTGCAGGGCGTGGCCTCAGGAACAATTTCACTAGCATGATGGGTGTGGCCTCAGGAACAGCCCCCCTTGTTTGAATGTTGTGGCTTCTTGAATATTTTTTCTCCAGTGTGATGTTCATGCCCTCAGGAACAGTTCTGCCAGCATTGTGGGTGTGGCCTCAGAAATAGTCTGTCCCATGTGATAGGCGTGGCATCAGGAACAGTCCCACCCATGTGATGGGTGTGGCCTCAGGAACAGTTACATCAGCATGATGGGCGTGGCTTCAGGAACAGTTTCTTGTCTGATGGGAGTGGCTTCAGGAACACTGCATCACACAGCAACAGGTTTAAGTGTGCTGGAAAGCAGCTTGCTTGGAAAGGGTTTAAGGAATGACCACCTCCTCACTTGAAACACACCAGTGCATCGGAGGTTCAGATATTAAGGACAAAAATTTTCCCAATTTTCTCTTAAGTTTACAGTTATTATTTTACATTTCAACCTACTGTATATGTGATTGGAAATGTAACTCAAAAGAAAGTGTTTGGCCCTCATTGTCATAAAGGCCATTTCAGCATTCTTATGTATGTCCCTGCTGTCCTGTGTGTGGTGTCCAGTGGAACACACATGACCCTGGTCTCCAAAATACCTATCAGGCACTGCTGCTTAGTGATTCTGTTTATGTGTTCAAATATGGAAATGTGGTCAGCCAAGGTGTGATCCCATTGCTCAGAGAATATTGAGTTTCTATGTTCTCACACATAGAAACTCAATCTGATTAGAGTGTCTGCTAAATGAATGTAATTCAGTGTAATGTAAACTCTGGTGTGCTGATTTGTAGAAAGGTTTCGCTGTAACCCTGTTAGCTGTTTGTAGTATTTTGGCATAACCTCAAATTTACAAGTTTATTAGATCCTGTATGGATTTCTTTCTGGAATCTTTCCATATGTATTCAGTGACTTGGCTGGGTGAATGTCTGCATTCATGCTCTGTAATGAACTGTTCAATTAACTAATTGAATTGCAAAGTCCTTTATTGTTCGTTTAAAATACCTTCATGAGCTGGATCAAGTTCCATAATACCCAGGCATGTTTGTTGCCTTTGCTCATAGTAGGCTCCTATTCCGTTTCATTATGTTATAGGTGATGACATGTGCATGCATCTACAATATCAACATTCTGAGAAAAAGTTCCTAAAGGGTTCTTTGTTTGTCCTGCTGAGGGAAACCCTTGCATGTTTTTTTTTAGATATGAATATATCGCATGAGTTCTATGTAGAACCTTAATCTGAAGGTTCTTTAAAGAACCTCTTACCAATGTCAGCATCTGAGAGGAATCTTCAAGTTACAGAAAGTAAGGAAGTGTTTGAAAATGTGTGAGTCACTATGTTAATGGCTGTGCATGTGATAATCACAGTACATGTGTTAATCACACAGAAGTGTTAATAACACCGATGAGTTAATTGCAGTGGATGTGTTAATAACACAGAGTTGTTATCAGATGGACATGTTTATCAGCAGTGGAAGTGTTATTATCACAGCGCATGAGTTAAAATCATTGATTTGTTAATCACAGTGCATGTGTAGACATAGTGGGCCTCATTTATCAAACATGAGCCTAACAAATTTGATCGTAAATCTTTTGTAAATTAATTTACCCAAAAAATGTGGGATTTGTCAAAGTTTTCGTATTTCAGTTTGTTCGTATGATCCGAAGAAATTTCACGACTGCTCTAAACTGTTCATATTGTGTGTAAATGGAAAAACACAGTTGTAAAGTGTGTTTTTGCTTTTATTTTAAAATTGTAACATTCCAATTCATTTTAAAATTCTTTCCATCTTTTTTGGATTAAAATAGGGTAGCAAATTATTTTGTAGTAACATAGTAATATAACAGCTCAAATTGTTATACAAAATCACTATTGGATTTAACATGAAAACAGGTGATGCTTCATTTGTGTGTTCCTGATTAATCAAATTAATTCTAATTTGGAATTTTGCAAGAATTCCATAAAACACGTCTGTTAGCTGTAAGAAAAACTTAAGCAACACATCTCCAAAACACCCCAGAAACAGGACTGTCATAATACCTTTACTCTCTTATTTATTAAACATGCATTCTTATGTTATTGGACTAATAGAGCCAGCTGATTTGACCATTTACTATGTAGGAATTCGCAATCTAATTTTCTCCTGTCTTTGAAAAATAAATCTAAATATTACAATTGAAAAGGAAAGGGACTTCAGAGGAAAGGCAAGGGAGGGCACACTATTATAGAGAATCCTAAATACATGATAGTTCTAATTTGAACAAACTATTTTACCTGTGATTTGTTCCAAGTTGATTTTGGAAAAACGTGACAGTCCCAATGATGTATTGTCATTACCACTTTGGTCAACCATGCCCCTCCTCGTGGGCCTGGGTGTGCCCCCCCCCCAAGATTTATGGCAATGATAAGGCTGGTATACAGAAACTTACCTTCAGAGTTGGAGGGTGATTAATCCAAGACAAGGGAAAACAGATCGCTGTCACCCTCCATGGCAATTCCAGCCAACGACGCCACTCCAATAATTCGCGTCCAGTTTCATGTTGAACCATTTTCTTTTAATTTAACCTGTTGCAGCGTACTCAGAACTTTTGACACCAAATTTACTGCAACAGTTACTTTTTTTTGGATTCTATTTCCATTAACAAAACCTCAGTCGCCACTTCAGAAACATTTTTTTTGTCTTTTGCCTCATCTCTGCCATCTCTTTGCATTGCCAACAAAGGGATTCCAAGCTCCTTATATGGTATTTGAGGGGCGTTGATTTATGCTTATCGAAAATTCTGTGAAAGCACTTTTCATTTACGATTGATTGGTATTTTTCAACATGTGCACAAAATACGAACAAATGCTGTGTTTACGTGTGTGATAAATGTTGATAAATGAGGCCCAATGTGTGTTAATAAAATAAATGTTTTAATGATGTGGCACATAGGGTTTTTTGGGCATTAGTGTGAGTGTTTGTGTGTGTGTGGTGCATTCGCAGTTGTCCCTCCTTGTCTGTGCATTGTGGTTCTCTGTTGTGTCTCAGCCATCGTTGTGTCTGCCTGCCATCCACACGCTGTGGATTGGCACCGGGTCCACTTGGGGAGCTCGGGCTTTGTTCTTCAGTTAGCCGTTGGAAGCGAGACCACTGAGGAGACCGCTGAAATCCCAGCCTAGCTCACCACTGAAACACTTTTTCTTGTTTCAGGTGAAGGAGGTCAAATCCCAAATGTCACTCACAAACAGTGGCGGACTCAGACTGTTTTAAGGGCAGGGGCGAAAAAATAAAAAAGGACACCTACTGCATGACATGGGGCCTCACCAGCATGCAAAATGCTATGATGCATCATGTATGATGAAATAGTCTTCATCCTTGATTAAGATTAACATTATGTTATTAGGCGATCCAGATTAAAAATATAACACAGGGAACTATAAACCTTTACAATGTTTTTTTCACAAACTCCTCCAAAGTAAAACACAGAGGGAACTATTAACATTTGTTTCACAAACACACGCACACACATACACACGTGATAATTAGAAAGTCAATTAGAAAGCTATGATTTGAGAGTTTAGTAGTCAGGGAAGGGAGATGGTGGGTGGTGTAGTCATAGCAGAATTATTCTTTTGGCCATGTGTTTATATATATCAATGACCTCAATATGGTGAACTGGGATATCCCTCTCAATTGACAGCAGCAGAAGAGCAGAGAGCCTTCTTTCTCCACACCAGTTTATGGGCTGGATTTTGATCAGCTTCAGTTCAGGGAATGATCGCTCTACTGAAGCAGTTGTAATTGGGCTTGTTGCATATGTTTTGAGGAGCATAGTCAGATTAGGGAAAACTGATTCCACATCGTTGTCTTTAAGGCACCTTTGCACAGCTTTGACTTTGCTTGATGGGAGAGCATGTGATGAGTGGAATACCTTGAGTTTGATGGCAACATTTTCTTCCTCCACATCACAAAACTGGCACACATCTCTGACAGATAGGGCAACTCTGTCATCTGTCATGCCCTTCCAGTGACTTGAGATGGTAAGGCAGTGAAGACCTGATAGGATTGACCCAGCTGGCGTGTCATCCTTCCCCTTGAATCTCCGGTGTAGCTCCTGGGAAAGTATATCAAGAAAGGTAAGAACACCTTTCCCCAGTAAGTCTTGGGTTTGGTAGTCCTCCATAGCAGATTAGGAGCTATACTTGTACCTTTAAGGTACCTTCCTGTGTCTGGATTGTCCAGGTATTTCATCTGGAACCTCAATGCCTACTGCCTCTGCTTGCCCTTTTGCTTTTGAAAAAAGGACCTTGAACTCTTCATCCTTCCTCATTGCTTCATCCTTCCTCATTGCATCCCATCCACTCTTTCTATGACTCCCTCCACAATGGTGTATGATGCTGACAAATCAAGGTCTTTTCTCTGAAGTGAAGCAGATGCTGTTGCAGTCTCATTGAAGATGGGTGTGGCAATCTCCATGCATAGAATAAATTCAAAATCTATGCTACACAAGAGCATCCGGGCATCACCTGCTGCAGGGTCTGGTGGATCACTGTCAGCCATGTTCTGAAGCAGCTGTACCATGGCAGAAAGGACCTTCTTCAGGGATCTTAGAGCATCTTCTCTGCACGCCCGCCGTGTGTCAGACAGCCTTTTCAATTCACAGACTGTTTGGTCAGGGTACATGGACTGTTGCATTTTCACAAACCCAGCATGGCGTTTTGGAGATCCAGCTATGAAAGTGTATAGACTCTCCACTAAATTGAAAAACTGAACAAAATGCTGGCTTGATTTGGCATTCTCCACCAAGACCAGGTTGAGACAGTGGGCATGGCAGTGCATGTATAAAGCTTTCTCATTATGGCTCTGAATTTGTGATTGCAACCCTTGTAGCTTCTGCTCATTTGTAGCTCCATCATAGCCCTGGCCCCTGATGTTTTCCACTTTCAATCCATTCTCCTCAAGGGATGTCATTACAACATTCTCCAAATCTTTTCCTGTTGTTCCGGTCACATCACAAACTTGTAAAAATCTCTCCTTGATTTACATCTGATGGACAAAGCAAACAACAATGAACACTTGTTCAGCATGGGAAACATCAGTTATCTCATCCAAGAGAATGGAGAATATTTTTGACTCATCCATTTCTTTGAGAATGACTGTTCTGACATAGGTGGCAATGGCCTTGATTATGTCATTCTGTGTCTTATAGGACAACAGCGACGTCTGTGACTTTTTTTGTTGAGACTGGATGTAGTTGATGTCATCGAGGTGCTTTTTGATGGTGGAGTCATATTTAGCGACTAGCTGAACAAGTTCAAGGAAATTTCCTTTGTTCAAAGATGTACTACTTTTGTCACGACCCATGAACGCCTCATCTTGCCATGCAAGATACAACGTGATGTCTACCAGCCTTGTCATTATTTCCCTGTTTTGTTGTCGCTCCTGTTCTTTTTTGGCTCTGCCTTCTATGTCTGCCCTCCTGAAAGCTTCTTCCGGTATTCTTTGTCTGAAGTTGCTCCATCTTACCATGCTTATCATATGTGTATCTGTTTGTTTATGTTCCTTAATTTTTTCTGTGCCTTTTTTCCAGTTGTTAACTCCCACTGTTTGGGAGTTGGCAACTAAAACAGAATGTTGAATCACTTTGCGCAGAATATTCTAACCAGGAATTACCTTGATACCACTCCCTGTGGAATGAACGCCCATCTGTCTTTGGATAACTTACAGCTGGTTGACAAGGTCCAATAGAGCAACAATCTAACCTAACCTAAAGGGTAAATTGAAGAATAAAAAACAGGGACAGTGCAGATGAGATTACATCAAAATTCTAGCTAGATATTGGCCTAACTTATGAGTGCCTTGCAAAAATGCAGAAAAAAATTGTTAGCAGCCATACATTGTGTTTTGAATGTAAGCAGGGTTTGAGAGGTAAATTCAAAATTTTATCAAAGTATTTCGCGGCATCCCAAGATTGTCGTCACGGCACCCACTTTGGAAAAGCCTGCCCTAGAGGGCACGCTGTAGGGGAGACTGTGGGGCACTGCATCTCATTTTCTTCACTGGGATTTTTTTCTCTCCATTGCAAGGGCAATTCAAGTGTTTTCTCACTTGGAAGGGCATCTAAGAGGGAACATCATGAGCTTTTTTCATCAGAAAGGCATCTGTAGGGGACCTTAAGTTTATCCCATTGTAAGAGCACCTATATGGCAGCACATCACATTTTCTCCACTGGAGAGGCATCCATAAGGATTCTCACACATGTAGGGACACCCTTTACAGCAGTGCATCACATTTTATCCACTAGAGGGGCCTGTAGGAGTACCCTATACAGCACTGCAACCTATTTTCTCTACTGGAAAGGGCACCCTTTGGGACACTATCATGTAGGGGTAGCATAGAGGGCACTTCATAATGGCACCCTTTTTATTTGGAAGGGCACCCACAGTGAATGTCAAGTTTAGACCATTGTAAGGGCACCTAATAGGGCACTGCATCACGCTTTCTCGATTAGAAGGCCACTCATTACGACACGTTATTGACTTTTCTTTCACTGGAGGGCACATAATCATAAGTTATTGCATAAAGGGGCACCCTGGAGGGCACACTTTTTTCCCCATGTGAAGGGCAGCCAATAGGGCATGTCCTCTCATTTTCACCACTCCAAAGGGCACTTTAGAGATGCTTTTTCAACCAGATTCCCCCCTGAATCTGCCAGTGCTCCCAAATGCTGTAATATAGTCTATTATCCTGCATAAAAAGTTGTCATGCATTTATAATTGTCTGTTTCTAGTTTACACACAGACTGTTTAATTAGCTAGCATACTAGCGACAGCTTAAAGCCATTAGCTTGCTCACTAGCGAGTGAATGCTGTTACAGTTGTTATTGTTTAAAGATAATTAATTATCTATAGTAAAATATAATATAATTTTGACTACCTTATTAATCTGTTTAATGTACGTATATATATTTTATACATTTGTTATACTTAAACGAGTAATGAGTACATGCATTGTAACCGTTTGAGTTAAACGGATTTAATCCTGCTGAATGAGTGGCAGGGTAGACAATTCAGTGTTTACATCACCAGGGTAACAGGGAGAGGTTCTTCGGTGATGTAGCATGTAAATAAGGAAGTGAAATGTAGTGTGGATCCGTTCTGTCAGATATAGTTGTTAATTTGATGTGAGTGCATTTGAATGGTAGTAATTATGGCAAATATTACATTATAAGAATATAGGGAAATAAAATAATATATTTGGATATTTTGAGATTTTACTGACACTGTTTCTGTTAATTTGTATTTTTTATGAGAATTCAAAACATTAAGTGTGTAATTAGTAATCTTAGTAATGTAATGAGATACTGTTCTTCAGTTAGCCGTAAGAAGCGAGACTGCTGAGGAGTCTCCTCCATGTACAGAAGAAAACACCAAACAAAGCATGCAGGGGGTGGAATTAGCCCCATTAACATTCAAAAAAGAGGTATTACATTTTGTAAACATAAAAACAAATGTCCTGCACTCACACAATTACAAAGCACTGCAATGCCAAAAGCTGAGCCCAGGAAAGAGCCTCAGCCAGCTGGTTCTGATGCTCAGCCCAACACTTACCCCCACCAACACCCTGGAGCCTCAGGATAGCTCCACTCAAACACAACTAATCACAGTCAACCAAATCACTGCAAAAAAAAAAAACTAAATTATATCACTCATTGAGAATCTCAAACAAAAATGCATAGTAAATTACCATGCTACCTAGCTCTTAAACAAGAATAAGCAGTGGCAGAATATCTGACAACAGTGAAAAATTTCAAGAAAAACAGAATAAAGTGCAGACTCAGCAAGCAGAGCCTGGACGCTGAGACCGGCCTACAGCAGCAGAGTGACTGCCCAAAGAGGAGAGGCTGTGCTCACTCTACCAAATAATTTCTATATTTAATAGAACTATATTAATACTACACAGAATCAAAATTTGGTTGCAAGAAAGTGAAAGCTAGTAGAGATATTAATTTTTGAAAATGAATGATTCTTATGATTCTTAAGATTCTATCAATTTGATTACTGTAAAAATTCAGCAACAACTTTTTACATGAATACATGTTAGAGATTATCCTTTGGGTTTCTTTGATGTTCAGTTCAAATTTCAACCCAATCCAGAGAAAAGTAAGAAATTGATTTTTGGGTTTCAGCTTTCAGCTTTGGAGCTGAAAAACCTTCTTTTTTATATTTTGATTGTATATGTTCCCAAGAAGGATTATTTTAATTTCCTTGAAACGTTTTATGGGAAAGTGTTAATATTCATTGCAGATATATATATAAAACAATTACATTTAATACATATTTTTTGAAAATAGCGGTTTTTTCATACTTTTCACTGGTTGTAATATTACATTTAGTGGTTTTATTTCATAGGTAGATATTTGTGCTGTGTTGACTTCAAGGTTTTCTATCTCTGTGTGACACCTATTGAGCCTGCCCAGAACACAGAGAATAACAGTGTATCACCACAGCCCTGAACACAGAGAGAAACAGTGTATCAACATGGCACTGAACACAGAGAGAAACATTGTATCACCATGACCCTGAACACAGAGAGAGACATTGTATCACCATGACCCTGAACACAGAGAGAAACAACGTATCACCAAAGCCCTGAACACAGAGAGAAACAGTAGCTGTGTCCCAAATATGGAGTATGTACTTCCATACTCCATACTACCGTGCTGCCAGAGTATGTACTCCAGCTCATGCTTGGGAGTATGTGCTTCTGAGAGCGGAAGTGCAGAAGTATGGAAAATTTGGTTCAATAATGGGATGCACTTTATTGCGTCCTTTGACCCGGAACTATCAAAATAAATGTGCTAAAACTGTAAACAATCAAGCGTGAGATCGTCAGATAATATTATTTCCTAGTACAAATAACTGGTTACAGCTGATTGAATGTTGGTACTTCACATGATACATACCAGTTGTAAAACTAGCTACTTTGAGTTCAGTAAACTTTTGCCTGTTTGGTTTGATTAATTGTACGTATAAGCCATAACAGCGGACATATAGTCAAAGAGATATTCAGTCATCTCAAAATGTGTTTCTGTTTTCAGGTATTTTGTCTTTTAATTAAAATATATAATGTTGTCTGTTGAAGTGCCAAAACCGTTTTCATTATTAACAGCCCTATAAAAATCATGGCAACGGCCTGTGAGAAATTTGTACAGTAAACTATTAAGACCACAAACACAAATGGAGGCAATTATGTGGCTATGGCATGGCGAGTGATTTACATTGAGATAGAGAGAAGATTGGCAGTATCCCCTATCAATTCTGCCAGATGCTGGCGAGATTTTGTGGAAATTGCCCTGCAGTGAAAACTATATCAGCCAGCTGGTTACATTAATGAATGAAGGAAATCATTACTTGACAATTCCCAGGCTTGGACGTAACTTTAACAATGATACCATTTTGCATTGGAACTAGTTCGCCATGAAACACGGTTATGTCCATTTGGACAGAACCACTGCATGTACAATTTAATTAGTTATTCAGCTGATGCTTTTATTCAAAACGACTGACCTTGCAGAGGAAACACAGTAGCGTGCACTGCCAACCTTCTAGTTCCATGTCCAGTGCTATTACCATTAGGCTGATGGCAGCCACAATGTCATTACTATTGTCAAAATTATTGTTTCTCCTATAAACTCTAGAGTATAAATATGCAGGGGGATGTAGGCTATGGTTTACCTCTTATGTATCTCTAGAATGTGAAGTTTAAAGGTCTTGACCAGTAGATGCCAGTGGTAATCTCAATAAACAGGACAGAGACCTTAAAGTGAACAGAGTATTTTATTTTTTAAATGTACTTATAGGGAGAAAGCTTTGCAAAGTATGGCCGGGTTAATGTCCAGGCAATGGCCTTAGAAAGCTCCTCAAGCCCGATATCCATCTGTCCAGACAAGACTCCCCAATGACTGCAATGATCAGGAACAAATAACATTGTGGGTGAAGTTGATATGACACATTAATTTTCAGAGAAAAACATATAAAACGCATGACAGGCAATGTACTTACAAAATGTTAATAAGTATAAGTTTACTTTCTACATTCTAAAATACAAAATGGTAAAAGGCCAGCTAACAAATTTCTGCCCAAATGAATGGGTGCTTATAGCAATGGGTGTGTTCAATCCATCGAGATAATAGCGGCCTAGCCCATAAATACATGCAATACTTAAAACCGATTAGACAACGGTTTTATGTTGAAATCTAAGCGAGCATTCACTGCTCAGTTGGCATTAATGATACTGTAGATATGTAGGACTTTAGCTATTTTTATATTAATCGATATCGGTATTCATTTGTCCATGCCTGCCGTCAGTCATACAGCTAGTTTTTAATGCAACCATAAAAACTGGTTGATGTCTACCTAGTTTGTTAAATACAAAAAAAGAGTTGAAAAGTTATAACACCTTTCTTGACTGTGCATAATCAACATTAGCTAGTAATAAATTATCTAGCTATAAAGCTGCTGGCTGACAAATCGCAAATTATGCTATAGTGTTAGCAATAACTACCGCTAGATATTGATAGCATAGCTAATTGTAGTTAATATCTTAACTAGCTGGGTAGCTCGGTAGCAGCTAGCTGGAAGAGATAACGAGCTAGCTAACATTAATTAACTTAAATTCACAAACTATCTCAATGACATTGTAAAACATTACCATATCAATACATATTAACAAATTACTCACATTTGTACCGGACCTCAATACCGGGACTCGCCGGCATCCGCCATTTTTTTTTTACGGAAATGGCTCCATCTGAATCCTTTGAAAGAAATGATGGGATATTCTCCTGCTCGGAGCATGAATCGATGCATGCTCCAAATTTTGGTGAAACGAAGTGCACATCCGGGCATTCTACCCGTGCACCGTACTACTGCACTTCGGTTTGGACTCGTACTCCAAGACGAATGTGCACTCACTATGCGTACTCAGAGTATGGAAGAATGTGGTTTGGGACACAGCTAGTGTATCATCATGGCCCTGAGCACAGAGAGAAACATTGTATCACCATGACCCTGAACAGAGAGAGCAACAACGTATTACCACAGCCCTGAACACAGAGAAAAACAGTGTATCATCATGGCCCTGAACACAGTCCAAATTGGCAATGTCAGTGTTTTTCTCCCTACAGCCCAAATTACCCACTATTTTTTGACAAACTCAACGGTGGTCTGTTAATTTTAGTCCTGTCGGACAACTCTGTAATTTTAAGCAACAGCCATGTAATTACTCATTTAAACAGGCTCTTATTGTTTGGAAAACATTTTTTTAATGTTGTTGCATACCGTACTCTGTATTATTGTATTTTGCACATTTTGTGAAGCCTCTGAAACCTGCAATGATGGCAGTTTTTGAAGAGGCTCTTAAAGGTTTATCTGGTGATGGCATCAATCGCAACTCATCTGAAAACTTTATTCATTATATTTTCGTGTTTTTAAGTGTATGCCTATAGCTATAGGCTACTTGAAAATATTTAACCCCCAAACTTGACATTGTTAAATAAAACCATTTGAGTCACAAAGAATTATATTCAGTATAAAAAAATATAAATTATATTTGCTATAATAAATAAGTCTTACAAAAAATTTCTGTTGTGAACATTCCATGGCTAAAAAGGCTGTATTGGCCAAGCAGTCAGGCCGAAACAATCCCTAGCTTTTTAAAGCGTCAAAATGACAGATGGCTTGGGTTATACCCTTTAAAAATAATACTGATAAAAAATGGTTAAAGGTAACTTACACTATGGACACTTGTTGGTTAAAGGATTAAGCCCCTTTGGTTTGAGAGTGCAGAAGGAAAGAAGACACAGGAGTAAAGCTGAAATTAGAATGGCAGCTTGTACTCCACAACAGTTTTTAACACAAAAGTTTCTCTCAAACGGAGCATAGTTCAGCCTGGATGCGTAATCACAAAATAAAACAGATACTACAGAGCCAAATTCAGTCATAACTGAATTTCTCCATGATTCTTGAACACGTGTGACGTAATCATCCGGGTTTGTAACCGGAAATATCACACATCCCCTGTGAAGTTTAATCCCGTCCGGATGCATGAGTTTTATCACAGAGAAGCCATGTAAATATTAGTTTACTCCAACACCCCATGTAAAACTAATCCAGTCCGATTATCAGGCAATGAACCGGACAACAAATGATTAATGCCATGAAAAGTGCAAATTATGGAAACATATGTATATAACTATAATTTGCAATGCTTTTCGTAGAAGATACCCATAATTATGATTACTTACTATATTTAGGTGATAGTTTTATGCAGTATACAGCTGAAAATTAATGAAAACAACTGAGCTTTTTTATTATGTCTATATGAAAAACTGCTGTGTCCCACCCAGGTTTCAAATCTCTAACATAAACACTGGAGGTGTCAGAATCTGGGATATTCCTAGATCTGACCATCATTTTAGACAACTCTCTGAGCATTCAGAGGATAACAGCAAGAGACAGTTCTCACAAACACAACTGTAGGATTGTTTCATTGTTATTTGTACAATTATATTTGACAGTTGTGCTGTAGTCCAGTTCATTTTATATTTTTATATTCTTGTGTATTTTTATATTATATCCCAACAAGAAAAACTGAAATAAATGGGTGTTCAGCATTATACTATGATTAAAATGTTATACTCACAAGTATAATTGACTGCTACTTTCTGAGATAAAAATGCCTGTTGTTATATTTCTTTTGTCAAAAATCTCTTGTTAGTTCCACGTTGTGCAGGTCAATGTACAGTAAGGTTCTGCAAGTAGAGCACATCCGTATGGGTGTCTAGCCATGCCATCGCCCCGCCCTCCTCCCTCTGCCTTTTGATTAGTCTGCTAGTGTGCTATTATTCTGAGCGGTGATGTCAGATTTGGGTCAGCTACAGAGAGTGCATCATTGATTGCTTTGCCCTGGTTGTGTTCTTCCTTCCAAAAGGAAGTTCATATCCTGAGAACCACTGAGCATGATGGAGTGTGTGTGTGTGTGTGTGTGTGTGTGTGTGTGTGTGTGTGTGTGTGTGGATAGGGATACTAAGGGCTGGGCTGGGTGCCTTGGTGATGCACACATAAAAATACTGCCGGAGTTACCATGGTTTACCAACAATTACTGTTTCACATTTACTATGCTCATCTGGCCGCTTGTCTGGTTATGTGTAGGGATGAGACTTTTCTGGAGAATTTGGGGAGAATTCCATACCCCCTTTAACTGATATACAATTTCCAGTAGTCAGCACTACACCCTATAAACACAGTTCTGTACCTTTTTCACCAGTCAGAACTGCACACTATAAACACAGTTCTGTACCCATTTGACCAGTGAGAACTACAGACTATAAACACAGTTCTGTTTCTGTTTCAGCAGTGGGAACTGCACACTATAAACACAGTTGAATTTCAGCAATATATGTCAGAAGAACTGTGTGCCAGGACCAGGCAGCAGGATATTAATTAGATGACCAGAGGAATCTCAGAGGGGATGCAGGCAGCATTGGCCTGGCGTTCCAGTCTCATATGCAACCCTGCCAGCACACACAGGGCTGGTAACAATGCCACAGGTACTGCCACAGATATGCACCATACAACATAAAAATCACTCCTGTTTTATTTCAGTGTATCTCCTACATTAAAGTGAAACAATGGCCATGGTTAAACTAAAATTCTACATTGAATGTTTGCTTGAAAGAGATAAAACTGCAGCTTAGCAATGGCAGCTGTGAGTGTGAAGTCAATATGAAGAAGGCAGAGCTGGGCCATTCAGGTGTATTTATCTCAAACAAACTGTTCAAGGTGACAACTATAAATGTCCTCAATTCAGCATTACACTTTTTAGCATTTAGCAGACCCAGAACAATTTTAATAGTAGCAGTCAGGATAGGGTATCTTTGGTTACAGTAGCTGTGGGAATAGGGTATCTTTGACCAAGACCAGAAAGAGACAGCAAAACCTAACCACCGACTGCCTCGGCACAGTGATATTAAATAATAGGATTTAATTTCATATTATTTCCACACTATAGGAATGTAGGATTAAGGATGTATATCTGCCCCCCTGACATCTCAAACTCAATGCAACTGTCAGCACATCAGACAAATATTTTCTTATAAATTAGATACCAGCAATCTCTTGAACAGAAAAGCACAAGAAAATAGTACATTTATTTCACTGCACGGTCAGCCATTTTCTGAATTAAATTTGGGTTTCTGCCACCTTATCGCACATCAATTCCCACTGTTCTCTGCAGCAGGCTCTCTGAAAAACCATAGCATATAAAATCATCCTCCCACACACACAGGCAAACACACAGGTAACATACTGTAAAGATACTGTCTTTTTACTCAGATATGGTCTCCTGCACCCATGTGAAAATTTACGTAGATTAATCTAAACAGATTTGAAATATCAAAAGGCTGATTGACATGCTGCAGATTTCAGTGGTGAACACATGACTGGGGTTAATGACAAGTCCCAAGAAATGTTTAAATGTTTCAAATGCTGAACGGCCAAAAACTACAATAGGCATAATCCAAGCAAGCATTGTGCATGTCATAAAATGTAATTCAGCATAATACATTTTACTAACACAAAAGTGTGGTTAGAGGAGTTAAGTTGCATGGCATGAGAGACATTAGTAGTGTTGATCTTGAACTCGGAGGGGGGTACAGCCCAGACCATTACAGTGAGGTCAACCCCTCAATGCACCACACAGAGAAGAAAACAATCAAAAGGTGTATGGCAATTTATACCTGAATCAAAAACTGATTTGGCAGGTAGTTTTGTAAGTAGTTGTCTGAAAATATTTTGTCTGAACATCCAATATATATTTGTAAGATGGTGCCACAAAATGAATAAATTATAACTGATCATATATACACAGGAGTACAACTTGCTAATTTGCCAACATTATAATTTTATGCTGTATTTGGTTCTTGTATTTTTTCGCATGTCTCATATCTTCTTGCTTGGTCTGCCATTAGATCCATTTTAATGGAGTAGTTATAAATAACTAGGGGGCTGAGTACAGATTATACAAATGTTTGTGTTTGAAGCTTAATTGCAAATTTTGCACGGCATAATATCTCTAATGTGCTGATTCTGTTAATTGCCCTCATTTGGGTGACTGCGTTGGAAGCGCAGGAGACTAAACCTGTGAGACTATGCATTTTCTGATTTTTTAAAATTTATTTAGTTTATTTGTAAGGGACAAGCACAGGGAACATTGACAATTGCAGTTGCACTGTCCAATTTACTGTACATGTGTTCATAGCCGAGGCAAATTTCCAACACCAGTCCCTTGGTGGACAGAGATGATCCATACAGTTGATAAAATGAACACATTATTACAAGATTAACAACATAAATTATTATGAGAATTAAATAATAAAAAAACATACACAGAATGACATTATGATTAAAAATGATTAATTTCAATCACAATTACAATGTTGACCCATTTTTACCCAAACTATTGTTTTAGAGGAATTGTGGTATTCCAGATTTTATTTAAAATTGCCAGGCAGAGAGTTCCAAAGCTTTGTGGCTTTAATTGAAAAGGCAGTCTGAGCAAAACAAGTCCTGCAGAGTCTAATTCATCAGTTTCCGTTTGAAGTGTGTTCGGGCCATTATATTGGGCCTAGCTATAAATGGATGGAACTAGGTTGTTCAAATATTTAAAAATAAGTATAAGATGAGAATAATTTATAACATTTAAAAAAAGATCCTCTGCCCTTTTGTTTTTGTGGAGGGTCTCTTGCACTGCCATCCACCCCGATCTTGATGGATGTAGAACGGAGCACAAATAAGCTAGCCTTCTTTATAATCTTACAGTGGTGGTGTCTCGATAGTTTCTTGGCCAGGACTTTAATAGTTATACAGGTTGAATGATATGATAAATGCTATAAAATCATAACATGCATAAATGTAAGGGCTGAATTAAATGGTAAGCAATGTCTAAAGCACTTCCCTCCAGAAAGTCCCTCATCATCACTGCAGAGTGCCCTTTCCTCAGTTAGCAGAGTGTCCCTCATCTTCACCAGAGAAGGCCCTTCTCTCAGTTATCAGAGCGTCCCTCTTCATCACTAGAGAGAGCCCTTCCCTCAGGAGTGCCCCTCATCATCACTACTGAGAGCCCTTCCCTCAGGTATGTCCCTCATCTTCACCAGAGAGGGCCCTTCTCTCAGTTATCAGAGTGTCCATCTTCATCACTAGAGAGAGCCCTTCCCTCAGGAGTGCCCCTCATCATCACTACTGAGAGCCCTTCCCTCAGGTATGTCCCTCATCTTCACCAGAGAGGGCCCTTCTCTCAGTTAGCAGAGTGTCCTTCTTCATCACTAGAGAGAGCCCTTCCCTCAGCAGAATCTCCCTCATCTTCACTAGAAAGAGCCCTTCACTCCTGGGAAATTCTCAAACCTCTCCACCCCTCCTCCATGGCTGGGGGTCATAGTGACGTAGTCACACCAGTGTGAAAGACTGGTTTTTTGAGGTTCTCAGAGTTGCTGCATTTGTTTAACACTGTGGTTTTAATATAAATATATGTGTGTTAGTTTGCACGTTCGCTGTTTAACAAGGGTACTATCGCCGGCAGAAGTGCTGTGTTATAGGGGCTGGTTAAGCACAAATGGCTCCCAAGTGGCATTTGGCTGCTCCTAGGGCTTTTGAGAGAGATTTAGTCTGTCAATTCTCATTATAAATCCTTGATGACTGAGTTTACTGAAGATTTTCTGTCAGAAGAAGTACCTTCAAAGAAATAAAGGCCACACTTCAAAAAGTTGGTATTGCACTGTTTGTGCTTTTTTATTCCTGATTTTGTGTCCTCTAAGGCTGTTGTAGAATGTAGCCCATGCCCTCCTTCAGTGCTACAGACAGCAGGCCGGTCCTCCTCATTCTGAAATGCGCCCAGCCTTCCTCTCACCCATAGCCACCCTCTCATTGATGGCCTTGGCAGATCATACTCCCTGACTGACTGAAAGCAGGATGACTCCCTCCTTCCCTGAGTGAGACTCGAATGCCTCAGCTTGTGTATCTGAGCACAGCCATCTTAGGCCTGTTTAGACTGAAGCTGATGAACATACCAGTGTCTTGGAGATCCTAACCTCCACCTAATTACACCCATGTCATTGCCTGACTGCATGACATCCTGGTTTAAACCCCATTCAGGCCAGAGGGCTGATAATGGCCTGGTCACCTTGGCAAGTTAGCAGTGTGGTTAGTGCTCTGTGGACTGCCACAGTGTCAGAATGAAAGGAGCATTTGCCTCAATCCACCAAAAATGAATTTCAACATTCTTATTGGGAGGTCCCAACAGGCTTCCTTTTAAACTGGTGTTTCAACAGGCTGATTATAATTATCGTTATTTAATAACGGCAGCCTCTAATAGCAGCCCCCACCCTGCTTCTTCCCTCATTACACGGGGTCTATGTGTGGGAGGCTGATGGGAGAAAGTATATAATACCTCTGTGGAGCTAAGCCTGTTTCTGAGTGTATTCAGTCTAAGAAGGAGTCATAAAGCCTGCAGGGGTTGCCTTGTATACATGCTGCCTCCCCGTGATGTTTCCCCTCCCTCTCCCTACCGTTACCATGATCCCATACACAGTGTACACAGTATCCCGCTCTGCTGGGTTAGTTATGTGCTCTCCAGCCATTCTGTCTGAATTCTGTCTGGTCCTCTGTCATAAATATGGGGAATGCAATATGGAACTGAAGACAGGAGAAAGAAGCACAGCTTTGGTTCTGGGGCCTGATTTCATCTCACCTTAACAAGGGTAAAGTTTTAAGTATCATTAAAATATGATAATATTGCAGGGTTACAGTACTGCAGCAGTGTTATACATTTTCTCATAACTGCTCTCTTTTACTCATGGGCCCCTCTCACCAGCATACCAGTAATTTCCCCCCAGAAACAGAGCAGCAATCACCCATCAACTGTTCAGTACATTGACCCTCCATCAATCACCTGTCAGCTATTCAGTACACAGACACTCCATCAATCACTAATCAACTGATCAGTACACAAATATTCCAACAGTTACTATTCAGCTGTTCGACACACTGACGGTCCAGCAAGAAAAGCAGAATACTTCTCACCAGTAAGAAGGAGCCCAGCACTGCTCTGAGAATCACACTTCACCCAGAGTGTTGACATCCACAAGGGACACGGAATTAGATCCTAATCATTCAGACAAGCCACCCTTACTTTTTGGGGAGAAATGGTCTTCCCAGTAAGCAATTAATGCAAAACATTAAACGCCTACAAAGTAAACCATGAAAAGTTCAACTGTATGAGAAATTCGATTTTTGTAACTAATAATGGAATTGTGGTTAGCATTACTCTGGCCCTAGGCTGTGGGCCATGTTATTATGGCAATTAAAATTTGCACATCAAAACTCAGATTGACTTATATGGACAAATACTTGTGAAGTCTCCAGATTTTTATTTTTCATCCAGACAAACACAGCCTAGCATGGCTCCCTCCTCCACACAAACCCAACCCAGCACTGCTCCTTCCCCCACTCTGGCACAACCCAGCAGTGCCCCCTATATGAATGCAAATGCAACCCAGCACTGTTCTCTCCTCCATACTGACAGCCCATCACTGCTCTCTGCCCCACATGAACACAGTGCTACTTGGCAGACAGTGACTGGGCTGTGCTGAATCCTGATTAAAGGTAAATTGACCTTGGGCCCATCCTCCTCTGAGGACCCATTTGATGGTTTCAACGATCAATGTTTTCACAGGTCCTGCTTTCAATCACAGCCTCCACAGCCTGAACTACAGAGCAGTGTTTATCTGCCTGCTAGTTTGAGTTCTGCTCTGATTTCTCACCTCTACAGAAATTAATATGCAAATAATTTTTCAATAGATTTTGTTTGTTGTAAGCATCAGAATTGTCAGTTATCGATAATTATATTTGCTAGGTGCCATGGTTGTATTGTGCTATATTTGTTGCGGGCAGTGTTTGGGCTGGGTTATATTTATAAGGACAGTGTTTGGGCTGGTTTTTACTGAGGAACAGTTGCAGCACAAAAATTTTCGCTGTATAGCAATGTTTTTGCAGCTGCAAACACCAAAATATTAATGACCGATTTTCTTGGAGTCTAATTACCAAATAAAAAAATTAAGTGCTCTCATTTCACAATTTTGCAGTAGGAGATGCCCATAAAAAAGGTAAAAAATGACATGCTTACACATCCAGAAAACAAGGCAATGCTAAATGGATACTGAGCAACCAGGCACAAGTAGTGAGGGAACCTAAAGAAAAATGAAACTTAAATTTACTGATCAGGGAATAGCTTTAACGGGCAATGAGGCAAAGCTTCAAATGTAATATTACAGTGTAGGGATTAAACACCAACCAAGAGGTGAACGTTTTGGTGTGACATTTTTTTTTAATTTTTTCCCCCAATTTCCCAACTTGAACTCAAATGAACTTGTTGACTGCACTGCAGCACCCGCTTTAGGAGGAGAGGCCGAGCATGTGTCTCATATAACGACAAATCTCACTTCCATACCGAGTATATAAACATGTAGAGACAGCGACTCCAGAAGTCAATGGAGACAACTTCAGAACCAGGAAGTGTAATTTTGGCCACCCACTGGGCATGTGGAGTTGTCTCTTGTGTCACATTTTGAAAGAAAAACACGCACAGCAATGACGTGTTGAACAATTTATTTGAAAGCCTTCCCCGTTGCTAGCTGAGCTTTCTACTCTGCGAAAAACCTATCCACATTTGAAGCATCACATCTGAGAAAACGCTTAGCCTACGATAACTGACAGATTGATTTTTACAGTAAATAAACAAGAATTTTCTTATTCATTCCTTTTTCATGCAATTCATTATCTTACTTTTCGGCAGTAGAGATTAACACTGAGTTTTTTGTCCTTGCGTATGAAATTCATGATTAATAAAAAATGCATTATTTCCATATAGTCTATTTCCATGTCTATGTGAATATGATTTCAATAAAGACAGTTACAGAAGTGCAGTCTAGTTTACTGCAGTATATTTAAACATTGTGAAGATAATTGGGAGACAGCCTATTTACAGTAATGTATGCTGTTAGGGAATAAAGATTAATCAATGTTGGTGATTGTTTGTTGTAAGGTTATTATTGACTGTCTTTTAACCTGAGATATACAGTATAAAGGGTAAAAAGGGGTTTTCACATACTCAGATTAAAGTTGGACAGCAGTTGCATAAAAATTGTTGTAACAGACTCACAAACAAACAGCATGGATTTGTTTCTGCTCACAACCTTCCTCAGCACTGAAATGCGTCCATGCTGTTTGTTTGTTTGAGAGTCAGTTGAAACATTTTAATGTCCATTACCTGAGGGCACTCACCTTATACATTTTTTGGGTATTGGTAATAAATTGGACCTGGAATGAACTAAAATGACCATGTACTCTGCAGGAAAGAATAAGTACACAATGTGAAAAAGGTTAAAACATTTTCACAACACAGCTTGTTTTTTTCTGTGATTTAAAAAAGTCAGTACAATTTGTGAACTGGGAAACTCCAACTGGAGCCAAGATGATGGCACTGGGAACTCAGTGCTTGAATGGCATTTTCATAATGGTTAATGATGAAACAAACCTTTAACAGCTATGCTGTAGTTGTGTTATTGTTCAGCAAAATATACCAGGTTGTCCTCTTCTCTGAAAGAACGTCTGAAAGTAACCCTGAATACTTTAACTAATTTGGTGGAGCACCCCTGCAATCTGATTGGAGTCCACAGATTTCTGAGTAGTGTTTCAGTTGCAGTAATTTGATAAATTTTCACACACCCAATCTATTGCCTGATTGGTAAGAAGTGTCATTTTTATTTAGTGAGTAGCATTTAATGAATATACTAAAATACTGCTAAGCCCATCCCTACACATGAAATCAACCCAAATTGCAGTTTGGTAAAACAGAGATTCGGAAGAACTCTCAGATAACCTCTCTACGTATCGCACCCCTTCCGGTCCCTACAAGTATATAAACATCACGTACCTTTACCCATCGTGCTCAACAATTCCGGCATCCAGTGTTTTCCTGTTTCGCCTAGCTCGCACCGCTTCAACACGATGGATTTTCAACTCCATGATCCGGATGATAACCTGTCCTGTGCTCCGGAGACGTCTTCCCCACGGGTTCGCGGTCACCGACCGACCCATCGCCTCTCATGCAGGCTGAGATCCAGCACCATCCCTCGGCGGTCGCCCTCCTCTCCTTTCGGCTCTCGTCGACCGAGATGCCGTGCCCGCAGCCCTGCGGCTCCCACTGCAGTCACTTGTCGCCAGTCGGCGGCTCCTTCAAGGACCGCAGAACTGCGGCAGCCGGGATTTCGGATTACAGATTGGACCGTGACCCGCCTCTGCGAGGCTCTGAGGCTCCGCGGGATTGCGTTTCCTTGGTCTGCGCGGAAAAGAGACTTATTCCAGCTGTTCATCGAGGCCCTCCGCTCTGATGACCTGGCAGTCCCCGCCCACTCTCCTCTGCCAACTTCCAACGCAGATCTGCCATCAGGGGACCTTCGTCGGACCCTGGGGATGTCCACGGCTGCACCTGTCTCCAGCGGCGTCACTGCTGGGAGTGCTTCTGCGGCCCTCGCCCAGATGCACTCTCTCCCCCTCCCTCCCCCCTCTCTCCCCTTATGTGCTGGCCGGGCTGGAGCCGGCAGGCTCTACCTGGCACCCTCGGCATCAGCTATCCTGCCATTACACGCTCCCGAGTGCCAGGCATAAGGTCCTCTCCCCCCGCTGCTGCCATTGTCCTAGCTAGAGCTGGCGAGCCCTGCCAGGCGCCCTCGGCGCTTGGTGACCTGCTTCTGCCCACTCGCGGGGTTTCAGCACGGCGGTCCCTCCTCCCTACTGTTGCAGCCGCCCTCGCTGGGGCAGACGAGCCGCTCCAGGTGCCCTTGGCGCCGGTCGTCTCGTCATTGTACGCTCCCGAGGTTTCGGCAAAGCAGCCTCCCCCAGACGCCACCGCCTTCGCTGGGGCCGAAGGGAACAGCTTCCGAGGCAACGGCTTCCGAGGCAACGGCTCTGCGGCCCCCTCTCCCCCTGGCCGCCACCCTTGCCGGAGTCGGCGGGCTCCAGCCGGCGCCGTCGGTGCTCTTTCCTGCCCCTGCACTCTCCCAAGGAGTTGGCGCTGCGGTTTTCCTTTCCCCCGGCTGCCCTGTTCCCTCCTGGAGTTGGCGAGTTCCAGTCGGCGCACCTCGCGCCCGCCGGACAGCCCCTGCACGCTTCTGGGATCCAGGCGCTGCGGACTAATTCCCCAGCTGCTACCATCCCGGCCGGAGCGGGCGGGTTCCCTCAGGTGCACCACGCGCCCTCTGACCCGCTGTCGCTGGCTCCCCGCGGACCCGTTCAGCTGCCCCCAGCTCACGCTGCGTATCCTTCCCTGTATCCTGCTCATCAGGCATTACAGTATCCTCCTACCACTGCCGTTTCTGCTGCTGTCTCTCTCTCTCACTCTCTCCCAGGTCCCCAATTTTCCTGTCCGGCTCCCTCCGCCCCCAGTGTCCAGTCCAACAGCCTGTCCACAGCCGTCGTGATGCCTCCTCCCCCGACTGCTCCTGTTTTCGAGCCTATCCCTGTGTCTGCCCATCTGCGCTCGCAGATTTTAAAAGGTGCGGACGTGTATTTGGCATCTCTGCTTTCACCTTCCCCCCCCCATGAACGCAGGGTTTTGGAGTGCGACGGCATCATGGTCGCTCCCAGGGCCCCGCCTTCCTACTTGTCTAAAGTGTTGACATTCCCCGAATTCTGCCTGGCTTTTTGTCGCTACACCGATGTTATCTGCTCGATGTTCCCTCACCGTCGCAGAGAGCTAGCAGACTATATGGCTATTGTGGCGGATTCAGCCGTCCGTTTCGGGGGTTCCCATTTTTATGTTTATCATAAAATGTTTTCTGCCAAATGTGCCGCGAAGGTAGCGCAATTTAATGTGTGTCCTTATTGGGGGGTTTTGGACTTGGACTTGGACTGTAGGGTTTTCCTGGGTTTGAGGGCTTCGGTTTGTGGCGTATGCCAGTCCACCGAACATTCCACCCATTTGTGTGCCATGGTAGCCCCCGCTACCACTGTCTCCGCTGGTTCGGTCAGCGCTATCCCCGCAGCTTCCGTTTCCGCCGTTGTCCCCTCCCCCGAGTTTTGACATCAGTGGGCGGCCCATTCCATTCGACGGGGGAAAGTCAATTTGTAGTAATTAACCAGGCCAGATGCTACAACAACGGGCGTAAATTTTACATGTGTGTAGCTTTTGCGCCGGCACCCACGCGCGCCCGGTCTGTCCTGTCTTCCGTAGCACTGCCCCTTCTGGCACTACGCAACTGTGTCCCCATCCGTCCACTCCGGTTAATGTTTTTCGAGCTCATTCACGGTTTTTTCACCTGGTTTAGCTCCCATTCCTGTTCAGTCTGTTAATTGTGGGAACTTTCAGTCGGCTGAGTCCGAGCCCGGTGTTGTCAATTTGTTGCTGGCTAAGGAGGTCGAGTCAGGGTTTATGATTGACCCATTTGTGTCCCCTCCGTTTCCGGCATTCTGTGTAAATCCAATCGGAATTGCTATCTGCTGACCCTCGCCTCCTAGGTCCCATCCCTGCTCATTCTGGTCGTACCGGACGAGTTTTGTCTGGGCGAGTAGCGTTTGCGGCACGCGATCATCCGTTCGTAGACGCTGCACCAGCCGTGGGTTTTGGTGCATATTATCAAGGCCGCCGGTTTGCAGACCCCTGGCCGGTCGAATTCTCCTCCCTCCCGCCTACTTCCGAGTCCTCCGCATTGTTTGAAATTTATCCTGTGGTTGCTGCTGCTGCTGTCTTTTGGGGGTCGGAACGGTCTTAAAAGAAAGTCTTGATTCATTCTGACAACAGGGCCACTGTCGCAATAATGAATAAAGGCCGTTCACGTTCCATCACTAGCATGTCACTCTTCCGCCGTCTCACCTGAGTGTCAATACGCCATCAGTTCACTGTATGTGCAGATTACATTCCCGGTCACCATAACTCAATTCCTGACAGTCTTTCTCATCTCCAATTTCAGAAATTCTTCAGTTCGGCCCCGGAAGCTCACGGGAGGATACCAGATGTTAGACCCAGGCTTTTCCAAACCTAGACAACCATCATGCCTCCATACTCACTCACTGCATTTATGTCCCGTTCCGGATACATCAGCCCTGTCGTAGACATCACTCTATCAGCTCTCTTCTCACTCGCATTCTTCGGATTCCTCCGATGCTCATAATTCACCGTGTCTTCGACTCTGTATATGTCAGGTTTTCCCGCTAACAGTTTTTCTTCTCTTTTATTCAGAATCGGAGCAGCAACCACAGCGGCACAAAAAATGGACTTCCTGACCATTTAATGAAACGCCTGGGTCGCTGGTCATCAGACGCTTTCCAAATGACATTCGTTCTGCCCACAGCTCATTAATCCACTGATGATTATGTAGAAATATCAAACCAAATCTCACATTCTGTTTACAGGGCTGGCAGTCTTTTGGGGGTTTCCCTCTCCACGAGTACGGGACGACTCCTCCCCCTTTTGACACCAAGCCCAAGTTCATTCTTTTCTATCCTTTATCAATAAACTCCTCTCAAATACTATATCGTTGTCTGAGAGTTCATACTACTGAATTGCAGTTTGGTAAAACAGAGATTCGGGAGAAGAACTCTCAGACAACCTCTCTACCTATCGCACCCCTTCCGGTCCCTACAGGTATATAAACACCACCATACCCATCATGCTCAGCATTTCCGGCATCCCACCTCCTCCCCATCTCCACCTTCATCCTCTCTTTTCTAAGGGGGATTCATAATCCTAACTACTATTCCAATTTCTTTCAGCCAAAGGGAGGGGGGGTTTCCCTCTCCACGAGTACGGGACGACTCCTCCCCCTTTTGATGCCAAGCCCAAGTTCATTCTTTTCTATCCATTATCAATAAACTCCTCTCAAAAACTATATCGTTGTCTGAGAGTTCATACTACTGAATTTCTTGTGTACATTCCATTATAAAGAGGTTAATGAATGGCAAAAACAGGGCTTCAGAGCCCTCAATGTAGTTTCAGTTTTAGACTTAAACAGGAAAGTGCAGGCAGGTTCACTTGTGTAGGATTTCTAATCAACTTAGGTGTCAGTCATTGTTCTTGCTTAGGCAATAAAATCATAACCGTCAAGGCAGGAGAGTTTGGCTCTTTCGTTCAAATGTCTATGAAGTGCCAAACCTGTCTGTTTTTAACCGCTTTGTTATGGTGATATTTTATTTGCTTCTTTCCACTCAAAAGGAACAAAGAAGACACAGGTTTTTCTTTGTGATTTTATTCCTTTTTCCTTTCACTCACCACCTGGTACAGTGGCCACTCCTGCCAGGGTAAGATATGAGGTCCATATTAGCAGGAGGAAATAAGTATATTGCTTACCTTTATTGAGTAAGTTGTCTTTAGTCCATTCAATTCTGTTTCCATGGAAGGAGATGAGCTGTTTTGTCCACTCCCTGTTTAATTTGTGGTTCCAGGTGATTTTTTTGACTATGATTCATAATTAAGCAGGCAAGTGTACGCATCTTCAGTAGAACTGAAATGCTGTATTATCTCATCTTAAAACAAGCAGATTAAGCAGGAACAGAGCAAACACAGTAACCCTCTCCCACTCTCCCGTATTAAAAACGCTCAGATGGGCCGTGGAAAATAATTGTTTTACAGCCTTCTAGTGGTAATACATCATCATGCGCAAAGCTTATAGAAAGTGGAGGTAAGATAAGGTACAATATAAACAAGAAAGATGATGGGGTGAGCAGCTATTAACTACAAATAACCAAAAATACTGAGTGTACAGCTGCTTTATGTGTTCCCTCCAGCCTGCTCTCCCATCTTCCGTGAATGCTTATGTTGACTGTGTAGACTTCTCACTGTGAGACACTTTGAGCCACAAATATATGCATGAAGTGTGCTATACTAATAAAAATAATTGCTATTAGTGTGTGTGTGTGTGTGTGTGTGTATAACCAGCCCACTGCTATGTGTGTGTGTATTTTAACCTGCACATCGCTCTGTGTATGTGTGTGTTTGTGTGTGTGTGTATGCGCGCATTTGTTACCTTCGTACTGCTGTGTGTGTACCCTGACTTCTTTCACAACATTTCCAGCTCATGGGAGATGCTTACACTTTTCTGTGCTCTTTAGCTCCACCAGTTCTCATTCATACATCCAGCCCAGCTTTAAAAACACTAATGTGTTAGCCTACATAACTGCAGTGTCACCATTGGGACAGGTTTTATTCCTCACAGGCTGGTGCATAGCCATACTGCTGTGATTTATGAGTGGAACTGGGTGCCAGCTGGCATGGCCACAGTCTGCATACCCAGCGATACCACTGTTGTAACACATTTGGGAAATGTTCCCATTCCCTACACTGGAGGTCATTACTGTTAAGTTCCTCCCTCTAAGCTTCTGAGTAAAACATTAAATTATACATCCTCAAAAATATGTTGTTGACTGTTCATATGACATCAGTAAGAATTAGTGAATAAGATATGTAGAGGAAGCCATGGTTTCCAGAGTTACTTTCAGCACTGCTGCCATGTACCAGATATGTACTTTTATCTCAGCAGTGCAAACTGTAACCTTGTGTATGTCCACCGTAGCCTTATTCTTAATTATATCTATTGAAATATTTCTGAATGTTGAATGAACATTAATAATGTGAATGAAAATAGCCACAGTGTGTGACAGAACTACTTTGTGTAGCACTTATTCCACCTACCAGCCTACAGCTGCTCTGTGTAGCACTAAATCCACCTACCAGCCCACAGCTGCTCTGTACAGCATTAACTCCACCTACCAGCAAACAGCTGCTCTGTGCTGCGCTAACTCCACCTACCAGCACACAGCTGCTCTGTGCAGAACTAAGTCCACTTACCAGCCTACAGCTGCTCTGTACAGCACTAACTACAGCTACCAGAGCACAGCTGCTCTGTGTAGCACTAACTCCACCAACCAGCATACAGCTGCTTTTTGTAGCACTAATTCTACCTACCAGTGCACAGCTTCACTGTGTAGTACTTACTCCACCTACCAGCCTACAGCTGCTCTGTACAACACTAACTACACCAACCAGTGCACAGCTGCTCTGTGTAGCACTAACTCTACCTATCAGCATACAGCTGCTCTGTGCAGCACCAACTCCACCTACCACAACACACAGCTGCTCTGTGCAGCACTAACTCCACCTACCAGAACACACAGCTGCTCTGTGCAGCGCTAACTCTACCTATCAGCATACAGCTGCTCTGTGCAGCACAAACTCCACCTACAAGCATACCTAATGCAGGCCAATATCTGATTGACAATTTTCAGTTAAAACTGAGGCACACCTTATACTGAAATGTGTTTTTTGTAAAAGGCCTGTTAACGGTACACACCCCCCACCCCCCCACACACACACAATTATGTAATTATTTTGTGTCACACTCATGTGATGCTGACACACACCACATTTGTTTAAACCAGAAAGTTCATCTTATTTGACACTTGCCCTTGAGTTTGCACTGAAATATACAATTATGCAACTAGAAAAAATTGTTTTGGACATGCCCTAAATGCACTTGCCCTAAACACCTTAGCTTTTTTACTGCATTGTGTTGTGAAGCTGGTGTGGGGTGAGATGTGTTATTGTATTGTGTTGTGAAGCTGGCCTGGTGACAGATGTGTTATTGTATTGCGTTGTGAAGCTAGCCTGGTGACAGATGTGTTGTTGTGTTGTGAAGCTCGTGTGGGGTGAGATGTGTTATTGTATTGCGTTGTGAAGCTGGCCTGGTGACAGATGTGTTGCTGTGTTGTGAAGCTCGTGTGGGGTGAGATGTGTTATTGTATTGTGTTGTTGTGAAGCTGGCCTGGTGACAGATGTGTTGCTGTGTTGTGAAGCTCGTGTGGGGTGAGATGTGTTATTGTATTGTGCTGTTGTGAAGCTGGCCTGGTGACAGATGTGTTGTTGTGTTGTGAAGCTCGTGTGGGGTGAGATGTGTTATTGTATTGTGTTGTTGTGAAGCTAGCCTGGTGACAGATGTGTTGTTGTGTTGTGAAGCTCGTGTGGGGTGAGATATGGTATTGTATTGTGTTGTGAAGCTGGCCGGTGACAGATATGTTGCTGTGTTGTGAAGCTCGTGTGGGGTGAGATGTGTTATTGTATTGTGTTGTTGTGAAGCTAGCCTGGAGATAGATCCATGGCTCATAGAGGAAGAGAAAACGCAGCATGAACTGCAGGGAAATTAGCAGGGAGAAATCTGAATCTGTGAGAATGGGCTTCAGTATATTACTGAGGGCAAGCTGCCATACATGCTGCCAAAATTAATATTGCAGATAAGGTGATGACTCATTTGTAATTTCACTTCCATTCACACACAGACAATGACTGTAACGCTTATGTTTCCTGTGTATTTTTGCAAATGGTATATGCTAATAATTACCAATATTAGCCCTTGAGAAGGAACTGTTAACCATCATTCTAGATTTATAATCTCCTGGGTGACTGGGCTTGAAATGACACTTCATGCTTCACTGGATAGCATGTATTATTTATTTACATAAAGCATACAACATGCAAGTGCAAAACTGAACAGGTTTAAAGGGTAGTACAAACGTTTTCTACCCTGAGTCTTGAATATGCTTCTGTAACTTTATTTGATCACAGAAGCAGCCTTTTTCTTTCTTCAAAATGACTGTAAGACTACAGTCAATAAAATCACTGTGCAGCACATAGTGGTACCAACAGACAAGATTCTTCACATACTGAATCTCAACATCTCACCGTTTAATCCCCCATTGACATAAACATACTGATGAACACCTCACCACTTCATCCCCAATGATATACACATTCTGATCAACACCTCACCGCTTCATCCCCAATGATATACACATTCTGATCAACACCTCACCGCTTCATCCCCAATGATATACACATTCTGATCAACACCTCACCACTTCATCCCCGATGATAAACACATTCTGATCAACACCTCACCACTTCATCCCCGATGATAAACACATTCTGATTAACACCTCACCACTTCCTCACCGATGATATACACATTCTGATTAACACCTCACCACTTCATCCCCGATGATATACACATTCTGATTAACACCTCACCACTTCATCCCCGATGATATACACATTCTGATTAACACCTCACCACTTCATTCCCGATGATATACACATTCTGATTAACACCTCACCACTTCATCCCCGATGATATACACATTCTGATTAACACCTCACCACTTCCTACCCAATGATATAATCATACTGATTAACACCTCATCACTTCATCCCCCACACCAAACAGTAATCACAGTGAGATGATGTGGCACATGAACTTGCCTTGCCATTGCATGGAACCACTGAGAGTAATTAGTGCACAATTTTAACTGGAAATTCAGCTGAATACAATTGTGAGAGATAGAAGGCTTAGGTTTTGAGTCTGGGAGCTGATAAGGAAGTATGTAAATGGCACACTGTAATTTAGGACTGATGCTATGAGAATTAAGATGAAATGAATGTCTCTCATTGCAAGGCTGCGACAGCCCTATTTCAGTTTGGGAGGAAAGCCCAGTTAGATAACTGACAATTACATTTGAGCAAAAAAAGTTGCACAAAATGTTATGGTAGGGTTGGATGTATAATGAATGTAAAATGTCTTCTGCTGCCCTTTGGAAATTTTTCTGACTCCTGTGTTAGAGGGATGCACTCCATTGATTGTGCTAACCTTGCTTACACTTTGACTCTATCAGTACTGTTGCCTACATGTTTAATTGCTTTTTCCTGAATAGCGTTCTGGCTGATGTTCACAGAAAAGGCTGTTGAAGGATCGGTTTATACAAGATTCAATTTCAACACAGTGTAGTCCCCACAGTCTTAATAAACTCCAAAAAAATGTATACATTCATTCAAATTGCAGGATTGTTCCCCTGGGCGCAAGTGTCTCCTGGTAACAGGTATTGACTTGCTAAAGCTGATGCAGTGAGACAAAGCTGAATTTATAAAGCATTTTTCGAAATGGTTTCTAGCAACTTCACGGTCCCGGCCCTCAACTATCTCTCTCTTCGCTGAATCTCTGCTGCCTTCTTCTGCCCCTTCGCTTACACATGTCCTCCCGACTACAACCTCCACCTTCATGTCCACACTCCATTTACTGGGTTTTTCCACCCTCCCTCACACCACAAAAAAACCTTGGGGTCTGGGGCTCGGTGAGTTAACAGAATCATGCTGCTTTGTCGCACTAATTTAGTTCTATTCAGGTGTGATTGTTTTCTGGGTTTTAACAGTTAGTTACGTTTTCTGTCACGCATTACATGTCTGTCTATCTTAGCTGTCCTGCTATACTGCCTGTTGAACTGCTACGGTTCTATTCAGCTGTGATTGTTGTCCAAGTTTTTTAAACCGGTTGTTATGTGTTCTTCTATGTATTGCAAGTTTGATGTTTCTATCCCTATCTGCAAAGTTCGTACAGCGCATTACAAATCGGAATGGCTCAGCTTCCTTGTGTGAGCATATTCTGTCACGTTTTTAAAGTGTACAGTTTCTACCTCTATGAGATCTGTAAGTCATTTTATACATTGGAGCGGCTCAGCTTCTCATGCCCATGTTTAATTTTATCAATACTTTTCTTGGTACTGCTTATGCTATGCAGTGAGTAATTTTAGCTTGGCCTCCCTGTCTTGCCACTTGTCGAATCACTGCAGCCTACTGACCTACTGCTGTTATGTTTAGCTGTGATTGTTGTCTAGGTTTTTTATGTTTTAGGGACATGTTTGTCCCATTTTCTGTCAAGTTTTAAAGTATACTGCCCCGACAAGATCTGTACCGCATATTATAAACTTGGAGCGGCTCAGCTTCCGTGCTTTAATGTCAAGTGTTGCTGGTACTTTGCTTGATACTATTTATGCAATCCGTAGTCAGATCTTAATTGCCGCGATCATGTGTTGGACCGTCATTCTTTTCCATTAAGCGTCAGGCACCATTCGTCTGGTTTCATGACCCAAGTGCACTATCCTATCTGCGTATTCATCGCTGTGATCTTTTGCCTATTTATAGCTACGCACCATAGTAAGCCTGCCGTGCCATCCAAATGCAGATGGCACCCAAACAAGCCGGTTTCTGCTCAAGGTTTCTTCCTTCATATAGGGAGTTTTTCCTTGCCACTGTCGCCATTAGCTTGCTCTTTGGGTCTCAGGCTTGGGTTCTACCACGCAGCTATTTGTATCAAGACATAACATAACACAATAGCATAGGGTGGCCCTTCCTCAACTGCCTCATCTTTGCTCACTCCACAGCCTCCTGCCCTGCCTCCCTCCTCTCTCCCTGGCACACACGTCGAAACACTCTCACGCGTATCTGCATGAGCAGGTACATGCTCTGTTAATCCTGTCCCTCCTTTGTCCTGTCTCCTTGCTACCAAAAAAAAAATCGGACATGTTACTGTACCATTGTGACATTGTGATGTTGTGACTTCCCTTGTTAGCCTGGCATCTGAACAAGGAAGCTTTGGTGTGTATATGTATGTAATTTTTCTTATTTTGTCCCCTCACACGCCAGGCTGGAGCAGGCAGACCCCACCTGGTATCTTCGGTATCAGATGTCCTGCCATTGCATGCTTCCGAGGGGTAGGCAATGAGGTTGTCTCCTCCCGCTGCTGCCGTCATCTAAGCCGGAGCCAGCAGGCACTCGGCGACCTGCCCTTGCACGCTCCCAGGAAATCAGCCCCCCTGGAGGCCACCGCCCTTGCTGGTGTTGGTGGGCCCCTCCTGGAGCCTTCAGTGCCAGGAATCCCATTACTGCATGCTCACAGGGCAACGGCTCTGTGGCCCCCTTCTTCCCCCCAGCCACCACCCTTGCTGGAGCTGGCGGGCTCCAGCCAGTGCCTTCGGTGCTCTCTGACCTGAAAAATATAGCTGTTGTCCCTTTTCAGGCATCTGAACTTTGCCATACTGCCCCAAGGTTGGTTGTTCGTTTCCTATCTGCTGACCTTTGCCTCCTTTTTCCCATCCCTGCTTGATCCGGTTGAACTGGACGAGTATTGTTTGGGCGAGTTGCGTTTGTGGCATTTGTGGCGTTCCTCCGGTGTTGGGACAGCCTCTCTTTTTTCTACGATGATAGCCTGTCCTCCGCTGCTGATCTCCATCTGTTCACGGACGCTGCGCCAACCGTGGGCTTTGATGCCTATTATCGAGGCCACTGGTTTGCAGCCCCCTGGCCGGCAAAATTCTCCTACTTAATTCTGAGTCCTCCGCATTGTTTGAAATGTATCCTGTGGTCGCAGCAGCTGTCCTTTAGGTTCGGAAAGGACTAAAAAGAAAATCTTGATCCATTCAGATAACAGGGCTACCGTCGCAATAATAAATAAAGGCCGTTCATGATCTAACACTATCGTGTCACTCCTCAATCAGAAGTCAGACCCTGGCGTTTCCAAACCAAGACAACCCCATCACTCTTCCCATACTCACCCACTGCATTAATCTCCTCTGTTCTGGATACATCAACCCTCATGTAGACATCACTCTGTCAGCCCTCTTCTCACTCACATTCTTCTGATTCCTCTGATGTTCAGTATAACCCCTGTATCTAGATGTGATCTGTGTCTGGTTCATGACTATCGCCATATTTCCACCAGGTCCTGAGGGGGATCCAGGATTGCGAGAATATGCCAGAGAGTTGAAGTTGCCAAGCCGTTACTGATCAGAGCTTTTCCTCTAGAACAGTCATTCTCAACCTTGGGGTCCCGATCCCAACTGGGGTCGCGAGATGATTTCTAGGGGTCGCCAAATCATTTTGGAAAAATAGAAATGTGCAATATTAATATTAAATTACATAATTTCAAACAGGGAGTTGTTTTAGTTGTTTTCTGCTTCATTGTTTGTCCCAAATTCATTGTAGCCTATCAACGGCATTTGTATGATCTGAACTGTGCACGTGAGATTGTGGTCAGTGAGACACAGCGTAAAATAAACGAAGAAAAAGAAAAAAAAAACCTGGCGAGAGTTTACCCGAAACAACATCATTTAGTACATTTTTATAACCTTAAGTTTAGGTTATAAAAATGTACTAAATGACGTTGTTTCAGGTAAACTGTGGACATTTCCACTTCAGGACACTTGGATTGTAGCGGATGAACAGTATGGAGGAATATTACAAAGTTTTTGTGTACTTTTATGGACCTTTTCTTCTCGGGTGCAATTGATGCTTGTTATGAGGATTTTCGGTGCAGGACGAAACCCTCGGGTCTCCGATAATGACAGAATTTCATTTTTTGGTGAACTAAAATGGTGAAAAAAAGATTTGAAATAGAACTAGAAGTTTTTGTTAATTATCTTCTTTTTCAGAGGGGAGGGGTCGCGGACAGCAGTGCATGTTAAATTGGGGGTCGCTACTCAAAAAGGTTGAGAACCACTGCTCTAGAAGATAGCTGGGGTGGAGACTATTTCAATCTAGACAACTTGGCACACACCTTCTCCAGTAACACCTCCCTATTCCTTTTCACAAAATCGTCCATGCCTAAAAAAACACCCAAAAACGTCATGCTTCCCCTACCCCACTGCACATTTCCAGGAAGGGCTGGCAGCCTTGGCCCACTCTCCCCCCAACTTGACCCCCACCACAGTGCCCCACACTTACTCCAATTTACTTGTGCCAATGACACTCTCTCATACAACAATAAAGCTCTGCTAAGAGCCACAATGTCCTGCTGTCCCCCAATAATAAAATTTGTGACCCGACGCAAGCAAACCCTCCACATTTCAGCCACGTCGATTTTACAGGAGAGCACAAAAACAGTGGGCGGCCAGTATTTTGTCAAAAATGAGATACTGGTGGATTTGAATTCCTGAAGTGCTTATGTATCACCTCCCTTTTTGTTGAAACTGAAAATAACTTGTAAGTATGAAAAATTTAATGAAATATCAAGACAAGTTGGTCCTCCAATAACTTACAATGGAGAACGCGTCATCAGCTCAGCATTATATTGTACTATCAAGCCAAGCGATCGCGTATCATATGGGTTCGTCTTCTGATACAGTTATGCAGCTTAAGATCTCCCGGTCACATTAGCTCTGATGTCAATTTACAATACTAAACAATTTTGATTAAAAAGTAACTGAAATAATGCTTGATTTATGAATAAAACCGGTGTTTTCTCTTTCTATGGTGTGTAGTTCAGCTTGCTTTTCTTCTTCTAGTGCTGAACGTTCATTGGTTCACACCAATGTGCTGTTTGCCAAGTTTGTCACTTACTTGTTTGTTTACTTTTTTGGCAAAGTTTATTTGCGTGTTGTTAGAATAAAGGACTACAATAAGAGTGGCAGCAGCTTTAAAACATATTAATTAACTGAATCTCTCCGGTGCAAGAGACAGAACTCAGTGGGAAGAACTGGTGAGAGATTACTTTCTTGAGGTGGAGGAGGATAACATGCACCTTGTGCTGTCAGACTTGGAAGATGAGGACAGATGAAGAAATCATTCCCGAATTGCATGAAAGTACTGTATGTGAAAGAGGTCATGAAGCGGATTTTAAAGAACTGACAGATGATGATGATGCAACTTTCTGTTGTTATTAACGAAGCCGAAGATACAATGCAGTTAGTTGAGGTTACTGACTCTGACTGTGACCAACAACTTACAGAAATTCTCAATTTCACCTGCGGTTGCAGTCGAAGGCGAAAAGAAAACTCAAAGCTCGGCCAGGAGTCCGGTACAAACAAACTGCCTCATGAACGCATCTATGAGCTACGCTACATGGTAAGTGCGTTGTCACAGCTGGAAAAGGACATGTTCACTGCACATCAGCATAGTTAGTCCTTCACCAGTAAAAATGTAAATAAATCCCCACACCACTCCCAAGAGCAATTGGAAGGATTCTCAGCCGTCATCAGCCATTAGTCCTCCAGCTTTTCAGATGCAATTGCAGCTTTTTTGGTCAGAGCTGAGTAGGTGAGAATGAGAGCAATGCCACTTTGATCACACATTAATACTGTCTTTAATAACAAATAAGGCAGAGCAACTGTTAATGTACCGAAGTCACAGAATGATTGAGAGACATGCAAAGATAGGCTGAGAATGAGAAGAGTAAAAAGAAGTATTACAATTTACCACAAAATTAGTGTTTTAATTTGAATTATGTTTTTTCATATTTTATATAAATGTATGATTTTTTTTTTAAAACTGCAAATTCAAAATGACCTTACTAATTGATTAAATCACTATCCTAATCTAACCATTATAAGCATTAATTCCTTTTCTGAAAGTGATTTTTGTGCTGAGAATGTATGCAAAAATGAAAAAGGCTGTTTTCTCAGAACTGCAGTTTGCAGGGTATAATGTTCTATTGAACATCTCGGCCAAAGTATTTTTTCATGGCAAGTGATACCTCATTTTGTAGCTCTGAATTTGTACTTTAGTATCATGTGATAAAATAAAAATGTGAATTTTGCGAATGTGCCCCTCAATTATACGTTCGGTCACTAATTTGATATGAGCCTCTTGCATCTCTGAGGAGGAACCTTGACCCACTCTTTTTTGCAGAACTGTTTTAACTCTGACAAATTTTTAGTTCTTCAAGCATGAATTGTCAGTATGCTTGCTGTGTTTTGGTTGTTGTTTTCCTTCCATGTTTGTCCTGTTTTGTGCCAAGTGCTTTGGTTTACTTTTTCCCTCTTGTGGTTGTTCCGCCCTATCTCTCCACTTGTTTGTTTTATTGTTGATTGATTGTTACCTGATTACCTGCTGTCTCACCTGTTAGTTAGCCCAATTGTTCCCCGTTTCTCTAGTTTATATTTTATCTTCTCTTGTTTATACTTCATTAACCTGCCTGTTCATTTCAACCCTGCTTTTTGTATTGTGTTTTTGCATCACTGCCTTGTTATCCTGTTTTCTGACTTTTGCCTGTTATCTCCTGTTTTCATCTGTGGTTTGCAATTCTGTTTTTTTTTTTTTTTTTTGCTGTGTCTTCCTGGTTTTGACTTTTTGCCTCCTTTTTGACCCTGATTTTTGGATTTCTGGCTTGGCTGTTATAAACTTCCATTCATTCTACTCATGTCTGCATTTGAGTCCCCATCAACTGACATGAACTGCTCTTTTTAGGTCCTACCACAGCATCTCTATTGGTTTCAAGTCATGATTTTGATTAGGCCACTATAACACTCTAATTTAGCCTATTTTCAACAATTCAGATATGGAATTGCTTGGATCATGCTTAGGATCATTGTCCTGCTACATTACCCAATTATATCTCAGCTTCAGCTTACGCACAGATTTTCAGACTTTCTCCTTAACATTCTTCTGGTACACATCAGAATTCAGAGTTCATGCTTCCTTCAATGATTACAAGTTGTATAGGTCCCGATGCAGCAAATCATCCTCATGCCATCACTCTCATATCACTGCCACTGCCATGTTGCAATGTAGGTATGAAATTCTTACAGTGAAATGCTGTTTTTGCTTTACACCTGTGTAGGGATTTGTTATAGTATTCCTCGCACAGGACACCAAAAGTGTAAAGAATTATCTAAACCTCACGTGTGGCACCAGTTACGCAAGACTTTATTATTATATTCCCCACAACAAAGGGCGTCACTTACGTGGTGGAAATTCTATAACATTATTCTACGAATAATGGTGCAACTGCGGTTAATCAGTCTCATATATCAGTCTCATAAAATATATCAGTCTCGTTATATAGCTATAAATACGTAATTCCAACTAATAATTAAATTAATAATTATCATCAAAATTACAATATCAATAACTATTCATAATCAAATCACAACACTATTGGTTCAGTTTTACCTGAATTAATAACGTTAATGATTGATAAAAGTGAAGGCATTCGGAGTTCTTCAGAGTTGCAGAGGTCGGCAAACATTCAATATTTATGCAACATTAACAAACACACAACCTTGGAATATAACAAAGTTTATTGAACACATGTACTAAACGGCAAAGCACGATTTATTACAATGTAACAATAAACGATGTGTGTGTGTGTGTGTGTGTGTGTGTATGTGCATATGGTTCAGGAATGTATAGGGCGTTGGCTCGTGTGTAGTGGTAGGAATGTTCTCCTACATGTGGGGGTCGCGCAGCCTTGGGTGTGTGCGCGCGATACACTCGTGTTCATGGAGAACAAAAGGAGAGAGATGGTGGGAGTTTTGAAACTTAGCTGAAGCTAAGCGTTTCAGGAAAATGGCGCATGCAATGTGGAAAAATGGATGTAATCGTGCAGATCATTAATGCCGGGTTGTCGTAAGTTAGTAGCTAAATAGATCACATGCAAAACCTAGTTTGTAGTGAGATATTTGCTTGCTAACGCTGCGCGGCGCCTGGCTAGGAGCCAGCTAAACAATGATCAAACACAAGAATGATTACAGATATGAAAAATAAATAACACAGTTAATTACATTTAGTTATGAAATAACAATATGTGCCTAAGCTATGTTATCTATCTGTGCCCAGTGTTACAGCCTTACTGTTGGGGGTTTTCTCCGTTGGTTAGACGGGTCCAGTGCGTTTCTTTGTTTCAGTCTCTGGTTTCCCAGGGCGCAGAGTTGGTTGCTCGCTCGCTCGTCCTCTCTGGGGTCCGATGCCGTCGTTCACGTAGCTGGATCCTTTTTGCAGGCTGCTGGCCTCTTGGGACGTACAGGTCTTCGCTCTGCTGGATTCCGGGGGTTGCTGCGTGGCTCTCTGCGGCAGGGTTCCACTCGTCTCGTCGCTTCTTGGCTGTGCGTCTCTGTTCCCTGTAGTTGACCACCGGGGTTCGAAGCTACCTTTTAGGCTGCATTGAGCGGACCTATTTAACCGGGGAAGTTATTGCACATAAGGCAGACGAGGGACAGAATTCCTTGGCATGCGGTGTGCATGCCAGGCCCAGATTAGAGAGTTTTATGCGTGCGTCCAGCACGCGTGGTGCGAGCGTGGATAGAGTCTGAGAGAGTGACTCTGAGAGAGTCTGGGGAGAGAGTGCAGAGCGAGTGCGTGGGGAGAGAGAGCGCGTGGGGAGAGAGAGTTGCGTGGGGAGCGAGCGGGGGAGAGAGTGAGATTTCTGGAGTGTTGGTCCTTTTTATTACCTACGTTTTATGGCTTTTAACGTAGTTACGCTTTGAGTTAGTTATCTCTGGAATTTGGCTGTGGAACTTTGGGAAACGCAGTTCAGTAGTCCCTACACCTGAGAAAGGAGGACCTAAGCACTGGGAACTCCTTTGATAATGGCATTGTGTGCCTGTAGAAACTTCGAGGTGGCTATTTCTTTCTGCTGGTAAGGTTCAATATAAATGCTATTTACACTCAACAGGTTTGCTTTCAGTCAAATCTGGCTGTGTTCAATCACCTGAATCTAATTTTCAATGACATTTTTTTGTTTCAAAACTGAAAGGGAAATGACTTTTTCACAGGGGCAATATGGGTAATTGATGACTCTCAAATGAATGAAATAATGACCTAAAAACTATGCTTTATGTTTGCTTTGGTCTCCCACATCTAATACATTTTGTTTGATTATCTGAAATCATTCAGTGAGAGAAATATGCAGTAAAAGAGGAAATAAGAAGGAGGCAAATGCTTTTTCACAGCACAGTATTTTTCAAATCAGAAAAAAGTATTGTTTGTATGCATGAGGAGTCTGTTAAATTAGATTATTAATTGGCTGAGGTGACTGCTGTGTGGTTTTTGAGGAACTTGACACAAACTGAACCTGAAAAATTTAAATATTTGGTGGAACCCTGGTGTTACCTTGTTTGACAAGAATGTATCCTGGACTAGACTTCATGGCTAGAATTTAATTTGAATGCAGCTCTGTCTTTGTCTTATTTTAAATATTACAGTGTGGTGATCAGGGCTGTAACTAGGGTTATACTTGATGGATCTGTGTAGAAGGACTTGCTATGATCAACTGTGCCTCGATAAACAACTAGTAACTATAGTAAAGAAGAGATTTTGCTGAAAGCAAAGATAATCTCCTGGGTTCAAAAGCAGCCTCTTTTCATTTAATCACACACAAAATGCCAAGGACATGACATTTGTGTGCTCAATGGTAGTTACAGACATAGTTAGACACATTGTTTGCATTTTCATCAATGTTTATGTCTGAAATGCAAGAATCAATTATATTATTCAAAGGAGAGCTCATCAATTATTTATATTTTAATTTTACAACATTTTAATACTGCTCAGATATTGCCATTTTTTTAAGAATGTACAACTTATTAAACGATTACTGTTAAATGTTATAAAAGTAACAGTTAAAACTGATTGGTTGCAGTTAAACAGTAAAACATATGAAACACAGATGCCTTCAATGTACAGATTTGAAAATCTACCTCTCTTAACTACCACTACCTAATAAATAAGAAAAAGGTCCAGTTATATGACCACCTTGTGGTGATTGGGAACCCTTCACCTCTTTAAGGTCCCTGGTCACATATCAAGAGACAGCTTCACATAGATGCAATCAGAGTTATCCTCTTTCAGAGCTTCCATCAGGAGGATACAGCATCCCTGCAGGAGTGGCTCCCACATGCATTAGCATTTACAGTTGGGACTTAAGGGCTTCCTCTTTAGCCTCAGGTCAGGCAAGGAATCGGTGCGGTCACTGAATCTGTAAATTACATGCATGGTTTCCCAGGAACAGACACTAAGGGCATTGCAAGAAAACATAACTCTGGGAAAGTCTGTTGTTGGAGTTTTTAAGCATTTACAAATTAACCTTAATTTATCATTGAGTATGAACAAAATAATTATCTTTGAGATTAATGTGTAATTGTAGAAACCTTTGAAAAGTTGCATGAATCTCCAGCTTGATAAATCTGAAGAGCAAAAAGAGCAAAGGGGTCCACATATCCAGGCTCTCATCTGGAGGTGTACCTTAGGTTGAAGTCACATGACTGTGAGAATCAAACCAGCTGATCCCCTGTTTGTACTCCACTGCAGAGTGGAGCAGAGGGCCCACAATCACCTGCTGATATTTTATTGTGCTCTCCTAAGCACACCTATTCCCCTCTAATGCTTACTATGTAAAACCCTGAAATAGGTGCTAACATAAGAAAGCAGAATACTTTAATAGCTTAATACCTATGGGGAGTGCAGTGCTTCAGGTGCCCTCTACAATGGTTAAAGCACAATACTGGTGTTCAATCCCAGTACCGAGTATATGAGAGCATGAGAGTCCTGTATGACAGTGTTCCTTTAGTTGCTCAGCACTAATGTTCTAATACAGGACATGTTCATTTCATTTCTCTCACTTATGTTCAAACACAGAACAGTGTTCCTTTCACTGCTTTGAGCTAATATATAATACAGAAAAGCATTCCTTTTCCTGCTGAATCAATACCAGGAAAGTTATACTATCATCACTGTAGGAAGGTGCTGGTAATTTCTCTGTGGGCAGCTTTCATTTGGTGCTTGAGATAGTACAGTAAAACAGTATTCTGCTTTCTTATGTTAGCACCTATTTCAGAGTTTTACATAGTAAGCATTAGAGGGGAATAGGTGTGCTTTTCAGAGGAGAGCACAATAAAATATCAACAGGTGATTGTGGGCCCTCTGCTCCACTCTGCAGTGGAGTACAAACAGGGGATCAGCTGGTTTGATTCTCACAGTCAAGTAACTTCAACCTAAGGTACACCTCCAGATGAGAGCCTGGATATGTGGAACCCTTTGCTCTTTATTCCACAGTAGACGACCTGTCTGGCCATCCAGGGCCATGCATGATACAACCCAGCCCCCCCAGGACTGAACCAGTGACAACCCCTTAACTGTGAAACCACACAGCCCCCAGGGACTGAACCAGTGATAAATCCTTCATTGTGAAACCACACAGCCCCCAGGGACTGAACCAGTGATATATCCTTCATTGGGAAACCACACAGCCTCCAGCGACTGCACCAGTGATAAATCCTTCATTGGGAAACCACACAGCCCCCAGCGACTGCACCAGTGATGAATCCTTCATTGTGAAACCACACAGCCCCCAGAGACTGCACCAGTGATAAATCCTTCATTGTGAAACCACACAGCCCCCAGGGACTGAACCAGTGATAAACCCTTCACTTTGAAACCACAAAGCTCCCCATGGACGGAACCAGTGACAAACCCTTCACTGTGAAACCACTCAGCCCCCCTGGGACACAACCAGTGATAAACTCTTCACTGTGAAACCACACAGCCCCCCAGGGAAGAGCTCGTACAAAATCCCTACTGTGGAATGATACAAGCTCAGATATTTCCCTCTTTATATACAGAGAGATGTGCCAGCTTTAATATAGCCTTAACATCTCCAGGAATGGCTGAGTCTCTCAGCATGGACCCAACAATGCCCTGATTCTGTTACATCAGAAATGATTGTTCCTGTACCACTTTTCACAGAAGACCTTCCACTGGGTCTGTTCACCTGTACACTGCTGTCTTAATGTACTGTCTGAGGGCCCTCCCAGTATGACCAGCATGCTTGAGAGGAAGAACATTTGTCTGATTTCCTTGTGCTAACCAGTGAGAATGTGCACAGAGGCATGTGAGCTTGTGTGAGCAGGGCAGGCTGCTTGCTGCTTGTATTAGAGCACGGCAGCCCTGTAGTCAGAGCTGTGTAAATAAGTATGGATTTGACACACAGCACTGAGTGAACAGAAGAAAGAATAATAATTATCCTTTAATGACAACAGCAGAACTCCTGCTGTGCCTGCTGGTGTAAACTCAGCCCCCTCCTGAAGAGTGCCAGGGTTGGCACTGCTGGCTTGATGGGGACTGGTAATTACTAACTGCAGTCCCAGCTCAATTCTCACCCCTGTGGCATGGGTCCAGGGAAGAGTACAGACCAAAAGGGCATTTGGATCAAGATAAAGTGTGTTTGATGGACAGACATTTTCCTCCCTCTCTCAGTTTTTCTGTCACAGGATTTGCCTCAAACCAAAACAAACTACTTATACTTGATGTCAACCGCTGGACCTGTACTTATACACCAACAATTTTTTATTGCAATCAGTGTATTTTGTGTCCATTATATTAATTATTAATGTCAGAATTTGAAGGTAAGGAATTAGTAAGTATTATCCATACACTTATCCATACTCTCTTATGCTGTTACTGAGTGGCATAAACACTACAGTTGACTGATGTGTGGTTTGTATCAGTCACATGTAACATCAATAGTTATTTTAGAAAGATCTTTCATGACTGAACAGTAATATTACTATTCTTAACAATAATTGCACAATAATGTATCATTGACAACAAAATAAATATTTTTGTCAAAAAAGGATTTGTAATTGAACATAAAATGTTTACTATTGTTTCAGATTATCAATTACGTTCACTAATGGCTCCTTCTGGGATTACAGACCGCAGACTGGCCATCCCCTCACAGGGACATGCCCAATGTGATACAGACCTCACAGAGACATGCCTGGGGCAATACAGACCTCACTGAGACATGTCCAGGGCAATACAGACCTCACAGAGACATGCCTGGGGCGATACAGACCTCACAGGGACATGACCAGGGTGATACAGACCTCACAGGGACATGACCAGGGTGATACAGACCTCACAGGGACATGACCAGGGTAATACATACCTCACAGGGACATGCCCAGGCCAATACAGACCTCACAGGGGCATGCCCAGAGTGATATAGACCTCACAGAGACATGCCCAGGGTAACACAGGCCACAAAGAGACATGCCCAGCGTAACACAGATCTCACAGAGACTTACCGTGAGTGATACAGACATCACAGGGACATGCCCAGGGTAATATAGACCTCACAGGGACATGCCCAAGGTGATACAGACCAAACAGAAACATGCCCAGGGTGATAAAGACCTCATAGAGTCATGCCCAGGGCAATACAGACCTCACAGGGACATGTTCAGTGTGATATAGACATCACAGAGACCTGCCCAGGGCAATACAGACCCCACAGGGACATGCCCAGGGTGATTTAGACCTCACAGGGACATTTATTTACCATTAATCAATATAACTAACAGCTCTATAAATCTGAATGTAATTTCTGTCATGTAACAGTTTATCTGATAGTGATTGGCAAAGCTATTATTATGGCACACTTTACATTTATGATACTGTTGTGGTCACAGACATCAAGGACTTGCTAGTGTAGTCATCTGACTAATCATTCCTACATGTAAGCCAAACAAAAGGTAACCATGTACATTACATATTACATTATAGGCATTTAGCAGACGCTCTTATCCAAAGCAACTTACAACACAAAGGGTATTTTTTTCGGGAAGAGGGTGTTAAAGTGCTGGGGGGGGGGGGGGGGGTTTAAAAGTCCCAAGTGCCAGGAGGGTTAGCATGGACTAAACCCTGTGGATGACCTACTGAAGAAACAAAATGAAAAACCATTAGCAATATAAACAGAAATCCTAAGACAACAAAATTAGGTCACTATGTGGTGACTAGGTCACTAATTACACTAATCACTAAAGTAAAAATAATGGCTAAAAGGGGGAGCTAGGGAGGGAAGGAGAGGTACGACCTGAAGAGGTGGGTCTTCATTCTGCGCTTGAAGGTGGACAGACTATCTTCTGCTCTGACCTCTTTAGGAAGTTCATTTCACCAGCGGGGAGCCAGAACAGGCAGCAGACATGACCAGGAAGTGCAGGCACACAGAGGAGGGGGCACCAGGCGCGCAAAGACACAGACCGGAGCGAATGGGAAGGGATGTAGGGTCTGCTGATTACTTGAAGATAGGACAGGGCCGTCCCCTTGACAGCCTGAGAGGCAAGCACCTATGTTTTGAATCTGATGCGTGCAGAGATAGGTAGGCAGTGGAGGTTGGCAAGGAGTGGAGTGGTGTGGGAGCGTCTCGGAAGGTTGAAGACGAGCAGCAGTGTTCTGGATGAGCCGCAAGGGTTTGATGGTAGATGCTGGAAGGGCAGCAAAGAAGGAGTTGCATTAGTGTAGGCGGGAGAGTACCGATGCTTGGACTAGCAGGAATAGGTGGTGAGAAAATTACGGATGCTGCTGATGTTATACAGGAAGAATCTGCACACTCAGCTCATTACTGCGATGTTCTCGGAGAGGGTCAGTTTGTTGTCGAATACCACTCTGAGGTTCTTGATGCAGGGTGATGGTGACAGGATGGTGTCACCCTGGGAGATAGGTTCAGCAGGAGAGAGGATGGAGTGAAGAGGATGGAAAGAAGAGGAAAGCAAAGATCTGAGCAGAGATCTGTGAGTCAGAGGGAGGGAATGAGAAAAAGAGTTGGGTGTCATCTGCATTAAAATGGTAGGACAAGTCATAGGCAGAGATGACAGGTCGAAGAGAACAGGTATAAAAAGAGAAGAGAAGTGGGCCAGGGACAGAGCCCTGGGGGACTCCTGTAGCAAGCGGATGGGGAGCCGATACTTCACCACCCCAGGCAACCTGTAAGGAGCAACCAGAGAGATAGGACTCAATCCAGCCAAGGGCAGTGCTACGGATCCCCATTGTAGTCAAGGAGGACAGGAGGATGGAGTGGTCCACTGTGTCAAAGGCAGCCAATAAGTCCAGGAGGATCAGGACAGAGGAAAGGGAGGCTGCCCATGCAGTGTGAAGAGATTCACTGACCAAGAGAGGACAGTCTCAGATGAATGGCTGGGTCTGAAGCCAGGGTGGTGGGGGTCCAGCAGATTATTCTGAGAAAAGAAGAGAGAGAGTTGTTTCAAGGCAGCACGCTCTAGAGTTTTGGATAGGAAGGGGAGTAGGGATACAGGGCAGTAGTTATGGATGACAGAGGGGTCCATGGTGGGTTTCTTCAATAGCAGGGTGATGTAAGCCTGCTTGAAGGAAGAGGGGAAGCAACCAGTGGATGGGGAGGAGGTACAAGGTGGGTGGTGAAAGGGAGGGTGGCTGGGGTGATAGACTGGAAGAGTGATGAAGGAATGGGATCATGAGCATAGCTGGCAGGACGGTAGGGAGGAGAAGCTTGGAGACCTCAGTGTCAGTAAGAGGGGAGAAAGTGGAGAAGGACAAAGAAATTGTGGGGGGGAGGAGGGAGAAGGGGGAGAGGGAGACAAAAAGGTGTTGCAGATGTCTGTAATCTTACCATCAAAGTAAGATGCAAAGTCATCCACAGTGAAGAAGGAATGAGATAAGAGAGACGTGGGGCTGAGGAGAGAGGAGAGAAGGGAGAACAGCTTACAAATACAAATGTATTTGATAATTGTGATAATTTATAAAACTAACAATTAGCTTGCAAGTCAGCTAATGCTAGTTTTGCTAGAAATAGCAAAGAAACACCAATAACATAAGTCTAGACAGTACATACCACTAATACATTTTTTCCTTTATACACTGGGAACTTTCAGTTTTATGATGAAAGTGAAACGCAACATTGGTACCATTGCCTACTGACTGCCTGTCAAATGAAGGTGTACACAATGCAAAATAATGCTTTCATTGCTAAATAAAAATGCCTGTGGTGTGAGTGTTGTTTGTAAGCTGTCAGCCAGCTATTCAGCCTAAACATTTAAGTTTAGTGATACATAGCGTTAGTGTTCAGCAAGCTCACATAACAGTTGACACAGAAATTGGTCCCTAGTGCTCAACATAGCCTGATGAGCTGTGGTACTTGGAATTTTCAGGGTATTTTACCAAAGTATTCAATTCTCTTTCCACTATTATTTTCAGCTAGCTGATACTTTAAATCAGTTATGTATCAGTCAATGATGAAACAGCTAGCTAGCTAATAGTATCTTATTTGTTATCAGCAAAGTAAGTAGCTAGGTAAGGTCATATATGAAAATGTCCAACATACTCAAAAAGAATGCTGTTGAGTAGTACAAAGAATTTGATTTCAAAGCTGGCATGCAGGTCATAGTCTAGAAGTAGGCAGAACTAGCACACCATCAGATCCATGTCTCAGTAAAAGCCATGTCTCAGTAAAAGCAATCTAACATGTTCAGAAATGACATTATGCCATAAAACATAACACACAATTAAAATGCATAATTCCTTGATTCACATTCGCACTGTTATGTTATTCTCATCTACCTGAGTAGGCATGAAGTCTAGCTACCACCCCTGCAGAGAAATGACTTCTTACGTCCCTGTCTGTCTCAGACTCCCTCCTCACTTAAATTTGTCATTTTATGCTCTACAGAACACAGGCTACAAAATCTCATCTTTGCTCTTTCTAAAAGTGTGCCGATAGCCCATTATGCTAAATGAGCCATTTTATGTGAAGTGCAGTCATACTAAAAAGATCATCACCTTAAAAATATTTTTTGTATCTTTCCTGGGTCCTGGTTGTCATGTCACCAGCATTCCCCTGGAGGGCAGATCTATTAAGGCATTTGATTGGTAACACTCTGCAGAACAGGCAGATCTATCATAATTCAGTGGCTTTATTAGAGGACCAAGAATGCACTTACATTTCCAAAGCGCATTGTAACAAAGCAAAACTAACAAATGTACCATAACAAAATGAATTAAAACAAATGAGACATTGTAAAGAACATTCTATTCCTGTGAGATATACACACAGAGCCACCCTTTGGATCATAATCTGAGTTTATTTGTTGTTTTGTCCTACTTACTGTCCCCCCAGTTTGTGCATGTTTTTGCATCATTTCAGATGTGACGCAGATATCCTGTTTGTGAATTTATGAGGGAAATGTAAGGGCATTACTGTTCCAACTAATTTAGCAAAGTCACGCAACACCACTCTCCACTTCTGTTTTATTTGTATTTCTTCATGTAAAATTAGGAAGTAAGTTCAATTGTTCTCTTCCTATTATGTGGTTGAATTGCCTGTGTGTGTGTGTGAGAGAGAGAGGTGGTGGTGGGGGGGGGGGGGGGGGGGGGGGGGGCTCGGTCATCACATTGATGAGAGGGGGGTGGATAAGTTATTTAGGGGAATTTCAACACTGCACTGCCTTTTCTACATAATACAGTATATGGTTGATATTGGCATAATTTTGCCCATGCACTCTTCACCATTTTCATCTGGACTTGGAGGAGGTTGAGAGATTCTTCAGACATGGTTTTCTATGAAGTGTTTGTCTCATTTCACACAAAGCTGATGCACCCCACACTTCAATGTCATATAAATCAATTGCTTAATTTCTCTATTAATGTCCTGTTTACCAAGGATTCAACAAAATAAAACATGATAATTAAAATTTATAGAATTTTGCTAGAATTTTGCCAGTATACTACATTTGCATGATTCTGTTCAGGAATTAGTAAAATAGAGGTAGCAGTACATTTATAACACAAGATATGATCTAATATCACCATATATTATGACTGCATGAGGTATGAAACAACATATTTTATGAAATTTTATTCAGATAATTATAGTATCTGGATGCTTGTGTTCCACTGTGATCTCTTTCATCTCAAAATGCCATTTTACTAATGCTTATTTTGAGAGACCATTTTCTTTAAACAACTGATCAATGAAACAGTTGCACTGTCGATCTAGTGAAGAGTGAAATCCAGGAGAGGGCCAAAGAATTTTATTGACACACACTCAAAATGAAGCTACTTCTGGAATCTGCATGATCGATTAGGGCATATAAGAAATAAGATGACTGCATGCTCTAGTAGCTCATCTGGCAGAGCATATGCCACATAAGGCCAAGGCCTTACCACAGCAGCCCAGGCTTAAATCTGGGCTGGGCCCTTTGCTGCATTTCCTGTTTAATTTCTGTTAAATACAATGGAAAAAAAAAGAATTGACAATTAAGTACAATTTTTTTCTGACAATCAATGCCAGTGCAGTATTTAACATTCACGAGAGAGACAGTGTTTGACAAGCAGTGATTTGAAGGCAGCTCATGCTGACATAAATGTCCATTAATGGTGTTTTTTGTGCAATGAGATGGGAGCTTTTGGAGATGAAAGGGATGGTAAGTGTCTCATCAACAAGCCACAGTGCTGAATTCTAGAACCACTAAATCACTGTGCAGAATCACAGAGGCACAGTGCAAAATTATAGAATCACTAAATTACAGTGCAGAACCTCAGAGTCACAGTGCAGAATTATAGAATCACCGAATTACAGTGTAGAATCATAGAGTCACAGTGCAGATATAGAATCACTGAATTACAGTGCAGAATCTCAGAGTTACAGTGCAAAATTATACAATCACTGAATTACAGTGAAAAATCACAGAGCCATGGTGCAGAATTATAGAATCATTGAATTACAGTGCAGAATCTCAGAGTCACAGTGCAGAACCGTAGAGTGGCAATGCAGAATCAGAGAGTCATAGTGCAGAATCACAGAACCACAGTGCAGGATCAGAACAGTATGTAATTGGATAGAGCTGTGCCTGTTCACCAGTGCAACGATTGGTAGGGCTTATTACAATGCGCTCTCACTCTGAAACAGCCTGGGAATATCAAATGCTGACTCAAAACTATGCTAAACTCTGACCTAACACTTTTACCTTCATGCACAATTACTTTACAAAACGTATGAAAATATAATAGAGGGCCTTTTAGACATTGGAAATGGAGTGTTAGGCACCAGCTCCAAAACGGCAGGGTAAATAGCCTCTAAATTCCATCCGTGGCCAGAGGCCAGCTTGCTTACAACAGCGAGTGATATGTGGCTCTCCTCCATACTTGTAATCATCCCTTATTCCCTCCAGGGAAAACCTGAGATAGTGAGAGGAATTCTACAGTGGCAGGTGAATTATCTTTGCTCTTTATTAGTACTGATTGCAAGAGGCTAAGGGCCTGCAAAGGGCCTGCAAAGGGCTTCGTCGTTAATGCAAATACAGGGTTTTTTTAAAAATAATTTTGAACATTTCAGTTTTACGGGAGGTCTAAATCAGGGGAAAGATATGTTGTCTAAGCTCATCAGAGGTTAGCTTGCTGAAAGCAGTAGAACCTGCACAAACCCCAGTCACACTCTACAGACACACAGTACTACAGGACAGACTAAAATAACCCTAGTTACACACTACAGGCACCCAGTAGTACAGGAGAGCCTGATGACAGCTAGTTCCATGTGTGTGTGTTTGTGTGTGTCTGAGTGTGTGCATGTGACTTGATCCTGATGATTGCAAGCAATCAAAAGGCTACTGTTAGTGCTTATGCTCCAACACTTGATGCACAGGACAATGTTAAGGAGACCTTCAATGTGGACCTGGACAATATTCTAACCAAAGTCCCCAACAATGATAAGCTAACCCCCCCAAGAAGAATAAGCTTGGAGATTTCAATGGAGGGTGGGGTGAACCCACGGAATATAGAGAGGGGAAACTTCTTCTACCAAAGTGCTCTGAACATAGTCTAGTCATCACCAGCACACTCTTCTGCCAAAAGAACAAATTCAGAATGTCCTGGATGCATCCTTGCTCTAAACTCTGGCACATCATCAACTATGTAATCATTCACACCAAAGACCAGCGTGATGTGCTCAACACCAGAGTGATGACCAGCATAGATGACTGCTGAACAGACCACCGCTTCATTTGATCAATCCTGTCTATTAGTCTCATGCAGAAGAAGGGTGCAGAAAGGACTGAGCTGGCTAAAGCTCAGCATTGAATGGCTGTGCAACACCACCTTTCAACAACAGCTCCAGGCTGTGCTCAGTGCTGCACTGTCCGGAGTATATCCTGAAGATACTGAAACATTCTGGGACATGCTTAAGTCTACCATCGCTGACCCCAGCAGAAGCACCTTTGGCTGTAAAACTAAGAAACACCAAGACTGGTACAATGAGAATGGCTCTGAAATCCAGAAGCTTATCAACTGTAGGGATTTATCAGTAATACTTGATGCAAGTGCAACTTGTGTTTTGGTTTCTTGTGTTTTCTGTCGGCTTTGTTCGGTTGTTTTCGTGTTTTTTCGTTCCCTGTCCATGTGTGTTTGTTTTTCCTGTCATTGTGTCTCCCCGCCCTCCTCGTTACTTACCTTGATTATCTGTTTCACCTGCCCTGTTGTACACCTGTGTCTCGTTTTCTTGTTTAGTCGTGTGTATTTATTCTCTGTTCTTTCGGTTGCTTGTTGCGAGTTTGTCTCAGTTGTTTGTCCTCTGTGCATGCTACGAGCCTTCTAGTCCTGCCTGTCTGCCCATTATCACCTGTTTTTCGGTTTTCTGGTTTTTTGATTCTTGTCTCCCATTTTGTACCTTTTGCTGTGTCTTCCCGTTGCCATACCCTTGCCTGCCTTCTGACCTCTCTTTTGGACTGTGTTTTTGTACTGTTGCCTTGTCTTCCTGGTTTTTTGACTTTGCCTGATTGACTTCGATTTTGGACTCTGCCCCAATAAATCCCTGCACTGCACTTTTTGCGTTTGGGTCCTTCCTGGTTTGTGACAGGATTTGTTATAGTATTCCTCACACGGGGCACCAAAAGTGTAAGGAATTATTTAAACCTCACGTGTGGCACCAGTTACATAAGACTTTATTATTGTATTCCCCACAACAAAGGACGTCACTTACGTGGAGGAAATTCTATAACATTTTCTACAAATAATCGTGTAACTACGGTTAATCTGTCTCATATATCAGTCTCATAAAAATGTATCAGTCTCATTATATTAGCAATAAATACATAATTCCAACTAATTACTTTAACTAAATTAAATTAATAATTATAATCAAAATTACAATATTAATAACTAATCATTATCAAATCACAACATTATTGGTTCAGTTATAACCAAATTAATAACATTAATGATTGGATAAACGTGAAGGCATTTGAAGTTCTTCAGAGCTGCAGAGGCTGGCAAACATTCAATATATATTCAATATTAGTAAACACACAACCTTGGAATATGACAAAGTTTATTGAACACGTACTAAACGGCAAAGCACGATTTATTACAATGTAACAATAAACAATGCGTGTGTGTGTGCATGTGCATATGGTGCAGTGTGTATGTACGCGTTGGCGTGCGTGGTGGTAGGAATGTTCTCTGTGTAGGGGTCATGCAGCCTTGGGTGTGTGCGCGATGCACACATGTTCATGGAGAACAAAGGAAAAGAGATGGCGGGAGTTTTGAACTTAGCTGAAGCTAAGTGTTTTTGTTAAATGGCACATGCAGTGTGCTAAAAATGGATGTAAAATGGGTCCAGTGCATTCCTTTTGTTACAGTTAGTCTCTGGTTTCCCAGGGAGTAGAGTTGGTTGCTGGCTCGTTGTCTCTGGGGTCTGATGCCGTTGTTCACGTAGCGGGATCCTCCTTGCAGGCTGCTGGCCTCTTGGGACTTACAGGTCTTTGCTCTGCTTGATTCCGGGGTTTAATGCATTGCTCTCCACGGTAGGGTTCCCGTCTAATGGCCTTGTGACCGTGCATCTCTGCTCCCTGTGGGTAAACACCGGGGTTCGAAGCTACCTTTTAGGCTGCATCGAGCGGGCTTACTTAGCCGAGGGAGTTTGTGCACACAAGGCAGACGATGGACAGAGTTCCTTGGCATGCGGTTTGCACGCCAGGCCCAGATGAGAGAGTTTTATGCATGCGTCCAGCACGCAGGAGGAGTGAGGACAGACGGAGGTGAGAGAAGAGAGAGAGAAGAGAGAGTTTCTGGGGTGTTGGTCCTTTTTATTACCTATGTTTATGGCTTTTAACGTAGTTACGTTTTGAATTAGTTGACTTTGGAATTTGGCTGTGGAACTATGGGAAACGTAGTTCAGTAATCCCTACACAACATCAAGTGGCAAACCATCATTACCTGGCAGAATGACATCAACTACAATGCCAAAAGAGTAGCCCATGCAAAAGCAAAGGCTGCTGTCCAATCTTGGATTAAACAAACTAATAAAACCTGTAATGGACAAAGAATGGACATACAGCAGCTTGCTGACTCCGGGAATAGCAGAGATTTCTTTGATGCCACCAAAGCTGTATATAGGCCCAGATATTTCTGCCTAACCCCCCTTCTCTCCAAAGATGGGCTAACGCTGCTAAAGGACAATGAGTCAATGAAAAACAGATGGAAGGAAGGAAGGAAGGAAGGAAAGAAGGAAGGAAGGAAGACGAAGAGCAACAAGGCCTGATGGAATTCCAGCTGAAGTCCTGAAGGCAGGTGGACAAGTCTAGAATCCATGCCCTCTTCCTTAAAATATGGGACAAAGAAGAATCTCCTGTACAACTTAGGGATGCTCTACTTGTCTCCATCTTTAAAAAGGGAGACAAGGCAGACTTCGGAAATTGCTGTGGAAATTCCTGTCCACCACTGGGAAAATTTGAGCTTGGGTCTTGGCCAACAGACTCCACCCCCTGTCAGAAAACATCCTTCTCAAATGTCAGAGTGGATTTCATCTAAACAGTGGTACCATGGACATGATCTTTACTGCTCAGCATCTCGAAGAAAAATGTGGGGAACAAATCTATCACTGTATATGGCCTTCATAGACCTCAAAAAAGCCTCCGACTCTGGTTGGTTCTGGTAAAAATTGGCTGCCCTGGTAAATTTATCTGAATATTGAGACTGCTGCATGACAATATGTCAGCCAAAGTGCTCCACAGCAGATGAAACAGAGCCCTTCAGGTTGGTACTGAAGTCAAGCATGGCTTTGCTATTGCACCTACCCTGTTTTCTGTTTTCATTGCTGCTATCCTCCACCTCACAGGTATAAATCCTCCCCAAGGAGTCAGAATTATCCGTCATGGAGCTGCAGTATGCTGAAGATGATACCCTATTGGCCCTTCCAGAGGAGGACCTGCAGAGCATTCTCAGTGCATTCCCCAAGGCATACAAGCAACTTGGCCTGACACTTAATATAAAAAAGACTGAAATCCACGAACAGCCACCACCCAACAGAAATACTCTTGCTCCACCCCCAACCATCTCTGTCCAATCAGTGGACCACTTCCCATATCTTGGCAGCCTACTGTCCTCTAAAGCAGGCATTCAATTCAAATTTATTTGTATAGCAAGTTGTCACAACTTTACAAGCAGCTTTACAATTGATCCCAGGCCTGAAACCCCCTCAGAACAAGACAAAGCAACAGTGGCAAGGAAAGACTCCCAGTTTTTCAGAAAGAAATCTTGAACAGAACCTGGCTCAGAGGGGGAGCCCATCTGCTTCTGGCCGGCACTGGGCAGAGAAAGTGTTAAACAAGAGTAAATGCAGAGTCGTATTCTAATATGTGGAAAATGGCTTACATGAATCATACTGACTCAAATAGTTATAAAACATTAATAATAATAACAAGAACAGAGAAAAAAACAATGAACATAAAAAAACAGTTGGATGGTAGCAATACAGTTAAGTATTACTGAGGACCAGAAGTGGCTGGTGACTCAAAAAATTAGAGAGGACAGCTTTGAGAAGGAGGGCACTATGGACCAGCCTCCTCTGGTGGGGTTCAGTTCTTGGCACGGGGAGGGCAGGTCAGGCAAGATGGGGAGAAAGCTGAGCCATGGCCGGGTTGCTGTGTTGGAGCTTCAGCTACAGGCAGGAGCCCAGAGCAGGGAGATAAAAACAAAGCAAAGGATTGATTAGTGGATATGAAGCTGGTAGGAATGAAAATCAAAGAAGCAGGAAAGGAGAGGGGGAAAAAGGTATCCATGTGCAATAAGGACAAACCCCAGCTGGCAGCATATCTAAGAGACGAAGAGCATGGAGTCAGTACAGTCATTAGGGTGATCCTAAAGTAGTCAACACCAGACCATGGCAGAGCAGCTTAACACAGAGTCTCCATTCAATGATATAGTGACAACAACGTCCACTCAGACCACCACCTGTTTAGCCATCCACCCCTTTACTTTCTTTTGAGGCAGGTTTCCATGTTGGACAGTCTCGCAAGGTCATCAAGTTTGATATTACCAAGAGGTAGCATATACAATGAGTACAGCATAAGTCCAAAACAGATCATTGCGGTATTCCATATCTTACTCTGGAGTGACTATAAGACTCATTGTTAATGTAGACAAATTGGTGACGTTTTGACAGATAAGACCTGAACCAGGAGAGGGTCTGTCCTCTTAGGCTAATAAGATTTTTGAGTCAGTCTAAAAGAATTAGATGATCAGTAGTACTAAAGGCTGTACTTAAGTCTAGAAGCACAAGTAGGGAGATGCTTTTTGATAGGAAAGGGAGTTTGAAATTGGCGTACAGTCTTATAGAGTATAGGCTTGATAACTGTTACTTTGAAGGACTGAGGTGCAAGACCAGATGCAAGAGAGGCATTGATAACATATGAGGGTTTGCCAATTTTAGGTACCAGCTGTTCATAAGAAATTGTGCTGTATAGGATATAACAAGCAAGTGGAGCTGTTACTAGAATTGATTAAGAGAATGCTTAGAAATCCATGGGTGTGAAGGAGTCTAGACATGTGACTGACCTATGAAAGAGGTTAATTTTATCAGGAATTGAAGAGGAGACAGAAGTGGAGGGAAGCTTTTCTATTGTTTTTTCTATTTTTAATCTTTAAGAACTGTGAGTTTTTAGGATGCAGTGGTCATGAATTCCTTCTAGTTAGTCGAGCAACAGTGTCAAACAGGTATCTGGGATTTCCCTTATTTTCCTCTATTAGTGGAAAAAAATATGAGGCACTAGCAACTTAGAGGGCACACTTGTAGCTTAGGACGCTGTCTTTCCATGCCAGACAGAAGACTCATAATTTAGACTTAGATTTACACTTGGGAGGCCACAGCAACCAGTAGGGTGACCTGTGTTAAACTTATCTGTGAGGGTGCTGCATAGGGTTGGCCAATATCATGAATACATCGGGAGCTGATGATGGGCTGAACCCATGGCCTGCGGTTTTTTTCTGATGGTGTTGTGCTGATTTAAAGTCTTTTGGTTTTTAAATGTTTGCCCCCTCAAAGCGTCAAGAGTGAAGCAACCTTTATTGGGAAATTAAATGTGTGCTATGAAATATTTTTGTTCTAAATGTCATCAAATATTGTCTTATCATTGCTGACATGACACGCACAGTAGCTTATGTCATTTTATCTGGGAAAGCCGACTATGCCTTTTATTTTACCATAGCCCTTTTCCTAACAGGTGTTCCAGAAAGCATATAGCCACAGAAGACAGTTAACCTAGCATTATAACACAATTACAGTTTATTTGAAAGCCTAGCCTACTACATCAGGCTACTTATAATTGTTTGTTTGTTAAATGAGCTTTAAACATTGTGTAGGTCTATGTGAATATAATTTATTAACAAAAAATATGCATAATATCCTTATGGCATTCACATAGGCCATGATACAGAATGTTAAGGTGTTCAGACAGGCCTATATAACCTTACTGTACATCAGATGTTAAAAAGAAGGCTACTTTTATTTCTTTCTGTTTTTTTATTTATCATTTATGTTAATGACAGATGGAGTACTGTTTTTAAATACAAAATAAACATGGTTTACAAAATCCCATATACAAAAATTATGACAGTTTTTCTGACATTTTTAAACAAAATAAAATTCTACTCTCAGATATTTTTATAGTGACACTCAGAGATGGGCAGTATTTCAATTAGATGTATTTAAAATACATATTTAATTACTTTTGAGTGTTTTATAATTTGTATTTTGCTGGGTGGAAAAAAATCAGATGTAAGGAGAACGGGGTGATTTGAGCCTGTGGGGAAGTTGAGCCACCCCTTGTTTCTAGGAAACCATAGACAAAATTGGTCATGTAACCATACATTTTTGAAGAGTCATCCATTTTACTCACCCTATGATGGAGAGAGGCCAATGGAATAAGTGGTAAGCACATTTAAGTTCAAAAAACAGTTTTTCCATTCAAAGTGATTTTTTCATTTTCAAGGACTCGTGTTTCTTGTGTCTGAACAATTACAGACAAGTCTGAAAAAATCTCACACATGTGTTTGTGCTTTAGGAAGTTACAATATGAGGCTATACTGTTAACATGACGTTAGCTCTAAACTGCTGGATTATACAAGTTTGTTAAAATGGCAGGGGTGGGGTAATTTGAGCCAAAAGGCCTGGGGGGTGTTGAGCCAGTGGCTGAACTCACCCCCACTTATAATTATTATTAAAGTATTATTTCACTGTAATTCTTAATTGCATTCTTACATTTTATCACCTAAATGATGTGACCTTTTGAATTTTAGACCAGAAATCATAATGCCACACTTCTATAAACAGAAGACAGACAGGGCTTCAACTCCTCTTGTGGATTTGGAAAGAGCAGTGGGAGAGGTACAGAATGGGAAGTCCATTCGTCAGGTGGGAAGGGACATGAAGATGTCCCCTCCTTTCTAAGTGCCATAAAATGTCGTGAACTGTCATTTGAATTGGCACGACAAAATAACATTGATGTTCCTGCAAGCTGGATGAGAGAGGAAAAAGCAGGTTTGTCTAAGTGTGCGTTTATAAAAATAGGGAATATTAAAAAATCTTTTTCAGGGAAATGCCCAGCATCGTGTTGCGGCTAGCATATATAGAGGCTGCGTTCCAATACTCAAATTCGTCTCCTCCTTTCCTCCTTTCCTCCCCTCCTTTCCTCCCTGCCTCGGAAGCTGATTATGTGTCCTCCTTTCCTCCACTGTTCCAAAGCGCAATCTCGCCTCCTCCTTTCCTCCTTTCTCGTCTCCTCCAAACGGAGGATACATCGATGTATCCTACCGCAGAAGTCTTTTCACATTTCTGCGTGACATCACTGTCCTCACGACCAGTCAGATTAAATGACCATCCCACAGAATATTTCACCATCGAAAAGTTCTAAAACATGACAAAGGATTTACCAACACCTAAATATTAGTGCCAGAACAATAAACAGAACCCGGGCAATTTACATTAATGATAAAACTTTTGCGTTTTCGAACATAACCACTTTGTTGCGATATATTCGTGTTTTTCAGATACAAATGGTCATTTTACCAATGTAAAATTGAGCGAGTTTATGTTGCGGTAAATTTATTTATTCCTTGTAGAAATGCATATGTTACATCATGAGCAGAATGCGAGAAACTGAAATTCATATTTTAATGCAGGAACAGGGCTGGTGGTGTTAGAGAAGCGTGATTGGCTTTGGTATCCTCAGAGTCGTTTGAAATCATTACTTCATCAATAGCCAATGTCGATTTTGATGACGGGCAAATCGGATTAGCTGTTCCAACTTTCGATTCATCTCCTCCTTTCCTCCCTTCTTCCACTCGTTTCCTCCCCTCCTTTCCTCCACATATTTCCGGCATACTTCCGGGGTAGGAAAGGAGGGGAGGAAAGGAGGAGACGAGAAAAAGTATTGGAACGCAGCCAGAGAAGCGCCCTCCAAATGACAATGGCTGCGTTCCAATCCGAAAAAATGCTTGCTTCTTCGTGCTCACTACCCTTCAATCAAGGGGGAATCCCCAAAAAGTCCAGTATGCAAGATGGCTGCCACCGTGAGGGCGATTCCAATCCAGATTTGTTGAGGGAAGGGCGAATTTTCATTTGCTCAAGCCCTCGGTTTCACTCCCTCCAACGGAGCCAACAAAAACCATCCCTCCAAGCGTTGATATTGCCCAGAATGCACGGCGATGCTTGCTTGCTTGCCCACGTGCTAAACTTTATTTGAATATTATGCTCTTGCTACCAAAGAACAAGCAAATTTAAAAAAGTTTACCAAGTTCAAAGACCTCTGTTGCCGATTGATTATACAATCCATTCGCTAAATTGCTATGTTGTTGGTGGTGGTCATTATTTAAATCTTACAGATCCAAAGGAAATGCCCAACACTCAATAGCCGCTTATCAAGTTCATTGGTAGTCCAAAAAAATATACGTTTTGGCCATGAAGTTTAAATCATAAACTCTCATAAGCTGGTGGAGGAATAGCTGCCGTAGCCATGCATTTTGTTAAGAATAACCTACATTTTCAGAATCTTTAAATGTAACAGTTATGCTACCTTTAGCTTCAATCATTCACACAGCATGAAATAGAATCTTCTGTTTAGCAGGAATTGTTTTTAAATCGCCATTTAAACATACTGGTATAATTGCCTATGTATATCGTAGCATAATTTCGGGTTAATTCTTCTGATATTGATATTGATTTTTATTTTTTGTTCATCATTTTACCTGTCTCTACTCATATGTACTTTTAAACCCTGTTACACCTCACACTTATTTATCGTTACTTGGTTACTGTTGCAGTTAGTTACTGACCTGTTTTACCATATTTTATCGTTACCGATTTTATTAATTATCTGTACTTGTCTGTGGGAATCACTTCGGGATTCACCCTGCTCAAAAGGTGCTACACAAATAATTATTGTAACTATTGTTATGGTTGTGATAATTATTCAATATGATTATTAAATTGTGCATACAAATAAGTGGTTTCACATTTGAAAAGCTTGGCAACTTTATTGAAAATAACATCACATCTATTAATAGTAAATAAAAACATCGATTTAAAATGATTTTATGCTCATGGAAAATATAAGGATTTTGGCATGGGGAATATGCTAGATATGTAGGCATATCTAGCTAACATGCATCTTCACTGTCTAACTATATTAATGGTTAAGTTGCCTAGAGAGAGCTCTCTCCATCTTTAGATTGGTTTTGCGGTGGAGAGTTTAACTGGAACAGATACTGCAGCCTGCAAGGGACACATCGCGGCAATCCAGTCCTTGCGAAGGAACACGAAGTGAGGAAGGACCGCGAGGGTCATTCCAATTCGAACAGCCACAACCCCTCCCCTCCGTTGCTCCCCCTTGCTCGGGAAGGGCTCCCTCGCCTGCTACGTCACTGGAGGGCTCACTCGATTTGAGGGAAGAAGTGAAGGGAGGATTTTATTTTGGATTGGAACGCAGCCCAAGTTTAATCACTATTGCTAAAAACAGCTACACCAGTTAAAAAAAGTACCAAATTGGGCATTGATTTAAAGATTAGGCTATAACTTTAACGTTTTTATGTCAATCTCAACGTAAACTACAATGATTCAAATAAAGGGTAAATAAAAAGACAGCAAAAGTAGCCTCTATGAGGTGTATTGCAGTTGATTTTGTTTTTCGTTTTGAACTTGATTTTGTTCTGAAAATGTTAAATAGGCCTTGTTGAAGAAAATTGCCTTTGAAGTTGTAACTTAATCTTCAGATAAAACCTTTAAGAAGTCAGTTGGTATTGAATTTGTCTTGCTTTGATATGGCATTAAATGAGGTTAAAATGTTCAGTTTTACTTCAACGTAGTCAATGGCACAATTTACCCCCATGTGGCTCAACTTACCCTCTCCCTAGGCTCAATTTACCCCTCACCGGGGGTAAGTTGAGCCAAGAGACCACTTTTTTTTGGAAAGTCATATTTTGAAAACTGTTTATGTTAGATCCAAAGTGATTATTCCCAGGGATGCTCCACATCTTGAAATATATGTACATATTTTAGTTGGAGACATTACTGTCATGCCCTCGCTTTAAAGACGCCTCAAGTAAAAACTGGCTCAACTCACCCTGCTCTCCCCTACAGTGGAACCCCGGCCCGCGAATGCCCCTACTCACGAACAAATCGGCCCACGAACACACTTTCCGAACAAGTTTATACTTGGCCCGCGAACAAGCCCTCGGTGCACGAATGCACAAACACGGAAACTCGCAGGCTTCCTGCTGTAGCGCATCTTGGATGGTGTCAGTTGTGCTTAGTACTCAGCGTTGTTTACATTGTTCGTCATTGTGTTCTCCTTTGATACACATTCTTTTTGTGCTATTTCCATTAAATTTGCCCTCAATATGGCTCCCAAGAAAGTGAAAAGTGCTACTTCCTCCTCCTCCTCTCCTCCTCCTCCACCATTTACTTGTGCCAGAACTATCAACCACAAAGGTAAAGTGTACAATTATTATGTTTTATTTTAGTATTAATGTATTTTTCTGTAATTAAGGTTATCTTTAATTCCTTTCTATATTTTTGCCACACATAAACCCACAAAAAAGTTTATAAAAGTGTTTCTGGGGCTGGAGAACAGATTAATTGGATTAATTGGAACAGATTAATTTACAATAATTTCAATGGGAAAAATTATTTCGGTTCACAAACATTTTGGTTTGCGAACGGAGTCAACAAACAAATTAAGTTTGTGGGCCGAGGTGCCACTGTAATTTGTAACAAAATACTTTGAGAGATTGTATTTTGTATATTTAAAATACTTAAAATACTTAATCAAATATGACATTTTATTCTCAAATAAGACAAGAACTTTTATCACCAGGCTAATAACTTTTTTTATCACCAAGCTATAGGACTAATAATATGCCCTATCACAGTCTTTGGCGAGATGAAAGTACATCACATGACACATCATGTTGGGTTCAGTGCGCTCGTTGTTAACTGTTGGTTTTCGTCATGACTAGTAACCCAAGGAAAGAAGCTGCCTTCGTGCTAAGTGCAAACTGCCTTAAGGAAAAGTATGTAGTAAAATATACTATCAGATATTGCTCACAATGAATGTCATTGTTGAACAGAAGAACAGAGCAATTAGCAAATAGCTGTGCTGTAAAACTTGTGAATTTATGCTGCGTACAAGACACCTCTGAACTTGGATATTTTAAGCAGGAAATTTCCCACTTCCAATGTCAAGGGTTCACGCTGTTGACTTGGGGAAAAACAAACAAGGATGCCAGTAGGAAAGTCTCCTTTACTTTGTTCATAAGGGAATATATTAAATATATGCAACAGTAGTACGCTATAGGCCTATGCTTCTTGACAAACTTTTTGAAGAACAGGGGAGATTCGATTTGTGAAAATGTAATAAATGTGAGTATATAATGTTGTATATTCAAATATAAATATTTAGGTCTATACATTTTTTTTCTTATAAGTAAATGACTTTCTAGAAGTAGGATATTTATCTAGCAAACTGCAGTTGCTTGCAGGCTTTTTCCTTTGAACCCACAAATAGCCTACTTTTAACCCAAATGCTGGAAATTGATGATACCTAAATTTCTGACCGATAATTCCAAGTTCGACAACCATTCAATTCATTTTTTCACTAATAGGATGTCGTTTTTTAGGTTTACCACCCTCGAAAAGGCGACTAACTTCTGAACTTTTGGAATAGTTAGTTGTGCTAAAAAAACAACTAAACTGAAATGGAAGGACTGTAGTGTAAGGAGGTACATGAAGGAGAATATGTTGTTTTATGAGTTGTTTTTAAGGGCGAGGAAGCACTTCTCTTTCTGTTATACTGTTATATCTAACTCTACTGAACTGTACTTCTTCAAATGACTGCTTGTGAAGTTAGAGATCTAGGAAATTTGCTTACTCTACTGTTGAGCTTATTGTAAATGGCTCCTGAAAAAGGAATCTGCTAAATGCCTAAAATAGTGTTACCGATAGATTTGTATGTGTTTTTGTATTTTTAAATTACAAACGGAAGTTTTTTAAAACAGAGATTCGGGAGAAGAATTCTCAGACAACCCCTCTACCTATCTCATCATCCTTCCGTTTCATACAGGTATATAAACACCACGTACCTCTCTTCCCATCTTGTTTCACATTTCCGGCATCCCTCCCCCTTCCCATCTCCGCCTTCATACTCTCCTTCTTTCTTCAAGAAGGGTACCTAATCCTAACTGATCTCACTATTTCTTTCAGCCTACAGAGGGGAGGGGTTTCCCTCAGCTCGAGGACGGAACTACTCCTCCCCTTAGACTCCATGCCCAAGTACATTCTCTATAATATTCCTTATCAATAAACTCATTTTAATGCTCAATTGTTGTCTAAGAATTTGTACAACTGAATTACTTGTATTTTAATTATACACATTTGCATACATTTTAATACATTTTCTCACGCCAGTATTTTGTATTTTATTTTGATACATTTGATGAGCAAGTATTTGTAATTTGTAAGAAGATACTTTTTGATGTATTTGTGATGTATGGGTGTATCTCTGGAGACACCCATAGACTAGGCTACATAATTTTGAATAGCAGTGTGTAATTAAAAAGCTACTCTCTTAACAACTATGATCAATCAATCAGAGTACAAGTGAAAAACAAAGTCAAAACTAAACAGTGTTACAAATGGTTCAGCCTAAAGATTTTTACTCAGGAAAATAAGCATGTACAATTTATCTGGTCTGACCAAAGTGTGAATGGTAGCAATATTACTAGCTGTGCTAAATATTCCCTGTAATGCTGTGCTGTAGGCCTGAATGCACAGATTATTTTGTGCCAAGTGTGACATGAGAGAAAAGCACTTTTTATGAACTTTCCACCAAGTGGATCCTCGTCTCCATCTATCGCCTCTTCCTTGAGCTGTCCATGACTGTCTGCTTTCTGCTCCAGGGTGCAACTAATATGAGACTTCAGTTTCCCAAAAAGGTTGTGTAAAAGATGGCACGCCGATTCAGAAGACCCACTTTCGTAATGACACAAATAATAATAATAATAATAATAATAATAATAATAATTACATTGTATCATCATGTACATCCCCTGTAGAGTTTTGCAACATGTACTCCTCCTACTCATCCCTCAGCCTTGCAAATACAATGGCAATCACCGATAGAAGCGGTGGTGGTTGCTGATAGGAAAATTTTGTCATGTTGCCCAACCCTAGTGCTGCACTTTACAATAACATCCTCCACAAGAAGATAAGCGCAGACATGCAGAAACACACAACCCACACCACTCACCCCTGGTCACACTGCAACAAAAGATGTGGTTCCAGGATCAGCCTCTTTGTCCACCTGAAGACCCACAAGGACCAAGAAAGAGGACAGTCATACTTGACCCAGAGTGACTGCCAATGATGGTGGTGTGTGTATGTGTGTGTGTGTGTGTGTGTGTGTGTCTGTGGTAAGCTGTACAATTCTGGCTGCTCTGCCATTGGTGGGATGTTTTTTATTGCCTTTTAAGGTTGTTGTCTAAAAATATTATGATAACATTAGGAAGGCTTTTCCGGAAATCCCTACTGAACTCTCTCAAGAGGAAACTTTTAAACGCCAAAGGGTAGTCTTGCATTTACTGAAGTCTTAATGGTCTTAAAATACTTTCCTTGCATGTTTTTCTTGTATTTTCACATTGAATAGGGTGAACTGTGTTGAGCGTTGGTGTTTTGGGGGAATTGTTTTGTTTGCAGTGTGTTCATTGTTGGTGTCTTGGTGGAATCGTGCTGTTTTTGATGTGTTGAGTGTTGGTTGCGCTTTATCCTACCCTCTCCCTTGAGCTCTCTGACCTCGTGTGTGACAGCAATCTTACTGTTCCCCCATGAAACTAACCAGACCCCCCTTCTCTTCCCGTTGCCATAGTGAGCATGCCCGGAGTGCCCCTTGCAGGCAGAGCTAAGGGAGATGATTAACTCTGTCATATTGAAATGGCCCTGCTGTAAAACCTTCCTTTCCTTTTCTAGCCGGTACAGGCGACCATATGCTGCTAATGAGAGAGCATACATCACAAACCAGGCTATTTCAGTGTCAGTTCCGCCATTCCATAAGCGCACCTACCACCTCCACCCACACAAATGGCCATTTATCTGTGTATCCTCCGAGTTTCAACGTCTACAGCATGACCCAATCAGCTTCACATCCCTGGAAATGACCTTGGGTTGAGACTGCCTGCTGACAGCAGTGGATGGAGTCTGTGGATACCGTGTGGGACTGTGCTGTAGTGATATAAAGAGTGCAGGCAGGTGTATGATTGGGGTGTTTTTGGTAGTCTGATGGGTGCCAACCAGCACGTGTTTTTACATCCCCTCTACCCCTGTTTCATATGCTGCAGAGCTCCATGGAGACCAGCTCTCCTACAGCTGTCCTCTACCACAGCAGTGACTATGCATAGCCACAGCAGTGTGTGCAGCTTCACAGATCTGCTGCAGGGTCCCCTCTGCTGGGCGCTGTGCAGGGGGCAGCACAGGGGGACACGGTCGGCTAATCTCCCCCTCCTTTGCTGTTGTCACCTCAATGCTGAACTCCTATTCTCCAGGAGAGCGTAGCTCAAGCTGACATGTTCTTCCTGCTGGAGGCAGAGGGTCAGCTCAGATCAGGACAGAGGAAAACAGCACAGCACCTTACAGCAGAGCCAGCAGTAACATGCAGAGCATTAAAAGAAAGAAGTCTGCATTGTAATAAGCTTACAAATATGTGCAATAAACAACTCTTGTGATCTATGTAACTCTGTGATGCCAAGTCCTACACATTTATAGGATACATACTTATGTTCAGTTCTGCTTGTATTAGCATACTGATATACATGAGCTGATATACATACTGGTATATTTGACACAACAGCTGTCATATCAAAGCCAATGTGCTGTTTTTATAGAAATGTATATAGTGTCCGAAGCAGCTGGTCAGGATTTATGTTATAGTTTATGTTATAGTTACAGTGTTTCTGAGTGGACATGTAACTCTTGTATTAATATGATGTTCCAAGTAATGACATTGAACAGTTCAACAAACAATATTATTTATTTATTTTTAATTTTTTATCCTGACAAATTTTAAACTGAAATTCTCATGTTTACAATCATTTTATTACATTTATGGTGTAATGGTTGTAGTTTTTGCCACAGGGGACCTTTTTTCAACATTGAGCACTATTTCACGACGCATTGCACTGCCATTGGTCACAAAAAGCACATATGCACTGTGATGACCTCCCCTCTGTCTGAGATAAATCATGTTTTTGTCCTGGCTGGGCATGAATGGAGATTGAGATGGTAATCAGAATATACTATTAAACTGAAACTTTCTCAAAGAATTGATAAAATAGAATTAACTTGGCTGTTTACTAATCAGAGACTCAAAACTGATTCATTCTAATCCATGCAATGTGGTATTAGGCCTTCAGAGAGCTCACTTTTAAACAAATCATGACTGTGTTTGTATCCTCTTACTTTTGATCTTTTGATTATCAATCAAGGACATTAAGTTCCATGAAGTCCAGCATTTTTGCTGTGACAGCACTTTTCTTCATATCACTAAAATGTGGAGCACCTATTTTTTATTATTGATGAGTCACTATCTGAATCTGCAGCTTCAATTCATAGTATTTAAGGAATAGTAAACTGTATAATATCATTGTAGTTTTTAAGTACAAATGTGGCAAATGCAGTGTCAGACTATGTGCTTAGGATAAGAATGCTAAATACTTAGCCTGGGTGCAAGTTTTAGAAAAATAAATAATTTTGGGTGCTGTTTCCTCCTTACTGTTTGTATGTCACAATGTGAAGGTCATCCACTGATAGCTGCAGGTATTTAGATCATCAAGATCAAATACAATTGGCCTCAAGGCCTCAACAGAGAGGTGACTTCCCGTGTCCTTCCCTCTGACCACAGAGGCTGGTGGCATTTGGGAGGAAGCCTTACCAGAGTAGGAGTAGAAGGAGGTCAGAGACCCTTGAGCCAGGCTGGAGAAGGATGATTAGATACAGCTGGCCAGCAGAGATGTTCAGAGCTCTATTGCAGCAAAATAATTTTTAGTGCATGGTGCATTGTGTCTGGCACAAATGTGCATAGAGTAAATTACAGTGAGAGGGATTTTTGCTGGGTAGTTGTGGCACAGGTGTTAAAGAGGCAGGGTTCAGTGGTTTAATTACCTGTAAATGTGTGGTGGAATAAAACACACAATCAGTCAATCAAAGTGGCATATTCCGTCCAACTGTAGACCCACCTGCATTTCCACTATGGAGGACTGCTGAATTTCATGATCACTGAAGTGTGTGTGCTTCTCTGTAAGGAGAGATTCTCTGTACTGGAAACCAACCCTCTTGTGTGCAAGGTCAAAGCTTGTAAGTGCTAAAAATATGTATGATATATGAGTGCTTCCCAAGCTACATGAGTTGCAGGTAGCATGGTAGGGAGAAGCAGTAAGCCACAACAATGTCAGGAGACATGACAGTGAGGATATGGGATAAAGAGTGCTGGCAACCAAGAAAGATCTCAAACCAGCTGAAAGGTTTTCCATTACCAAAGGGGTGCCTACCTAAAAAAGTTTGGGAAACACTGCAAAGAGCAGCCCAATGCAGCAGCTTAAGGGCCTCACACTAACAGAGCAGCTTAAGGGCCTTACACTTACAGATTAGTCCAAGTTCCTTACACTAACAGAGCATCTATGGGCCTCACACTAACAGAGCAGCTTAAGGGCTTCACACTAACGGAGCAGTCCAAGGGCCTCATACTAACAGAGTAGGCCAAATGCCTTACACTAACAGAGCAGCCCAAGAGCCTCACACTAACAGAGCAACATAAGGGTCTCACACAAATGGAGCAGCCCAAGGGCCTCACAATAAAAGAGTAGCTTAAGGGCCTCACACTAACAGAGCAGCCCTCGGGTCTCAAACTAACAAAGCAACGTACGGGCCTCACACAAATGGAGCAGCCCAAGGGCCTCACAATAAAAGAGTAGCTTAAGGGCCTCACACTAACAGAGCAGCCCTCGGGTCTCAAACTAACAAAGCAACTTAAGGGCCTCACACAAATGGAGCAGCTTAAGAGCCTTACATTAACAGAGCAGCTTAAGGGCCTCACACTAACAGGTATTCATTGAGTATACCTGCATGTCTTCAATGAATTCACCAGCATGTACTATCAAAATATATATTCAGTAAAACTTATTCAAATGTGTAATGTTGTGGAACACAAGATGTCTCATAATATTCTGTATTGTTTTTTTACATTGACAGACACATACAACTGTAATTAACCAGTTTACAGACACATAATGCTGTTACTGATCACTGAATTAGCCATGTTATATGACATTTCTGGAATAATCTCATTCAGATCAATCTTATGGCAGGCAGTTATGACTTGATATTTTCATATCCCATGATATTTTATATCCAATAAATAATTACAGTATGAAACACAACTGAAAATCTTTCACAAAATATTTCTGCAATGTTTATGCTTTCCTGCATGTGTATAACAGAGAAACAAAGTTGGTGCAAAGTATCTCAACAGAACTTTTAAAATCTCAGTTAAACATCTGTGTTTGAGTGAAGATATGCAGCTACATTGGTGATAAATTAGCAGTTTTATGCTGAATCAAAATAGCATATGCGTTACACAACAGCTCATTTAAATATCTAATCAGCCAAAGGGATGAGACTTCTTCTGCTATACTCAGAACATGGCACTGAAGGTAGAAAATGAAAACTTCATGAACTTGCAAATCAACTTACATTAGAGCTCCCTAACACCAGGTGTGAAACAGTGCCCTAACATGCCAGTCACACCACAGGGCCACAGCCCCCTGTCGCCTGCAATCTCCTGGCTTCCTGCTGCCCAGACAGGAGACACACTCACACCTGCATATTACATCACAACATGGAAGAAAAACTCTTGCTGTTGTGCACTTGATACTATTTCTACAAAAATTGAATGAAAAATACCTTTTTTCAACTAGGAATACAAATTGGCAGTAATATCAATGAAGTTTTATTTTACTTTTAATGTTTAAAAATTATATTGATATTAATCCCTTCACATACATACACATTTGTATTTATTGTCAGTTAATAAAGATAATTTCTATGTGGCCATGCATATGTATGTATATGTGCATATGTGTACACTAGAAACTAAGTGCACAACAACGCAAACACTTCCTTCAAAGTGAACCGAACAATACACCATCATCAAAATAATCTATGGTGGCCAGCTAGTTAATTAGCATAGGGTCCCATTGTTTTAGGAGAGTAGCTATCTAACTAGCTGGCCTTAAGGGCCACAGTTAACTAGCAACATTTAAAATAGAACTGTAACATAGATCACTTGGCGAGGTGGCTGAGTCTTATGGCCAACTACTTAACTACCTGCCTCCTTTTGCTATGTAACCATTTATTTAGCTAGACGTCAATTCTTATTTCATTTGCTGCCTTTTTGTGCACTTAGCTGGCTCTCTGCCAAAGCTAGAATTAAAAACAATCTAATGGCATGCCATTAATGAAAAAAATTGCAGCTTGAGTATAATAGGGTCATTCAATGACACAACAACTGGGTGCATACAGGGAGAACGGAATAAACCCTGCCAGTAGGTAAAATGAGCCACCAACTGTATCTAGGCTCTCATACACAAAATTAACCAAGTGATCACAGCTTAAGGAAGAACATTCATTCCAACCAGGCTGTGATGGAGATGAGCATATGGAAAGAGGAGTAAAAACAAGGACTAAAAACATGGTTTTTTGTCATGCAAAGTGAATTCATCATAATTAAAAAATCATAAATCTTGTATCTTAACAGAAATAATTAAGTTCGGGACATTATTGCATATTAGTTCCTCACTGTATAAGCTACAAATTGAGGTCATAAACTTAGCACAGGTGAGTTAGCATAAGTGTGTCAAGCAGTTTTGTCAAAATGGGGGTTGTAGGGTAAAATGTGCCACCAATCTTGGGGCAAATTGAGACAATCTCCACAGTCCACTTTTCAAGACTGCATGGGAAGACAAACTGATTTTCTCTTCTTCCTGCTCCACCACAGTTAAGGGGATTTGGCAGTTTTTTCACAACATCTTTTCTTCAGAAGGATCCTATGAGTCATAGTGCCAAAACCTGAAGATAAAACACAATCATAACACTTCCACCTGAGTTACTCTCTTATTGCCACACACAAGCACAGCAAAAAATTTAAGCATGCATACTCATATCTCTCTCTCTCTCTCTCTCCTGGACACACACATCCACCTACTAACACTCTTATACACAAATTCACACACAGCAGCAGCATACAGAGAATTTGCCTGATGTAATGTAGTATCATGTGACAGCTTAACCCATATGCATCATCAAGCACAGAAAACCTTTGTTTTGTTTGATATGTAGTTAATTAGGTGTTGCACTTTTTTCCTCACTCCATGTTCAATTTACCCCTGCCTGGGAGAAAGTTATGCCAAAGAACCAACTTTTTTTGATATTTCTAGAACTGCATTAGTTAGAAGCAATGTTTTAATTTCTGTTGATGGACAAAAGTATGCATAACAACTGTTGTTTGAAATAAATTCACACTTGCTTTGCCGTACGACCATGAAATGTAAAAAGTGGCTCTATTTACCCAGTTCCCCCCTACTTGATTTCTTCAAATTTGCTGACAAAGCACAGCAAATATACTCAATAAGATATCCCTGAAATCGGCAATGAGGAAAATTTGAGCTTTCCTCCATTTTTAGAAGGCCATAACAATTTTTCTAGGACACCTATAGAGTTAAAAATAGGCACTTCTGCATACTTTTTTGTGCAATGTCAGAATCTTACTTTGGCTTGTATGTACCCAGTTCTGCTGTGTATCTGTTCTCGGTGTGTTCACTGTACTGTGTCTGGTCCTGGTGTGTATCTGTTCTTGGTGTGTTCACTGTACTGTGTCTGGTCCTGGTGTGTATCTGTTGCCAGTGTGTTCACTGTACTGTGTCTGGTCCTGCTGTGTATCTGTTCCCAATGTGTTCACTGTACTGTGCCTGGTCCTGGTGTGTATCTGTTCCCAATGTGTTCACTGTACTGTGCCTGGTCCTGGTGTGTATCTGTTCCCAATGTGTTCACTGTACTGTGCCTGGTCCTGGTGTGTATCTGTTCCCAATGTGTTCACTGTACTGTGCCTGGTCCTGGTGTGTATCTGTTCCCAATGTGTTCACTGTACTGTGCCTGGTCCTGGTGTGTATCTGTTCCCAATGTGTTCACTGTACTGTGCCTGGTCCTGGTGTGTATCTGTTCCCAATGTGTTCACTGTACTGTGCCTGGTCCTGGTGTGTATCTGTTCCCAATGTGTTCACTGTACTGTGCCTGGTCCTGGTGTGTATCTGTTCTCAGTGTGTTCACTGTACTGTGCCCAGTCCTGGTGTGTATCTGTTCTTAATGCGTTCACTGTCGTGTGCCCAAACCTGGTGTATACTGAAGAGTGTGTAGTGGAAGCACTGAAGAGCTACGCATATGGGAAACATTTTGTGTAAAATTTTCCTGACCTTATTCTCCATTATTTTCCTGAACTTGTTTTTGATTGATGTGCATAATTAGTATAAATCACAGGCATAATTTACATAAGGCTCATCATCTTTTTCCTTTTTTTCACTTAATTGCATCTATTCCAGCAGCATTGCCTGTCTGAACTGCACATCAGTTCCCTTTTGTTCTAATAAAAACCTGGAAAACAACAGACCTGACAGGCACATTGAGAATATGTCATCTGCATGTAAAGGAGAAAATCTTCAAGCCAAAACTATAGAAATTAACAAATGCCTCCCACATCAGAAATATGTAGTGCATTTTCTCTTAAGCAGTAGATTACTGTCCTGAAAAGGCTCCCTTAGAGAAGTTGGGTGTCTTGCACAATAACAGAGAACACAAGAGAACAAAATCATCACATGTTTGATGGAGTATTTTGTTGGTTAACTTCATCATCATCATACATTTAGTATAGAAAAGCACCCACACAACACCACCCTCATGCTTTATCATTATGTGTTTCCATTTTAAAACAGCAATGAGAGTTAATCAGGTCTTATGTACAGAGGTTTTAATGCACTATTTGGGGAGCTACATTTTAGAGGATTAAGAATTCCCAAATATCCCAATCAAAATGAACACCAAAGACTCATAGATCCCTGATGGAAATGGGCATCATATTATAGACTGATTAATCAGGAATCAGTCAGGTAGCTGCATGGAGCCATGTCATACTTAAGAACACTGAGGCTGTCATGTCCCAGGTAAAACCATGCCAAGTCAGCCCTCACAATTTAGTAATAAGAGTAATAAGAGATTTATGCTGTTTGAGTAGTTTGGGATTCTCAGTATTTCATATAGTTTTTCATTTACCATATGGAATATCGATATCATCATAATCTTTCTATAGCTCATTTTCTCTCTGGGAATTAACTTTTAACAGGCATGTCGAATGGTTTTATGTAAATGATAACAAAAGGAACTTGGCAAGGTATACCAAAGACTTACATATAAACTTTGGACTAACTACAAGGCCTTTGGTACTTGTGTAGTGCATAAAAGTGAACATATTCAGTGTGTTTATTTTCAAATGTTAATGTACTATTCATGATATATTATTTCAGGTACCATTTTCAAATATGTAGATGAAATAGGTGTGACCCTCCTTCAAATTAATTTTTCATTAATTTAAACAGTTTTTCTAGTGAATTATTTAGTTTGAACAAGTGACATCAAGTAAGTTCTGTTTTTAGGCTTAATTGTTTTTTATATGTGAATAAATCATATCATATGTGATTTTTTTTATTCTTTGAATATCTGTGTTCATTTCATCTGGACAGTAGGAAATTATTATTTTTTTTATCTTTGGCAAATGACAGTTATAAGCAGGATAATGCACTCTGAGGTGCAGGACACGGTTATACAAAAAGTATGTACTTTATGGAGGGAACAACCCTTGGCTTCACCTGAGGGTGTCCTTGTCGTACATTATATTCATATAACCTTGCCTTGCATTATCTCTTTGATAAGTGTTCCAGTGGGGCTTGGCTGTGTGCTCATTTACCTCAGTAAAATTCAGGTGTGAGCTTTTACTGTTGTAAAATATGTTTGGTTCCATTGCAGGACAGAAGAGCAGAGGAAATAATTTCTCTTATTACAGTATTTTCACTTCCTGCCTCGGTGTTCATGAGTTCTCTTCTTGCAGAATTTCTCATTCCTGTCTCAGTTTTCCTGTCACAGCCCTGGTCTGCAGATCCATAGCACTTTGTAATACCCTGTACAGTTCCCTGACAGGGATAAGTGATTCAAGTTTGCCAGGATTCAAAGTGTTCAAATCATTAATGCAGATATAATAAAAACCAGCAACTTGTAGTTGTCCAGTCAATATTACTGACTTACAGCAGCAGGGGGTTGTTGTAAATGATGCATTGCAGGTGACTGCATTCAAGCAGTATATTAGGGGTTACAAAGACAATACAGTACCTAATACAGACACTACAGAATACAGAACAGCAGCTGGAACATTGCTTATGGTCATTTATATTAAAAATATAGTGTTCATAGAGTGACATGACTAGTTACGTTACTGGAATCCTAAAACTAAAAATGCATAGCATGTCTCTGTTTTTTCAGGTGCTCTGTAAGAATCGTCAGAGTAGTTGACCACAATCGTGAAGAAATTTCTTGTGGTTGTGCTGGCCTTATTTTAACCATCAGAAATTGATCTGCTGCTCTGCTTTTGTTCGTTAATGTCTGGCAGTCCAGCTTTAATTGGCTGGATGTGCCAGGAGAATTTGATGATAATGAATAGAGGTTTATATTTTCTCAATAAGACTTGAAGGAAGTTATTTTCTGGATGAGGTGCTAGTATTAACGTCATGTTAGAGAATCTGTTTTAGCTCAACCCAATGTCCTGTGGAGGTTGAATGAGAGTGTTAGTGGTAGTGTTCGGGTTAGTAATCGCAGGTTGTGATCACCAAAAGTCATCATTGGTAATTAATGAATTGATTTGGTAATACTCCAATGCCCCAATGCAGACAGGAGCTATATATCCTAATTAGTGTCATACCCATGTACTGTACATAATTCATTCACAATTTGCTCATTTATATATGAAAGCACTGGTATTCAATATCATTTACTCAAGTCATCACAACTCAAACTCAATTAGCATACAACTCCCCAGGCAGAAACACTACAGGTCAAAATTGTTTACACACCAATCAGAACCTCTGGATGCATAGATAGAAGGGTCATGGGTCAGTTCACAGTTTTTGGGTCCAGAAAGAACTGAATGTATATTACATTACAGTCATTTTAGCTAACACATTTATCCAAAATGACTTACAATTGATTAGGCTAACCAAGGACCAATCCCCCTTGGGAGCTGTATGGGGTGAAGGGCCTTGCTCAAGAGCCCAGCAACAATGGTGTGGTTGCTGTGGCTAGACTAGGGCTTAAATCACCAACCTCAGGGGCTGCTGCTATCAGTATGATATCATCATTGCACTCCTGCCCGAGTCCTGCAGCTCAGCAGCTGTGTAAGACCACACCCTCCAAAATACCAGCACTGATGTCAGTGTGTAAGACATCACAGACAGCAAACTTCTGCTGCCTCAAGGATAAAATAACCTTTCACAAATTCTCCCAAAACTGTTTGGTGGGAGGACTTCTTCTGCCTCCTGAGACAGGGACATTGTCTGGAAGAATTAAGGTGTCATTCCAAGAAAAGAGACTTCAAAGAAAGGCTTACTTTGGAACAATTCTTCAGCCTCAGGAGTGGCAAATTTGTTTTTGGAAATATAATTTTTGTGCACTGGATATTGACAAGTGTTTGACCAGTGTTCTCTCTTTCTGTTTTCTAAGTATGTGTCTGATATGCACAATCATACTTATGAAAACAGATGACATTGATATCCAGCTTTTTAACAGATTTCTTTAGCTACTATCAGATATTTTGATTTAAGATTTATTTTCTTATAAATGTATTTGTAATCAACAACTGGAGGAAATGGATGATCTGTCATGTCCTATATTAAACACAGTCACAGTCTTTTGTTTCCTCTTGGAATTTTTTGGCCAATGGCTGCTTTATAGAGGCCTGATCCTTGGCCAGGAAAGATCACATAACCAGGGTCACCTGATTTTGTTCAGACATCCCCACCATTATGAGAGTGTGGCTGCGTTCAAATAGTCAAAAAATTACGTCCTATGTCCTTTCTTAACCACTTTTCCTTGACCTCGATGGAAAGCGTCATGAGGTGAAGGTAAGATGTTAAGGAGAATTCATAAGGATTTAGGAAAAGACAACCGTGGTGCTAAGAGAATCCGACTGCACATACACTAGGCTAAGTTATTATGTGATGATGAATGTTATTGACGTGGGTCTGCTGTGGTGAAACTACAATGTTCTGAAGATGGACTACTAAAAGCACATCTTTAGATACTTCGCCCTTTGCATTCTTACCATGTTGTTTCATGCTGACTATATAAATGTGGACACCCTGGTGAAAAATAGTATTGCATTACCAAGGTTGGTACACATGGAGAACAGTTGGTCATGCCCACCCTGTTGTCCATTCATATTTATCGAAATGAATCCCAATTAGTATGAATGTATTAAAATAATTGTTACATTTATGCATCATAGGCATAACATCTTAGGCATACAAATCTACTAATGTACGTAACATCATTCTACGGAGCCCCTAAAGTCCCGAAACATGATATTTTTTTATCTTGTGTGCACAAGTTTTATTTTGTGGGAACTATCTTGAACTGTCAAGATAAAAAATATCACCTTTTGGGACTTTAGGGGCTCTGTATCATTCTTAAGTTTCAAACATGATGAATTAAAAATATCATCTGGCTAAAAATGTCTCATATCCCTTTTTCTCGAAAGACAGACGTCTGTGTTATGGTTAATATGCTGATTCTGATCTGATTATAAGCCTATGCATCTGCATCCCTTGTCAGTCATGTTGATCATTTATTTTTATAAATGGCCGAATGGTACATTGCTTTATCTGTTGCTGCCACAAGGAATTGTGGGATGGCATTTATCTCCTTTCCTTTGGTAAAGGATGGTCCAGTGTACCCTATGCTAATGGAGATCGGAAAGGAAGCATTGAAGCACCTTTCCTTGTCATTTAGAGAATTCAAACTGTTCTTATCACGGCTGCCACTTTGATACTTCCAGGTGATTTCACTTGGTTAGGAACCTTCCTAAGCAAAAAAACTATTTGAATGCAGCCTGTGTGTTCCTCAGCTTCACAGCTGCATCATGGGAGTATGTGTTCCTCAGCATCACAGCTACATCATGGGAGTCTGTGTTTTTCAGCTACTCTGCTGCTTTAATTATATGTTTAACAGTGTCTTGACAGAATAAACAAGCCCTTAACACAGTATTTGTGTGTGTGTTGTATGGACTTATCTCTGACTGGAATTTGAACCTAAATGAGGTAAACAGCAGCCTGAAGCTGACTCCACACAGTGTCTGCTCCACTCTGCCAGAAGAGGTGTCCCTTCTGCATCAGCTGGCATGACCAACCAGAGCTTGTAGAAGAGGAACATGCCATGCAGAGGTCATACAGTGTTACACAACCAGTGGGGGATGTGCACAACACGCACAGGCATTCTTTACAGTGTCCTTTCAATGCCTGCTGTGTGTCAGTCTATATCCTCCTGCCTGTGCTAAGGATAGTGTGACTGGTTCAGTTTCTGCTGCACTGTTAGCTCATTTTGTGTGTGTGTGTATGTGTGTATTTGAGAGATTGTTGTGAGTATAGAGAGTGTGTGTGTGCATGTGTGTAGTATGTATGTGTGTGAGTATATCGATTGTGTATAGATTGTGTGTTTTGTATGTGCGTGTGCGTATGTTGTGTGTTAATATAGGACTGCTCTGATCACTCAAAAACACAAACAAGATCATCAGAATGAGTGAATCTCAGCTAAACTATTCTTTCCTATTTGTGCCATTGACTACTCATAACCTTGATGTGTGCTTGGCTGGCTGCGACAGGAGCAAGTGGATTGGGGTGGCTGGGGTTGGAGCTGAAGCAGATAAAAAGGAACAGGCAAATTAGAGGAGACTGCCCGCTAATGATAGGCTACTTCATTCTCCTGCCTAATGTCCTGTTTACATCAATCAAAATTTGTTACGTTGTTGCAACTTTCTTGTAATTGTTGTGCAGTGTAGCTTCAGATTTCTTGTAATCAATATTTGTACTTGAATATTTGTACAATATTTGCTGAACAAGAGTTTGGTGTGGCTGATAAGGTTCCATGGAGCATCTCCATGCGTCATGCATAAAACAAGGACATGTGTAAAAAGGGCCCCGGTATGCCAAGTAAACCCACATAACACTGCAGGAAGGATTTGCTGACACTGGGGTAAGACACAACTCAGAAATGACCTGCATGTTAGAGCTGTCAAAAGGGGACCTTTCCTGAGATCTCCCCTCAAAAGTCAATGACTGAGGTATGCAGCGCAACATGAGACAATTGGAAAATAAGTACTATGGACTGATGAAACACAAATTTAACTCTTCAATTTCTGGCCACAACCACCAAAGATTTGTTTTTTCTGAGAAGAAAAGAAAACCTTGCCAACAGTTAACTATGGGGTGGATCAATTTTTCTGTGGGGGATGTATTTGTGTCACATGATAGCAGGTTTGCTCACCATCTAGTGGACAAATCTGGTTTTGCAGACATCCATTAATAAATATTTTAATCCAACAGCCATTTACTGTGGACATACAAAAAACTCTTAAATTTATGAGAATCCTCTTAAATTTTCTCAAATATGGTTTTATAAATTAATTAAAGAAGATGAGTTTGATGAAACATCTAAGTTTTTAAGAGTTGACATCATGAGCTGCTCAGATAAATGTTAACATTTGAGGGATCAGAGGCTTGCATGAAAGTAATTGGTCACTGTTTCAGAGTCACCTGATCCTTATTATTATCAGAACCAAACTGGGTCTAATTCTGAGGCATGGCTGTCAAAATAACTACCAAAATAAGCCACCTAAGTTCACATTTTTCTTTGGAACCAATCAATATTTTCACAAAGTATGCTTCAAGTTCTGCCACTGTTGGTGTCAAACAGGTGGTGTCAAAACCTTTTCTCCTAATGAGATTTGACATGCAGTTATCCAGAAGCTTAGAGTCAGTGAAATAATTTAAACTAAAAAGAGGATGGATATTTCAACAGCACAGCTGAACCATGAACCACCTAAAATCTACCATGAGCTGCCTAAAGGAATGGAAGAGCTGGGTTTTGGAATGGCCTTCACAGACCCCAGTCTTGAATACTATTATAAATCTAAACACGTACTGCATGCAAGAGGAGCTACAAATATTTCTGCACTAGAAGGGTGCTACAAGGAAGAGTTGGAAGAAAGCCCAAATCATGAATAGAAATACTGTTAGCAGGTTACGAGCTGTGATATCTGCCAGATGAGGTGTTACTACATACTGACTAAACTTTAGCACATGTCATATTTATTGTTTCATACCAGGACAATTCATGGATGGGATATTAGTCTGGTTTTCATATTGTTCCAGTTCCAGAATGAGGAGAAGGCTTGATCTGCTTTCATAAGAATAATACTGGTGTTTAATAATATGCATCACTTATTCTGCTCTTTACTTTAGTGAATTGTTCAGTTCAGCCTTTTATTTAATTGCCTTTAATGTAAGTTGTGATGTTTGAAATACCTCAATGGGGCAGCCTTTTTCTACTTTTCTACTCATTTTTTCATATGAGAGAAAAACCAGGTTGCGTTGTTGCAGAACAGTAATTTCATAGCAGCATCAAAGCTGGATAACAATGAGTCTTTATTAATGCTTTGATCGCTGTGAGAGAAAATCTTTTTTAAAAAGGAATACATTGAACCTCCACCTAGTGGGTCCACCCTGAACTCTATTGAATATGGCTTGAATGGTCTGATAAACATGTGATAAAAATCTATATCATCTGCTCTGGCATTTAAATTGGCAGAGGAGAGAATATAGTCTCACTCTGTGGTGCATTGAAAAGTCTGTAATTATTTGAAAAGTATATGCTGTCACTGGCAACATGGTTCTGAATACATTATATGAAGTCTATGAAGTTCATATCTTAAACAAAAAACCTTGAGGCCTGTAATGGAGAAAATCCTCCGTTCTTTGAAAAACCACCATTAAACAGGTTTTGATGTATAGACAGGTTGTTCGGTTCGCGTTTACCACTTATATGGATGTTAGTGCACACCATTTATGTTTGCTGGTTTTAACAGCAATAATTTGCAGCTGCACCTCTGTTATGCAATCGTTCCTGTACATAAAATAATTCACCACATAACGTTGACATCCTGTTGACAAAAGTTAAATCTTTATTGCGAATGATGCAATTATAGCAAAGTATTATTCGTATTATTCACTAACCCTTTATGTTGTTTCCCGCTGTTCCATGTTCAAAGCTGAATGACGCAAATAGACTGTTTGACTTTGTGTAACTTTATTGAAAGAAAAGGATGCAGACAGTGGGCTGTTACAGGCAGGGAGAAGACAGTATTGTATATTTCTGGTTGTGTATATGGCTAAAAGATGAGAAGTCTGAGGTATCTGGAACTGATAAAATGAACATGTGTGATAACTGAGGGGAAAAGTCATGTTAATTGTTTTAGGGAATTCATGTATTTTGTTGCTGATAATGGTATGATCTAACTAATGTACCTGAGTAAAACCTGCTGAAGCAGGTCATTTGTTGTTAGTGGGGGTTCTGTGTGGCAGTAGGTGACAGACTGTAATTGCAAGTCTGATTGTTACAATTCTTGTCATATTTTGTTTGTCTTGTAAATATAAATGTGTAATTACATGTGTCTTCACGTGGCACTTTACTTTACTTTAGCCTAGCTTCTGCTATCACACTGGACAGTCATCACTGGGGGCCAAACAATAATTGAGGTCATATCTCAGCAACTCTTTAATGTATTGACACCAAACTTGGTATATGGACTCGGAACCCTATTCTGAGGATGTCCAAAACATTTTGTGTCATTTGACCACTGGGGGCCGTTGCAATAAGCAAAAATGAGTTTTGGCTAATAACTGTTGATGTGTTTGCCTTAAAAAAGTAATTCATGTGTCTCCTGATATGTTGTGAGATCTCAAGGTTGAGACATGGCAACCACATTGATGCAGCCACCATATTGGATTTTATCAATAGGTGTAAAAAATTTTCACAGGCCACACATTTTGTCCAATGTTTACCACATTTGGCACAGATGATCTTCAGACCAAACCTCATAAAAGTTATCAGATTGATTTTTGATTTTTAAACTCTGCCCTGCTGGACTGCTTGGCCTCCTCATCACTGCTTGCAGCTATATTTAGGGTGCAAGCCCACGTGGTGGTCTGAAGCCCTTATTGTTAACTCTCCAAAATATTGGTAACTTTTTTTGCTTTTTGGTAGGCATGTAGAGGACACAAGCCCACACCCTCACAACAAGTTTGACGCAAAAAATTCCAGAAGGTGGCACTATAGAACCTGGTTGAATTTTTCAACTTTGAGAGGCCATAACTTTTGAACCGTTTGTCGTAGAGACACAAAATCAACACTAGCAGATCCGTCTCGAGGTGACATGAAACTTGGTAGCTAGCAAGTATGTACCGGCCCCTAACAAGTTGGCAAAGGAAAAGTTCCCACGTCAAAAAATGACGACGCTACAAGCAAATTAATCAGCGCCATAATGAGTAAAATATGCAAATTAGGCAATTTCTGCCATTTTTAAACCAATCTATCGGAAACTTTGGGTGACCCAAGACAATACTCCAGTGTAGACATATACCAACTTTGAGGAGGATAGGACAAATAGCATGGCTGCCACAAACATTTGAAAATTCAGCATTTTTAAATCCAAAAAAAATAATATTTAAAAATCTTCTTCTCATGAACCACAAGTCTGATCGAAATGAAATTGTGTAGTTAGCATGCTAGTACTAGTCCCTACAAAGTTTGCGGGCAAGTTCCTATGTCAAATGGCCACCCTGCTACATGCAAATTAATCTACGTCCTGCTGTATGTTAAACATTCCTCCATGTTATGGATAAAAATGGCCATGAGTCATTCTGAGTTTTGTTGCTCATAATGATATTTAGCAAGCCGGTAAAGTAAACAATGCTACATCTTCACTAAATGTTTTACACCAGAAGGGGGCGCTATAACCAACCGTTGAATTTCCAAAATGTCAGAGGCCATAACTTTTGAACCATGTGACTTAGTGACATGAAACCACCACTGCCTGATTCGGCTCATCATGATGAACAAAGAAAATGAAATGAAGCAAAGATGTGATTATTATATACCCCATCATTTTGAATTATATGAAAACCACTAAAAAATGTTCTTCTCATGAACCGCAAATCTGATTGACAAGAAAACTGGTATATAGTATGCTTGGACCAGTCCCTACAAAGTTTGCTAAGGAGAAGTTTGTACTTCAACAAATCACCCTGCTACATGCAAAGACATCAGGACCATAAATACCGACATATGCAAATGAGGCTATATTGGCCATCTTTATGCAAATCGATGTGAAACTTGCTATGCCTCAAGACAGTCCCATGACATAGATGTGTACCAAATCGGATCAAAAACATGGCTGCACCAGGCCATTCATTATCCCACATTTTTGGCCATTTTTTTAATATAAAAAAATTATACTTAAAACCTTGCACCTTAATGACGCACTGCAGCCTTGCAAGGAAAAATAAAATGGATAGTAAAAGAAACATATAGATACGTTATTACTCTGTTCTATATTCATGTCATTGATGACGGGCTTGAGCCCTTAATTGCTGCTTGTGGCTATATTTAAGTATTGTGTTTGCTAAAATGTTTGCTAATGTCTGTTTTTTCTGTTTTCTGCCCTGCACAGAAATGAACTTGCGTTGTGTGACTCATGTGGTGTGTGTAAATCTAATCCATCGTTTCTCACTTGACGCCCATGTGGCAGACACCACGTGGACAGTGGGTTTCAGTGGTTTATTGAGCCTGGCGAAAACCAGCAAATACAAGGTGGTACTGTGTCATGCTCGCCACCGGTAGAATGCAAAGGGGCAGAGGGTGACATAATCACCGAACTTGACAATCATCAATTACCAGCTTATGCTATGAGAGGGCATTACTTGACAAGCATAAAGAAACAATATCACTAACACTACAGAGCTGATTGACAAAATTCAATAAGCGAGACATAAAAATACTCCTGCTGCATAAACAATCCGCACATTCTATTGATGTGACTGGGGCAACAAAGCAACATTTGGTACAATTAGGTCCCCTGGAAGGCTCCCTTTTGTGAGTTTGTTTTCTATTGATTTATCCTTCTAAGAGAGTTTCAGTGTATGTGCAATAGGACTGTGACAATATGTTTTCTTTTTTCATGTTTTAAATACCTCTACCTAATTTTCATGCCTCAACCATTTTATTGTGGAAACGGTTTGATCAACCAAAGGTGGAGACAGGCAATTCAGCTGACTTTACTGTATCACCTCTTTGGAACAGTGTGGATAAGCATACTAAGTTTGGACTCTTGAACTGTAAGCTCTTATTCATTTCATGCACCTGAAATTCATCCTTCTGATGGCTGAATACTAGTGCCCCCTGCAAAGAACAGACACACTATGTGGGCTAACCAGTACAAATACGCAACCAATACCATAGCAACACACACACACACACACACACACACACACACACACACACACACAAAGACTTACTGTATGCTACTGTAGGTTTATTCAACATTTAAGCTATCCACTGCTCATTCCCATGTCTGTCATAGTACTCCCCAATAGCAAATGGCGGAACTGGGGACCTTAAATACCTGAGTCTATCCCGGGCCCTGAAAATCCTGGTAATGGCCATGCTCACAATTAAAAGTAATAAATCCGTTTCTGTTTTTACAAGTACATTTTGAGATCAGCAATCAATAAAATATGCTTACCAAAACTCTGCGTAGGAAAAGACACTATTATAATGCCATGCCAGTGGTGTAAAGAGTAAATCCGGACTACCCATTTATTCACTATGCTATGATGTCTGTTTTGTCTCTGCCTGCTCGCAAATAAAAGGAAATATCATAACAGCATGCCTTTATAACCTTATATGTATGAGCTGCTCGGCTCTTGCTAACTGCATATTCTAACATCCACCACCACTAAACTCCAGGTCATGAGGGCTGCAGTGTATACTGGTATTTAGTGTAGCCACACACTGCACAACCTGATTTCACTTACCTCCACATTAATTTACCTCCTTTGTCCAGGAGATTATGAGTGCGGATGGAGCAAGCCCCTGCACAGACTGCAGCCCTAAGAACTTTGAGTGGCCCTGCTATAGACCGAAGCCCTAAGAACTTTGAGTAGCCCGGCTGTGTGCTTTGTGTATCATCAGTCTTTGTCAGAGCTTTGATCAATGCCATCACAGTTTAGTCACTGTGTAACCACACTGGCCTTCTGCTAGCTTTGTGTTTTTAAACCCTGGACAAGCACAGCATATTTGCTTTTACTGCACACTGCATAAGAAATCAATAGCCAGGGAAAGTATGACATTGAGTAATATTTTACAAAATAATGTATTTTACCCATAAAGCTGAAAAGGGCAGTTATGCTAATCTCCAGCTGTAAAGAAATTGGATAAACAGTGAACCCGGAGTCATGACAAAGCCGGGTGAAGATCTACATAACTGTCTGCTCCTCAAGTTCTGCTGTCTGATTTCTACATCTCAGGACATTAGAGGAGTTAGTGTCCAACAAGGCAATTTTTCCAAAGATGGCTCCATAGTTTGGGAGGGGCTTCACTCTTCTGATAGTCCTCAGAGGACAGTATGCAGACGTTATTTTCAACACAACAGTTTCCAGCTTTGGATATTGTCAGGTCTAACTTTCCTAAGGTCCTCAAAGGGTGATACAGAATTCAAAAGAGAGAATAGTGATTTCTGTGAGTAAATTTGTTTCACTGTGATGCCCTGCAGTGTAGTTCTCTGGTATAATAGTTTCACTTCTCCATTGAACCTCATGTGTCAGGCTTCAGTATGAACTGAAATGCAGACAGGAGTAAAATAAACCGAAGTTTATTGTAAATAAAGGGCAGGTCCAAAAACAGGCACAGGGTCAAACCCAGGAGAGCACAGCAATCAGAGCAAAAACAGAATTCACAAAAAAAGTAAAAAAACAGGCAAGGTTCCAACCAGACAGACACAGCAACAGAATAAAAACAAAATCCAAAAAACGGAAAACAGGCAAAGATCAGATCGGGTAAACAGAACGGGAACAAAAAGCTTGTAGCATAATTGAGAGGTGAATCAACAGAGATGAACTCACACAGAAAAAAGACAAAGCAGGGTTTAAACACACAGACTAACGAGCAAACGAGACATAGGTGAACAACAGGGCAGGTGAAACAAAAGAGCAATCAACTAGACAGGTGACATGGAAGGCGGGGCAGACACAAACAAAAGCACATGGACAGGGAAACTGGAAAACCAAACCACATGAAAACAACTGAACAAAACTGAATAAAAAAACACAAGATCAGGTAGCAATATTGACACCCATGTACCTGTGTTTCTCAGAACCCTCTCCATACCTGATTCCATATACTACTGCAAGCTATTGTGTCACCTGTACCAACTGTTTATCATGGAACCAGAAGTGCTCATAACCAGAATAACTGACATTAAATTACTAAATTAGGCTGAACCACCCCTGGGCTTCTGGTTTAAATGAAATAAAAATATAGACTGTACAAAAATAAATATAATGAGTTTGTTTGTTTGCTTGTTTGTTTTTGTATGCATAAACTACATAATTATTATTACATAATCACAAAGTATCCATCTCTTCTATAAGGTTGTGTATTTTCCTGTTAAGGCATCCTCTCAACCAAATACGGACCAGTTTCTTCAAGTCAGGATTTGGTCTGTATATGTGGGACAGCCTGTAGTCTAGTGGCTTAGGTAAATGACTGAGATCCCAGACGTTAGTGGTTAAAGCCCCAGCCCAGCCACAGCAAGAACACCATTGCTGTTGGGCTCTTGAGCTAACCTAACCCCACATTGCTCCCAGGGAGGATTGGTTCTTGGTTAGCCTGATCAAGTGTAAGTCACTTTGGATAAAAGCGTCAGCTAAATGGTGATAATGTAATGTAATGCTCTGAATGTTCAGAACATATAAAGACCACAGTGCAGTGATGGAGACTTCTTCTGCATGTAAATACTTATTTTAGCTGTTGTTCTTTGTATCTTTGCTAGATCTTGGAAGTTTCCAGGTTGGGCTCTTGTTTGGGCCCTTTGTTTGGGCTCTTGCTTTCCATCACCCTCTCAAATGTACCCTTGAGTCTGCCACATGTTCTCTCTGTGCCCTGCCCCCTGCCAGATTTCTGACCCTGTCAAACTCTGAAGTGGGAAAGTATCATCTTGACCCTGCTTGACATCTGCATTCTGTTAATGTGGGCCATGCAGGGAGAGGGATGTGTCACACTCAGCCTTTGCTGTCAGAGGGGTTTCTTTTGGCTGGCACACAGACAGGATGGATAACAGGGCCAGCCTTCTGCTCCAGTTGCCCCTCTGCACTGTGGGACAGGGTTTTCTCTGTGCTCCTCTGCTCTGTGTGACAGGTTTTTCTCTGTGCCCCTCTGCTCTGTGGGACAGGGTTTTCTCTGCGCCCCTCTATTGTGTAGACCAGAGTGTTCTCTGTGCCGCTCTGTTCTGTGGGACAGGGTTTCTCTGTGCCCCTCTGCTCTGTGAGAGAGGGTTTTCTCTGTGCCCCTCTGTTCTGTGGGACAGGGTTTTCTCTGTGCCCCTCTGCTCTGTGGGACAGGGTGTTCTCTGTGCCCCTCTGCTCTGTGGGACAGGGTTTTCTCTGTGCCCCTCTGCTCTGTGGGACAGGGTTTTCTCTGTGCCCCTCTGTTCTGTGGGACAGGGTTTTCTCTGTGCCCCTCTGCTCTGTGGGACAGGGTTTTCTCTGTGCCCCTCTGCTCTGTGGGACAGGGTTTTCTCTTTGCCCCTCTGCTCTGTGGGACAGGGTTTTCTCTGTGCCCCTTTGCTCTGTTGGACAGGCTCTATTATGCCTATTGTTATGTCTCTCCCTGCAGGTTATTGTCCAGAGGGACCATAACCCTGCCAGTCCATCAGGTATTGTAGGGCACCACAGACTCAGTGAGAGTCCGGCAGGTGGCAGACCGTGTAAACAGGCTGGCCATCAACGAGATGCAGAGGAGGGGGAGGCCTGATGGCTGGAGACAGGGGACTGGTCGTCACTGGTCAGAGATGGGAAACATGGAAGGTAGGGTTGAGCCGCATGGACCCGGGAAGCTGGAGATGAGAACACACAGGATTCATTCTGTTAAGGACCCTGAGGGGACCTACAAATCTTGGGGCTAGCTTGCAGGACTCATCCTGCAATGGGAGGTCTCTGGTGGACAGCCAGACCCTCTGCCCAGGATGAAAAAGTTGTCCTGGTCTACATCTCCACGGTTAGCCTGGAGCTGACACTGGAAAAAATGGCCTCCAGAGGAATGCTTTCCAGTGCATTGGACAGCTCTTCCATGCACCCAAACCTGGTTACCCCCTTTATCCATGATGGAAGAGGGTAATAGTGGTGTAATGAGATGGTTATTAACACCATTATTCAACAGAATGGCCCAAGAGCACCAAGGAGCATGCGCAGTAAAGCAACTAAACTGCTTTATAGCAGGTAATTTCCTGAAATTGAGAGCAGACCCATAGCTGTTTGCTATGATGTGAAAAGCCTATCACATTGGATTTACATTTAACCAGATCCCTCTCCACTATTTGTGTGAGCTGATCCCTCTCCAAATCCTGCTGTGTTCCTGAGCTGATCCCTCTGCACATCCTTCTGTGTCTCTTAGCTGATCCCTCTCCACACCCTGCTGTTGTGTGAGCTGATCTGTTGACATTTAACTTGTACTGATCATTGTTCAGAAAGTCATTAAAAGAGCTCAGTAGGTAATCATCTAAAACTGATCTGGGATGAGCCTGAAGAAAGCCAGCAGTGATCTTTGCCCTCTGCTGTATCAAACACTTGTGCAAACATTTCAGTTGCATACCAGCCTTGATTTCAAATCACATGATAATTGAATTTGTGTTATGAAAATAAATCAAAGCCTTTGCCAGCCTCATTATCATATAAAGATGATAAATGTTGATTATCTAACACTACAGTACTACAAAGCAACTTGAATTTATTTTCAAAATTCTATTGTGACTTTCTCCGTTGGAGATTCCTTAGCTCAGACCTGCAAGCACAGAAACAGTATGAGTTGTGGTGTGTTGTGGGTAATTCTGTGTATGGGTGGCTCTTCCTGCTGAAACATTGAGTTTCAGAGTGAGATGGATCCCACGGGAGTGGCACTCTCAGGGCAGTGGGGAACTGAGCATAGCTGCTGGATGGCAGGAGAGCAAGCAGGAGGGGTGACTATCCCTCTCACTCAGTACACACCACGGGCTGCACCAGCACCACAATGTGGATCATTCATAAAACCCAGCAGTGATAGCTTAAGGTGCCATTGCATCTCTGTGTTGGCTTTTTAGGCTAATTCTAAAAACAAGTTACCACCATCAATGTGTTATCAATGGTGTAGTGATTTATTTGGTAGTGTTACAATTGACCAGTGACTGAGTTATATTAAGTTTAAATAATAAAAATGTGCTGTAGAGTGTTCATTGAGAAATCTACAATGGTGAGCAAGCCCTTCTGTAGCATTTTAGAAAAACAGTTTTTCTGCTGCTGAGCTCAGTATGCAGGAAAAAAAAACAAATATGGGAACATATCTGAATGTGTATCTGAACACATCACTGCTTTTTCCAGTGTAACACAGGCTGTAGCAGACTTCCAGAAGCAGTAGCAGGATGAATAGAGGCTAGCAGAGCAGATCCCATCGCAGTGGCACTCTTCATGCCCTACTACAACTACAGCTTCACAGTTTACCATGATCACATGACAGAGGGGATGCTGTGGGAATGAGGGCTCAGATTCTCTCAATGATCTTCTTCATGATTTGGTAGGAGGAATATGCAAAATCCAAGAGCAGGCTTTTATGTATGGCATTGTTAGGGTGCTGGCATAATAGAACTGTTTAATATTGATGGACAAAAGGCCTGAGTTAAACAGGGAAAGATGAAGCTCTGGGCATGAAAACAGGTTCCAGTAGTCTGCAGAAAGTGTATGTTATTGATCATTTTAAACATGACTTCTCTAAAGGATATTGGGCCATGTCTTTCTTTTTAAAACTCATGGCCAAACCTGGCATACACTCATCATGTTTTTCTGTTTCCACCTGAGGTGATGAAATAAAAGTTGCTGTTAAATATCACATGGTGAGATTTAGGATTAATCTGGGGTGCCTGATATTAGGACAAATTTCCCCTGCTCATCTTCCTGAAATGTACAGCTCCACATGGTGATGAAAAAGTAAGTTGTTCTCTTGAGCCATGAATAGAGATGGCAATGTCTGCTGCCGTTGCGTTGGTATGTTTTACACCACAGTCTTAAAAGCTTTGGGTAGTAAACACATTTACCCAGTGTGTCAATATTAAAATTCAAGCTTTATGTAGTGATAAATACAGATGGATGAACAGAGGGAGCTGCAAAGCCTGTTCTATCCCCCAAATCCTGAAATACAGGATGACATTCTGTTTGACGGTGTGAATGAAATGTTTTTGTATTTTTATCTTAACTTAGAATCTATAAAGCTGGACAATTCTGCGGGTGCACCATCACAGCAGGTGAAAATAGACAGTGGGAAGGGTACTGCTCCCATTCGGGCTCAGGCTCTTGAGTGCTCAAGATACTGTGTTCAGCTGTATCAGAGAGCTCAGACCCAGATATTCAGCTGTATGAGAATGTTCAGGACCCTATGTTCAGCTGTATCAGAGAGCTCAGAGCCCTGTGTTCAGCTGTATCAGAGAGGTGTCATGTGTTCAGCTGTATGAGAATGTTCAGGACCCTATGTTCAGCTGTATCAGAGAGCTCAGAGCCCTGTGTTCAGCTGTATGAGAATTCTCAGGACCCTATGTTTAGCTGTATCAGAGAGGTGTCCTGTGTTCAGCTGTATCTCAGAGCTCAAGTCTTAAACATGTTGTGATTCAGCCTCCCCAGAATGATGTCCTTCCCCTCAGCGTTTGCCTGCAGGGTTCAGTTTCAGTGCACTGCAGTGATGAGATGGTTAAAGCGTGAACGTGTGAACCTGACACTGTCCACGGTGATGGTAAAAGGATGAATGTATAAAGATGACGCTGTCATATTGCAAAGGTGTAGTACTGATGAACATACAAAGGCTTTGTGACCTCTGCCTCACAGACTAATTCAGCCTGGTTGTGTCACTGTTGGCCCAGTCTAGAACTGAGGAACTTTTGAGGGAACTCTGCAGATTTGTCCCATTTTGCCTAAGGCAGGTATTGGGTACTGCACCGGTGCGCTAATCTAACAATTCCATGTTAGAAAGGATGACACATGAACCCTAAAAACTCAGCATTTCACTTAAAGCCTTAAATGCTGACTGTAGTGTTTGTCTGATGTTTTATTCTAAGCTGTGGTCCTTTGTTTCTCAGCATACAGTAGGTTGAGAGCTGCAGCAGACCTGCGCAGGTGGCTGTGCTGATAGCCTGCTGCCCACTCAGCCCTCTCCCAGCTGCTCTGACAGAGTAAACCAGACAGACACACAAGGTGGCAGCCTGAAATTAAATGATAAACATTTATGCTGATCCCCAGAGTGAAGGAGGGGCTAATTGTGCTCGTGTGTCTTCATAAAGACATGTCTGCTCGTGTGTCTTCATAAAGACATGTCTGCCAGCTTCTGCTGGAGAGTCTTTGCCCAAATTTGTTCATTAATACCCGCTTTGCAAAAATAATAATGTGTATAAGGAAACATCTCATGATGAGGTGATTTATCTGGAATAAAACCAATGAAATGTAAGAACTATACATAGTTTACACAGAAGAAATTTTCATGGTTTCATCTTTTAGGGAGAAATTTCTCAGCCTTTTCAAGATGAATAGTTTCTGAATAGTTTGTTTGGATCACCTGACTAGTGGAGGCATATCCTCTCAGTCTCTCTTCTCTGTGTCAGGGCACAGTATGAACTCAAGTGCAGACAGTGATGAGATCAACCAGAGTTTATTAAGAGGGGCAAATCCAAAAACAGAGTCAAAAACAGGCATAGGGTCAAACCAGAAGAGCACGGTGTCAGGGCAAAAACAGAATCCAAAGCAGTAGTCAAAAACAGGCAAAGTCCAAACCAGGTAAACACAGCAATCAGGCAGAGACACAATCCAAAAATCAGAAATCAGGTAAACAGGCAGGAATCAAAAACAGGCAGGTCAGAACAGGGAAAGGCTCATAGCACAACTGATCTCAGGGAATACATAGACAAACTCGCACAGAACAAACACAAGACAGGGTTTAAATGCACAGACTTACAAGCCAACGAGACACAGGTGCACAATAGGGCAGGTGAAACAAATAGGTAATCAACTGGGAAGGTAACAAGGAGGGCAGGGCAGACACAGGGGGGAATGAAAACAAAAGCACATGGACAGGGAAAACAAAAACACAGCATCAGACAGCATTATTGACACTCTGATTCTCTCCTAAGTACAGGGGGTCCTCGGATAACGACGGTCTCGAGGTACGTTGTTTCGTCGTTACGATGTACTCTCATAAATTATTTAAAAAACCTAGTTTCGACCTACGTGGTTTGGTTCGTAAATATGAACACAGAAATAAAGGTAAGAAATTGTTTTCTGTTTTTTTATTACGTTTCATTTAATTACTGTATATTATATGTCCTTCATGTGTTGTATGTACAGTGTGAGTGACTTAAGGTGTTAATTTAGGTGTAATTTAGGTATAACTCGTTCGTAAGTCAAGGACCCCCTGTAATATATCTGTTGTGTTTCTTCTTAGAAAGATCTCTGATGCCATTCTACACCAGTTCTATACTGATATGTTCCTGGATAATCCTGCGCTGTGGCTGATGAGGCATCTGATTATAACTGCGCGTTCCACCTTCACAGTGGTCACCAGCTCTGTGTAACTGCGCTTCACCTTCACAGTGATCTCCACCCCTGTGTAACTGTGCACTTCACCTTCACAGTGATCTCCACCTCTGTGTAACTGTGCACTTCACCTTCACAGTGGTCACCATCTCTGTGTAACTGTGAACTTAACCTTCACAGTAATCTCCACCAATGTGTAACTGCAGTTTACCTTCACAGTGGTCACCACCTCTGTGTAACTGCAGGTAACCATTGCTGTGATCACCAAGCCTATCTCAATACTCATAGTAACAGTGAGCAAACATGCAAGCAGTGGGTACATCCTCTCAGTCAATAAGGCAGTGTGTGCCAGCATCTCCAAGCCCAAGGATTACTCATGGATACATGTTCTGTGACCCACCTTTTATTAAAACACTGTACAGGAAAACATTTACAGTAATTCTTTCAGTTTTTAGTTTAATTGTTTTAATGTAATTAAATGTAACTTTTGTTAATTTAATGAATGTGACTGTATGCAGATAGTGTTTGTATCGTGCAACGTGTGTGAGTTAAATTAATGTAACTGTTCTCAGGAAGTGTTTGTTTTGTGTAGCTTCTGTTTAAGACAGAGCTAAGACAGAGAGTGACAGATGGTGGGTGGTTCGGCTGAGCCTGACTGTCTGAGGCCTAAAGCAAGGGTGTTGGTTGGTGTGACTCATATCACAGATCAAGTTCATCACCATGCTGTACTGGATCTCTGGGTTTGGTTGTGTGGGAGTGGCCAGTATTGGCTGGCCTTTGGCAGTCCTGCCTCCCCTCATAGGGAAGCCACAGCCCACATGAGGCATGGTCCAGGACAAACAGCATCCCCTTTGAGGGCCTGTTCATGCTCATGATAGCTTAGCTTGTTGCAAAAACTGATTGTCAACTTATTTTCTATTATAGAGACCTTTAATTTTTGTCAGCACACCAATTCTGGGTCATATCATGCCACAATTAAGAGAAGAGAAGAGAAGACTTTGGGGAAAAAGTTGATGCTTATCAGTCTAGAAAGGGTTGCAGTGTGATTCATCAGATTTTAGAGCCTCTCTAAACCCCAATCAGAGCCATGAAGGCCAAATGGAGAAGGTATGGACTATACAAATGGAGAAGGTATGGACTATGCAAATGGAGAAGGTATTTACTATACTGAGCCTTCCTTGGACTGTCCCTCCACAAGTAAGGAGTGGAATCATTCAGGAACTTGCAGAGACCCTTAAAATGCAATATGCAAAGATCTGCAGGCCTCTTTGTCCTTGGCTTAGGTCTGTGTTTATGATTGCATTCATATTGTGGTGGCAGTATGCCGGTCTTACATTTGTGCCACAGCTGCAAGAGCATAGCAAACATAAAACAGTACTCTGAGAATCCTTGAGTCAGCATCTTTTTAAACATACCACTGTCTGTTTTTCCTTTTATGCATCTGTACTACTGTTCATCCTCTACTGCCGAGACATACCTTTCATTTTTCTTTTTTGTTGAGAAATTAAATAGCTTATCAACCTTTACTCACTCTCCTTCTCTGATTCTCTCCTAAGTGATGTAGCTCTTGTTTATCTTCTCAGAAAGATCTCTGGATGACATTTTACACGGAGGTTTAGCACATGGCTACAAACCTGGTGCAGGAAAGAGGAGTACAGGTTTATGGGGCACTGGGACTGCTTTTGGAACAGGGGTGACCTGTAAAAGCGGGACGGGTTACACCTGAACCGGAGGGGTACAGCTGCATTGGGCCAGCGTATGCTTAGGGTAGCAGAGGGGTATTTTAAACTAGGGACTGGGGTGGCAGGGAGCTTATATAGTGAGATGGGTGGGGATAGACAGACTGCCCGGAATAGAACACACCAAGGCTAATTATTTTATTGGTTTGAGGAAACCATGATTGCAAGTCAGTTAGAGCAGCACTGTCATAGAGGTGGTTTTGGGCAGCTGGAGGTGGAGAGGAAGGATGGGAAATGCGCACACAGTACCCTGCAATTTCTCTGTTTAAATGCTAGAAGCATAAAAAAATTTGGACCTAGAAGCTGTTATGAGTAATAGTAACTATGATGTTGTTGGGATCACAGAGATGTGGCTTGGTGCAGGGGACGGGGATGAGTATAACATAGAGGGATACAAGGTGTTTAGAAAAGATAGAACCAATAGAAGAGGAGGGGGCGTAGCTCTGTATGTAAAGGATTATCTTAATATCCAGGAAATTCCAGTTATGGAGCCCCTTGGTGTTAGTGAGGACATATGGATTAAAGTACTGGGGGAAAATGAAAAGGGTCTGAATGATGGAATATGTTATTGGCCACCAGCCTCTGACAGCAGTGTCAACAGGATGATCTTTGATAACATTAGCATGTCAGGAAGTTGAGACAATAGTAATGGGTGACTTCAATTACCCCACAATTAATTGGAAAACTGTGTCAGGTCAGGGTAAATGTGAGGAAGAGTTTCTGGATGTTGTAAATGATTGTTTTCTGATACAGTCTGTTACTCAACCTACAAGAGAGCACAATTCTAGACCTGGTTCTGTGTAATAATCCTGATAGAATCTGCAGTACTGAGGTAGGGGAGCCACTCGGAACAAGTGACCATAGTGCAGTTACATTTGAAGTTTTATGGCAAGTTAAGACTACATCCTCCAATGCTAGAATTTTCAACTTCAGACAAGCTGACTTTATTAAAATGCATGATTATACATGAAATATAAACTGGGTACCTCTTCTAGATGGTAGAACTGTGAGAGAAATGTGGTACATATTTAAAACGATTATTCTGGATGTACAGCGTAAATTCATTCCGCAAGTGAGAAAAGGGAAGCTGAAAAATAAGCATCCGCGGTGGAAAAATAAGGTGTTACATGATAGTTTGAAACATAAAAGGGAACTATTTAGAAAATTCAAGTTAGACAGCTCAGAGACAAACAAGATTGAATACAGCAAAATGTGAGTTCAAGTGAAGAAAGAAATGAGTTATATAATATAAGTTAATATAATATAAGTTAAAAGGCGCTAGATGCAAAGAACAACCATAAACGTTTTTTTCCAATACTACAATCGAAAAAGGATACTTAAGGATGAGATAAGAGGTTTAAAAAACAAGGATGGACATATGGTTTATAATAACAAAGCTATTGCTGATACCCTAAACAACTACTTTGTGAAGAGTTTCACTAGTGAAGTATTTTCTCATATGCCTCCAGGAGCATTCAGTTCTCAGAGTCTTATGGAGGACATTGATTTAAATGATACAGAAGTACTAGATAAACTTCGAAAACTTAAAACAAATAAGGCAGCAGGTCCCGATAGAACATTTCCAAGAGTCCTCAGGGAACTAGCAGAAGAGGTCTACAAACCTCTGACAGTTATTTTTAAGCAATCCCTTAAAACTGGAGGAATATCAGATGACTGGAAGCTAGGCAGTGTAGTACCTATCTACAAGAAAGGAGACCGGACTGATCCAGGAAATTATAGGCCTGTCAGTTTAAGTTGTATCACTTGCAAATTACTGGAAGCCATTGTGACCCAGTGGACATACAATTAAAGTATCTTATGAAAAAGGTTTGACTACGCCACCTAGGGACTTGAGACTTGAGGGTATTGAGGCTACAAGGTTCCCGCACACATGTAAGCTTGTAAGAATTTACCAGAGACGTGGTATTTCAATTTTGAATGGGCAAAATTGATTTAAACAGTTCATTAAAAACACATTTTATTCAAACTCATTAAAATAGACCACAGTAAAAGTTGATGTTCCGCAAGAGGGGTACAGACTGCCACCAGAAATAATAAATAAATAAGGGAAAAGGGTAATGTAGGCCGTCTGTCGGGAGGTTACCTTCACTGGAACAGGGGGAGGCAATACATGGATCCCGGTGCCTGTTAACACACACACACGCTCACTCACACACACACTGGTGCAGCTACACACGCACGGCAATTAGGTGACCACTGTAAAAGAAAGTGAAGTTCACTTTAACCCTAGCAACACCACATGCAGTGCAGGAAGGAGGGAGGGGGGGGGCCCAGGTCCGGCAGCCTCTCCACAGAACGGCCAACACCCCCCTGTAGACTCTATAGGACAAGGGGGACAATGATGGGAAAAAGTACACGACCAGCGTAGTCGGTATTAAAAGGGGACAGACCACACGATAAGGACCAAAAGAAAACACTGGGAGCAGTCAGGACTTCACTCGATTGCCCATCCAAATAAACAAACATAAAGACACAGCACTGACTATATTTACCCGTTTACACAAACACTAATTTAAAACGAGGCAAAGCAGCAGGTGACTAACGTTCCTCTAGTTGCTTTCAGTGACCGCAAGTGGTATTTAGCCTACTCGGTTGTTGTCTCACCGCAGAAACCTGTATTAAAATATCGTCGTTAGATGCATGTATTGTTTGAAACAAGCACTGCGTGGTTTTAATGAGAGTCGAAAAACATGGCTACCTGTTGTGGCGAACGGGCTCACGTACCACCCAGACGGTCTGTTACAGACCCAACAAAACACCTGTTAGCAAACACAGGTTAACACCAATAACAGACGGGATTTATGATTTTAAACAGAGTAGGAGCCCATACCTTTCAGCACTCCACACGTTGCAAAACAGAAAAGCAACCACGATAACCAGAGTAAAAACCAAAGCTGATGGAGCTCGTATATATACACACACACTAAAATGACCCTCTAATTACCTGTTAACTGCTAGAAGCTATTCAAGAGGTGTGGCCAAGAACAGGAACACCTACGGTGGCTTCGAAGGAAAAGAAAGCAGAAAAGCAAAAGATAATTCTGCCGGTTACACCATCATTAGGGACAATTTGGAATTATTCTTAGAACAAAATGGTATCTTAAACAATAGCCAGCATGGTTTTCGCAGAGGGAGGTCATGCTTAACAAACCTCCTGGACTTTTTTGAGGAAGCTACAGCATGTTTAGATGCAAACCAAGCTTATGACATTATCTATTTAGACTTCCAAAAGGCATTCGACAAAGTTCCGCATGAGAGGCTCATAGTGAAAATGAAATCTGCAGGAATATCAGGAGCTATCACTGAATGGGTTCGAAGTTGGCTGACTGGTTGAAAGCAGAGAGCAACTGTTGGAGGAATCGTTTCAGAGCAGGGTCCTGTAAGAAGTGGAGTCCCGCAGGGATCAGTGTTGGGGCCTTTGTTTTCCTTATTTACATAAATGATCTTGATGCAGGGGTTAGTAGTAAAATAGTAAAATTTGCAGATGACACTAAACTAAGGGGTCTAACCAACAGTCTAGAATCAACTAAGGTAATACAAGAAGACCTAAACAGCATCCATATGTGGGCAGATACCTGACAGATGACATTCAACTTAACTAAATGTAAAGTCTTGCATATGGGAAATAAGAACCTTAGACAAGACTACTTCATGGGAGGAAGTAAACTAGAATGTGCTCAGTTTGAAAAAGACTTAGGAGTAATAGTTGACCAAAGCTTAACAGGATCTAGGCAGTGTGCTGTAGCAGTAAAAAAGGCCAACAGGATGCTGGGATATATAGCCAAAAGTATTGATTATAAATCTTTATATTAAAACTATACAATGCTTTAGTCAGACCCCCCTTGGAATACTGTGTGCAGTTCTGGGCACCGCACTATAAGAAAGATATCGAGGCTCTTGAAAAAGTACAAAGGAGTGCAACTAAATTAGTTCCTGGCATGAAACATAAAAGCTACGAGGAAAGACTAAAGTTACTTAACCTATTTAGACTCAGCAAGAGGAGACTAAGGGGTGACTTAATAGAGGTTTTTAAATTTATAAAGGGACTCAAAAAGGTTCACTACAATACATTTTTTAAGGTGAGTTCAGTCTGTAGGACAAGGGGACATAAATGGAAACTAGTTAAGAGTAAGTTTCGCACTGATATAAGGAAGTATTATTTCACACAAAGAGTTATCAAAACATGGAATAGGTTGCCTGGTCATGTAGTTGAGGCAGAGACCCTTGCTGTGTTCAAGTTCAGACTTGATGCAGCTTTGGATACTCTTTAAATAATGTAATGGCGAGCTTTGTTGGGCCAAATGGCCTGTCCTCGTCATAATATGTTCTTATGTTCTTATGTACACCACTTCTAAACTGAAATGTGGAAATTGTGGATGGAGTCATGCAGTATGTGTAGATTCTTTTAAATTCTCAGTAGCAGTTGAGCACTGTGAAAAGATATGAATGGGCTGGTATGGTTCAAATGGCAGCTCAATTATCCGTCAATAGATTGAAACAATTCTACTTCAAACAAGAAATATATTATAGCTTAATATTCTCAAAAACACAATTCTAAGCCAGTTTTCATGTTTTTGCAGTGTAAGGTTTTGACTGCATTCAATGTCAAAAATATTTTAAAAATACAACAAATCAGACAGGAAGAAAATACTTTTTCACAGTAGTATGGATATACAGTGTTTGCGCCCAAGGGATCAGGTCAGGTTTACCTGTGATGAGATAAAGATAGCATAATGGAGTGGCTCAGTATGAGCGGTTAAAAAGGTATGAGAAATGATCTCTTACAGCTGCCTAATTGAGTCCTGAGCACTGCTGTACTTCACTTATTAAACGTTGGCTCTAAAGGTCCTGGATTTAGTTGCCCAGATATGGAGAGAAAATTTTAAAAACTTCACTAGAGTAACAGCTACAATCCCCTTACTCCCGCAAGAGTAACAGCTACTTCTCTCTGATTGGCTTAAATAGTAGCTACTATTATTAGCTCATGAGTAACAGCTACTCTTCCCAGCTCCTTAAATAGTAGCTACTATTATTCGCTCATGAGTAACAGCTACTCTTCCCATACTCTCTCAAGATTAGCAGCTACTATTCTCTGACTGGCTCTAGAGTAACGGCTACTATTATTCACTCTTGAGTAACAGCTACTATTCCCTTACTCCCTCAAGAGTAACAGCTACTATTCTCTGACTGGCTGTATTGTAACAGCTACTATTATTCAGTCATTAGTAACAGATACTATTTCCTTACTCTTAACTTTTGATTCTTTTAATTTTGGTCATTTATTCAACCAAAGTGTCACTCTGAGGAAGAGACCCTGTGTTAGAAACATATCAGTTGATTTACCTGAAACCTTGGCTTTGGCTGGTGTCGAGTGGCCTTGAGTGGCTGTCTATCTCTGCTAATTGCTGTCAGGTCTGGGACTCTCACGAATGTCAAACTCAGAAATAGTCATTCAGCCCTGTGGCTAAAAACAGACTGCATACCAAATTGAGCATGCCCAGACTCCACCTGGGATTTCACTACACCTGGTTTCCTTAAGAAAATGCCTTAAACATGCTTTCATCGGCACATTACAGAGACAAAAATGAGAATGCACCCTACACATGAATGTGTGATATTAAATGTGTAATATTAATCCAGAAATGTCACAGCTTGAGATGCACAGAATGCCAGCAGCTTGGTGCAGGCAGTGAAATGTGTGCCTGGAGGCTGTGAGTGTCTGTGAATATCAATTCCTCAGCTATAATTCATTCTGTGGTGCTCCATAAGCAGATAACTATTAAATATGCTGACAGGGACCATGGTAGGTGACATATTTCAGCTATTCAAAAAATGTTAGCCCCCACCCATATTTGTCTCCCCATCTTCTTTCTCACTCATAACTTATACCCTGAGCTAAGAAATCAGAAAGGGTACCTTCCTGCAGTTTTTCTCCTTTTTGAAGTGTTCACACCACAGGGCAACGCGTATATGTTTTACCTTTCTTCCCTTGAGAGCTTTTTTGCTTGCTGAGGTAGGTGTCTTTTCAGACAATTGAATAGATCAAAGAAAAATGACTGCATGTAATTAAAGTGCGATGTGTTTTTGACGATCAAATTTTAATAAACTGTAGCCAACAGTATGAATTTTGATGCTATGAAAAGCTAATTCAGGACTGCATTAAAACCGTAATTATTTTAGTCATTAGAGACATTTATTGTTCAATTTCTGTAAAATTAAGTTTACTGTGATCCTGAAACATAATGGCATCTCTTGCAGCAGAATCACTGTTGTTGTGTCTAAGCTACCTACATGTTGGAACTGAACTTAGGAAAATAAGAACAGGCATTAACAACAGAATCAAAATAAAGTGAAATATACACAAATGTAATATTATGCAATATGATAAACGATAAATGATATTTGTTAGCTGGTGATGGGGGATGGTCAGGGGTTGATGATTGGTTACTGGTGCAACAAAATACAGAGATGACAGGAAACTACTTACACTCTGTCCTCATTCTGACATGTGCAAGCATCAAATATTTAGACTCCATTCTGTTGAGTCAACATTAACAGACCAAGCATCCTGCTACATTGAGGTTTAAACAATGAGTAATGCCTTTCTGTGAACAGTGAGGGAGTGTTGTAATTCATTTTGGTAATGGAATGGAATGCTCCTCTGTGCTTTATAGGCATGTAGGTGTGTGTGTGTTCCTTAGTTATTACTAAAACAGAAATTTGATTCTGTAATATGGCACTTTGTTTGCTATACCTTAGCAGGATACCTCGAGCAGCCTTTTTGCTGGTTGCACTAAAAATTTCAGTGACAGACCTTAAAAGTTAATAACAAGCATGCTATCGGATCAGCTATCTTAACTGTCTAACTTGTTGGCTTGTAAGGAGGGGGTTAGGGCTGGAGCTGGAACTGGACCTGGGCCTAGGGCTGGAGCTGGGGCTGGGGCCAGAGCTGGAGCTGGGGTTAGGGCTGGAGCTGGGGCTGGGGCTGGGGCTGGGGCTGGGGCTGGGGCTGGGGTTAGGGCTGGAGCTGGGGCTTGAAGTGGGGATAAGGCTGGGGCTGGGGTTAGGGCTGGAGCTAGAGCTGGGGTAAGGGCTAGGGCTGGGGCTGGGGCTGGAACTGGAGCTAGAGCTGGGAGTGGGGCTGGACCTGGACCTGGACCTGGAGCTGGGGTTAGCGCTAGGGCTGGGGCTGGAGCTGAAGCTGGGGCTGGGGCTGGGGCTGGGGCTGGGGCTGGAGCTGGAGCTGGGGTTAGGGCTGGAGCTGGGGCTGGAACTGGGGCTGGGGCTGGGGCTAGAGCAGGGGTTAGGGCTAGAGCTGGGGCTGGAGCTGGAGCTGGGGTTAGGGCTGGAGCTGGAGATGGGGCTGGAACTGGGGCTGGAGCTGGGGTTAGGGCTGGGGCTGGAGCTGGGGCTGGGGCTGGGGCTGGGGCTGGAGCTGGGGCTGGAGCTGGAGCTGGGGATAAGGCTGGGGCAGGGGTTAGGGCTGGAGCTAGAGCTGGGGTAAGGGCTGGGGCTGGGGCTGGGGCTGGGGCTGGGGCTGGGGCTGGAACTGGAGCTGGAGCTGGGGCTGGGAGTGGGGCTGGGGCTGGACCTGGAGCTGGGGTTAGGGCTGGGGCTGGGACTGGAACTGGAGCTGGAGCTGGGAGTGCGGCTGGGACTGGGGCTGGGGTTGGAACTGGGGCTGGAGCTGGGGTTGGGGCTGGGGCTGGAGCTGGTGCTGGTGCTGGAGCTGGGGCTGGGGCTGGGGTTAGGGCTGGAGCTGGGGCTGGGGCTGGGGCTTGGGTTGGAGCTGGAGCTGATGCTGGAGCTGGGGCTGGAGCTGGGGGTGGGGCTGGGGGTAGGGCTGGAGCTAGAGCTGGGGTTAGGGCTAGGGCTGGGGCTGGAACTGGAGCTGGAGCTGGAGTGGGGCTGGGGCTGGACCTGGAGCTGGGGTTAGCACTAGGGCTGGGGCTGGAACTGGAACTGGAGCTGGGGCTGGAGCTGGGAGTAGGGCTGGGACTGGAGCTGGGGCTGGGGCTGGGGCTGGAGCTGGAGCTGGAGCTGGGGTTAGGGCTGGAGCTGGGGCTGGAACTGGAGCTGGGGCTGGAGCTGGGAGTGGGGCTGGAGCTGGGCTGGAGCTGGGCTGGGGCTGGGCTGGGCTAGGGCTGGGCTGGGGCTGGAGCTGGGGCTTGAGCTGGAGCTGAGGTTAGGGTTAGGGCTAGGGCTAAGGCTGGGGCTCGAACTGGAACTGGAACTGGAACTGGAGCTGGAACTGGAGCTGGGGTTAGGGCTGGGGCTGGAGCTGGGGCTGGGGCTGGGGCTGGAACTGGAGCTGGGCTGGGCTGGGGCTGGGCTGGGCTGGGCTGGGTCTTTGCTGGGCTGGGGCTGGAGCTGGGGCTGGAGCTGGAGCTGGGGTTAGGGCTGGGGCTGGGGCTGGGGCTGGGGCTGGGGCTGGAGCTGGGAGTGGGGCTGGGGTTGGAGCTGGAGCTGGGGTTAGGGCTGGAGCTGGAGCTGGGGTAAGGGATGGAACTGGGGCTGGAATTGGAACTGAAACTGGGGCTGGAGCTGGGGCTGGGGCTGGGACTGGAGCTGGGGTTGGGGCTGGTACTGGGGTTAGGGCTGGAACTGGAGCTGGGGCTGCAGCTGGAGCTGGGGTTAGGGCTGGAGCTGGGGCTGGAGCTGGGGTTAGGGCTGGAGCTGGAGCTGGGGATAAGGCTGGGGCTGGGGCTGGAGCTGGGGTTGGGGCTGGGGCTGGGGCTGGGGCTGGAGCTGGGGTTGGGGTTGGGGCTGGGGCTGGGGCTGGAGCTGGAGCTGGGGCTGGAGCTGGGAGTGGGGCTGGAGCTGGGGTTAGGGCTGGAGCTGGGGCTGGAACTGGAACTGAAACTGGGGCTGGAACTGGAACTGAAACTGGGGCTGAAGCTGGGGCTGGGGCTGGAGCTGGAACTGGAGCTGGGGCTGCAGCTGGAGCATGCAAAGCTCTTTCTGTGGTGAGAGGGATAAGTGGAGCTGGAGGCTGTGCTTTTAGGGCTGCCTTTCCTGTCTGTGGAGCCTCTATTTCTGTTTGTGGAGGGTCAGGCTGTACCCCACACCTCAACTGGGGCCACACTGCTGGAGGCTGGGAAACATTGGGGATGGGGGACAGGAATCTGTGTGTCAGCCATAGAAAACACATGATAATGCCACTGTTCATGCTAATGTCACTTTTACTGGTTGATGTCACTTTTACTGCTCATGTAACTGTTCATGCTAATGTCTCTTTTATTACTAATGTCACTGTTCTTGTTAATGTCACTTTTACTGCTAATGTCACTGTTCTTGTTAATGTCACTTTTACTGCTAATGTCACTGTTCTTGTTAATGTCACTTTTACTGATAATGTCACTGTTCGTGGTAATGTCAACTTTTACTGCTAATGTAACTGTTCTTGCTAGTGTCACTGTTTATGTTAATGCCACATTTAATGCTAATGTCACTGTTCATGCTAATGTCTGATCGAGTTGAAGTGGTGGGCTCGCCTCTCAGTGCTCAGTGACTTGTCACAGATAAACTATATTCCCTCATTGGAGGTTCCTCTTCAGGACATTTTTTCAGAGCAGAAATGTTAGGCAAATGTTAGCAGCTGTTAGTGTGCAGGCCACTCTGTGGGAATGCAGTGCTAACAATGTCAGATATGTCTCAGATGTGACAGCCTGCCATGTCCCGAGACTGTAGAGTACCTGTGTGGAAGCACAGGGTCCCCTGGGCCCATCTGGGCTGTAGGGGCATGACAGTGTGAGAGGTATGCTTCCATCACACACAGAGCCTAGCCTGGAGCAAAACCATATGCTGCCTTCCACACTGAACAGTGACTATAACTGGGTCAGGGACTTTGTGATATTTATATAATTGTGTGTATAATATTCCCAGCTACCTTCAAAATGATACCCCCTATACTTAATACCACCTTCAATGCTTTGATTGTTGAGATAAACACCAAATAAAACTCTCAGCCAAGATGGAAAAATGAGTCTTCTCCATTCTTCTGGGTTGTTTTATTTGCATTGTTTTCAAATCAGGACGTCTGACAGCTTCTTTTACTGCTAGAACATCCAGCAGCATGAAGCCTGTAATTAACAGATACACCACCACTAGAGGGCACCAGAATTACCCATCCCCTACAAGAGGTGTGGGCAGACTTTTTCTCCCACCAATTACTTGGCTCTGTGGGCTTATTAGCCATTTACACCACTGCAGATTGTAACCCTGTAACTCCAGCTAAGACAGTTTATTAGCAATTTCCCCAGTGCAGATTTGATTGTAGATCGGGTCATGCAAAAAGACATGGCGAATAAGGATGGCTTGATGGTCAATCCTGAGGTTCTGAAGAAATGTAGTGAAACTATCATACAATGTAAAAAAAACGGACAACTTAGATCATTAAGAGCAGAAGTTACATTAGTAGATACTACACTTTTTGCCTAACCCTGATCTACATCCAATGTATTTTCTAAAAAAAAAAACATGTCCATTCTTTTTTATCACAGTACATATACACACATGTGTATGTAACATCACAGTTTGTCAATAACTGTTATTTCAGCAGAGAGAGAAAGACAGCACAGACAAACTGAGGCTGTTCACTAAAACTGGAAGCAGTATGTGGCTTCTACTTTGTTCCTTTAACTAGCTTGGAGATTTTAATTTCTACACACATTCCTCAGTAACATTTTTAGTTCAGCACCAACTCTTGTTCATGAACATTCATAAAAGATACATTTTTAACATATATGGTTCAGTTGTACAATAACATAGAGACTGGTGACTACTTACGAGACAGGTAATCTTCAATGTAGTGTGAGTGGGAAAGCATGACATTTTCAGTTCTGGTTGTGTATTATCTGGTACTGAAATATTGGTCTGTACCTCCCTCTAGTGGCCCAAGCCAATCATTTCAAACCTGACCCACTGGAGGGTGGTGTAGACCAATATTGGCTGAAAATGAAGATTAGTTTTAAATTACAGTAGCAGGTCAGATACACTTAGAGAAAGACAACCTAACAAGGTATAAACAAATATATTATTATTTAAACCCAGAAACAATATTCTAAATATGTCTTATTTTACCACTGTAATGCAAAATTGTGTGCATTAAACTAAAATACTATATCTCATAGCAAATTATATGATAATTCTGGCCTAATTACGCCATTAATGGCAGTTATAATACAACAGGATTATATAACACATTCTTTATGGTGCACCCCATATAAGTACTCCCTTCTTCAGCCAAGGTAGGAAGTATATGAAGAGAAAACTGAGGAGGTGGCGTAGGTGGAGGATGAGGTGGTGGTGGTACATGGGTGGCTTTTCACAAGTGTATTGCATCTGGAAGGATCATTAAAGACCTGTTTTTGTTTTCTTGGAGGAAAACCTAAACTGTGATTAATCCATTTTAGGAAGGAAACCCAAAGTAGAATTAGACCTTTGTTTACTTTTTTCAGTGTTTGTTTCTTGATTTTCTTATGAGTTAATTTAATAAAACACCAGTATAAATACAGGGTTTTTCCTTCAACACTGCTTGCTGTGTGTTACCACGAAATGCTAGTGGTGCTAATTCTGTGTGTTACCACACAGTGCCAGAATGCACATTCTTCATCTGTGCTGTGGTTAGCCACAACCCCAATGCTTCTGTTGTGTTTTGCTGTCTCTTATTAAATACTGAGAAAACTACTGTCACCATGGAATTAAGCTAACAGATTTATAGCAATAGTGTGGTGGTGCCAATGGTATTTCCCCAAAAACATTGAGTACTAATAGTATACATACTATTAATTTAGATTTGCAGTTTCATGGGTGATCTAAGTTTGCGCTAATGTGCAGTCTGCATGAGCTCATTTCAGACTCCATCTGAAAACTTAGTGTGCCTGTGTGAGTGTTTCTGCCATTTTACATGTAAATATGTAGTCATTTCAGACAGTGTTTCTGTGTTTTCTTTGCCTACATTAATCAAATAACCAGGGCTCTTGTTGCATTAGGGGTGGGGAGGGGAAGGGGGAAGGGGAGTAGAAAAATATTAAAAAATAATGAATTTTCCAGATTAATGAAAGTGACATTAAAATAAAATGTAAGGTTTTCATTTTTACTGATTAAAGTAATAAATTGTTAAATTAATGCCTTATTTGACACCCCCCCCCCCCCCCCCCCAGATGTTGGCCCCTGCAAAAGGCTTTCTTTCTAATCCCTTTCTGAATTTACCTGTGATGAAAAGGAGAGCATTTGTCAGCCTTTGTTTAATTTTACCTAGTGATTCTCAACAGTGAATAAATCAACCCCCTGCATTATGTAGGAGTTTTGAAAGCCCCTGTTATTTTTTCACTATCTCAACCAGCGTAATTGACAGAGCATCTCCTTGGCAACCTGTGCTCTCTTCTTGCATGGCAGGGCCAGCTCAAAGGTGCAAAGTTGAGGCATTCTTTAGATATTGCTGTTGAGTCACTCTAAAACACATTGATGTGAATGTACTCTAATGAGAGAGAAGGCAGAAAAAGTCTTCTCTCAAATCCCAGGCCTGAAGCCAGATGGGGGTGAGGGTCATGATTTAGCAGTGCCAGCATTTAGCCACAGTGCAAACAAATGCCACTAATGCAGACATACCCTCATATTGAAGTCTTACACAAAGGTTTGAATATACATCAATTCCGATGACTCTTCAGTTTAAATCTAGTTCTCATATCCTTTCCTTGAGTTTTCACACAGTGGCTTTCACTGTTCAAGTGCACCTGTTGACTACAGCTGGGTTACAGAAGTGAGGCACAGTAAGCTTTGAAAGTGAAAGGCATAAACATCCATATTGATTCTGTGTCTCTCTTCTGCCTGTCGGTGATTAGATATGAATGTATTTGTTTAAGTGGCTGGGACTGTTCAAGGCTCCTTAAAATATTTAATACATTTTACACAGGTTCAGGAATCCAAATAGCCCACACACTGCAAAAGGTGGCTCTAGGGAGATACACTTGTGCAAAGATTAAAAACTATGATATGGTAGCCGGAGTTTTAAATAAGCACCGGCTGCTTAAAGGTACACCTAGTCAGTTACTGTAGTGGTTACATGATACATGTAAATCACCTAGCCATTTATGGTTGTTAGGGTAATTCAATACATTATGCTTGTACAGCATTGTCAACTCAGCTGAACAGCTGAGGACTGTCAATACAGTACTACCACACTATTATGCAATATCTAGATGTCCAGTTCAACAGTAAAAACTATCTCGCTGGCTAAAATCTAATTTTAACCAACAGCTGTCTCTATTGAGTAACACATGGTACAAAAACAATGTCTGTTGAAATTTTAATGTGAACTTACTCTTACACTAATCCTCTTGTTTAGGTTAGCTTTCATCGCAGATGAAGCCTGTATTTAAACCCTAATGGGGAAAGAATTGTCTGTTTGATTTACAGTGGACTTGTTGAGCTAAAACCCTCTCAATATTGTTTTTCTTTGTGGTTAGGTTTGTCATCAAATTTATGCGGGTCAGAAAAGGACATCAAGTCATGATGTTAGTGGTAGATTTTAGTGCATTTACTGTTGCCAAACAGTTTAGATTGATACTTTAACCAATCTATGACATAGACATACATATCTGACCTATCCTTGTTATTCAAGATTCTTTATCATTTATGAATTAAAGAACTTTCTAAACACCATTTGTTATGAAGCTTTTCCCTAGGCCATTAGCATGAATGAGTCACAATTCTGTGAAATAAATATGCCTTTAAGCTACCTGTCATTGATTTTTGAGTCATTATTCATTTGTAAACCTGATTCTGTTTCCCTCTCAGTTTAAGAAATCAAGTTTAAAAAAACCCTCCCACAGAAGAAAACTTCTGCAGAGTGCCATTTGTCATCGCCACATCCCTCAGTTATTGTGACAGCATAGTATCAAGTAGTTTTGTCAAACTGATCAAAATGTTATTTTGGTTTTGTAAAAAAATGTAACTAATTTTCTGATGTAAATATGATTATGTACTGATGAGAATTATTGGTATGATAAATTGGGTTTCTGGTAAATTGTGTCCTGTGGAATAAAAGTAGCAGTATTATTGTCATTGAATTAACAAAGTAAAATTCTGCTGGGGTAACAATATTTTGATGGCGAAAAACTGCTGCAAATGGTTACATTTATTTGTGGCAATCTTAGAGATGTTTGCTAAAGCCTGGTGGATGAACAGGGGATGGAACCAGAAGCAGAAACATTGTAAGCCATTTTTTCATTGTAACTGTTGCATCATCACTCCATTGGCCGAACTGTGCACACTGTATCTAACAAGTTTCCTCCAAAGAAAGAGAAAGGAAGCTTGGATTTGGCTTCACATTAGTCAAATCACTGTCAACGATGTTTGTCAATGAGGGGGACGAGTTGGCGGCTGGATTCTTTGGTAAATCTGTAAGTTAACTCATACACTGCAACTGCAAACAACACTGCTCAGATATAATGCATGGATATAATCAACACTCAAGGCAAAGGCATGTCAAATGGATGTGTTTCCTCAGTCCTCTGGGACTGTGCATCTCACAGCATTAGTGAAATGCAAAGCAGCAACTTTAAGCTAAAACCCCTTGGGTCCCCAGTAGTAATTAAAAAAAAAATATATTATTTTTGCTTTAATTTACACATGTGCAGTTTACTGTATCTATAAAGTACATAAAATATTTGTACCGTGCTGGATTCAAAACACAATGGCCTACATGCTCCTGCTATAAGAAAAAGAGAAAGAATAACCCTGGACTTACCTTCAATTGATAAAAGAACTGAAGAACATTGAAAAATCTTACTGAGTAAAGAATGCAGTTTTGACAAGGTTTGCTCATGTTTAAATGGTTCTTTTTCTTTGAAAGAAGGTGCTTAAAACTAAACATAAAGTTTCTGCTAAATATGGACACATTATAATCAAATCTGACTATGTTACACTCCTTAGATTTGATATAAAGAAAATCTTTGCTCTCAGAATGTTGTCAAGAGGATGAAAAAAGTCATTTAAAAGCTGTATTATTAACTGAAAATGAAGGACTTGTGGAACACTCCTAACGGATATGATCAAATGTGGCGTTCCTGAGGTATTGACACAAATATGAGGCTTACCAAATTTTGCACACATGGGGTCAGTGTGTGTTTGCATTCTTTGGTCAGTAATTTTTAAAGGCAGATAAGCAGAAACATAATTTTAGAAGCAATGCAATCAGAATATGTCAGACTGACACACAAATGTTGGGCTTACCCAAAGGTAGGTCATTGGCAGTGAGTTTCCCTTAGGTCTGTAACTTTTGAGTGCAGTTGAGTAGAGTTATCATTTAAGAGTTGTCTTAATCACCACAAATGATGCTTTGACATACTCACATTTACGTCAGGCTGTGTTGACATCCACATTAGAGGAACCATTCAGGAATTGTAGTGCTATTTATATTGTCCCCCAAGTGTAGGGGACCAAAAGTAATTATACTAATTAGCATAAATGTCCTATTTGACTACAAAAGTGATTCCAAAAGTGTCTTTGTCATGGACTGCACTGTATATTTATACACAGTTGCTTATACAGCTGTGTTGTTTGGGGATTACGCTGGAAGCTTTCCATTCCATGCCTTTTTACAGCTGCATTGGCTGCTGTCACAGTTGTTGTCCATGTAGTTGTAAAGGGAACTGAGCAATTTTAATACACCCTGCACCATAAATAAAACTCACTGTGACGGAGAACTGATGTATGTTTTATTCTCCGCCCCAAATATCGGCCGCGGCCGCATTATGTGGAAATGGGGAACGGCCCGGATTTAAACTGTGACGGTGTAAAAACACACCAAACTTTTTGTATTTATGTTCATTTATTTTTCCGTTGAAAGTGCTGTTTTTGTTCGTTCAAAGTGATGGAGTTGGTGAATATCGGCGTTTGTTGTTTGGGGAGAAAATAATACTTTTCATATATTACCGGTGAAACTAGCGAACTACACATATACATTTAACGGGTGCACACGTTATCTGTCTCGTTAGGAAGCTATGATTCACTTTCATCATTCATTACTCAAACCCTCATAAGGACAAAAATCCCGGTTTACTCACTTGTGCGTCTGTGTCTGTTTCACAGGGGTGTCAAAGGAGCGCATGGGGGAAAACATGGTGGATTATGAGTAGCATAGTTCATTTTTGGTTTGGAAGGTGGGGGAATTGTTTCGATGTTTTGTGTAATGTTATTGTATTGGTGATGGAATAAATGTATTTGTTGAATTTATTATTTGTATATAATTATGTTTTATACAGCATGTCAGTAATTGATTGATTATTGTTTCTGTGGAAATTAATTGATTTCCTTTTTGGGGATGGTATGGCGGGAGGGGGTAGCTTTATTTAAGGCCCTCCTCTCCTGTCTTAAGAAAAAGGCTGTGGGTGAGGCAGGACCCTGAAAGAGCCAGAGGAAGAGACATTTGGGGACTGATTTCCCCAGATGTAATTTATTTGTAAATATTTTGTTATTTATTATTACTTTATTTTGTTTACTGTTTTTTTTTATTTCTCACCTTAATAAATTAATCACCCTTCGCCCTATTTTTCTGTGTTGGCCTCTTGTTGACCACTCGCCATCCTCACACTCACCAACACTCCTTCTGCATGCTTTATGCTGAAAATAAAACTCACCAGCACTCCTCCTCCATGCTTTACACTGTAAGTAAAACTACCCAGCACTCCCGCTGCATGCTTTATGCTGTAAATAACAGTCATCCAACAGTCCCTCTAAAAAAACTTTTGTTAGGATACTTTGTCTTGTTTGTTTCCCTCCGCCTCCTGAAGCCGTGAATCTTGGTAATCCTTTATACTGTATACAACAGAGAGTAGAGAAAGCAGAATCTATGAGTGAATCAACACAAAAGCCACCCCTTAATGAGCCAAAACAACAAAAATCCACAACTATGACTTCCAGCACCATAAACGCCATCTCTTTGTACGTGAAAAGACCACACTCATGAGTGAAATATATAAAATATGAAATATTGAAATGAAATGAAGTATGTATTTTTTTTCTTCTCTTTTTCATGACTGAAATTCACTTATGGTCGGAATCTGGAATCCAGGTAAGAGAACACTGGTATTATCACTTCTGTAACACATTTAAAGCATGACCTGAGCTTGGACCAGCAGATGGATAATAGAGCATTCTGTTGAGTTTAGGAAATTCACTCTGCTGTCTTTTGAATACAGTGTACATTCTGGTGTGAGTGTACATTTACCAGGGCAGTTTTAAGCCTTTGGCTCTTCGTTGGGAGGCTTTAACCATCTGAGAAGCTGTTTCATGTCAGCAGCCATAGAAGCAGGGAAAGGCAACATCAAGCACAATGAGATCATCAGTACCTTTAGCAAAAAGTGCTTTCTATGAATGAGTCTGGCTTAAAGGTGGGTTATAAAAACATTATTTGGTGTGTAGTGACAATAGATGGTCAAAAACTCAAAACATTTTGAACTGTTTTACAGATTGATGGAAATGTGTTGTGGGAACATGGGTGGCTGATGTGGATGTTTCAACATAATGTTTTATGCACAATATGTAAGTGACATTATTCAGTATTTAATAGAATGAATTGTGAATCACTTGTGAATGTGGCTGAATTTTGTATAAGGCAGGACTGAATGGGTAACCACAGGGAATGATGCAAACCAAGCTTATGACATTATCTATTTAGACTTCCAAAAGGGATTCGACAAAGTTCCGCATGATAGGCTCATAGAGAAAATGAAATCCGCAGGAATATCAGGAGCTATCACCGAGTGGGTTCGAAGTTGGCTGGCTGGTAGAAAGCAGAGTGTAACTGTTGGAGGAATTGTTTCAGAACAGGGTCCTGTGAGAAGTGGAGTCCCGCAGGGATCGGTGTTGGGGCCTTTGCTTTTCCTTATCTACATAAATGATCTTGATGCGGGGGTTAGTAGTAAAATAGTAAAATTTGCAGATGACACAAAACTGGGGGGGCTAGCAAACAGTATAGAATCAACTAAGGTAATACAAGAAGACCTAAACAGCATCCATATGTGGGCAGGTACCTGGCAGATGACATTCAACTTAACTAAATGTAAAGTCTTGCATATGGGAAATAAGAACCTTAGACAAGACTACTTCATGGGAGGAAGTAAACTAGAATGTGCTCAGTTTGAAAAAGACTTGGGAGTAATAGTTGACCAATGCTTAACAGGATTTAGGCAGTGTGCTGTAGCAGTAAAAAAGGCCAACAGGATGCTAGGATATATAGCCAAAAGTATTGATTATAAATCTAAGGAGGTTATATTAAAATTATACAATGCTTTAGTTAGACCACACTTGGAATACTGTGTGCAGTTCTGGGCACCGCACTATAAGAAAGATATCGAGGCTCTTGAAAAAGTACAAAGGAGGGCAACTAAATTAGTTCCTGGCATGAAACATAAAAGCTACACGGCAAGACTAAAGTTACTTAACCTATTTAGACTCAGCAAGAGGAGACTAAGGGGTGATTTAATAGAGGTTTTTAAATTTATAAAGGGACTCAACAAGGTTAGCTACGATAAATTTTTTAAATTAAGTTCAGTCTGTAAGACAAGGGGACATAAATGGAAACTAGTTAAGAGTAAGTTCCGCACTGATGTAAGGAAGTATTATTTTACACAAAGAGTTATCAATACATGGAATGGGTTGCCAGGTCATGTAGTTGAGGCAGAGACCCTTGCTGTGTTCAAGTCCAGACTTGATGCAGTTTTGGATACTCTTTAAATAATGTAATGGCGAGCTTTGTTGGGCCGAATGGCCTGTCCTTGTCATAATATGTTCTTATGTTCTTATGTTCTTAATGAGAGGGGCTGTGAGCGACACTGTCTGGTTCAGCCAGCGATGCAGTGCTAAACCTTGCCAGTGGGATAAACTGCTAACAGATGGATTTGTCCAATGCTGCATATTCTCAACACTCTTGCCTGCTTTTCACTCTGCTGTCATGTTTCCTAATAGTTTACTTTTTTCCTATCCGGAGGAAATATTGGGTCCACCCACATGAATGCTAAAATGAAATTCAGATCTCAGTCTCTGTGTCTGACTGTGATATAAACACATCTTGAAGGTAATGTGCATAAACTCAAATGTTTGTAAGGAAAGTATCGGATCACTGCACAAAATAGTTTACAATGCAGTCTGTACAGCTTTTGTTCTTGTGATCTTAACATAAACTCCATCCACTGAGGTGTCTCTCCTATAAATGGAATCATATTGATTTTTGGAAATTGATTTTTAGAGATCATAATCAGTTTTGGAAGACATAGCTTTTTCATGTCCTCTTTTGTCATGGTGAGAGCAGAACATTTTGCCGTCACATACAAATGCCAAGCAGCGAGAAAGACTCTCATCTCTAAAAAGAAGTACTGATTGATGGAGAAACTCAGTGCAACATCTGATTTAGGGTCCATGGTTAAAGTGCAGGGCTTAAAAATAAAACTATTGCATTTCTATCTAAGTCCAATTTACCTCTCTGTGCTTTTTTCCCTTTTGCTTTGGAGAAGGTTAGGTGAAGTTTGGTTTAGTTCATTTGCTGTGATTGATCTATCTGACCAAGAGTACAAATATTAATTTTCAGTTTTCATCCAAAAGAAACGCAAATGTAATTAAAATGTAGTTATTTTAATTACTTGTTATTTTACATTATTTGTTATATGTTTCTAATGGCTTGATGCAGAGCCCTTATTGAATCCCTCAGATCTGAGGGGAGATGTGTACTTAGCCACTGTGTTTTAAATGTATCTATTCACCATGGCATCAGTCTTTCAGTTTCACCCCTGTGTGTGGTTGACTGTTCCTTACTTTTTCTCTGGATCCACTCAACCCTCAGTATTGTTCAGTGTTTTCTCTCTGTCTTGTGAATGGTCAGTAGTAACATTGGATTAGAAGCGAGGGTAACATAAGTATGGAGATATCCGAGTCATTCACCTCTCCCCTTGCCCTGTTGGATGTTAATGCACTGTAGTGGCTGTGCGAAGGCAGCCCCCCTTCCCTGAGCTGGGAGGTTCAGCGTCAGCACCACGGCTACCTTGCCAGGTTTAACTTACTCTCCACCTCTCTCTCCAGCTTCAGTACAGCTACTCTGAATGTCACTGTCCCTCCCACCTCATTTGTAAATCCACTTTATTTTAGTGGTCCCATAATCAGACCATATTAATAATATAAATGAACAATGGCAACTGACAGTATCCTAGCTTTAAGAATCTCTAAACATTCACTCATGCAGAACCAAACAGTATGTTCTTGCTTTCCAGTAGATTACACTAAAAGTAACTGTCCACTACTCACCAGGGCCTCCATTCTCCCTGCTAACTGTAACTAACCACCAAGACAAAAACTGTCCCTGCTACAAGTAATTACAACAGCATAGTTTTTCACCTTGTTAAGAGTGACCACTTGACAGGACTGCTATTCACCTTGCTGACAGTGAATAAGTATCAGGACTGCCATTCACCCTGCTAATAGGGACTACTCATCAGGGCTTCCAATTCACTCTGCTAATAGGAACTACTTACCAGGACTGCCTTTCGCCCTGCTAAAAGTCCTACTCATCAGGACTGTCCTTCACCCTGCTAACTAGTACTGCTCACCAGGACCGCCATACTCCCTGGTGACCACTACCATTTACCTTTCCAACAGTAACTAACAACCATTTTGGCTGTTCATCCTGCTAACTGTAACTACCCACAAGAGCAAAAGAGAAAATCCAGATTAGAACATAAGAACATATTAAAACGAGAATAGGCCATTCGGCCCAACAAAGCTCACCATTACAAATTAAAGAGTTTCCAAAACTGCATCAGGTCTGGACTTGAACACAGCAAAGGTCTGTGCCTCAACTAAATGAACTGGCAACCTATTCCATGTATTGATAACTCTTTCAAGAGCCTCAATATCTTTCTTATAGTGCAGTGCCCAGATCTGCACACAGTATTCCAAGTGGGGTCTGACTAAAGCATTGTATAGTTTTAATATAACGTCCTTAGATTTATAATCAATACTTTTGGCTATATATTCCAGCATCCTGTTGGCCTTTTTTACTGCTACAGCACACTGCCTAGATCCTGTTAAGCTTTGGTCAACTATTACTCCTAAGTCTTTTTTCAAATTGAGCACATTCTAGTTTACTTCCTCCAGTGAAGTAGTCCCTGTCTAAGGTTCTTATTTCCCACATGCAAGACTTTACATTTAACTAAGTTGAATGCCATCTGCCAGGTATCTGCCCACATATGGATGCTGTTTAGGTCTTCTTGTATTACCTTAGTTGATTCTAGACTGTTGGCCAGACCCCCTAGTTTAGTGTCATCTGCAAATTTGACTATTTTACTACTAACCCCTGCATCAAGATCGTTTACATAAATAAGGAAAAGCAAAGGCCCCAACACTGATCCCTGCGGGACTCCACTTCTTACAGGACCCTGCTCTGATACAATTCCTCCAACAGTTACACTCTGCTTTCTACCAGACAGCCAACTTCGAACCCATTCAGTGATAACTCCTGATATTCCTGCAGATTTCATTTTCACTATGAGCCTCTCATGCGGAACTTTGTCGAATGCCTTTTGAAAGTATAAATAGATAATATCATAAGCTTGGTTTGCGTCTAAACATGCTGTAGCTTCCTCAAAAAAGTCCAGGAGGTATGTTAAGCATGACCTCCCTCTGCAAAAACCATGCTGGCTATCGTTTAAGATTCCATTTTGCTCAAGGAATAATTCCAAATTGTCCCTAATGATGGATTCCAGTAATTTACATGTGATACAAGTTAAGCTGACAGGCCTATAATTTCCTGGATCAGTCCGGTCTCCTTTCTTGAAGATAGGTACTACACTGCCTAGCTTCCAGTCATCTGATATTCCTCCAGTTTTAAGGGATTGCTTAAAAATAACTGTCAGAGGTTTGTAGACCTCTTCTGCTAGTTCCCTGAGGACTCTTGGAAATGTTCTATCGGGACCTGCTGCCTTATTTGTTTTAAGTTTTTGAAGTTTATCTAGTACTTCTGCATCATTTAAATCAATTTCCTCCATAAGACTCTGAGAACTGAATGCTCCTGGAGGCATATGAGAAAATACTTCACTAGTGAAACTCTTCACAAAGTAGTTGTTTAGGGTATCAGCAATAGCTTTGTTATTATAAACCATAAGTCCATCCTTGTTTTTTAAACCTCTTATCTCACCTTTTACTATCCTTTTTCAACTGTAGAATTGAAAAAAAGCATTTAGGGTTGCTCTTTGCATTTAGCGCAATCTGTCTTTCCAAACGCCTTTTAGCTTCCCTTATTTCTTTCTTAACTTGAGCTCACATTTTACTCTATACAATCTTGTTTGCCTCTGAGCTGTCTAACTTGAATTTTCTAAATAGTTCCCTTTTATGTTTCATGTAACGATATATTCATCCACTGAGGGTGCTTAGTTTTCAGCTTCCCTTTTCGCACTTGCGGAATGAATTTACACTGTACATCCAGAATAATCGTTTTAAATATGTTCCACATTTCTTTCACAGTCCTACCATCTAGAAGAGGTACCCAGTTTATATTTCTTGTATAATCACGCATTTTAATACAGTCAGCTTGTCTGAAGTTGAAAATTCTAGCATTGGAGGATGCAGTCTTAACTTGCCATAAAACTTCAAATGTAACTGCACTATGGTCACTTGTTCCGAGTGGCTCCCCTACCTCAGTACTGCAGATTCTATCAGGATTATTACACAGAACCAGGTCTAGAATTGTGCTCTCTTGTAGGTTGAGTAACAGACTGTATCAGAAAACAATTATTTACAACATCCAGAAACTCTTCCTCACATTTACTTTGACCAGACACAGGTTCCCAATTAATTGAAGGGTAATTGAAGTCCCCCATTACTATTGTCTCACCCTCCTGACATGCTAGTTTAGTGTTATCAAAGAGCATACTGTTGACACTGCTGTCAGAGGCTGGTGGCCAATAACATACTCCGACATTCAGACCCTTTTCATTTTCCCCCAGTACTTTAATCCATATGTCCTCACTAACACCAAGGGGCTCCATACCTGGAATTTCCTGGATATTAAGATAATCATTCACATACAGAGCTACGCCCCCTCCTCTTCTATTGGTTCTGTCTTTTCTAATCACCTCTGTATCCCTCTATGTTATACTCATCCACATCCCCTGAACCAAGCCACGTCTCCGTGATCCCAACAACATCATAGTTACACATATTTAAACAGAGAAATTTCAGTGTACTGTGTGCGCATTTCCTCTTCACACCCAGCCGCTCAAAACCACCTCTATAACAATGCTGCTCTAACTGATTTGCAATCATGGTTCCCTCACTACCAATAAAATATTAAGCCTTGGTGTGTTCTATTCCAGCAGTCTGTCTATCCCTACCCATCTCACTATATAATCTCCCTGCCCCCCTAGGCCCTAGTTTAAATACCCCTCTGCTCGCCTAAGCATACGCTGACCCAATGCAGCTGTACCCCTCCCGTTCAGGTGTAACCCATCCCACTTGTACAGGTCACCCTTGTTCCAAAAGGAGTCCTAGTGCTCCATAAACCTGTACCCCTCTTTCCTGCACCAGGTTTGTAGCCACATGTTAAACCTCCATATAAATGCTTGCTTCCCTTTGCTTGCATGTGGTACAGGTAGAATTCCAGAGAAGACTACCATGGAGGTTGTACTCCTAAGCTTCCCTGCTAGCTTGATAAATTTATCCTGCAGAAGCTCAAATCTACCCTTTCCTATGTCATTGGCCCCAACATGGACCATGACCTCTGGATCCTCCCCCACTCTGGCCAGGAGCTTGTCCGCACGCTCCAGGAGGTCTCCAACCTGGGCACCAGGTAGAAAACAGACCATACAAGACTCCTTGTCACGCAAACACACTATGTTATCTACCCCTCTAATGATTGAGTCCCCCACTATCACTAACTCCCTCTCCTTGGAGGATGAGGCCGCCTGGGTGCCCTTGCGCTCTTCAATCCTCTCACTCACAGGATCACAGGCCAACTCATCATGCAGTGGCATGAAGCGGTTGGTCACCGCAATGTCCGGAGATGCCACCCCACTTGGGATTTTGCGGCCCTTTCTATGCTTACGCTCTACTGTAACCCAGCTCTCTCGCCCTGTCTTGTCTGTATCTTCTTCCCTATATGGCTTTGGTGAGCACATCTCCCTATAGGGTGTAGTAAACAGTTCCTGGAACTCTAACAATTCAGGATTACTGTGGAGTCCAGCTAGTTGGGCCTCGAGATCAAGAATCTTGTTCTCCAAGAGCTCAATGAGTCGGCAACAGTCGCAGATGAACTCATCCTCGACGTCTTCCACTAGAAATCCGATCATCTGACAACTCTCGCACAGTTTTGGCCACATTTTCTCCCCTAACTAAACATGCGTTCCCTAAATAAAGATTTACTGCCAAGACAGAATTACCGGCTAAAAAATGCTAAGAGCACCTAGGTGGCTCAGAGCAGCCAAAGGCAGAAACCAAACAAAGGAAATGCCACTGAGTCTACATACAAGGTACAACAAAAATACGCTAGCAGCTAAGCAAAAGCAGACATGCTAACTCAACCAGAATTAGGATATTGGTAAAAACAAAGTAAACAAGTGAACTGGCAGACTAACTAACCTCCTGACTAACTACCAGACTAGTGAGCTAGAGTATGTCACTTAAAGATTTGCTATTTAAAGATCTGCTCCTGAGAGGATGAAAAACCACAAAAGTCCAGGCTAGAGCAATGGAGCAGAGCAAAGCAGTGTCGAGACAGCAAAAAAAAAAAAGATTGTTACAATAGTGATGTTTCAGGCTCATGTCTGCTTTTCTCTGCTTTGTATAAAAAATGGAAATGAAGTGTTTTCTTAGATAGCATCATTAATTTGCTTTGTCATGCTTTTTATGCCTTGTAAAGGAGAGAAGTCATGTTAAAACTCATTAAAAATTTAAAGCCTGAGTCAACCCCTAAGCCGGGGCAGGAACATGGCCACTGAAGCGCAAGCCTGTAACTGCTTCTGAGAGAAAGAATTGATTTGGAGTTCTCTTACTAAGAATGTCTGTAGGCTTACCCTAATGGAAGGCAGTAGACAAATTCAATGTCTAAACTCATTGTCATCCAACTCTTTTCACATTGAGCGCTAATCAAAACAAGCTGTGTTATGTCCCAACAGAGACAAACCACACTCTCAGCAAAAGAAGAGTGAAATTGCTCTATGGTAATGAAATTCATGTTTACATTTTTTTTGTATTAACCAGGAAACATTTAATATAGTGTTACTCAGTAGTTTCTCTTTGATCAAGTCAAACCACTATTCTTGACAAGGATCTTGACTTTATTTACACCATGAGGAGTACAACATCATTGATTTCCTGGCTAGATGGCAGCCCAGCTGGATTTTACCCAAGATTCAAAGATTATCAACAGTCTATGTACACATCTGCAAAATATAGTTAGTCCTATGATAACTTTGTGTAAATTAGCTAATGCTACCAAAGTGCTTAGTTATTTTGATACATCTGCATATCCTGAAAAAAATCATTGAAAAACAAGAATCGTCACATGTGGCCTTTTCGGCCTCTGACACACCAAGCTGATGTCATCAATTAGTTGGGCTGTCGGTTAGGGTTAGTTCCTCTTGAGGTGTGCCGAGCATCATTGGCACTAGTTGGTCCAATTCAGCATGTTAAATTGGTGGTGGTGGCCATTGGTGAGAGAGCTCTTCCATTGTTTAGCTCACCAAATCAGTACACGAGAAGAGAAAAGGAAGAGAGTATTTGAACCAAACAGAACAGGTTACAGATAACAGATAGACAGAATAACCATATCAAATTCAATTTTGAAACTAATCTTCCATTGAATTCAAATGAAGGCATTTATATCAAGAATTATATGGGGTTTTTGTAATATTCATCCCAGAATGTATTAGCTTAGTCTCAACAGTGTATTCCTTTAAACAAATAACAGTTAAAATTAGTTTGATCATGAAATTATCAAGTTGTCTATATGCTAATGATGTGTTTCAAGTCAACACCACGAGGCTAAAATTACATAATCCAAACATGTTTACTAAAAATTACATTATCCAAAACCATCATGGGCAATTAATATATTTGTAAGTGTTGTTGGGAGACAGTTTTGGAGAGCAGCACAGTGTTTGAGAATGTGTATTAGAATTACAAAGGACTGTCGCCGCATCCGACCAGGGCCAAATGGTGCCTCCTGTTAACAACCTGTTAACTGCCATCTGCGGAACATGGGGTTCTGCATTACCATATATGAGCCATCACATGCTAATGAATTTCCCCTAAACTGTATAAATGTTGACCACCTGAGAACATTTTAATCCATCCTTGTGTTCCCGCGGGTGGGTGTAAGTGAAGTATCTGTCTTCAACTGCGAACATGGGATCCGTCTCTTCATGAACAACATGGTTGTTTTACTCATTTTGAGAATTTTATTGTTTTAACTAGCAGTGTAAAATAGGTTTGCCACTTCAAAATGGCTTGACTAAAGCCATCAGAAAATTCAGTCCAGGTCCCTATGTGGGCAGTTTCAATACTTTGGGTTTAAGTAAAGAGGCATCTTGAAATTAATTTACCTGGTAGATGCTTTATCAGTGATAGATGTCTTGCAGTTTTGGACTTAAATGTTTTGCAAGAAAAAAGCAGGCAACCTTTCTCATGGTAGGAACCAGAAGTATTTACAGGCCACTGACGATGAAATGGATTAAGCCTCTGGGTAGCTCACACAGTAAGATTTTCATATAGGAGGCAGGTGTAAGACCTGCAACTGGGTTTCCCAGCAGTGCTGTTACCAGCCATGGCTAGAGGTCCATACTGGTGAGGCAACAACTGACTCAACCTCCCCCAGCTGAAGATAGAGAGTAAGCTGTTAGGAGGTAATCATCTTTGTTCATCACTTTCTAGTTGCAACTACTGGTAAGCCAAGCACTTGTGGGTACAAGACCTGACTTTGCACTGAGGTGGTCAACCTCTAGTGACGCAGGCAACAAGTAATTGGTGGTGCATGTGCAATATGCGGTGATTGGGACTGGAGGAATCACACACTCATGGCCACCTCCTCCTTTTGGCTGCAGGAAACTAAACAGTGTGACTGAGTTTGGTGCAGGAAATTATGTTGGAAACACAAAAAAACTATCCAGGCAACAAATGCTAATTCACTGTCTGTTAAGCAAAATTCAATGGGTAAATAATGTTTTTGAGAAGAATATGCACATGCAGAGGTTTCCTTAGAGATGGTTTATTTGGAGAACACAGAGCAGACAGCAGGCATTGTATTGTTTCCCTCTAACTTCAAAGCCAGAGATGATTTTGCATTCAGAATAAGAGATGCTACCTCTGGGAGCTACTTCCCTGTGTACTCTCCATTTTTGCAAACAGTCTGTCTTTCAATTTGTTATAAAGCTCATTCATTAAAATAAAGAAGCCCTTATAATATAAGCTTTCTAGAACTCCCAGATACTTGGGTACCTGGTCTCTGACAAGGCTCATTGTTCTTTATTTTATAGAAAGTGAAGTATGTCCTTCTTTCGAGCTGAAATGCTACCTTGATGTTAGATATCCTTGATGTTAAACTCTTGAATCATCTCTGAGACGGATAGCTCAGAGCAGACAAGTAATATCTTAATATCCATCATGCTGCCATTCTCTCCCTTCTTTGGGAATTGCAGACTATTATTTTATTTTTTTATTGCATTATGTATATTGTACAGTGCAGAACTATTACACAAATTTAGTACAAAATGTAAAGCAGTTTAATCTCTCTTAAATTACATTAGCTATGTTTAAACCAGACAGATGCACTGTCTTTATCCTGATGTTAAAATATTGAGCTGGAGATGGGGTGGTTGTTTTGACCTGCTGATTAATGACTGGGATGCCATGCTGGTGACAGTCTGTAGAGCTCTTGCATTACTGTGCCCCCATTGTGGGTCAGCTGCAGCCTGTGGTGTGGATTCAAAACTGGCATGGAGGTGGCCATAGAGTGCTGGAGCCAAGACAGGGAACTAGCATCAGCACAGGCTGGGGAGGACTTGCCAGCTCCAGGGTTTTAGAGAGCTTGGATGGGCCAGCTCATAAAGGCCACCCCACCAAGCAGCAAGGCTGAGTAGGGCTTATCCCCTGATCACCTGCGGTTCACAATCTCTCTACTCTTTCATAAACAAAAGGGCTCCATTAGGCCATCTCTGTGTTTTTTCGTTAGCACGGCTGGGGGTCCAGATGTTTAGAGGCCTTTTAAATGTCCAGGATCCAGATTCTGGTGGATCCCAGGGAAGGGTCACATGCTGCATTTCATGATGTCAGTGTGCTGTCACTGGGCCTCTGATCAGCACTCTGACAATGTAGTATTACTTAAGGTTTTGAGGGCAATCATGCCACTGTGCAGGATATATCACACGTACACCCTTTGTCAGTGCACCTGTAACCCAACTGTGGGTATCAGTAAAGCCAGCATGAGAGATGACACTTATTTGGTCATCAGCACAGCGACATGGGACCAGTGTTCCAGTTATAATGATGTTTGCTGCACATATCCTCTAATATTCCTTGTCCTATTTCTGTCTTGTGTTGTCACATCAGGCACTTGGACCTTTACTTCCCTCTAAAATTTTCGGCACTGTTATACTTGACCTATGCACTTTGTATTGTAAGTCACTCTGGTTAAGAGTGTCTGCTAAATACTAGTAATGTAACATAATGTAATTTCACATAAGTCTGTCAGATACAGTTTCTCACAGTGTTGATGGGCTGAGGCTTTAAAACCTGTCAACAAAACAAATTCATACAGTGGTGAAAACACATTTTATGCTCGTCTGCCATTACAGTGTGTCTGTAATTCAGAGAACCATATTCTGGCCTGACTCAAACGTATGCTCTTTCTGTCACATTAGGTTCAATGTCTTTGATATATTCATGAAGCATTGTATTTATTGATCATGCAATATAAAATAAGTTAACAACAATATCTGTATTTTGTCATGTATTTTAAAATAAAATATGATTAAAAGGAAAAAGCACAGCAGTGTGTGAACAAGCTAACATAGCTACAGTATCAGATCTCAGCATTGTGTGAGCAGGCTAACATACCTATAGTAAAGTAGTGCTGTATTGATGTAAATAATTAATTAATGTATGTTGTTATTTCTACAGTTTGTGACAGACCTGTCCTTTTCCCTTGTTGAGAAGCTGAGTTTTATTGAGTTTACTATTTTGTTGCTGATATATTTATTGGGTTTCCCAATTTATATCAATCAGGCCTGCTCCTAGGGCTGGGCAGGATTTGTCACAGCAAATAAAGGAATCGAAAGGCTGAACACTGATAAACTGTAGGGTATATTTACCTTCCATCTTTAATAGAAATACTCATTTAGAAGTACAACATAAAACCTCAATTAAAAATCCAGCCTATCAAGGAACAATCAACCCCGACCCTAACCCCTCCCCTGTCTGTGTATGGCCTTGTATGTGTCCCTGCCCCTGGAACTCTGACAGTTCAGCGTTGCCATGGAGTCTTCCAAGTTGGGCCTTGAGATCAAGGACCATACTCACCAGGTACTCAACATGCTGACAGTGGTTGCCAACAGTCACCCCAGAAGTCTCCAGAAATCCTTTCATCCAACAATTGTCACACATCTTCAAACACATTGTTACCTCTAAATATGTCATATGCTTTCCTGAAGTCAGACAAGTATTGACAAGACATTTTTTATTTGGCTGTGCCTGTAGGGATTAGCTCTGCTATGTGTCTGTAGGGATGAGCCCAGCTGCACTCAGTTTCTGTGGAGACGAGCCCAGCTGTGCTATGTCTGTAGAGATGACCCCAGCTCCTTTATGTCTGTTTTTTTTTCAAACTTTTTTCATGGAAACCTGGAAGTAATCAGAACATATTTCAAAGATTCAACTTTACACTTAAATTGCTAATATAATTTGTCATTTACATATATGTATATATATATTTTTATGTGTGTGTGTGGGTGTGTGTATGTGTGTGTGTGTATTTTATAGTAGTCATTTTGTTACCAACCAATTGGTAACTTTTCTTGCTTTTTTGGCTGGTAGGTAGAGGACCCAAGCCCACACCCTCACAACAATTTTAACACAAAAATTCCAGAAGGTGGCACTATAGAAACCATTTTTCAGCTTTGAGAGGCCATAACTTTTGAACCGTTGTCATAGAGATACGGCAGATGGCAGATCTGTCATGAGTCATAATAGATTGTCCGCTATTTTGAATTTTGTGAAATACACAAAAAATCTTCTTAAAATATACTGTCAGTCCGATCAACATGACACTTGGTAGATATAAAGGATGTACCAGTCCCTAACAAGTTTGTGAAAGAAAATTCCCATGTTAAAAAATGACCATGCTCCATGCAAATTAATCAGTGCCATAATTAGTAAAATATGCAAATGAGGCTATTTCAGCCATTTTTAAGCCAATCAATGTGAAACGTGGTGTCACTCAACACAATCCTTTGGTATGGACATATACCAAATTTGAAGAGGATCGGATACATAACATGGCCGCCACAAACATTTGAATATTCAGAATTTTTAAATCCAAAAAAATAATACTTAAAAATATTCTTTTCATGAACCGCAAGTCCGATCGACATGAAATTATGTACGTAGTATTCCAGTACTAGTCCCTACAAAGTTGCAGAGGGCAAGTTCCCAAGAACCACCCTGCTACATGCAAATTAAGCTGTATCATGCTGTACCAAAATCATCCTGCTACATACAAATTAATCTGTACCCTAAGTGATGACATATGGAAATGAGGCTATATTACTCATTGTTTGGCTGATCAGTCTCAAAGTTAATGTTCTTTGAGACAGTGCCATAACATAGATGTGTACCAACTTTAAGCTGATTCAGATAAAAAGCATGGCTGCCATATACTTCTAAATAAAATATGGTTTAAACTGCAGTAACTGTTTCAGTCCTACTGAATAACATCAGCATAGGCTTGTACATAAAATATATTTTTCACACAGTGTGTTCCGTATCCTGTCATAGACTTACTAATTTGTCATTATATTCTTAAATTTATTTCTATAGTGTAATTCAAAAACCATGAATCTGTGCAGCTACAAATTCACTGGCAGAACATTACATACACACTATAAAGGACATGTACACCATCTAGTGGACAGAATTATCTACCATCACATTTATTTATGGTACATGAATTGAAGAACTTCAGAGACTAATTAATCTGTACATTGTAAATAAATAGCCTAAAATGCATGTAACTTCTGCAACTTAATGAAACTTTCATGTTGGATAAGCTTAGGCAACCATTTTGAGCATGACTGACCAGCAACAGGTAGGGTTTAATTTACAACATGAAAAGTTAACATTAACACTCCTTTTATGAAATGGCAAGTGTCACACAGCTTTCCTCCACAAGATGGTAGTAAGTATATATCAAAGAACATTATTTATATGTAATGTAGCCTTGCACCTTAATTACACACTACAGACGAGCAAGGAAAATAAAACAGATAGTACAAGAAACATATAGATACATTATTACTCTCTTCTTTATTCATGTCCATTATAACGGGCTTGCACCCTTAATTGCTATTTGCAGTTATATTTTTTATTGAAGTTCCTCCAGATCCAATATGACACAGACATCGTTTACATGAATATACTACAATATTTCCTCAGTTTATTGATGACAGCTGAGACAACATTACAGAGCTCTAGTTCTCCTCTTTGTGATTTTACAGTGAGTGGCATCTTTTAGTTCAAGGATCATTACTATTCAAGCATAAACCCAGCCCTGGGATCATCACTGTTCAAACATAAATCCACAGATAAATGCAGACACAGGTATTGCACAATGCTGCAGGAGCCTGTTGCCCTTGGAAACGTAGGAGACAGGACAGTGATGAAGACAGTGATGGATCTCTTACAAATTAGGCAATCTAACATTGATTTCAAACACACAAGCTCAGCTGAAGGGTCATTAGCTGTTATCTACAAAGCCTATTTGTGGAAGCAGTTGGAATCAAGATACCTCACACTATAAATAACTAAGCAATAAAATCCAGAGCCGGCTGTAATTGATAGAGTGGGGGGAAACATAAAAGGCACTTTCCTGAGATAAGCAGAGTTTCTGATTTAATTTGCTCACACCGCATCATTCTGCCAGTCACCCCTGTGAGGCGATTTCCCAGCTCTTTTAGCCAATCTGTGTCTGGTTCTGGCTGTGCCATCTTCATGAGGATGTCCTTCAGGAGCAAGTGACAGAAAGCTGCTGATCAAATAGTGGCTTTTGTGTCTTGTGTCTACCAGTGGTAGTCAAAGTTAAGAGGTGTATATGTTTCCCCCATTAACAGTGACAGTGAGCTCACATTCATCCTGGCCTGAGGGTGAGGAAGCATCGGGTGAGATTGAACATTTTCTAAATGGAAAGTCATTTTTCTAAAGTCACAGAAGTCACTGTTACACAGCTCCATGCAGCGCTTCCCTGCACTGCAGTTACGTTACTGCTGATCCTCATTTTGACTGCTCTCCCTTGGCTGTTCACTAGTGCAAAGCTGCTGATCACTGGCAGACTGACATCACTGCTGATGGCATGCCAAAGAAGATATCATATTATTCTCATTAAAGTGAATTAAAATGAGCTGCCTCTCTACCTGTGCACTCCATTCCAATGGGGTGGGTGGAGTGTAAACCACTCCATTGAGGATGCTGGTATCTGTGTTCATTGCTTCCCTTGATAGCAAGCATTGGACCCACTGGGAAAACCATCGGAGCTCAAACGCCCTGTCACGTCCCATGGAGTGCGCATATATTAACCCACCAATCTCCTCAGGTATCAAAGCTGTCTTTTTTAATTATAAGGGAAAATATGTGGCTTCTCTCTGATAAAGCTCAGAGGTTGTTTTTTTTTCTAATTTGGTGGTGCTGATGGTGTTGCTATATCCATATAATAATGTGCTCCTAATAACATGCCTGTTACAAAAAAATATAAAAAGATTAAAATGAGAACTTGGCAGGAATATGCCTGAATTTTAATAGAACAATATCCATTCATCTGGAATTTGATTTTGTGAAGTGAGCACATAGACCAGATAGCATGAGGAGATCCACATACATGGCAGATGCACACAACCACGGCTGCAGCAAGATGTATGGATTTTGGGGTACTGTGGTGGAGAAGAGACGGAGGCGATGTTATTTACAGGCATTTGTGCTGTGTGATGGTTCACTGATGCTCAATGGTATGTATAATGTGACACATACCCACGCTTACAATGCAGCCCCTGGCCATTGCTACCCAAACAAATCAACTCACTTTTAGATCCCTGTATTACTTCCACTAAAGCACACATTCACTACACATAATTACAGGATACATCAAAACAGCAATACACTGTGCTCAAGGACAGGAAAACACCTTGAGAAAAAGAGGGATGAAGGGTTTCCAAGCAAGAATGCACTGTTTACAGTACAGCTTGCAGCTATTTTTTTAGGGGGAAAATGTAGACTTTTTTTCCTTATTACCAGGCAAACTAAACTCCTGATCATTTCCTGAGTAAGTCTGAGACTCCCAGGTCCAGTGTGGGTCCTAGAGAGTCTTGTTGGCCCACTTTTCACCAACATTTCAACATACTGTACAAATGTATATGTGGCAGGCCTTGGCCAGGGAGAGGGAGTCAGGGCAATCTAGGGCCACGCCTTTTAAAACCTTCATCCGATTGACAAATGTGCCGCAGGTGTCCAGTAGTCATGGCGCTAGATTGCCCCGATTCCCTCTCCCCGAACAAGCCCTGCCACAGTATAGTACGGGGATTTAAAAGTGGGATAAAATGGACACAGACTAATGACATTTAGAAAAGAGAAATAATAGGTACATGCTGAGCTTTTGGGTTATTGGAGTGTTTGAATTTATCATTTGACATTGAAAAAAAAAATATTCCTCTGCTTTTACAGTTTCAGCCATGCTCTTTATTAATTACCCTGGGCTACATTATATTATCAACACTGAACTCCACCACTGATTAAACATTTTCCATCCACTGTTTATGTAGCCTACGCAGGAATACTTGAATATGATAATGGTCAAATGCAACTCTTGTATTCATCTCATTTTGTTCAATTTTAGAAAACCTTTTCTGATTTGGCTGTTCTTTTAATGGTATCATGTAAATTCAAAAGGATCTTTTGAACATTGATTCCATAAAAAGGCTGAGTCTTAATATTTTTATTTTCATAAAAACAAATGGCTATATATAATATCTATTTTTGATACTTTCCCTGAAAAAATGTAATCTAGATTCATAAAGGTGCTCTCATAATGCTGCAGACCAAAGGACTACTTCTTTTTTACAAGAAATACAGTCTAGAACTGGTGAGGAAAGTGGGTAAAACAGAACTTTTTTATTTCCCTCACATATTTCATGATAGGATCAACTTTATTTGAATTATTTTCTTTTAAATAAATTAACTATTCTCAATTGCTGAAAGTGTAGGAATTTTTTATTGTGCTGAATTTAAAAGCAACTTGAGTATAATGACATAAGAACACTATGAATAACAAAACCTCACAATGCATCTGATGCATTTCTGTTACCTGGCCTGCTTTCCTTGTCACCCCTGTTAAAAACTAATGCATGTTCTTACTTTCCTGTATCCTAGCATTTTGCTGTAAACACTTCACAAATGTAGCCAGCTTTTTAAATTTAAATGAAGAGGTATCCTGGCAATTTTGTAGCATGCAACATTTGTTTATTGCTTTTGTATGTAGCTCTGCCATTGCATGGTTTACATTCTTAAAAGTAAACTTGTGCATTTTTCCTATTGAAACTGGTGAATGTAACTTGCTGTTCCAGGCAATGTAGTTCATGACTCACTTTTATTTAGTTTAATAAATGAAAGAAATTTACGAAACTATCTGGCTATCCTGAGTTTACTTTAGCTTTACAAAACATGGAAACACAAAAGCTTTATAATTAAAACAGACTTATTAGCTTAATGATGACTCTACTCTTTGGTTATCATTGATTCAGAAAAAGAACATATTTGCTTGTTTTACATCTGCTAAGTAAACAATTCTTAGATTATGGATTCTTAAATAATCCATAAAATTCTTAGATAGGTGGATTCTGACCCTTCAAGATTATACCTGTTCTGCATTGGAAGGACAGGTGTAATCATGAAGGGTCAGAATCCACCTATGACTGGATTCTCTGGAAAATTGAGAAAATCCAGTCATAGGTATATTCTGACCCTTCAAGAGACTTTGTCAATTTTGAAAACAGTACTGCAATATTTAACAGAGCTAGAGCTTCAATGATACAGACATGGAAAGAGTCCTCAGCCATCACTGACTTTTTTGCCAGTAACTTTTTAACTAAAATGATCCTTATATTTGACAATATAATCTACTAGTATAATCTACGTATCCGAGCAGTATTCCTCTGTTAGAAGCTCCACTGATTCCAACTTGTCTGGTCCAAGTCAGGTGTTGTTTAAGATACATTTATGTAAATAACTGTTTTGGGTAAAAAGTTATTTTTGACTCTTAATGTATGATTTTATGACGGGAGCCAGTGACATTGGAGGCATGAACTAGCACGCATTGATTGGTAGAATCTGGCATCTTTATAATTTGATGGATGCTGCTGACAATTCCCCGTGTGTGTGTGTGTGTATACATTTTCAGTACATACGTTACACTGTGTTTTTAACAATGTGGCAATACAATTAATTATTAATCATTATTAATCAATTCCTTAAAGTCACCCAGTATAGTCTCAGAAGTGAGAATAAGTACGGCATGCCAAAGTTGTGCATTAGAAGGACAGTGGTGTGAGGTGCTACAAAATTCATTATTTGGTTGACGTGCCCTTGTTAGTGCTGTCATCTTGTGTGAGTGGTGTATTTAGCACAGTAGTGAACTGTGACACTTAAACCTTGGCCCTCTGATCCCCACTTCCCTCAGTGGGAAAAAAATAACTACCAGCCTAGCTTACTGTGTCCTCTCTTATAGTACTGCAAAAGTTACCTATGACAATTTCAGCTCTGAAACAAAAATTAAGGTGCAAATCTAGCCTTAGCAATGCAACGAGCAAACAGCACAGAGAGTGTGAGAGATATCTCTATTATTTCCTAAGTAAAATGCTTTTTACAAATAATTGAATCATCACACAAGCTGTGTGTGCATTTCAGTGGAATATGGTGACAGCGGGCTGGAATGAAAAACGCACAATAGCCACCTCTCCTACCTCACAAAACCAATAAAATTTAATGTTAGCCTACAAATCATTACAGCGCGCGCACAGCCATGCAGCCATTAGCGACAGACACTTAGGAACCATGGACAGTGAACAGCAATCATGGCATGTGGAACCCTCCACCATAAACCATCAATATTGTTAATAAATTATATTATTACATTGGCAAAGCAGCCTATTAAATAAATATGTTATGGTTTATTTGGAAAATGGTCATTATGCATCTCCAACTTTTCGCTAAAAGTTAATGTTGAAAACAGTGTGGATAATAAATCATCCTCACTAGCGCTATTGTGAACACACAGGCTAGCTAGCTAGTTTATCTGCATTTTTTTATTCCCACTAGCTTTTGATTTGTGTGCCCCACAGCGGGCAGAACTTGTCATAAAGTTAGTGATAACAAAGCCCACCCATTTAGAGGGAAGATATGATTGGTCAATTTTACTGTCATTTGCAAGTTTCTCATTGAATTACTATTGCTGAGCCCTCTGTAAATTTATAGCTGGACCACCAATCAAAGAGCTGAAAGCATAGCATTTTCGTCCCAGCAACTGCAGAGGCATAAAAATTCTGATAGGGAGACAAAGGAGCTTCTTTCATTTAACCCTTCACACTCCAACACAAACTGAATAAGGAGGTTTGAGGGGTTTATTTCTTCAGAAACATTTTATTTAGGTGTTGATTGTCAAATTATGAATTGATAGAATATTATAACTGATGATTTTTAAAATATTAATTTTGACAATATCTTTGGCCCTCTCTGAAGGCCTAGAGGGTCCTGATGGCAGAGGTGGGACCAAGTCATTGTTTTGCAAGTCTCAAGTAAGTCTCAAGTCTTGGCATTCAAGTCCCAAGTCAAGATGGATAAGTCCGAGTCATGTTACAAGTCCTTAACTTTACATTTCGAGTCATAAACAAGTCAATATGTGGGCATAACCAAATTTAATGTGCTAGTATTACTTAGTATAATGAATTCTCACAAGTAATGGTAAATTGGTGTTCATCCCTGTCTAGACAAACTCTAATTCAATGGAAATACATGGGTATTTGAAAGACTAATATGAAATGCAGTTGAATTTCAAATGAGGTGAGTTGTAGGCTTTTTCACTATTTTCATCAATCTAACTTTGATTTGAAAGTAACAAGTTTGACATCAACTTAATAAAAAAGACAAGGAAAATATGAATAAGTACTATGTTTTTATTTTGAAATATTCATGCCAGACCCATCAGTAACCAGACGTACAATATCTTCTTTCTTGTTTGTCTTCTGATACACCTTAGAATATAGAGGCATAAAATCAATGTCCAGAAAAACCCTGAACTTTTCTTCCATAAAGACAAAGTGAGTAAAAAAGAATAAGAAAATGGTGCTACAAAACTTAAGGTAGCCCATCAACTTGAAAATGTGCCTGTACTTCAGTGAAACACTGAGCCCAGATACCCGTGCTGATTCACTAACACTGTGTGTGTGTGTGTGTGTGTGTGTGTGTGTGTGTGTGTGTGTGTGTGTGTGTGTGTGTGTGTGTGTGTGTTTACTCAGGATAAATAGAATTTTAAAAATGTAGGCAAGAGCTGACAAGAGAAAAAAAATGAAGAGCTAGGCTTGGTTACCAGTGTAGCCTATCAGTATCAGTATTCATTTGCTTTTCTCCCTATTAACCCAATCTACATACAGCCAGGCATGCAAAAGTGCACGGTCCCCAACACGGGCCACATATTTTTGTCTGAACCTTATCCAGGTCTGAGAGAGTACTAACTGAGCCTGACCCGAACCCGACAGGCATTCTGTTTTTTATGTCTGAACCCGACCCTAGCCCAACACAGTTGTTGATGTAAGCTGAAGCATTGAATTTGTGTTACCCTGTCCACATGTTGCTGCAAGGCAGAATTCCCAGTTTGCTTACTGTCACATCTCATCAGAACCCCATACGTTTTAAATTTGACATAACCAACTGCTTTGTTATTATCTGCACTGACGACTAAATCGAAATGCCTCTATACTGTGGATTTCCCTGCATGGTTTTCAATATTTCTACACTTCCTCGATGACAAATTTTATTTGACGTCCTCCACCTATGAATATTTAATGCCTGAAATACCCTATGTGTTGCGATGAAAATAAACAAACCCCAGCTCTGAACAGAAGGTAGCCATACATAGACAATAGGTCTATAATTTTTATTTATTTTTACACAATATTTTCACGAACAAGTACATGAAGCACCATGTCAACTAGGCTATCCCATCCTAAATAGTAGTTCAAAAGTCAAATGTTTGCTGCTTAGTTATTGTTCAGCCGACCTGACCAAAACCGAACATAATTTCTAAAGCTTTGTCCGAACCTGGACTGACCTGTCGTGCTTGGGTCGGATATCTACCCTCTATCTGCTACACACACTATCTGATACATGCATCTAACCAAACATTATGCTAGTAGAAACCTATTGTGGCTTGATATTTACAAGATTTCGGTAACAAGCTGCGTAGTTATGGCTCAATGCTGGGTGTAGAAATCACTTTATGAAGAGCAATCACAAGATCATTTACTTTAAAAAAATGTTAGATATAACCTAGGTAGCAAACTAGTCCACTACCTCTAGCATTTAGTAAATCCAGCCCTGAGAGCACCTCAGACCATGTATTTTGTGTGTAATTCATAACATGGGAACTCTGCTGAAGTGTAGACACCAGCAGAAGACATTCTGTACAGTAGAAAATGAGAATATAAAGGACAGGTCCCTTTTACAGGCAGTAAGCATTGGCCTGCCTCCAGTCTTTCATATTTACATGTCCTTATCTCTACCTGGAAACAACACTGAATCATTTCTTATTTGACAAAAAATATGGTCAGTTAATGTTCATCCTATTTTTCATGCAGGGGATGAAAAAAGGATGTGATTAGGTAAATAAAGCTTTCTTAATCAACATCGCCGCTCCTCTTCATTCCCAAGTATCAAAATGGGTCTGCTGTTTCTCAAGTGATGTCATCACTGCACTGAATTTGGCAAAATATTTTTGGATGTTGGATTTAAGATGCTTAATGCTGCTTACAGTAAGTCACTGGTTTCAAATAGGATTTTTCTGTTTCCTGTGTCCTAATATTTGTGCCATTTGTGCCAATCACTTTGCCTTGTAAGTCAATCTGGATAAGAACGTCTAATAAATGTCCTTAATGTAATGTAATGTAATGTAATTTTGATTTAGCTGCTGTTTGGTAGTCAGCAGCTCACTCTTCATCCGCGAAATTAGGCTAGCTTAATGTTCAAGCTATTCGCTAGCTAGTAGAGTAGTAAATTAATGTTTCGTTGATGAATTTGAATATGTTTTTGATGTTTTTGAAAAACTGAGCTTGACAGAACAAAAACTGAGCAATGAGTAACTTAAAAAGGATCTCCCTCCTCCTCCATGCATAATTAATTACCTGGTGGAGGAGTGCCTGAAAGTTAACACAGGGCTTATTTTTAGACATATGAGCCAAACCTGTGGAGACACAAGTAATGTTTTCAAAATGATCATTTTGACAATCTGCTCATTATGTGCATTACAATGACACCAAACATTAATATACACAGGTTTTCGGGAGGAGAGTTCATAGAGAGAAACGAGCAATTCTGCAAATTAATACTTTAGCTGCTGTGTTTATGGACACACTTGTCATCAAAAAACATAATGTTTTCAAACCTTTAACATGAAAGTAACATATCTGGGTGGTATAAAAAGGTACTGTGATGCACACACACACACACACACACAGACACAGACACACAAGCACCCATTCTGCTTGTCCTGGAGGGGAAAGGAGTGAGAGGGATAGAGGTGATGGCCCCCTGCGATTAGGACTGTTGCAAAGGATTCTACATTTGGGGGCACATTAAGGCTTACCAAGAAACAAAGAGGGTCGTACCATGCCCAATTCCACTTTAAACTGGTAACCCCAAATGTAGATCCATGTTAACCATCAATAAAGTGGTGTTTTAGGTATTTGATTAGGATCTTGAGAGAATGGCTGTTTCACTTTAAGTGGGTGCATGACCCTGTGGTCACTGACATAAAGGTATTTATTATTGCGAGCTATTTCTCACTCTCACTCATTGCTTTGTTGGATTATCTTGTCTGCCCTCAGTTTGGCCGTAAACTGGGCAGATGACCAGTTTACGAAGGAAGGGAAAATAACCATAAAATCCAGGTTTGCTCTCTTAACATGTTTGGGTAATGTCTGATTCACAATGTAATGAAGCACCCGTACTTCACAACAGGAAAATACAGTTGGTCCCACTCACCCAGCCAGGAGAGGCTGCTAAAGAGCAGTAAGACCGATGAATTTACCAGTTTAAATTCAACAGTGAATATGACCTACCTGTTGCCTCATAAATGTGGACCTCATAGCCAACAAATGGCTGGGACTCAAAGCTCCAGCTTTTACAATACTTAGGGTAACAGTTTATACTGTAGGCAAACATTTACATCTAAGTTCAACCTTATCTGATGTTAAATGGATAATTATTCAAATGGAACCTAATTAAGGCACTATTTACTTAGCTGTTAACTATACAAATAAGTGTCACATATTTGAACCCCAGTTCAGTACACCTAAAAAAGGTTCCTTAAGGGTTCTTCACTGGTCCTGCTGGGGGAACCCTTAAAGGTTTGATATAAATTAAACTCACTGGTTCTCTGTAGAACCTTATTCTGAGGGTTGTACAAAGAACTCCTTAAAGATATCTGTATTTAAGACACAGATAAGGCTCATTTAATGGTTCATGAGAGTCAGCGCTCCTGTCTGAGTTATTACTCAGGTGCAAAACAAAGCCCTTAGTGTCTCTTGCCCCCAGCAGCTGGTCTGGGATCAGATCAGCCATAATCATATCCTCACATATTCAGTATGAAAACAGGTGAGCTGACCCAGGGTCACTGCTCGGAACTGTTTTTGCGGTACTGCCAATCCCCATTTCATATGAGTGTAGATAATATGAAATGTTAGTGGGATAATCAAACGCAGGAAAAGGAGCAGGACAAAGGGAGACACATAAAATCCTAGCAGGGGCTGAGAGCCCAACACACAACTCAGTATCTCCTTATTTAAATTTAGAAGATCAAATTCTCAGACAACAAGAGCATGAGCATGATGGGAAATGAGGTACATGGCGTTTATATACTTGTATAGGACCTGGGAGGTTGGTTGCAATAAGTTGCAGGGTTGTCTGAGAATTATCATCCCGAACATTTGTTTTATCAAACTCCAATAAAAACACACACTCACACAGACACACACATGCACTCACACAACATAGAATCTCCTTATTTTAATAAAAACACACACACACTCTCACACACTCACACAGACACATACACAATCACACACACAGTATCTCCATTTTATTGGAGTTTGATAAAATATAAGTTTGTTTTTCTACTACTCCTCCTCCTCTGGACTCCAAGCCAAGATCATTCTTTGTCTGCATCTCATACCATTCCTTATCAATACATCCATCCTAAATGCACTCTCTGTTGTCTAAGAATTTGACCTACTGAAATAAAAACACACACACTCTCCCACACTCACACTCATAGTATCTCCTTATTTTAATAAAAACACTCACACACACATACACACACTCTCACATACTCACACACTCACAGTATCTCCTTATTTTAATAAAAACACTCACACACACTCACAGTATCTACTTATTTTAATAAAAACACTCACACACACTCACAATATCTACTTATTTTAATAAAAACACACACTCACACACACAACCTCACACTCTCACACACTCACAGTATCTCCTTATTTTACTAAAAACACACACATACGCACACTCTCACATACTCACACACACTCACAGTATCTCCTTATTTGAATAAAACACACACACTCACAGTATCTACTTATTTTAATAAAAACTCACACTCACACTCTGTCTCACACACACTCACAGTGTCTCCTTATTTAATAAAAACATACACACACACACAATGCAGCACAGCAACACAGCACAGCATCTTCTAATATTAATCCACAGCTCCTGCCTGGTACAGGCACTCTTAACAGGCAGACAGCAGCAGGGAAAGGGAATGTTTTTATGAGTTCTCCGATGAACATGTCTGTCACTCACGGGAGTTTGCCAACAAAATCATATACTTAAGCAATATCACTCGAGAGGGAGTGCTGTTATACTGCAGCCTTGTACTTACAGCCTCATACCTATGACCGAATCACAGCCGTGCTGCAAAACCACCAAACGTACTGCAAAGCCAAACCTTGTTTTTCACCAACAGTATGAGATTATGCCATCTGGTAGAAGGTACAGGTTACCAAACTGTAAGTCCAAGAGGTATAAATTCTCTCTGGTTCCTCTGTCAATTCAGTTGCTGAATAGTAAAACCAAGATTATATATTCTGAGCTGTTGCCCCCCTGTAGTAGAGGATTCACAATAGATGAGAATGGTGATGTGTGTATGCAATACATTTGGTGTGGTAATATTTTATGTGTAATATCTTAAAAGTGCATGTGTGGATGTGTGTTTGAAGTGTATGAAATGGTAGGAAATGTGTTAATTCTGTATATTTATGAGTAACTCTTGAATGTCCAAGACAAATTTCTCTAAGAGACAATAAAGGCTTATCTTATCTTATCTTATCTTATGAATGAGAGGAATATAAGGCAGAGGAAAGTACACTTCACACCAGAGGAGATGGACATACTGGTTCATTTCATATTAAGTAAGGTCAAACCACATGACACATAAAAATGAATATAGCCTATTGTAACCACTTTAGCTAGCTCGACACATTTCACTCAGCTACATTAAATATGGATGGAGGCGATGCAGGCTCCACTCAGCAACAGCCTAGAAACTGCAGCAGAGCAGCTGTCCATTCCAGTTCCTTATCGAAGCCATAACCATGACATCCCCCCTTCAAACTACCACTCCAAGGACATCATCCAGTCGGACCTCTGCCTCGTTCATTCTTATGGTTCAAAGATACCCTGAATTGTACAATATCAAATTAAAGTCATACCATAACACTGACAGAAAAGGACATGCACTGATAGTTATGTATTTTATTGTTTAAATAGCCTAGTTATGACCTATAAAACATAGGGTGTTCTATCTAGCTAACTAGAGCTAGCTAACTTGCTTGTCACAACTTGCCGTTATGGTCATGGGGGCCTATCTGAGCTAGCTAGCTAAATGTATTGATGATAATTATTTGACATTCAACTACATTTATTGGCCTTATGTAATAATGTATCACTTGCAAGTTACATGTCTGCTGCAGGTCCCAATCAGTGATCGCCTATTTTTGACGGGTGTGACTTTGTCCTATGTTCTGCACTCTCACTTTCTGAATGCGGAGCCAAAATTCCACTTATGTGTGAATGTCATATTAAGGAAAGAGTGCCGCTGTTTGAAAAGTTGTTGGCGGTAATGCCTTCTTCTCCTTGCAGTTATGTATTCCATACTATTGGAATCAACAGCAAAACAGAGATGTTAAATTCAGCCAAGACCAATAGTCTGCATCCATCATGTTCCAAGGATTAAAAAAATATAAATTTAAAGAGCACAGGTCTCATATTGTCCTAGTAGATCGTGGGGAATTCAATTATTTGTGTCAATATGGAAGTTTGACCATTATTGCCTTTCGGTAATATCTCCAAAGTCATGTTATGGCACCTACTGGCTTAGTCAATGTACTACAATTTATTTTTCTACCCTCAAGTTTTGCCCTCCGACCTGCTTTAGACCTGCTTTTGAGACCTCTTAAATGCAAGGGTTTCCTTCAGTCGAAAACTGCCAGTCGGGCATTGCACCCCATAATTTGCATGGTACTCAAATTTGTTTTCAGAGGACACTCCCGGACATTGTGCTTCTACACCCCTTTATTGTATCAGAGGCGCAAGTGTTTCGCAAGTGTCTTTGTGCTTCTGCATTTTTCTTGTTGCGGTGCCAGCATGTTGCCGGTAATGGCACCTTTTAAATCAGTTGTAGAATGTTGCACCTGCTAGAGCAAATAGGGCACGTGTTTTTTTGTCATATTATATTTTGGAGACAGTTTCTGTTTTATCTATTTTTTAAAATGTAACTCAAATATAATGATGAGCAGTAGGACTTACTTCAGTTTAGTGCCAGACTCATAATGGCCCAAATGTGCTTTGGTTCTCATCTTACACTCACAGCTAGCTGTCCATTTCTGACAGAATGGCCCAGTCTGCTGAGAGGGCTCGCTAACTGACAGCACTGGAGGAAGGAGTCATCGCACTGGTCACAGGTCACACAGAGGTCACTGGGCGCAAGGCTCTGTAATTTCACAGCATAAACAATGGCGTACTTTGAATTTTCTGTCATTACGCACTGATCTTTCTATGAGTTTAGTGAGGTTGTTTTGCATAGAACAGTTTGTGCAGGTCAAGTTACCTGGTTTGAAATGGGACAGTCTTAGAACTAAGCTTTCAGAAACTGACATGAAACTCACCGACTGTCATGTTAGCTTTATATAGTAGGTTTCCCTTATTCCCTTAGTTTCCTTATCACAGTCATTAAATCAGCCAAGGAATGTTACATTTCCATATTTTTCATAACATTTGGTGTCCAAAAATAATTGATCATTAAACTGAAATGGAACCCAGAAACTAACTTTCAAAAATGCTAGCTACTGCCAAGCTGAACAATTTGTTCCATATCTATGTAGAGAATATCAAAGGAAATGTCTCCTTCATAATCAGCCACTAAGCACATTTTCACAGCGGAAAGTTAATGTCTGCTCTTCAGATACTGGCTGGATGGAGGAGGACCGTATGCATTCCATCATGCTATACTTATTCAAATCAGAATGAAACTTCTGACTGTCCTCAAAGCAGCTCTGCCATCCCTCATCATCTCCAACCATTTCCACCCTGACATTTGCCTGCTTTCCTGTACTTGTGCTGTTTTTCATTTACTGTTATGTTGTGGCATATGATTTTAAAAAACTGAAAATGTATAACTGGTATTTTTATTGGAACATGTGAACAAATTAAACTTTATTAATAATATAATTACAATTTTTCTTCATTGCTTACATACTATTCCTGTGCCTATTAAATAAACATCACAAACCATAACACCATTTCCCAAAAGACAGACACATTTCCCTTTAAACACCATTCCCCTGTTTTTACACATTATTCAGATTTGTTGAACGTTTTATGCAAAACTCTACATGTAAATCTTTTAATTTATCACTGGCTACACAATGCACTCATTTAGAAAGCACTGGCATTCAATATCATTAACTCAAGTCATCACAACTCAAACACAATTAACACACAATTCCCCATATGAAAATACTGAAAGTCACAATTGTTCACACACTACTCAGAACCTCAGGTTGGGTAGATAAAAGGGCTAAGGTTCAGTTTACAGTTTGGGTCCAGAAAGACCTGAAGGTAGATGAAGAGGACACACAGAGGTGGAGGAGGAGGAGGAGGAGAAAGAGGAAGTGAGTAAGGGCAAGGATGTTACTGATGAGATCCATCCAACTCTAGATGACTATGTCTTTTTTATGGGATGTAAATGAGAGTAGCTGGGCATAGAGTGAATCTGAGCCATTTCCCAGTAGCCTCTATAATCCGGACCTTCAGTGGTTTGTGAGATCATCTATATTGAGTTTCAGCAACATCTTTCTCTCTGCATGTTCTCCCTTCTTAAATCCCACAGAGAACTTTTTTCGGGATGGTGGTAGAAAGTTTATAACAAACACCTGCACTTTCATGTTCACCTCCTCCAAACCATGGTGGAGGCTTGTTTAGATATTATGGTTGAGGCTTGCCAGGGGTGGATACTGTATACAAGGGTTTCTTCCCCAACTGCCTGGCTAAGGATAACATTGCCTGTGATGTTGATGAGAATATCTGACCAAAGAAAGGACGCTGAGGCAGAGTAGATGTGATTTCTTTAAGTACAAACTGTTTATTTTATTACAGATTTTTTTAATTTTATGCGATGCTAAAACACACTTTCTGAAACTAAGGCCCTTGAAGGTTGAAACTCTACACATGAGAAACAAAAACATATATGCAAAATACAAAATATCTTACATCTCTTGCAAAAGCAAACACCTCATTCAGAAACTATATAAACTCTTCTATAAATGGTATTTTTGCATCACTACTTTACACACAAACACCAAATAAATATCTCTTTCCACAAGCATACTGATGTGTTAAGTATAAAAAACTATTGTCTTTGGCATTTTCATGTGTAGCATACTGAAAATATACACCATGAACACAAATGCAATGGGGACACAAACTAATTTCTTTATTCTCAATACTCATACTCATAGCCTACTGTAACACAATCAGACACAATTACTTTACTGTAATTGAATATGACATGAATATAATTACCGTATTGTACTGTAATCAAACTACAGTATATTGCAATTACAGTCCATCCCATCTTATACCGTAGTGCAGGCTATATGATGTACTACAGCAATGTGCTTCAGTTTAGTTATTTACAGTTTTTTCCAATTGCTAACACACTATAACTGGTTCCCTCAGCAAGACAACCTATAGCCTTGCCTCATTTCTCAAAAGATATACACTTTTCTCACAACTTTAAACACTATTCACATGTTTTCACAAAAGTTTCTATGTGTAAAACCCTTTTTGCATAACTATAGGTAGTCCTCAGGTTACAACGGTCTTGAGTTACGACGTTTTGTGGTTATGACGCACTTCCATAAATTATTTAAAAAACCTAGTTTCGACCTACGCGGTTTGGTTCGTAAATACGAACACAGAAATAAAGATAAGAAATTGTTTTCTCTTTTTTTTTATTAAGGTTTCATTTAATTACTGTATTTTGTATGTCCTTCATGTGTTGTGTGTACAGAGTGAGTGACTTAAGGCGTTAACTTAGGTATAATTTGGATATAAATTCCGACTTACGTCGAAAATCGGCTTACGACAAGTCATAGGAACGGAACTCGTTCATAAGTCGAGGACCCCCTGTATATGCAAAAGTGGCCAAATGAATCATTCACTGCACTATATGTTTATTTGGCAAACACACAACCAATACAATACACTCAAGTCATTATCATCCAAACTCAAACCTTTCCCCAGGTGTAAACACAAAGCCATTAAATTAGTGACACACTTATCAGATCAGAATCACAGGATCCCTATAAATAGGGCCATTTGTTTGCATGTGCTCTGGAACAATGGATCCTAACCATCCTATGAGTACATCTTTGTAGATGAGGCAGAGTTAACCTTACAACAAGGCACAGAAGGGGACGGAACATCATTGGTCATCGTGCCATTGTGAAGGTTCCTGGCCAGAGTGGAGGCAACATGACTCTATGTGCTGCAATCAGTAATCAAGGGGTCCTCCACCACCATGCCACTTTGGGTCCATATAACACCACACATCTGCTTGAATCCCAAGGTCATCTTTACCAACGACTTCAACAGGAAGGGGAACCAGGGCAACCAGAGCAGTCCCAGTATGTTATCGTCTGAGATAACATTAATTTCTATCGGGCTGCTTAGCCCATGTTCATGCCTAGTACAATGACCACCCCAAATTCACAAATCCTTTTTTACATGCATATTCCCCATTCCTCAATGCAATAGAGGAATTTTTCTCAGTATAGTGGTGGAAGGTTTATGACAGAAACCCCAACACAAGAGAAAACCTCTTGATTTCCATGGAGGAGGCCTGTAGGGATGTGTCCATTGAAGCCCTGGCCGGGGAAAACATCCATTGTGATGTTGCAGACCAGAGAAGAGATGATGATGATGCAGAGTATTTGTAATTAGATTTTCTGTATGGAATTGCATTTGTTTATCTTATGTATGAATATTTATAGTTTTTCAATTTTTTTTTTTTTTCAAAATTTTACTCTACCTACCCTATATACCACTGTTCATTCCATATGTTGTCCTGAAATAAAGGGTTGGAAAATTTCAGTGTGACATTGCAAAGGTGCTGTATCGTATTGTTTTGAATGTCTCTTGATGGTGTCTTCCAGTATGGGTAATTTGTATGTCAGTAAAGTGATGTTCCAAATTTCTAAATAATGGAGATTCTCAAAATACTGATTTCAGAAGAAAAATGACATGTTGGTAAGAGTGTTTTGAATGAACTCTAGAGTCTAAGAGGCAGTCATGTAGTATGTGCTTTTGATCGCTTGTGTGTGTTGTCTGAGGGCAAAGTTTGATTTCGACCGGAAAGTTTGCTAGTTGTACAAATGAGAATGACGTTTTGAGAATGTGTGTGTAGTTTTGAGAAAATGGTGAATGTTTTCAGAAAATGTGTCTTAGCATTCAGGAAAAACTGTACTATACTGTATTTGATCTCTTTTGTAGAGAATATTTGACATTAATTCCAGAGAAACTCCTCACAAACTCATCTTTGTGGATGAGGCAGGATTTGATCTTGCCAGAAGGAGGAAAAGGGGAAGGAACATCACTGGCCATCGGGCCATAGTGAATGTTCCTGGGCAGCGAGGAGGGAACATGACCATGTGTGCTGCCATCAGCCACCAAGGGGTCCTCCACCATGCCACCCTTTGTCCATACAACACCATGCATCTGCTAATTTTCATTGATGGTCTACGAGATCATATATATCAACTTGACCAGAGGGAGCCAGCACAACCAGAGCAGCTACAATATGTTGTTGCTTGGGACAATGTACCTTTCCACTGGGCTGGTCTGGTTTGTGACTGGTTTTTTAAAAATCCAAGATTCCAGAACATCTTTTTACCTGCATTTTTACCTTTCCTAAATCCCATAGAGGAGTTTTTTTTCACATGGCGGTGGAAGGTCTATGACCGAGACCCCTACAGCCATGTTCACCTCCTCCAGACCATGGAGGAGGCTTGTTTGGACATCATAGTTGAGTCTTGTCAGGGATGGATTCTTTATATTTTCAGTGAATAATTTACTACTCATTTTTAATCCAATAAAATATGAGTGAATGGAAAAATAAAAGCAAAAACACGAAAACATGCTTTACAGCCGTGTTTTTCCATTTACACACACAATACGAACAGTTGAAATTTCTTCAGATCCTCCGAACAAACTGATATATGAAAATTTGGATAAATCCCACATTTTTTGCATAAATTCATTTATGATAGATTTACAATTAAATTCATATAGGCTCACATTTGATAATTGAGGCCCACTGTGCTTATGGTTTAGCATATCTGGTCAATAGATGGTCAACCTGGTTTCATGGTTTAGCATTCCTGGTCAACAGGCTACATCAGTTAGTGGTTTTAATAATTGTGCCACAAGTACCAGTTATTGTGTCTTGACAATCTCAAAAACTTGTAGTGTTTTTACAGTGCATTTACTATGTCACTCAATTTCAGTTTACATGACTACATTACATGCCTTACATTATAGGCATTTTGCAGATGCTTTTATCCACAACAACATACAGCTCAAAAGTTTAGTGTGATATATTACATTAAGGGGTACATTACATTGTATAAATGTATACATATTTTGTTTCTTTATATTGTGTTAATCATTCAAGAGTTTTTTTCTGGGGGGGGGGGGGCACAATCACCATTATTCACTGCAGTAATAAGTTTTTACAGAAGTGTTTTGAATTGATCTCATTGTTGTGTTATGACCATTTTGTTTTGTATGTGTATTTGGTGGCTTTTGTGTGATGTCTGAAGACAATGTTTGGTTTAGGTGTAAGATTACATGATTTTGATTAGAGGGTTTGGTTTTGACATGGAAGTTTGAAGTTTGTGGTGATGAGTGTGCAGTTTTGCAATTGTGTTTAGAGTTATAGGAAATGGAGCATAATTTCAAGAAATGTGTCTTAGCGATCAAGAAAGATTGTAATAATTAATCAGTTTGATTAATTCCTATTTTTATTATTAATTTTGACCTTGAAAAACAGATTATTAAAATAATAAAAGGAAAGCAGAATCATAATTCATACCAAAATTCAAATGTTAACCTTGTGCTAAACAGACTTGAATCATGACTTTCTTACAGACATACCTCATCAGGACTGTATGGTTGTGCATCCTGTTAAGGCACTGCTCCAGCATGTGGATTTGGCCCCATGGTCTGCATCCTGTCAAGGCACTGCTCCAGTGTGTGGATGGGCCCAATGGCATGCATCCTGTTAAGGCACTGCTCCAGCATGTGGATTTGGCCCCATGGTCTGCATCCTGTTAAGGCACTGCTCCAGTGTGTGAATGGGCCCCATGGTCTGCATCCTGTTAAGACACTGCTCCAGTGTGTGAATGGGTCCCACAGTCTGCATCTTGTTAAGGCACTATTTCAGTGGATGTCATTACTGAGACTTGAAGTTGATTTCTTTCAATATGATCACAGAGGTTTGGGAGCCACAGCCAGTCAGGATCCCCCACTTTACCAGCCTGTGTTGATCGATCAGAATGCACCCTCAATTTGCCACACAGGTGCTCATTGGATGTGTCTCATTCTTATGAATTACCTTAATGCCAGCCATTAACATACCCTACCGCTCTCTTTCCCTGAGAGCGTTGCTATTCCTCACTCATTAGACAGCCCTGGGTTCTATTTTAGTCAAGGTTGCGGCAGCAGGGTGAGGCTCTAATTTCCAAACGCTTCCACTCACTTCCCACGGAAGGCTCTGCTTAGCTGTGAGACTTCCCTCAAACAAATGCATTGTCATGCTGTGGTATCAAATCTGGATCCTAAAATTGACAGTTTGTATGTTTTACTGGTGAATGTGATGTATCCAGTTTGACTAACTGCTGTGCAAGACAGTGAGTAATTATATCAATCTCATACTTTTACTACCATACTTTTTTCACACACTGATGTGCCTCCCTCATCTGGCTTTCTCGACCCGCTGTAGTGCTTTCATTAGACTGGGTGAGGTCTCACTTAATTGGGTTGAATTGTTGCTATTAACAGAATACTTGGCAGTGTCATGTTTTGAAAGGAGTATTTATTGTAATCTGTTTTTCATCTAATATATTTACAGTTTTATTTATATTTACTTGTAGTAGTTGACGTTGTCTTAATTAAGTTAATAACTGGTAAAATTTTGGCAAACTCAACATAAGAATTAATACTCTTTATGAAGTTACACGACTCTCTGTCATACTAGTCTAAAAGAAATAACTAGTACAAGTACCTTCTTGTGTCTTTGCAAACACATTTCTTGTGCAAAGAGCAGATGTCTCCTGTTAGGTCTAGTTTACATCAGTATTCAATAAGCTTTCAGAATACAATGACTGTGAGAGACACATGGCCAGGGTTAAGAAGCACTCCAGCAGCCAGCAGGAAAATTATTTTGTGCAATAAATTATACTGGATATCAGGGCACAATAATAATATTGATATTGTCACAAAAACAGTTCAAATACTTATGTAATGTTAAAAAAACATGTTTTTTCAGTTGCCTCACAATGTTTGTAATGATGAAAGACTACAAATATGTGTGATATTTAAAAAAAGGGAATATTGATAAGGGTCTGGCTGCAGGATTGAGCACTGAGGTATGAAGTGGCTGTAGCCAGACAATCTTTTAGGGACTATTAATGTGTGTGGCATGACTTCAAGTGCAAAGGAGCACTGATACTGTAGTTAAATATTCCCTCCAGCCTTAAAAGAGACTTTTGACCATACTTTGATCAGGTTTGCCTGCTCTAACTCCACGGTGGACTGTGGTAAGGTACTGCACTGTACAGCAATAAAGTACTTCTGTTTCTCTGTCCTCCATCTTGGACTTGAATTTCAGGCACTCTCCAAAAGAGTTTTGTACAATGATATGTATGACTTAAACAATAATGGAACATTGAGGTGAGAATCAAGACTATTTTTCTTAGTGTAAAGTGTAAATTGACAGGAAAGATCTGGATTTGCACTGTAGGAATATTTAAAATCTGGCAACAGTTCAGGCTGTAGCTACCTCTGTTACATTGTAACATTGTCTATTATTTTTTCCACACTATTTATTATTAGTCTTTCAACATTTCCACCAAACATAGAGGGCAAACATCATTACCCATAACTTACGGGGTATTACCTCAGAAGCTCACCTATGTTCCTCAGTTCTCCAGCCATTTTCAGTTTTACAGCTGCAGCTTTTTAAAAGATCTCTCTCTTCTTGCAAGGCAGACTCCCTTGTGTAGTTCTGCTTGCATATCTTACAACATCCAGTCTTGGGTCGAAGTGGGCAAGAGCCAAACCATGCATATATCAGGCGAAAGGTAGTGAGACAACCTGAACAGGGTGCCAGTCCATCACAGGGCCAGAAAGACCAACACTTAAACATACCTATGGGCAATTCCAGTCAAGTCCAATATTCCTAATAATATATGTATATGGACTGAGAAAGGAAACCAGAGAACAGGAAGAAACCCATGTGAACACAGGGAAAACATGCAAACTCTGCACAAAACTGGCATGGCCATGATGGGAATTGAACCTGGATAACCCTTGCTGTGCGGCCACAGTTCTATCCAATGAGCCATGGGTAGTATTTTTATCTATTACTCTCCCTAAGTTGGAACTCTCCTTGATAATAGCAGACATGTCTAGTCTCTGCAGAATGCTTGGTAGTCCAGCATAGTGTATGCTAACATGTACATTCTCTATGCTGTGTACAGCGAAGTCTTGCTGAGTCACTCAGTCTGCTTTGTGTCCCAAGTTAGACTCCAGTTTGAGTCCCTGTGCTCCACTAAAGTCCCTGACTGCTCAGAGGGGTTACTGCTGAGCAGGGCTAAACCTGCTGGCTAAAACCTTCTCTCCCAGATGTTAGAGCAAGTAATGTGCTTTACTTCACATCCAGCCTTGGTCAGCACTGTCAGGGTCAGAATGTGGTCTATAACTTCCATATGAACAGACCCTTGGGGTTTATAACTGCTCTATGAACAGATCCATGGGGTGCAGGTGTTTATCATACCAGAAGAGGGGGTGTGTTGAGCATCACAGACAAGGGGTAAACTGGGCAGTTCCCATTCACCTAGCGAACCACAACCTATTGGGAAAAATAATTCAGACACAATTACCATACGCAATATAATGTACATGTTGTATAATTTACTGTCAGATTACAAATTCTGTGGAAAATTTTAATCCAATGCGTCAATCAAATTGCAAATTAAAGAGACTCACTTGGAATATTTGCTTCATATTTCTGCATTTTTAAGATGTAAATTGTCAGCTTGCTCCTTCTGTTTCATATTTTACCTTATGGCGATTCAGGCATAGAGAGGAGCCTCATTAGGCCTGCTTTGTGGGTAGACCTAATGCCTCCCCGGACAGTATTCCCCCTGTGTGAGATTAATCAACCTCACTCCTGACATGGACACAGTGAATCCGCAGCTCCCCCTATTCCTGTTTAGAGGCAGGGTGAAGCACTCTGAATATCACCAATGAAGGACAGTACATGTCACATTAAGTGGACTCTTATGAGCATTTTCTATGAACCTACAGAGTAATGCCAAGGTGGTGAGGCTGTGCTGCGATGCTGAACATGCTGAGCACAGGAGCAGGGTTACATGCTGTGCACTGGAGCAGGATTGCAAGCTAATCACAGGAGCAGGGTTACATGCTGAGCACAGGAGCAGGGTTACATGCTAAATACAGGACTAGGGTTACACAATGCACATTTAGTCAGACCTCACTTGGAATACTGTGTGCAGTCCTGAGCACCACGCTATAAGAAGGATATTGAGGCTCCTGTAAAATATTTGAAGAAGGGCAACTAAACTCATTCCTGGTGTGAAACTTAAAGCTGTGAGGGAAGCCTTTAGAGGCTTATTGTCAAATTTAGTAAAGGTTTAGTAAAGGTTTACAAGAATAAACAAATTCATGAAAAGCAATAAATAATAAAATAATACATCCAAAAACCTAATTTAAAAAACCTATTGATTCTCCATTTCCATGGCGATCAGCCAGTGTGTGTACTTTCAGACGAGGGTCTGTGCTGCTTTTTTGTGCTCCCTTTCAGTGCTGCTGCACCAAGAGGCAATACCATTTCCAACATTACTCCCATTGAACGGCTTTCTGGTCAGCAGGGGCAGGTTGGAGAATAAGAGCTGTGCTGTCTCAGTTATATCAGTCTTTATGATGTGTCTCACTCCTATGACTTATGGGCCAGACTGCATAATCCACAAGGGCTGGATTACCCTCCCCACCCACATGTGTGCACATGTGAAAAACAAAGAAAACAAAGCAGGGCATTTTACAATACAGATCTAATAACCAGGTGAGGGAGCACCACACACAAACAAACAAGCAAAAGCATGTCCCTGATTCCTGATATGTGAGGGAGTTTTTTCCGAACATTCCCGCTATATCTCTGAATATGACATGGCTGCTGAAGGAGTACCTCTCAGAGCACAATAGACTGCTTTCCCAAGGAGAGGAAATGGCATGTGAGACTCCCAGGAGGAAAAATCTGAACATTATGGACAGGTGCTAACACATTGTTTAGGCTATTGATACCTGGCAGCTGACATAATGAGGTGACATAGATTAGCAGACAATGCAGCCCGCTATCAGTGTCAGGTTTGTTTATCTTTTCTCCCTGATGGCTTTAGCATTTTGGGGGGAGGATGAGGGGGTGGGGCCAGACAGGGGCTTGATTGAGCTGCGGGGGAGTAGATGATTAGAGTTCAAAGGCTATGGTGTCAGATGCTTCAGCTAACATATATTTCCTACTTATTAGCATTATTAGCAGGGCAGCCGTTGGTGCGTTAGTGTCCAGGGGCTGATAATGTCTTTGGCCAGTCAGATGCTCCGCTCGGTATTGTGCGCTCGGCTGTGCGTGCTCACATGTGCGTGATGTCGGCCGAGCCTGCAATCACATTACAAGGCAGTCCCTGGAATCCTGCAATTTGCCTCTGGCTGTTGGAGGCGCAGAGCATCCCCACCCCCCTCCATTACCTCTCCTGCTCCTTCTTTTCTTTCCCTCTCTCTTTTTTCCCTTTCTCTCTCTCTATCTCTCCCCTCTCCCCCTCCCCTCCCCCCTCTGGAATGGAATGACTGTGTGAAGGAGAGTGCGAGACAGAGAGAGAGAGAGCGATCAACACACTGAGCACTCACAGAGAAAGCCCAGGCTTTGAGGCTCCTAGTCTGACAATCAACTTTTGTCTCAGACTGAGACACATTGGGCTGTGTTTTATCTGTGATTATTGTTCATTTTTCTTGCGATGGCCCTGATGGCGTTTGTGCACATGCAGAGCATCACAGAGGCAAAAGCACACCGGTGAGGATACTGCACCTTGAGCTAGCAAAGCGCCGGGTCAGGGGAGGCAGTGTTTGAGGGGGGGGGGTGCTGGGTGGGCAGATGGGGGGGCATATCTGACACATCCGTCCATTCCGTGCAGCGGCTCAGGCAAGCACGTCTCTGAGGTGGCGAACACACGCACACACATACACGCGCGCACACACAGTCAGCGCTCTTACTCTGTGGAGGCACTCCGCTGCTGCTGCTGCTGCTGCTGCTGCTGCTGCTGCTGGCAGACCCTGCGCGGAGCCTGGCTGAATATGGAGCGCTTCCTGGGCTTCGTCAGGCAGATCAGGTGGTCTCGCAGGCGGAAAGGAAAAAAGTACCGACCGGAGGAGGATTACCACGAGGGATACGAGGACGTGTACTACTACACCTCTGAGCACCTGCACCGTAAGTATCCAGAAACATGCGAGCTGGGGGTGGAGGGGGAGGGGGAGGGGGAACCATGCCTGCTATGCCTTTTGTTGTCCTGGAGATCAGCAGCTCAATGCTGGCAGATGGAAAGAGCTGGCTGCAGGGGGTCGGGGAGGACCATTGCGGACTGATGGATCCCCAGAGGTCTGACCCTCTGTGTCGGATGTGATGTGTGCGCTTTGTGTTTGTGTTGTTAATTAGCACAGCAGGGTTGTGTTTGCATTGATGATTAGTACAGAGGGGAAACATGGGTAGGTCCGCAGTGCTTCAGGAGCGATCACTGAGTGCTCCATTCGCCACGTGACGGAGCGCTTGGTCGAGTTCATGTGAAAGATGGCAGCGGTGCCCCTCCATGCACATGTGCAGTGTGTCCCCACCTTGCACGACTGCCTTCTGTCACAGTTTTGGCTGACGCATCGCGTTTCACATAAAAAGCCAGCTCCAGCTACCCCCACTACACTGATCTGCATTGAGACGGCAGGCCGTTGTCTCTGGCTGGGAGCCTTTTGTTCTCAGCTCATTAAAGGTGTCTTAGGGAGCCGCTTATGGATGCATGCTGCTAAATTAGCACCAGTCCACCAGCTCTCCTCCTCTCCACACCATAACAGAGGCACCAGTCCGCCAGTTCTCCTCCTCTCCACACCATAACAGAGCCACCAGTCTGTAGGTAAGAGCCACCCTGCTCCCAGAGCATTTCCACCATCAATAATTTAGCGGGACTGTGGAGGGATCATTTTTAACAGGCCAGGGATGGGGGAGAGATCATCTTGTGTGTTCCCAGCCTCCTCTTTCCCTTTTCCACCCAGGGCCTGTTTCTGCCTGCTGTTTGTGGGGAAGAGCGATCAGAGGGACATGGTTATGTTCAGGTTTGTGGGGGAGAGTGATTACAATGCTATGCTCAGGTTTGTGGGGGAGAGTGATCACAGAGGGACAATGCAATGTTCAGCCCACAGGGTGGAGTGAGCCAGCGTTAGCTGAGTGTGTGCTCCAGTCCTTAGACCCAAAACTCTAAGTGAACAGCATTCTGAAAAAGCTGAATTACTGCCCCAACAGTAGATTGGATTTTGCTGCTGATGTCTTTGTGTTACATTTATTCTCATGTATGAAGAAATGGTAGTTCTCAGTTTGTTATTGAATATAAATATAAAGAGGTAACCCACAACAGTTCTTTGATTCACTGTTCTGTCATTGATGAAGATGAAGCATGATTTTTTGTTACTTCTGCCAGTAGATTTGATCAGATTATTGACTATCTCTGCGCATGCTTGTCTATCTTTCTATCTATTCCACATGAAAAATGATTGAGAAAGTAATGGACAAATTAGTATGAATTTGTATGAATTTTGGGTGGAATGGTCAGCTTGGAAAATGGTTATGTCTGGATATCAGGAGCTAGTCTTGTAGCTAAGAAGTTGCCATGTAGTATAATGGTTATGGAGCTGGGATTGTAATTCAAAGGTTTAATTTTCAGTTCCAGAGCAGGTCTCCCTTGTTCTCCCTTGTTGAATCCTTGAGCAAGGTGGTTTTGGATTTCTTCAGTAAATATCTAGCAATATAAATACATAATATAAAAAGCTATGTAAGTGGCTTTGGGTGACAGCGGTATGTGGTATGTATTAAAACAGATTATAACTGCCAGTGTTTTCCCAGGCTCTGACCATAGATCATTTACTGTGGGACTGGGATCAGCACATGAACAGGGGGAGTGGATATAATTTGGCTGTAGAGGGGGGTTTTGAAAAGTCTCAAATGACAATTGTTTAATTACAAATTTTAAAATAGTTGAGTGCAGAGTCAAACGAATAAAGAAGCCTTTGTTCCAAATGTTAAACATCAATGTCGACAGAAATTAATTAAGAGTACATTCCATACTGATATCAGGTATCATTTTATACAAAGAACTGTCAATATTTGCAACAGGTTGCCAGATCACATAGTTTGCCAGGTTTGATGTGGTACTGCATACTCTGGAGATTATAGGTAAACATTGAGTCATGCTGGGCTGAATGGCTTTTTCTTGTCATCATCATACTGGAAAGGTTTATTATTAATTGGGTTTATTGAGACTTGTTCAAAATGAAATTGGACTTTTGAGAATGGTAGCAGCCAATCTGCCTATCAAAACCATATCCTGATATTATACCGATGCGTATATGATATTTTCTTGTGCATTTCAATTTTTTTTTTTTTTTTGCCTGCATTTACCATACATATTTCCATGACTGGTGGACATTTGGTGTACAGTCAACAAGAAGGATGAGAACTAGTATATTCCAGTATATTCTTCCATCAGGAGGCCAGGTGACTGTTGGGTTTATCCTTCACAGATTTTATAAAATAGTATAAGTTACAGAAAATCTGTGGGGGTTAGTCTGTCTCATTTCCTTACTAGGCCTGTTTCATCCAATAATTATGAGTAGCTTTATAATTACCTGGTTTAAAAATAATTTTATTATGAATTTTATTATGAATTATTAAGAAGTGCTCTTAATTCTTCTGCTTTAAATCACAACAAATACATATTAAATATAAAATTATTTATTAATTAGGTCTAGGTTTAATGATGACATAAATGAGACTAAATGGAGTGAATTTTGAATGACAGCATGACAGAGTGACATTCCATGAGCAGTGAGTAGTTTTGGAGGACAGCAGGGGAAAAGGGTGTGTAGTGATGGAGAGGAAACACAGCGTCCAGAGTGAGGAGTAGCATTTCCTACGGCTCAACTCACCCAGAGCAGGAATGAGCCCCACAGCAGGACTGAATCCAAGAGCAGTATTGAACCTAGAGGAGGCATGAGCCTTAGAGCAGGACTAAACCCTAGAGCAGGTCTGAACTCTAGAGCAGGACTAAGCCTTAGGGCAGGGCTGAACCCTCACACAGTCCTACAGTAGAACTTAACCCAAGCGAGGGTCTTAGCTGCAAAGCATACAAATGGTATTGTACAGCATCATTGGCCTCATAAATGCCTGAGTGTAGCTAAGGAAAGCTCATGTTCCTGTGCAGTCCGTCTCCCCTTCAGCCAAAAATGAAAGGGAACAACAAGTCATTGTGATTTTCTCCCACTGTGATAAACCCTGCAAATGTCAGTACAAGGCTGTGGACACTTTGCCCTCGCTAAACTCATCCTCTATGCGCAAGTCCTGAATTATTCACAGGTTGAGTGGTATGCTGGCATCAGTAATAGAAATGCAGTCCCTTCCAGACACATTTTCCTGCCTTAACCAGAGGGCTGCCTGCTAGATCCACCTGGAACTTTGGAATCTTTGGATCTAATATGACTCCACACCCATGGAAACTGTTTGAGAAATCAAATGTTGTTCTGACACATTTCATTGCAGAAATTAAGGCCAGCATTGGGACAAGGCCAAGACAAAGAACTCTGTGAGATGAAGTGTTTCATCTAGAATAATATTAATATTAATATTTAATTAACATTAATAATTCAGCCTCTCTGGTCGTGGTATTCTAATGGCGACCATATCTTTTTTGTATTCATACATTTTCACTGGTTACAGCTATGGTTTGGCAAGGGGATGAGCTGAAAGCCGTATTTAAAAAAGCCTCTTGAATTTGGTTCATGATAAAGTGCCTCATCAGACAGTCTGTAATTTAAGCAATGACCTCAGCTGTCACATTTTCACTGCAATTCACAGCACTGACATTTCAGTAAATTTTTCCTGTGTGCCCAGTGTCTTCAAGAAATCTATGCAAATCTTTGATCTCATTTTGTGGATAAGGTTATTGACCTTACTGTGATGTGGTGTTTTGCATGTTAACTTACTAAATGTCTAGGCTCAGCTACAACATTCTGAGAAGAGCAGATCAAAACATCCTCCAAAACAGATCCATTGTCATTTTTCATGGCTTAAAATTTAAGGTTATTACCTTGCATTTTCCTCAATATTGAAACTCTTATTTTAATCCCAAATCAAAATGTAAAGGAAAAATATCTTCTCGCTTCATTATTTGCCATAAAATCAGGCATGTCCCATGTTTAGCTTATAGCAAGACTCAGGCCCCATTTACCCACTATATCTATGACCTTTTTAGGGGGGAGGGGGTGATTTCTGTATGAACTTGAAAACATTTGCATCTGAAAAAAACATGTCTCATTTAAAGTGGTCTCATTTAAAAAGGCAAAGTCAAAAATAAGGAAAATTGTGGATTGACTTCAATGTCAGGTAAAGCCTCAACTTCATTGAGTCTTCAGGGATCCAAAATTATCCAGCATCCTATGTTATCTGTGCTTCATTACTCAGGTCCAATAAAATGGTTAATGTGCTCTCTTTTAAAAGGTACAGGACCTAAATTCGACTGAATGAGCAATAACATGGAAAAAGTTTTCATGAACCCTTCCCTGGTTGTTCCTCCTTCTGAAGTGGAATTACAAAATCTATGAAAGGCAGTGGAATCAAACCTATGATCCTGCTAAATCTATGTAGTACGTTATGTACATTACCAGATTATGAGCTTGATCTGTACTTGATCCTGACTTTGGGTCTGTTGGGCTCCTCTGTGGATTCCTGCTCACAGCCAGGCCCATGGGACTCTGGGAAAGCACCTAAAAGGGCAGAGCCAGAGACGCAGGGATGAGTATTATTTTTACAAGCCATTATTTTCCATTTTATTCTCCATTTTAAGCGAAAAAAAAGAATAATCTTAAGAATAGACTAAAGAAAAAACAAACCAAAATAAACAACCATCATCCAGAGGAAACAAAGAAACAAGAAGAAAAAAACCAAACCAGAAAAAATGAATTTAAAAAATAATAAAAATAATACATTCATGTCAAATCAATAATATCACAGGCATCTTGGACAGCACCCCCCATATCCATTAAACATTTTAAACCAACTGCCTATCATCATCAGCCTGGCAAAGAGTCCCCACCACAGCTCATATTATACAAAGCTCAGCTGCTAACATGCCCTTAGCTGTGCCCATTGGATCTGTGGAGGTGGACGCAAGACTGCTATTTTTCATGGTCCTCCAGCTGGACAATTTAGCCAATCCTAATACAAAATTAAAAATATGCTACTTTAAAGGGTTTCCTCTGTATAACAGTTCTGTGTGTAGTGCCCTCAATAAAACCTTAGGTGAAAAGCCCAAACTCAATCCCTGAAATAATAAATCTAACTACTAACAAAAAGCCCCAAGCTCAGGACAATCCAGGAACATGTGCTGTAAGGTCCCCTAGTGCCCACTAAAGAGCACTTCCTCCCCACTGCTGGATTCAGACACACCATGTGTCTGTTCCTAGCTAAAGCTCTGTGAATGACCCTCCAATGTAAATCAGCTGTGTGCTTCTCTACAGGAGGCTCCTACAGGGCTGACCGGTGTCCCCTCATAGAGAGGTCTGGCCCAATCAAACCTGACCATCTTGGGGTTTTCAGCCTGGTGAGTTACTTTCACACACATAGTGTTTGTAGCTTTCTTTGTGGCATCTCAGAAATCCCCCAGTGGTGGGGACGTAAGGAGAGGCTCACAGCCTACTCCTCCTCCTGGCGTTCCCCACAGCAGCAGCCATGGTGAAACGGCAGGCACGCAAAGCTGCTCCCGTGCCCTGCAGCTCCCCATGGGCCTCTGTGCTGCCTGCAGGCACTGCCTCTTCATCCTCTTCATGAATTGGTGCTCCAGCTGTAAGGACTGTATGCCTGTGACAACCTGGGGGGCTGTCACTGATCTCCACCTATCGTCTCTCACATGGGCCACCCTCCTGCACCCTCTCCTTACTAGGCAAGCTTGTATACTTATGGGGTTCAGTCGCCTGGATTGGCTTTGGGCACTACAGAGAAGTGGAACCTCCATGATCAACTCTCCTGGCTGGGAAATGGGTCTGTGCACCTTGAAGACCTGCTTTGAAACCCTCAGCATTGACAGGTAGAAAGGAGAAAGGTTCCCCAACTCCGCCTCAGCAAATAGCTGGCAGCCAAACCCAAGACCCCAGCCTTTGGCAGGAGAACACAACACAGTCTTCATCCAGGCAAGGCCAGCTCAGAAGAGCATTCTCTGCACTAGCTGCAGGTGGAAGGCATAGACCCAGCTCCTCATGTCATCCTGACCTGTCCTCCTTCCTGCACTGGCAAATGTACAATAAGAGACAGAGGTGAGAGGGACAGAGAGAAGTGTAGGATGCATGGATGTTGAACATCTGGACAACAGCAAGCACAACTGTCTCTATACATTGGACTAACACTTCTGTCTGACCATCAGTTCCACTTTAAACTGCTGAGAAATTCCCTGCTGTTAAGGGCATTGGTCTCGGGTCTTCCCCTGTTTAGATGAGCACAGAGGTAAACCGCAAAATCTGGGGAATTCAGAAGGGATTACTGGTAGGCAGGTGTTAATTTGGTCTGATTCTGACTGCATAGAGCAGCAGATTGACATGATCGAACATTACAGCACAGAGAGGAAGCAGTCCATTTCCAGAAGTAGAGGTACCCCACAGCGCTGTAATCCTGTGACTTTGTGACATTATCTCAGTTCCCCTCCTGTAATCAGGGGGATGAAAGATTGGCACAGTCCCCAGGTCTTGTCCAAAAAATACATTATTAAACAGGATCTACACAACTCCAGCTTAATTTCAAGTGCATAAGGATATGGTAGCCAGATATAGCATATATGTATGCTTAGGAAATTCCAAAACAGCATATATATGTATTTTTAAAATTATTTTTATCCCCTTTTTTCCCCAACCTGAATGTTCAACTGAACTTGTTGATCTCACTGCAGCACCTGCCCTGACAGCTATGGGAGGAGAGGTTGTGCACGTGACTCCTCCAATTCATGTGCTGACACAATTTCATGTTGCGGCTGCACCACTGATCACACACTGCCTATGACGTCGGGCCTATGAAGCAGCCCAAGGAGGGTGCTATTGTGATGAGGCCAACGAGGGTTGGCCGGGGGTATTGAACCCCGGCAAGGCTAGCCAATTGTTGCCTCACCAATGGACCTCTGGCCATGGCTGGGAATGGTGAAGCTGGGAATCGAACCCCTGACCTCAGAGCCCATAGGCAGCGATTTATCATACAAGCCACACAGAGGCCCCAAAGTAACATATTTAAGCAACATGTTAAAGTGAAATCTCTATAGCATAAACACAGAACTACATGTTTATTTTAGCAAAGAGTGCAGGGAATTGCTATACCTCTGTACAGCTATACTGTGGGTGATACACCCAGGGAATGTAAGAATGCAGGTTACTCAGCTCTGGATTTGGCTGTATGTGCTCTTACTCGGGTTCATCCTAAATCAGATAAACCTCACACCGGTTTTTCTCTTGAAAGTGCCTTTACAGTAATTTAAGGCATTGCCAATAAAAACCAGGGAATCTGACTGATGTCAGAGTGAAAGAGGGGGATTGCAGTATAAGGGTGACATTGAATTATCCTTGATGGTAAAGATGCTCATCAGTCCACCACATCACCATGACTAAAGTATCTGTGCCTGAAACATCATATTACATTATAAATGAGGTATTACATTTGTATGGCCAAGGAAAAATCAAATACACTTAGCATTAGCAGCAGGCAAAAATGAGAATTTTGAATGTGAATTTTGCGAATGTGCCCCTGAATTATATGTTGGGTCACAAATGCTGTTCAATCTACAAAAGAAACAGTTCAGAATTCATATAGCTCAACAGCTTTAACCTTCTGCTGCTGGACAGCTGCAGTGGAGTTCAGACAGTCATGCAGCCATTGGCAGGATGATGGCCATTTATGTGCTGCCAAACCAGAAGATGCTGGATTTACCTCACTGCTAAACCTTCCTGAGAAACAGTAATAAAATCCCTCCCAGGAAGCTTTCATATCATGCTTTGGAAATTTTTGGAGTTACAGTTACAGTTAGAAAAATGTTTATGGCATTTTTTTGGTTGTAGCAAAACCCCAAAATTCTGTATTCAGTGTATTCTGAAATGTAACTGAACCCATACAGTCACAGTCACACAGCAAAATCTTCTACTGCAGCTCCTTGGTTTTCTGAGAATAGTGTACATGTGCTAGACTAGGCAAAGCTGTTCCTTGGCTGTCTGAGAGTGTGTATTGTAGATGTTGCAGTTGTGGCTGTTGTTGACAGACCCCTCACAGATGTTCACAGTTTTAAGAGCATGATTTCCCCTGCCATGACTCTCTCTCTGAGGCACAGCCCCTGCGATGATTCTCTCTGAGGCATAGCCTCTGCCATGATTCTCTCTGAGTTCTTTCCATGACTCTCTCTCTGAGGCTCAGCCTCTGCAATGACTCTCTCTGAGCTCTTTCCATGACTCTATCTGAGGCACAGCCTCAGCCATGACTCTCTCTTTGAGGCACAGCTCCAGCCATGACTCTCTCTGTGGCACAGCCCCTGCCATGACTCTCTCTCCAAGGCATAGCTCCTGCCATGACTGTCTGTTTGAGGCATAGCTCCTGCCTTTACTCTCTCTGAGGCACAGCTCCAGCCATGACTCTCTCTCTGAGCTCCTGCCATGACTCTCTTTCTGAGGCACAGCCCCCTGCCATGACTCTCTGAGGCACAGCTCCTGCCATGACTCTCTCTGTGGCACAGCTCCTGCCATGACTTTCTCTCCGAGGCATAGCTCCTGCCATGATTCTCTCTCTGAGGCACAGCTCCTGCCATGACTCTCTCTCTCTCAGAGGCATAGCTCCTGCCATGACTCTCTCTCTCTGAGTCATAGCTCCTGCCATGACTGTCTCTCCGAAGTACAGGTCCTGTCATGACTCTCTCTCTGAGGCATAGCTCCTGCCATGACTCTCTCTGTGGCACAGCCCCTGCCATGATTCTCTCTCTGTGGCACAGCCCCTGCCATGGCTCTCTCTCTCTGAGGCACAGCTCCTGCCATGACTCTCTCTCTCTGAGGCACAGCTCCTGCCATGTCTCTCTCAGGCCTACAGCAGCAAAATAACATAGCAATACTTGCTCCATGAGAAGCCTGAGCCCAGCACAACACCAGCAGACAACAGAGGCACAGTGTGTGGCATAGATAACACAGGCAGAGTGTGTGGCATAAATAACACAGGCAGTGTGTGGCATTTGTGTTCCCACCCATCCGACCCCAGCAGAGTAATCCTCATCTACCCAGTGCCTGAATCAGTTACTGTAGACAATAGAATAGTGTTCTACTTCACACAGACCAAAGGGTGCCTTACTTAAACCCCTTTCACACATGCACTGCAACCATGAACTTTTCCAGATATTACCCGGAGGAGCTGTATGTGTGAACACAAATGTCCGAATCAGTTGCACCGGACATTATACAGACTTTATCCAGCAAGCTCCCAAATTCAAAGTCCAGATAATGTCCAGCTAAGCTCATGTGTGAATAGAGCAGGTAATTTTCTGAAGAATTCACAGCAAGCAAGTGGTTGTGTTGATGACGTTTCTATCATGAGACTGGTGCGAAATCAGGAGAATACAAGCATCTGAGGGTAGCCGCTTTGTACTCTTATCTGCTTGCCTGTATATTGCTTTCCACTCTTTCGTTGATATTGATATAAATCTAAATACATGTAGTATAGATATCAACGCAAAAATAATCATCATTATGGATGAGTCGGTAGCCTTGTCCGCCGTCTTCAATGGGCTACAAACAAAACACTGCGATTTATGCAGCGTACTTTTTGCGTCATGTCCTGTCTCTTGCACAATCTACCCAGGCACCACCCCTCGCCTAAATCAAATGAATTATTTCCAGTAGATGTGAATGCGTCTGACACAGAAAATCTCCAGCTCTGTGCTATGTGTGAAAGGGACCAGATTCTCCAGAAAATGTCCAAATGAATGAGTTCATATGTGAAAACAGCTTAAGTGACTGATATTTAGTTTCTGGTCTCATTGTTGAGGAATGGCTCATATAGTAATTATAAGTAAGCACAGAGCAATCCCCCAGTCCACCCAGCCCATGCAACATGCTGCTTTAACTTGAACAAATGAATCTGGAGCAAGCCCTTGAGCCACAGACCTCATGTCTATACTGTCAGATATGAGAACTGGGTTAATGGAGGTCTGATGAGGCTGTGGTCAGTGCTGTACAGAGATGAGTAGCTCATGTAATCATAGAAAAAATTATACTGTACGAAAAAACAGCATAACCCCATCATGATAAATGGAGAGTCTGCTCCTATGTCACAGTGTAGTCACACAATGCTGAACAAGGGTTTGCCAGCAATAATATCAATCTAAATGGGTAATTACTGTGTTTTCATTTACATTTCGCCACAGGTTCAAAAGTTGAGCTCCATGCTACATGTCACATTCGAGGGGCATGGTTGCATTTTTGCATCCTGAATGATATATAGTAGCAGTCAAATAACGATGCCAAATGAAATGCATTAATCTGAAAGCTTCACTGAATCTACTGTTTACCTTTGTAGACACATGCATTTCTCATGTTTATCCCTCTGTTGTGAAGCTGTGACAGCAGCCAACTATAACTAAATACAGCGATAAACACAGTGGAACCTCGAGATACGAGTTCAATTCGTTCCATGACCGAGCTTGTAGGTCAATTTACTGGTATGTCGAAGCTATTTTCCTCATTTAAAATAATTAAAATACCATCAATCCGTTCCAATCCCCCCAATAAACCACCCAACTTTTTTTGATATGTACTTTCACACATGACAAGTGTATTTTACTATAGTATAAATAAAATAGAATACATGTATGAATGTAGTAGTATTAAATAGTGCTCCATAAAATAATAAAATATGCTTGCCTCTGACATTTAAGGGGCAGCACTGAGTAACAGTAAATTACACTTGGAGTTGGGGTGAGTGGCAGATGTTGAAGTGTGGGTCTTGTAGGAGACAGATGGCGGATTTTTTTGTTCGCTCATACAAATTATCAATACTAATTGGTACAATTTCTTTTTATTCTTTTTATTCACTTTATCAATGAACTTAATTGCTAATAACTTTTTTTTCAGTTAATTTTTTTTATTGCCGTTACATTTGTACACTTAATTGCTACAATTTATTTTGTTTTTTCACTTAATTTAATGCTAAACTTAAAATTACTTAACACTTAATCTTCGTAGCTGATTTTTTCAAGGTCATCAGTGACGTTCGCATCTTTTTCACAAATTTTTTGTTTTTTCGACATGCTTTCTTGACTTTGAACTGAAGGTAATTTCAATAAAAACCTATCCATGGTTGTTTGTTTCTGCCTTCCCTTCAGAATTTTTCTGAAATGCATTTGGCAAGTGTCATTACACAACGCCAACGCACAGCTCGTTGACACTTTGTCTCGTTCTTGGAGCGAGATGCTGAGAGAGCTTGCTTGTCTTCTGCTAGCTTGATAGATGGCTGGGCTGCGTGCGATTTTCAAAATCAAAGCTAGCGAGCTCTACTCGTACCTCAGGGGAAACTCATAACTTGAAGCAAAAAAATTGTCATTTTTTCTGCTCGTAACTTGGAACACTCGTAAGTTGGGTCACTCGTATGTTGGGGTTCCACTGTACCTCTGTGTATCATTTTGCTTCATCTGAATATAGTAGAACTGAGATTGTGTCACGATCAAACCAATCTTGAAATACAGGCTAAATTAAGGTAATTAACTCATGTACTTGTGTAATCAAGTGCAGTTAACGAATTAACTCTGAAGTAAAAGCTGACATCATGGATGCATGTCCCTGGCCCCTCTGCTGAATGTCCTGTGGCCCTGTGTTGGCTGTGCAGACCACCTTCTGCAAACTTTACTCTGACTGAGGAGCCACAAGGACATACCAAACTATTCCAACTACCTACTGCTATAACTCCCATGTAGCTCCTCTTGAACTTCAGTTCTATATTTTATATCTTTCCATTTTAACGTGAGTCTGGGCTAATGGTCTCACCAATGCAGAAATCTGGCTATAGCCACTTATGGTATGGCTGTGATCTGTACATCTGAGCTCAGACTCGACTCCCAAATGAATGTTTACTGCATGATGCATCTGGAGGCTACCTTCATATTATTTTGATATTATTTTGAGAAAGTAAAATTGGCAGGAGGATGCTTTTAAGGAAGTTCAATTTTTTCCTTAACATAAGCAACCAGTATTGCTGCATAGATTATCATTGAAGACTGAAAAATGCTCTGAATTTTTATAAGGTTGCACATCATGTCCTAAAAATGGGAAGTGAAATTATTATTATTGTTGTTGATATTTTATTATTTTAAAAAGCGCTAATATCCTTATCGCAGTAAAAAGAACTGTTTCACTTTGATGGTAAAGTATTTTCATTTGTTTGTTGTTAAATCAGTTCACATGGTTCTTTTCACACTGTGGTGTAAGAAACATTGTGGGACATTGTGGCATGGTAACACTATTTTGAGAGAACTGCAATTGTCAAGACACTATTCAAAGCATTTTCCTTTGCTCAGTCTTACAAGGGAATCCCATAACTAGTGAGCTGAATGTCCTTTGGCGAGGAGTGGAGTTCAGCCAATTTTTTAAAGAAATCCACCTATCCATCATTGTAACAACCTGTGCAGTGCTTTGTGGATGCTTGATGATGTGATTTCCATATTTTTATTTAATACCACAAAGCATGATGGTTTGCACATAAATATAATGTATTGGCTTTTGTGATGAGAAAGGTTTGATGGTATGGTAGTATGATGCTGCAATGCAGACAGACTAGAGAGGAAGATATTATTCAAACAGAGCTTCATCTCTCCTTTGAGCAGTTCAGTTATTGGCTATCATGTGTGAAAAATTTGTGAGAAATAGAGACAGAGAGAAGAAATTCTTTGAGACATCCCTGGTAAAAGAATCACACTGTAGGCCTACCACTACCACTAAAGTACCATGAAACAGCTTCCACTCAAGGACTACAGACCTTACCAGAGCCATACACAGCCATTTTGGGGGATTGAGTGTGTTTTAGATTGTTTTTCATCAGTGGTTGTGGACGGATGAAGATTTAGAATGACTCAGCTGCTGCAGGCACTGGACCAACAGCATTAGCCTGAGTTTAACATGAGCAGTCTCACCAAGGAAAGACACATCTCTCTGTCTGAAATATTCTCTCCACTCAGCCACAGATGCATATTATCTTACTGCTGAGGCACTCTTTCAGAGGTACTCATGTCACTTGCTTGCTACACCTGAGAATTGTGTCTGATTCCCAAGCTATGCATTGCCTTATATTTCTGTTCTCTGATTACTATCTGATTTGGACCAAAGAGTAATTGGACAAAGGACAAGTCCAGCCGCTGAAGTCCATCCAATGTCTGATTGTAAACTGCAAGGAAACTAGATCAGAATTGCTTTGCAGCTGGCTTCAGGGTTAGGGCATTACAGCAGTCAGGAAACTGGTGCATCTGGTGATAGACATCAGTGCACTCTTATAATAATCTCATAATCTGCACATCCACCAGTGCAGTTTTATAATAATCTCATAACCTGCACATCCATCAATGCAGTTTTATAATACTCTCGTAATCTGCACATCCACCAGTGCAGTTTTATAATAATCTCATAACCTGCACATCCATCAATGCAGTTTTATAATAATCTCATAATCTGCACATCTATCAGTGCAGTTTATAATAATGTCATAATCTGCGCATCCATCAGTGCAGTTGTATAATAATCTCATAATCAGGACATCCATCAGTGCAGTTTTATAATAATCTCATAACCTGCACATCCATATCTCATGTCACATGATCACATTTTACTGAGTGAAACATATTTTTGTGAAGAGTAACAAGTAGCAAAACAAAAAAATCAAGTCATAATCCATACCTAACATGTGTAATCATTATAAAATCTATATGGTGACTAAATTGTTCCAATCCCTGTGTTTGTTGTCTGAAGCTCTTTCCTTGTGCCAATCCCAGTCGATAAATCTGTTTGCTGTGCACATCCAGATCCAAACAAGAGGCTAAGATGGGTCTGGAACCAGGGTTTATAAGGTTTAGAGGATTTTAATGATCTTAACACTCAAAACTGCCAGCACAAGTATCAAAAGGGTTGGACATTAAGGTTTAATTACTGTTACGACCTAGTCTAGGATGAGGTTGTGGCAGAGATGCAAGGGCAAGACCAGAAAGCATATGATTTTTTACAAAGCTTACCACAAGTAAGCTTTGGGAGCCATCCAGGCCAAAGTAACAAAGCTGATAATGACTAAAAGAGGACTTCAACCTTAACCGATCCAAAAGAAAATTAAAACAAAACACACAATTCTGACTCCTTAACTAACATTAAACAGGTAAGAACAACAGCAAAAATAAATAGGATCCACTCCCTAGCTCCCAAAGTACAAAAAGAAGGTAATGGGTATGTGCATATGCTCAATCAGAAAATAAGCCAAAGGGGCAGGCAAGAGACAGGCTCAAGAAACAGCAAGAGTCCAATTCACATAAGAGATGTCAATTACAAGGCAACCAAATCCAAATGGGGAAAAGCAGAAATCAAAGGCTAACAGAAACAGTCAAGAGTAACTAAACCCATGAAACTATGCGCACACAGACATGGGTGAGACATTAACCCAAGCGCAGTCAGGGTATGCCAGAGCTAAGCTTAAGTATTTTCATACTGCTGGAATATTTTGGAAGCAGACAATTGTTTTGTTTTATTGCATATGCCATTTAAGTCGCTAAGTGAGTCTGATTGAATTCTGGTCATTTTATTTTTAAATAGATTTGCAAAATACATTTGCTGGGCAATGACAGATTTTGTAGTACCCTTAAGACTTAATACTGCTTAGACAGTCACAGCAGAAAACAGGATGTACACAAGTGGCAAACAATGTGAATGATTGGGCAGCTTATTAGTTACATTGCTACACCTTGCCACAGCCTCAGAAATCAGCCAGAGATAACAGGTCCCATTAAGGGGAGACAGTGTGCAGAAAGCCAAAAAAAGACATGAGATTCCACTTATTGCTGATTCTACAGCTACACAAGTTCTATAGAATTTCTATAGAATTTTTGTGTAGAATTTAACTGTACTGGAATGATGACAATTAAATCAATATTATATCATATGATTGTAATACGTATAAACACATATTTCCTAATATACACAAGTGTATATACAGTGAGAAAAACAAATAATAATCTCTTACACGTGGAAGATGTCAGGTTTGTGGGAGCCTGTATTTGGACTTTCAAGTGTATTTGCTATTTAAAACCCATGGGTGCTAGGACAATTGCATCAGTATGAAACTACCAATGCATAGCACCAGCTGTAAGACAGGCCTCTTACTGTTTTATACACTTTAGTAAAATGAGTTTATTTCCAGGAGAAGATGGAATACACCTACTGAGAGCTTCAGTAACATTTAAAGGAGGTGCTGCTTGGATACACTCAGGTTTTAACATAGCTTTGCCAGAATCGCAACGGTGTCTAAAAAGCCCATGAATGAGGGCTGATGGCTGCTTTGTTCTATGTTCTTTTGTGAGTTTCACTTTTGTAAGCATCTCATGAAATTTGCCATATTCCCTGTAATGTGTATTCTGAGCAGCGTCTGAGTTGTGGAAGCTGGAGAAGAGGAGCTTTAGACTTGTATTTATGAAATATGTGACCTGATCAGAGCATTGTTTTAATGGTCACTGAACATCATTCTGATCTCCAGCTGGAATGCTTTTCAGGAAGCAGACTGCAAAATGCTAGTCCAGCTAGCAAGCATGCAGAGTTTCACTAGCAGCCTGTTGGTCTGCCCCTATTTTGCATATCAGCACAATGGTAGTCAGCTGCTGGCCAGTCAAGGCCAGACTTTTAGATAAGGGGGTCAGCTGTGCATATTGCTTAAAATAGTGGATGAATGGCTCTGCTGCTAGCAGACTGCTATAGCTGTGCTAACTGGGTCAATTATGATCACTGCTTGTTATAACGACATCTTTCAAGTATCTTTCTTTCAGAAAGAACCTCAAAATACCAGGTGGTAATAGTGATGAGGGTAATATGAATCCCACAGTCATGAGAATTCCTGAAATCAGTCCCCATTAAACCCATATATCATGTGTGTGGTACCTCTATGCCATTTTCTGCTTTCCAAACAGCAAAACCACAACAACCACAGCAAATTTAGTCTTTGGATTGAAGTTTAACTGTGTTTAAGGTAGTTTTCAAAACAGCTTCCTTTTGTTGTGTAGACATGACAAGCTGGTGCCTGCAGTGTATTGCCTGTCTGACACAGGAATCTTCAATTATTCAGAGTGCTGTCACAACTTGGACCACATATCATATTTGGCAAGTACGTATTCAGCAAGGGGCATGAGGTTCAGGGAATGCTTCAAGTGACAAAGAATTAATCACAGAAAGTTACAGGTGAGTAGTCTGCAGGAATTTATTGGTTAGACTGAGAATAGTCTTGCATGTGGCAGGACTCAATGATAATAGTCTTGTATGTGGCAGGACTCAATGATAATAGTCTTGGATGTGGCAGGACTGTATGATAATAGTCTTGGATGTGGCAGGTGTCTGTGAGAATACTCTTTGATGTGACTGGGCACTGCTTCCTTCATGCTTTGCCCACATTGACACCCCAGATTTCATGGAATTCTTTTAACTATGGGTGTTTTGGTAACCATTTAAACCTACCAGAATTTCTAGAGTGTTCAAAATGTCCTAAACATTTCAGCTACTCACAGTACCACATAGGTACGGATACTTAGGACAAAATATAATTTGTACTTTAAATTGCTTTGTTAGATGTTAGAAGCTGTTAAATGTGTAAATGCTATTAAATGTATATTAACCTATATGTTTATATCACATCATATATAAACATATAGTGTATTAAAAGTTATAAATTCCTGTATATCCCTGCTGCTGATTGAGTCAGTGTTAAAGCAAAAGGGAGATGTGTGCAGCCATGGTCTCTCCACTGAAAATATGCTTCTCTAAAGGGAATATGGGCAGCTTCACATTTACATATACATTTATTCATTTGGCAGACGCTTTTATCCAAAGCGACATACAAGGATTAGATACAGTCATCAGCAAATCTGAAAGTGCATCTATCAATAATGCTACAGTAAATCTAATAATTAAATCTAAGTCATAATAACATTGCCAGGAAGAATGGTACATAGCCAAGTAAAATATATACAATTATAAAATTAGTATTATACAATTAACAAATAAAAATAATACATGAATATAAATCTAAATACTAATACAGTTACATTATAATGAAGCATAATTATATATAATATAATAGTTAAATAATGCAAACACATAATTATACATAACACAAAATAGAAGTACAACAAGTTCTGATTGTGGAGATGTTTGAAGTGAGGAGTGACATTGGAATTCTTGGGGAGTTTTACAACCAGGCGAGCAGCTGCATTCTGGATTAACTGACGAGGCTGTATGCTGCAAGCTGATAGGCCTGCAAGGAGGGAGTTACAATAGTCTAAGTGAGAAAGCACCAGGACCTGGAAAAGTAGCTGGGTGGAGTACATAGTCAAGAATTGTGAGACGACAGAAGAAAACGACAGGACCGTGCTTTACAGGAGATGTAATCCTTGAAGACCAGTTTGTCATCAAGGATGACACCCAGGTTTCTCACAGGAGGCAGTAACTTTAGACCCATCGACAGTGATGAAGAGCTCTCGTAGTGGGCAGGACGTGGCCAGGATATTGTTATAGCTTCAGTATTGGCGTGAGGCAATATCCTGTAAGCTAAACATGCCTGTAAAATTAACCCACTTAATCATCAGGCTTTTCAGCTATGCATGCTTCCACTTTGTGTGTCACCAATTAATGCAAAGCAGACAACTCCTGAGTGAGTGGCTTGTGCTCTTCAACCAAAAGTAGCAACCACCCAATCTGTGAACACGTTGTAAATATGGTTGACAAAACCAAAAGTCAGATTTTGAGGTCAACATAGTGGCACATGTTTGAGCAAGTAAAAATTATAAATGGACATTATTATGTTAACCTGAGACTTCTATTTGTTTGTCTGAGAAATTGTTGCTGTCCTCATTATCTTCTTTGTTGTTCCAGGAAATGTGTTCCATTTCAGACCTCTCTCAGTCATGAAAGCCTCACAGCCAGAGGAAAGCTGAGTGCGAGGGACCGTTCTGAACACTGATTAACTCTAAAGGCCCATTGCAATCAGACCTCCGGGCCATGTTCTAATCTCAGGGGAGGATGTGCTGTAACAGTGTCGATGTTAGCTCAGGTGAGGATGTGCTGTAACAGTGTTGATATTAGCTCAGGTGAGGATGTGCTGTAACAGTGTCGATGTTAGCTCAGGTGAGGATGTGCTGTAACAGTGTTGATATTAGCTCAGGTGAGGATGTGCTGTAACAGTGCTGATATTAGCTCAGGTGAGGATGTGCTGTAACAGTGTTGATATTAGCTCAGGTGAGGATGTGCTGTAACAGTGCTGATATTAGCTCAGGTGAGGATGTGCTGTAACAGTGTTGACATTGGCTCGGGGGAGAATGTGCTGTAACAGTGCTGATATTAGCTCAGGGGAGAATGTGCTGTAACATTGTTGATATTAGCTCAGGGGAGAATGTGCTGTAACAGTGTTGACATTGGCTCGGGGGAGAATGTGCTGTAACAGTGCTGATATTAGCTCAGGTGAGGATGTGCTGTAACAGTGTTGATATTAGCTCAGGTGAGGATGTGCTGTAACAGTGTAGATATTAGCTCAGAGGAGAATGTGCTGTAACAGTATTGATATTAGCTCAGAAGAAGATGTGCTGTAACAGTGGTGATATTAGCTTCGGGGAGAATATGCTGTAACTGTCGATATTAGGTTGGGGGAGAATGTGCTATAACTGTCGATATTAGCGCAGGGGAGGATGTGATGTAACTGTGTTGATTTGTCTTTAGATTGTACAACTCAGTCCATGTGGTGGCTGGACATGATCTGTGAAGTCATTCAGGAGAGTTCTCTTCTCCTTCTTATCGCCATTTGACTTATTCTTCCAAAGGGGCATTTTGTTCAGAGAGCTGACCGGACAGTGGGGTCCACAGCATGGCTGTCCTGGTGGTGGATACCGCCAGTCTACATGTATTTAATAATGGCAGTGTTGAGGGCCCCACTGGACTCGGCACTGCAGGGGAAACCAGCACAGCTCTGGAATTCAGCCATAAAAACTGCACAAGGCATAGAATAAAGTAATAATTAAAACATGTCCCATTTAAGCATTTTAAGCATACGTAAGTTTTTATTGTCTACCATCTGTCCCCTCCCCAAATACATAACAAGATAAAATCTAATCAGCAGTTAATATCTGCATTCAGAACCTCAGAGCCACATGAAGCATGAGAACATGCTCCACATTAAAAGAAAGAGAGTCTGAAGGATTCATCAAGGATTATTTTCAACAGTTGAAAAGTAAATAAAGACCTGCCAAAAAGTTATTTTTTATTCCCTGACAACTTTAAGATTAAGCATGGAGTGTAAATGTTTTGTAATCAAAAAATATTTTACTTTTCTTTAAAACATATTTATTGAAATCAATTAGAGTCAAATTTATGAACAAATGCAGATTTAATCCATACTGTAGATTAATAATGATTCTGGATTTGTGGGATCTGAAGTGTTTATGAAGACAGAGGGACACGGTGAGGGGATTGTGGGATCTGAAGTATTTATGAAGGCAGAGGGACAGTGTGAGGGGATTGTGGGATCTGAAGTGTTTACGAAGGCAGGGGGATTGTGGGATTTCAAGAGTGTTTATGAAGACAGAGGGACAGTGTGAGGGGATTGTGGGATCTGATGTTTTGTGAGTATTGTGAGTGTTGTCTGTTCAGTTGATATTGTGGTTGTTGTCATCAACCTGCCATCAATTGTGCTCTGGGTCCAACTGTATGGCTGCCAAATGACCACTAAACATTTGAGTGATAAAATGACTACTGCTATGCCCTGACACCTATGTGTCATTTATTAATCGCTATAAATTAAAGATACAGTAAAAAAAAATGTTTTTTTTTTTTTTTTTTTTTTGTAGATTATGCAGTGTAGATTATTTTGGGTCCTCCCTTGCATTGGGTCCTCTCTGATGTCTTAAGGCCTGCTGCTGGTGGATGTTTGCAAGGTATCTCATCACTATTTTCATACCAAGTATCACTATCATTAAATGATAGTGATACAATTTGTATTTTATGCAAAATGACACTGGGGAAATTGGTTTGTCAACACAGTTCATAATGATGGCAGGTACCTGAGGTGTGTCAACACAGTTCATAACAGCAGTAGGTAGCTGTGAAATTTCAGCACAGTTCATCACAGATCAGCAGATATTATGGTAAAGAATGCTAACTTGAGTGGCCAGGCCCCTCTGAGATTGAAATCCTTCAATAGGTGCCCAGTTACCTGTACATTCTGACATTCGTTTTTGGCTTGAACTTTTCACTGGGCCACCACTTACTGCAGATCTATCTGATGTCCATGTCATGGCTGAATTAGACCTTACAAGGGACTCAAAGCAGTGTGGGGAAGGTGGTGGTGACAGTGCAGGGGGATAAATGACACTCACTGATGCAGCAAATACTTCTCCTTATGCAAGACACCAGGTCACAGCTCAAAGCTGATCTAGTTTAGTTTTTTTGTAGGAGACCTATGAAACAAAATGGCTTCATTAGAGATGCTAGTCTCACCTGGATGGCACTGTCTGCATAATATTCTGTAATTGGCCTTGCTTAATCACTTTCTGGAAAAGGGTCATGGGAAGGGTGAAGAGAAACAATGAGCCTTGGGTTTATAGCTGATTTCAGCGTCACTCTTTGTCCTCCAATTGTCATAGAAGGTTTTGAGGGAGTGATCAACAGAAAAACTTTAATGGATGAAAGTGTTTCAGACTATACCATTCATGTAAAATGAACATCATGGCTTAATATGGAGGGAGCATATTATCAGTCTCTGAGATACTCATACAAAATTTGAAGGCAATTGCAGAGTAACAACTGTATAAAGACTTGCTCTTCCTCATTGTTTTCCAACGTGTCCAACCAGCGGTACAGTCAGAACTGAAGCCCTGTCCAGCTGTGGATATGACAGTGAGAGTCCCATATTTTCAATTGCATTTAATGTACTGTGTTGCCTTTTATATTTACATTGTAATTTGAAACCTATTATTCTTTCAGTTAGGCTTAGTTAATCAGCTTTTTATCTGTTAGAGTACTGTAACTTAGAATTCACAAGGAAGAATAGATTCTAACACATATACATACTGTGGAGTGGTGCTGCCAGCAAATTGCTTGAAAAGATGATTTTTAATCTTTGAACTGTGCATTGGCCATGTAATTCCAAGATGATGTGACACTGTGCATGTATACTGGAACTTCTTAAACATGAATTATTCAGGACTCTTTCAAATAATTTAGGTCAGGTGATTGATGAGGCATGTAACTGGAGCATGTCAAGGGTCCACTGGATGGATCTAATCTGATGTGCTCCTGCTGTACTGTGTAGCGCATGCTACACTTCCGTGTCACAGAAAATCCCTCTCTTGTCACTATTTATTACTTTATGCAACTTATTTCTTTATTTTAGAGCATATATCTCCTTATAAATGAAGTTTTATATATATATATATCATTTTCATATAAATCTGGAAATAAACCGTAAATGTTTGGGATTTTGAAAATATAAAAACAAAAAAAAATCTTAAAAGAAATTTAAAATGAAGAAGAAATATTTAAAATTCTGCCCTATTTCTATGTCACATTTAAGCACATGTATGACAATGACCATGTTAACTCCTTACAAAAGGTCAGACCCCATCAAGCATTTATGGGGGCACTTGATGTGGTTTTGCACAAACAATCCATACCAGCTCCAGTGCACACTATCATTAAAGCAAAAGGGGGACTAAAAACAAACAGGAAGGAAGACAAACACAACAGGGAATGGGCTGGTACTGTAACATTGCTGCTCTCTATAGGAGATTGGGCTGTAATGCTGCTCCTCTCTAACAGGGATTGGGCTGTAATGCTGCTCCTCTCTGATGGGGATTGGGCTGTAACACTGATCTTCTCTAACAGGGATTGGGCTGTAACGCTGCTCCTCTTGAATGGGGATTAGGCTGGTACTGTTACACTGCTCCTGTCTATAGGAGATTGAGCTGTAACGCTCTCCTCTCTAACAGGGATTGTGCTGGTACTGTACTGCTGCTCCTCTCTAATGGGGAATGGGCTGTAACACTGCTCCTCTCTGATGGGGATTGGGCTGTAACACTGCTCCTGTCTGTAGGAGATTGTGCTGCACTGCTGCTCCTCTCTAATGGGGATTGGGCTGTAATGCTGCTCCTTTCTCACAGGAATTGGGCTGTAACTATGCTCCTTTCTAACACGGATTGCGCTGTAAAACTGCTCCTCTAATGGGGATTGTGCTGTAACGCTGCTCCTCCCTAACAAGGATAGGGCTGGTACTCTATTGTTGCTCTTCTATAACGGGGATTGAACTGTAGAAGAAGATGCAGCAGACAAAGGCAAAGTAGAATAAGAAATGAGGAAGAATTGCCCTCTTTCAGTCAACCCAACAGCAAATAGTGATGCAATATAGGTTACACAGTCACAAGATGATCGCACTGCTGGAGCAACTTGAGTCATGCACCCAAAGATAAAACACTCTGTCATGTCTTTGGGTCTGGATCTTTCTTTCTTATGGCTTAGGGGTGATTTGGTCCATCATACAATGGACACCTGTTCAGAAATATAAAACACACATCCCTTGAATGCACAGATTGTGCGTGATGCAAAACAAATAAATAGAAATATTGTTGCAAAGAACACATCACAGCAGCTTTATTTTCAGGAGTAGCTTTATCTACAGGCAGTGAGAGGGTGGAACAAGTGGAATGTGTTAGCCGAGTTGTAATGACCATATTCCAATTTGTGCTAATATTCTTTCTGTTGTTGGACCACCAGCTGTGTCATTTGTCCTTATTATGTTGTAGGAAAGCTTTTTTTATGCCTAACGTCATGCCATCATCTGTTTTTTATATCTTCATTTTGTTAGCCTGTACCGAAGAAATTTTAAACATGATATCACTCCAAAACTTTCTCCTCTCGGTTGGTGTTTTATTCCTACAAGGTGCTATTCCTACAATGGCATTATGAATCTGTGCCTTGTTAGCCATTATTTCCATTACCTGATAAGTAACTTTAAGTTTTATTTTTCTTGCAGTTCCCTCAGTACTTGTGCCTGGTTGCTCCACATCCATTTTGTAGCTCCTCCCTATCTGGATATGTAAGCATGCCATATCTGACATTTTTATGGACGTCACCTACCGCAAAATTGTGAAATGAGGGCGTTTAATTTTTTGATTGCTTGATTAGTGCAAGTCTTTGTACATCTGTTATTATTATGACAGTATTTGTGTCCGCAAATGAGTGGCTATATAGAGAATATTTTTGCGACTATTCCTAGTAAATCCGGCCCTTGCTGAAAACCATGGAACAACTCCCTCAAAAACTGCCTCAGAGCCAAATTTAAAATCTAAACATGTTGTACATTTATTTGAAACCGCATGGTTACAAAGTTATCCTAAAATTTGAAAAGTTGTGCATGGTGTTGCAGAGATGTAGGAGATATTGAGGGGTGGAGAGTGTATAGCAGAGACGTTGTTGGTGTTAAAAGTTAGAGATTGTGCAACAGAGCTGTATTGTCCAATCTGACAGGTACAGAATGGACTATAGAGTTTCTGTGTGGCAATTTCACCCTTTGAGAAGGGATCAGTTGAGAGCATAGGCATGAGGTGGCTGGTTTGAACACTGCCAGACCTTTGGGAAAAGCCACACAATTCTGCCTTTAAACCCACTTTCAGTACAGCACTGACGGGTGACCTGTGCTCAACCTTCTCAGGATAAATCACACTTATTGTAATTTTTGATTAAAGGGCAGCTGACTGTATCAAAAGCTCCCAACGCGTAGTGATTTTGAGGATGAACATGTCTTTCAGTGTCAGCTCAAGAGATTGCTTTTCCCAGACGCTGTACTCAGACTTAACAAAATCTCCAGCTTCTCCGGCTCTGAGCTGATCTGAAGGGTCGCCCAATTGGTGTGACAGTATCTGTGAATATTTGCCTTCCACAGAGATAAGGCTGAGCCTGGGAAAAGCAAATCCCAGATCAGTGCATTTTGTTTAATTGTATAAATATGAGTAGGTCAGCCGGTGGAAACAGCACACTTACATTGCAGTCTGAATTTAACCATAAAAATGTGTTTTTCATGTTGAGGTAGGTTTTCAGAAAGGTGGTGTGTCATATGAAAATGTGCTGTAACATATGAGTAACCTATAGCAAGGTTTACTCAAGGATCCTTTGATGCTCACACCCTGGAAGGTAAAAAATGACCTTTTAAGGTGAAATGTGCAATGGCCATGCTGTGGATGTAAGCCTGTATTGGGTTTGTGCGGTCAGCCTTGCAGAGCTGAGCAGCTGTATAGTGGCTGCACTCAGCTGCAGTGTCCATACCAGCGGCCCAAAGCTTCCAGCACTGCAACTGTGCACATCGTACACTAATGTAGTTCACCCTTCGTTGCTTTCATTTTTAAAAGCCCATTAAGACTGCCTGCACATTTCTGCGATGTCCTCTGGCAAATGTTGATTGCAGCTCTAACTCTGTCACACCCCTGAGTTTGATAGAAATGCCTGAGCCATATGACCTCCTCCCAGCAATCCCCTCTTTTTCCATCTTTCCACCCCCATCCTCCAAACATGATCATTACATTCTGCTCCTCCAAAATTCCAAAATTAGATGCTGACCCAGGTCTGCAATGATAATGATGCCCCTCCCTCGGAATAGATAGACTATTTTCTATTTAAATACTTTAGAAAGACTCTTTCTTTGTGTGTACATAAACATGAACCCACACACACACAGATACACACACACAGGGAATGCTTGATATGCCTGCAAATGACTACATACATAAATGTACCATGTGAGCATACAGTAATCCAAACTCAAAGCATGATGGTTTTAAAAGCAAGGTGGGACTGCTTTGTACCCATAAGAAAGACTAATACAGAACATAATGGGCCATTTTAGTGCTAAGTAAAAGTCCTTTTTTATTATTATTTCTACAGCATGGATCTAATCTTTATTTGAATAGTGATATGCCTCTACATCTGTGCTACGGGTTAGCCATCCATAGCTCTGTCTCACAGTTAAAATATGTATCTTTCCTAGTTTGCCCCTGTTTCACACAGCCTAACACTGCTCAGCATAATTAGGCTGTGCGCAGCCACATCAAAGCCAAATACTACTGATTCAACAGTGCCATAAGAGATTATGGTAAACAAATCAGGCCTCATACATATTCATTAGTGACTGAAATCACTACACAAACACGTGGCAGACTTAATGGAATTTAAATGCATACTGCAACAATGTGAAACCCTCAGAATGATCTCCCCATGAAGGGGAAGTGGGTGGGGCAGGTCATTATGCTGTCTGACTTTATTTCCTCATATTCATGTTAATGTATTTCATATGATGTGTTGACTGTTTGAGTTATTGCAATTTCATTCACCAGGCTTCCCTTAGGGCTGCCTTGTCTTCAGTGAAAGTAAATTTTCTGATTGGGAGTTCAAGCACATGTGAATGTTGTGGCTCTGACCATGGTATTCCCTCTACACTAGTATTTCACCACTGTGGTCTTCATAGTTTTACTTTACATGACAACCCCCCCCCCCCCCCCCCTTTATCAATTGTTCACTCAGCACTTAATGACAGGGTCAGAATCTGCTAAGTTTAGTCTTGAATATGTGCATGTGGGTCTACTTTAGTTTGTATTTAAAAGCAAAAATAATGTTTAAGATTTAAGTGACCAAAAGCACAGGATATTCATGTTTTCTGAGATTCATCAGACCATTCACTGATAAGGCTCTACGGCACAGAGATGGTTGTTCTGATGATAGCTTAGGTTTGCTCTGTGGAGTATTTTGTGGTGGTAAAACATTAATGTTAATACCTAAATAAATCTGTGTAATAATAATCATGTTACTGTAACAACAGCTGAGGACAGTAAGGTCACATTCACTGTATTAAAAAATATGAGTAAAAGTGATTAAATGAGAAACAGAATGGGCTGTTTGTGAAACCAGGAGTTAATCTTTTCTTTACTACAGATATTAGGTGTGGCTCAATGGCAGCAGTGGTTACTATGTACTTATTGACCAATTAAAACAGCTGATTACACATTTAACTCACATCACCTGCTTTCTTGTGTCTGAACTTGCTGTGGAATTTCAGGGGAGAACAAAAACCTACACACAGTGGCTCTCTGGAGTAAGAACCATTGCTCTTGGGGGGGTATTGGGGGGTGGGGGTGTGGCCATAGCCAGTATATATTCATACGACATACGACATACGACAATAGTATATATTCACCACTGAATGTATACTGCATGCTATTTTCCAGTGTAGTATACAATGTAGCACTCAGTAAGCAACCATTCATATAGTATTCCATTCACATAGTGTATATTGTCACGTGACTTCAGCACGAGTCTACAGACTTCCATATTTCTTCCATCAATTTTTTTCCAAATGTGAATGACTCTCGCCATCATCGAAATGTCTTACCATTTTGTGGTACGAAGTAGGGATGTTAACAGTTAATCGGCTAACTGTTCATCAATAAGAAACTTGATCGACTATTTTTTCCGATTAATCAATTACATTAAATTAAACAGTTTAACTAAATAACCTTATGTTGCATATTACATTTTGTTGCAGTCGATTAAAAGAATTGCACAAAATTGACATCCCTAGTATGAACACAGAATGAGGCGCAGAGCAGGAGGAGAAGGGCAAACACACAGAAAATATTTTGACCATGATACTTGAATATGAATGTGATGTCAGTACACTGCTAATGTGCTAGCAAGCAAGAAAGCTTAATTTTTAGTGTTACAGCAGTTATGCTAGCGATATGTCATCAAACAGGCATGTATTGAAGTAAAATGTACATTAAAATACATTACGAATGAAATTACAAGTGAGAAACAATTGGTATGTTCATGAAATACTTTAATTACAGGTATGCAGTGCATTCACATTTTACTTGACAGATAAATTAATTTAAAAGGATCATTATCAAGTTCATTACATGAACACATAAATTATAAACACATGTTTATTCTGTGGAACTGGTGCAACGCTGTCTGCAATTGTTTTCATCAAATGTTTACCTCCAAAATTATCTGCAACATATAAAACCTCAATTCCTTTTGGGATGCAGTTGGCGATGTAGCCTGGCCTGATGTATACTAGCAATATTTTCAAAATCAGTATATCATCCAGGTATCTTTGGCGTACTGGAATTTTCTGTAGTTTTGAACACTGACTCAGACTCATGAAATCTGTCTTTTCTCAGCCCTGGTTACAGCCCTGCATGTTACTATGGTGATTATGGTGGAATGGTGCACAGATATATGCTTGATTGTATTGTTCTGATGAGGTCATGATTTTTGAAGGTAGATGTTGAATGTGGTGATCGTGTACCTCACTGTGCTGCTCTGAACAGCTTCTTATGGGTCCCCATAGATCTCAGTTTGCTCATGCTTTATCAGGTGCAAATGCTTGGGGTGCTCGTGTACGTTATGTTCTTGTTTGCAGGCCTCAATCTGTCAATATTCCTTTGCACATTCATGGTTCCAGTAACTGAAAATAAAATATAATTCACAAAGGGACACTTGATATGCCTCAACTACCTAAGAAAATCCAGTGCAGTTCTTTAGTTCTGAATGACACATATACCTTTTTTTGGTGGCAAGGACTATTAATTGTCTGTGATATTTTGTGCAGAGGAAGGACAGCTGGGCCAGGAGCATGGCTTCCAGCAGCAACTTCATCCTCTCATCAAAGTGCTAACCGAGCCCACACTTGCTTTACTTAAGCAATTTCACATGGGCAAGCTAAATGGTGGTATTGCTGCTTTTGATGTGGCAGTAAAAAGTAAAAATGAATACATTGATATTAACACAAATGAACTGATTTATATTAAAGTCTGAAGTGCCATTCAGTTTTTCATGCAATGTGTAGTCCACAAACCTGTACTATGGCTAATGGTAGGCTATTAACAGAAACTAGTTGTTTGACATTATCTTAGTAGTAAGTAAAGGAAATGTAAAAATGGTCAGTGTGCTTGCTGATAATAAACTATAGAAATCCCTCCTCATTAATTTTCCAGATTGATAGAGGCAGAGGATGGCTAGATAATTGCCTGTGCTTGACACCACTGTCCACCGTATTAAAACTGATTTGTGGGGGTGTTAATTATGTGTTGTTAAAGTGAGGCAAAAATAAACTCCCCCATTTGAAATGCACTTACCCTCTCATCACCTGCGAATAGGCTCTGCCAACGTGTATGCCATCTGTCAGGAGGAGGAGCAGACGTAGCAGGGTCTTTCGCCAGGACCCGCTGCTGTTATGCAGAGGTTCAGAATTCCACCTTTAAAACATCTGGCTCTTCATTGGTTCAGAATTCCACATTTTAAAAAAACCTGGCTCTGCATAGGTTCAGAATTCCACCTTTAAAAATACCTGGCCCTCTCTAACAGGGCTCAGGGTTTGGAAGTTTCTTTCTGACAGGGTCAGGGTTTGGAAGTATCTCTCTAAGAGGGTCAGAGTTGCACTTGTACTCTTTTTTCTGTTCAGAGTAATTCCTCCTTGGTTTTCATTCGTGCCTCTGGTTTCGGTTCAGTGGAATGGTAAGAAACTGGGGTGAATGTATGGCATACTTTCAAAAGGAAAGTACAAAAATCATATTCACACATCAAACAGTTCAAGACCTCAGTATATTTCCAAATGTTCATCAGTTCTCTTTGGGGTATTTGCTGGAATATTTTTTCCAGGGCCTGCTCACCCACTCTTTTCTGACTCAAACACATTACATTACATGTATGCACTTAGCAGATGTTCTTATCCAGACCAGCTTGTAGTTTTACATGTTACACATTGTCCATTTATGCAGCTGCATGAAGTACCAATGCAGGTGCTCACTTAACAGGGCAACAACAATGCCTTAGCTGGGAATTGAACCTTGCTGTTACATAGTGCTGCTCAATGCCCACTGTACTCAGTGATTGACAAATTGTGAAACAGAGAAGGACTCCAGTGGTCACTGTTTCTGTTCACAGTTCACAGCCACTTACCTGCCAAAGTGAAATAGTTTTCTACTTTTGCACAATAGTGCTCTACAATGACTCTCCTTTCTACACTGGAAAATGAACAGCTTTGAACAGCTTTGCTTAGAAAGCTTGAGCTTTCTAAACTGGAAAATTAACAGAAATTGGCAAAAGCAAATCAGAAGGGATGGTATGTATGATTTTGCATTGCCCTAATGGCTACATTACCGGCTCTGCCACAGTTTGGAGTGGACCTCCATTTTGGGGCTTTCCCAGTTCCAGTGGTATAATGAAGCTGTGTGGTTTAAGGCAAAGAGTCCCATGACAGTACTCTCAGCCTGTATGCAAATGTGGCACATGAATAACATGAAATTTAATTTGTGGGTAAGCTTGTGTGTGTGTGTGTGTGTGTGTGTGTGTGTGTGTGTGTGTGTGTGTGTGTGTGTGTGTGTGTGTGTTTACCATACATTATTCTAGTGTGAGCTAGGACTGCACGATAAACCTTTAAAATGTTATCACGATAAATGTAGACATTTTTGCGATAAGAATAACATATCCTGATAAAATTTGTGGTCTCAAGTCTGAATGACATGCAGCTTACTTTCAACAAACACAAATATTAATTGAGTAAAACACATTAGTCAATAAACCAACTGATGTGTTTACCGAATGCAGGTTTCTTTTTGGGATTAAATCATTAATGTTGCCATCTGCAGCTTTGCCTGTCCTGCTCTTCATTTTCACCACCAAGCTAACTTCCACACGGCCACAGACTCCTCCTATGCAATTCTCATGAGGCAATAGACTAGATCTTGTGAAGTATGCTACAAAGCACAATTAAAAATGCATCAAGATAAATTCATATTTATCATGGGTAAATTATTGTCTAACATGAAAATGAAAATAATATCGTCACACTCGTGATATTTTACAGCCCTAGTGTGAGCACATCATATTGTGTGTTTGTATGTGGGTATATGTGTGTGTGAGAGAAAGAGTCATACTGAAGTTCTCAAATATGCCTCTCAGACACAGCCATACTGATCTGTCTCAGTCCCTCATGGCAGGTAGACATGTCCATTGCTCATGTTCATTCAGGACAGCTGGAGGTCCTGCCACACCACCCTGTCTCTGCGCCAGACTTTATTTACCTCATGCACTCTCCTTCTGGCCTAGAAACTCTAATATGAGTCCCACAGACCCTTCCAGGTATTGCTGTGACACACCTGAGGCTGAGTGAGGGGCTTCCCCCGTCTGCCACCAGGGGCTTGGGCCTGCTCTTTCTTCAGGCCTCCTTGAGCCCCTTCCCTATGGAGAGGGTCACCTACCAGCCCACCCCCTGATCTCCACTTCTTTGCTGTCTGTGAGCCATGGTATCGTAAGCATGCTTGTCATTAATGTGGGGGAACAAGATCAGTGGATTAGATCCCACACCATTTTGGGGAAATTGTGTCTCTCCCAGGTGTGACTGGTATCCCATTCCATTAGTTTTGTAGAAACGGGAGATCAACAAGAGAGGATGGCTCTGATCCAGTCAGAGGAGGTTAGTGTGGACTCTTCTTTAGATTTTTCAGAACTGTCATGGCCAAATCTTTCCTCTCAGGAAGCTCAAGAGGTTCAAGCACTTTTGGGAAAATACCGGGGTACCTTTAGCCATAATGAGGGAGACCTAGGCTGTGCTTCTTTAGTGCAACATGAAATCCCATTGTTAGACGATGTACCAATATGCCAGCGCTATCATCGCTTACCACCATCCCAATATGAACAAGTTAAGACTCACATACAGGAGTTGTTGGAACGAGGGATTGTACGTGCTAGTTGCAGTCCATATTCCTCTCCCATTGTAATAGTCCAAAAGAAGCATGGTTCCATGTGATGATTATAGGCAGCTTAATGCAAAGACACGTAAGGACACATATCCATTGCCACATATTTAAGAGTCCTTAGATGCCTTGACTGGGGCCAAATGGTTTTCGACACTTGATTTAGCAAGCGGATATAACCAGGTGCCCATGGCACCAGTGGATAAACAGACGATTGCTTTTTGCACCCCTTTTGGCCTTTTCAAATTTAATCGGATGTCTTTTGGGCTATGCAATGCCCCCAAGTACCTTTCAATGCCAGATGGAACGGATTTTTGAGGGTCAAAGATTTCTTTCACTTCTTCTGTACTTGGATGACACTGCTATATTTTCAGCTTCTTTTCAAGAGCACTTGGAGCGTCTAGAAATGGTACTCGCTTGTCTTCAACAGCATGGCTTAAAGCTGAAGCTCCAAAAGTGCCATTTTTTCCAATCAGAAGTTAACTACTTGGGCCACGTAATATCTGCAGCTGGTATCGCCACTGATCCTGAGGAGATTCGGGTGTTCTCTGAGTGGAAAAGGCCAACTAACATCACAGAGCTCCACTTCTTTTTGGGTTTTGCTTCCTATTATCGGAGGTTTGTGGAGAGGTTTGCCAAGTATGCTGCACCATTACATAAACTAGTAGGGGAGCTCCAGGGTAGTCAGAAGAAGTCAGGTCCACGCAGTAGTCAAATTGTGGAAAGGAAATGGGATGAAAACTGTGAAGAGAGTTTTATCACTTTGAAGGAGAAGCTTGTGAGTGCCCCTGTTCTAGGTTATGCAGACAAACCCATTTGTACAAAGCCATTTGTGTTGGAGATTGATGCAAGCCAGCAGTCCTCTCGCAGGATCAAAAGGGTGTCAGGAAGCTTATTGCCTATGCCAGCAGAGGTTTGCGCCCCCCGCGGAATATGTCTAACTATAGTTTGATGAAATTGGAACTTCAATCAAGTGTTGGTAGAAAGCCCAGAGCTTAGTCTGCAAGCAGTACACCTTTCAACTGTGGATGCTGCCCCAATCCATCAAAAGGCAGATTTGCAGGCATTACAAGGGAGTGATCCTGTGATTAGTGCCTTCATGAATTATTGGAAGACGAACTTGGTCCCTAGTAAGGTGGTGCGGCTCAAAGAGTCTGAGCCGGTCTGGGAGCTGTTCCAGCAGTGGGGCCGTATTCGAGAGAAAGAAGGGGTTTTGTATCAAGCTGTTCAGTTGCCTCCGCAAGGGGAGAGAGTCCTTCGGCTGTTGCTACCCAAAGTGCTCCAAGCAGAAGTTCTTACAAGCCTTCATGATAATCACGGTCACCAGGGTGTAGAGAGGACCACAGCTCTTGTTTGTCAGAGGTGTTACTGGCCGAAGATTGTGCAAGACATACAGAAATGGTGCAAGGAGTGCGAGTGCTGCATAGTAGCTAAAGCTACACAACCGCAGGTCAGGACATTTATGGGCAGTATGTCGGCTACTAGGCCATCAGAAATGCTTGCCATTGACTCCACAGTACCGGAACAAGCTAGTGATGACCAAGAAAATGTTCTTGTTGGTACAGATGTATTTTCTAAGTTCACCCAAGCTTATCCAACTATTGATCAGAAAGCTAGTACAGTAGTTAAAACTCTGACCGAACGGTGATTTTATTCTCGGGGTCCTCAAACGTATTCATTCCGACCAAGGGAGAAACTTTGAGGGGGAGCTGCTGAAACAACTGTGCCAGTTGTATGAGATTGAGAAAAGCAGGACTACTCCATACCACCCAGAGAGAAACAGACAATGTGAATGTTTCAATTGCACCTTGCATGATTTGTTACAAACTCTGTCCCCTGAAAAGAAGAAGAAATGGCCACAACTCCTCCCCCAGCTGTTGTTTGCTTATAATACCACTGCCCACCAATCAACTGGTCATTCCCCTTATGAACTGATGTTTGGCCAAAAGCCTCAATTGCTAGAGGATTTCCTTCTTGACTTGACAGAGGAAAATGCACCAGGGGGAGGCACCGAAGATTGGGTCACCAAACACCAGGACCCCTTGGCCTCAGTGTATGTAAGTGCCAGGGAACACTTGGAAGCCGCCGCAGCCCATCTCAGACGCCAACAGCCAGCTAGCACCCCTTTCCTTCCAGTAGGTTCCTTTGTGCTACAGAAGAAACATGTTCAGGGTCTCTGCAATATTCAGGATGCCTGGGATTCAGAAGTGTTCTGGGGGTAGTCAAGTGTCTGGATCAAGTTGGCAGCGTGTACAAAGTGAAACCCCAGGATGGCCTGGGTGAAGAAAATGTTTTCCACCGGCTGGAGTTGAAACTGCTTCCAAACCCAGCCAGGTTCATTAACCAAAGCCAAATAAACCCACCTACGTCACCAGTGGAAGATAGGGATTTAGATGAATCAGGGGCAGAAGATAGTGACAGCCCTATGGTAGGTGGCATATGGATTCCCCAAAGATCGGCAGATAGAAACTTTAGAACTATGGGTGAATTACCACCATCCAGGGCCCCCTTTCTAGTACCTAGTTCAACATCAAATGTAGGCCAAGAACTGCCTTCTCCTTCAGGTTTCCGTTCACCCACAGCTTGTATTACAGTTACAGAGGGGTCCGTGGGATGCTCTGGACTAGTTAAGCCAACTGCTAAAGATGTAACCAGGAAAACAAGCAACTCCCTCCTTGCTGGCCTTCCAGCATCTTCCATCCGACCCTTGCAGCTCATCCAGAATGCTGCTGCTCGTCTGGTCTTCAACCTTCCCAGACGCACCCACGTCACTCCCCTCCTCACCGACCTCCACTGGCTACCTGTCTCAGCTCGCATCAGATTCAAGACTTTGGTGCTTGCCTTCCAGGCTGTCAAGGGGACGGCTCCGTCCTATCTTCAGAAGCTCATCAGACCCTACATGCCTGCCCATGCACTCTGTTCCACATCTTCAGCGAGCCTGGTTCCCCCTCCTCTCCATGCCTACACTTCCCAGTCACGTCTGCGGTCTGTTCTGGTTCCCCGCTGGTGGAATGACCTTCCCACGGTGGTCAGAACAGCAGATAGTCTTCCCACCTTCAAGCGCAGACTGAAGATTTACTTCTTCAGGATGCACCTCTCTCCTTCCCTCCCTTGCTCTCCTAATTAGCCATAGTTTTTGCTGTAGCTACCTTAAAGTGATTGCTTATTACTAATTGTTGCATCAGAGTTATTGTTTACTAATTGTTTCTTATTTTTTCCCTCAACAGGTCATCCATAGGTTTCAGTCCTTTCTAACCCTACTGGCACTTGAGACTTGTACCCTTCACTAGCACTTTGATAAACCTTGTCCCCAAAGAAATGCACTTTGTGTTGTAAGTCGCTGTGGATAAGAGCGCCTGCCAAATGCCTGTAATGTAATGTAATGTAATGGAAACAGTTAATCTAAATAGTCAAAATTCGACTCGGGCCACTGCAGGTCAGCATTCAAATCCTTTTAAATTGCCCCAATCGGTGTCTAGGGCAGAGCAGCTGTTGTGTAGTATTTCATTCCTGCATGTGGTGGCTGACCTTGCCAGCCGTACCCACCTTGCCAGCAGTACCGCAGGTTGGCACAAATAGTGTCCCTGCGACGCGCCCTCGGCCCGGGGGGGGGCCCGGGGCCTTTGTTCCAGGTCGGTGCTACTGGGTCTCCTCTCGATAAATTCGTTCGACGTATGATATGTGTGAGCTTATATATGTTGCCCAGTCAGAATGAGTCATGGTTGGTAAAAACTTTACAAGACTGACTTTAGTGATGTAGGTAGGTGTAAAATATGAATAAAATGACGTGCTGCATGACTGGCTTTATTTTCACTCACATTTAACTTCATTACGTGCAAATTTACAAGTGGATCGCCGATATTGTCTCCAAGTGTATTTTGGGTAAAATCGTTATCAACCGTCCACCACGTCATCATCAGTCATTTGTCAACACAGTGCAAGCTAGGTGTAGCATTTTTACGGACTAAGCTAAACATGAGTGGCAGTTCATATAAGCATAAAAGTGGAGCGGCAAAGCGCAAAGAAAAGCAAAAAAGAGCAAGGAAAAGACAAATTACAAAAACTGGACACATATTTTGTTCGTCCTCCTGGAGATGAACCTGACATTTTTGTTGGCAGCGATTCAATTCTGGCAGTACAGTCTTGGAGCCAGATTTACAGGTAGCAATTCTAGCGATCACTACACCACAAACAATGTGTGAGCTGTTGTAAACTGTTGATGGTTGTTGTTTCTAGTAGCCCAGCTTATATCCCCTTCTTTCTCTCTCGACTGTATAGCGGTGATGTTAGGGACTCAGCAGTTGCTTGTGTCAAAAATGTAGTATGTGTGCTTGTAAGCCCCGCTGTTGCGGGCATGTGTATGTTGTAAAGCGATGTTATCATGAGCTTTATTGGGTTTAAAGGGCCCGGTCATGTGCCCCGCCCCCGGCCCGGTACTGATTTGTTCCGCTAGTGGTCCTGTTGATGCAATCGGGTGTACGGACGTAGGGTTATAGGTCACAGCACGAGATTACAAACGCACATGTAGCCTTTTGATTGTGTGTGGTTCAGCGTGCTGCTTGGCGGTGTGGTTTGGCATGCTGCTTGGCAGACTGGAATACAGTATGTTTTAATGATTAATTTTTTTAATGCTGGCCTACGTCTGTTCAATAGCTTAACGAAAAAAAGTCATCATTTGGGTGGTGTCAGAAACTATCAGGATTGCATGAGTATTCAGTGCAGTCAAGGTTTGTGAATGTGGCGAATTAAGGAAGCACGTTACACAGCCCTTTAGCCAAACACTTATCTAATGTTTTACTTGCTACAGTTTCTATCTCCAACTAACTGGCTGTAACCTGGGGTTGCATATGTGATTTTCCTGTAGAGAAGGTATGAACTGTTTGATTTTTCCTCTAAATACACATACATGGCGGATATAATGCACATAGTTTTGTTAGAAGGATTGATTTCCCTCGCGAAATGGTGTTTCATTTGTAGGATGGCTGCAACGACAGCATCGAGAAACTGTTTTTCCCACCTGTGTTTTAAGATTCGATGTTTGTGCATTTGTACTGAATGGCGAAAAAGTTACGCGTCCTGGACAGACGGGTTCCTTTAAATTTCCAGTGCTAATGCCTCCTGCTCGGCTTAGAACCATGGTTATAAGGGTATAGTTTCTTTAAATTCCTTGCCCATGCTGTAGCTGTCTGCTCTCGGACCAGCAGCGGTGATACTGTTTCTACAACTATTGTTGTTTTGACATAGCAATGGCGCCGGCAGTGGTCGTTTCTTTAAATTCCTTGTAGTGCTGTGCTCTTTCAGCCATAGTAGGTGGTGTTGGCACTAATAGTCTTTTAATTGTACAGTATTTCATTCATGCTAATGTTAGTAAGTAGAGGCGATATTTGCTACTGGTTTTGTGGACAATATCTTAAACCAGTGATCAGGTTGTGCAATATTTTGTGTGTGTAAGATGGAATAGGCTGTGCCATTTCCATTTCAGCACTTGATGTATTCACTGGTTGGGGCACTCACTGTGAGTGTTAGCTTATATATTGGGGTGATTGTCAAGTTGATTTCTCCCTTTTTTATGTTTGCATTGTAATAGTCTGTGCTTCTCCCTGTATCCCTGTGTTGCCATAGTTTTCTGTGCAGTGCCATTGGCGATCCACATGTGTACTGGTATTAGCATGGTGTAAGGTGTAACAGCAACTTATTAACTCATGTGTGCTTTAAGTTTTTACCAGAGCCTTGATACTCTATAGCCCCTTCCTTTTGCTTGATCCATATTACCCCTTGAGTAGTGTCTAATTGGTTGGCTGACAGCCGTTCATACGTGGTCCAATGGAAGTGTGATAATTTCATTTTTTTTAAGTGTGTATTTAATTTGTTTGGTGGTGGTCATGTGTTTGGAGTTTGGTTATGTATCTGTGTATCTGTAAACCTACATTTGTGTCCGCCAGTGGATTCCTGGAATGTTGCCCAGCCCAGAATTACTGTCAGAACTATTGTAAATTGGACTGAGTCATTGGTGAGCCTGTCAAATAGAGGTGTGCTTACTAGAGCAGTGGTGTAATTTTATCCTGTTCAATTTCTATGCAGATTTTATCTTTGCTTTTAATGTTTGTGTCTAATAAAAGGAAGAGATTATTTTTGTATCTAAACCTCATTGTTCATTGATTTGAACACCCTGGATGCGGGGAAATCTGGTCGCTGTTGCTAATTGGGTCTCCCACCCTAATAATCGGGAATGGCGTAGTCAGGCTTGCTGTTCAAGGTGGTAATTACACCCCCTAGAGGCTACATGAACATACCTGAGGTTGAATGTGTCAGTATTATTGCCTGATCTGTTTTGTCTGTGGTTTTGTTTTCATTTGTTTTCATTTTTTCCCCAGTCCATGTGCTTTTGTTTTCACACCCCTTTTGTGTCTGCCCAGCACCCTTACCTTCTTTCCTGATTACCCATTTCTTTCACCTGCCCTTTCGTTCACCTGAGTCTCGTTTGCTCACTTGTTCTCTGTACTTATTTTTCATTTGTTCTTGTGTTCAGTTTGTCTCAGTGAGCTTTCCTGTTTCACTACCAGCTTTGTTCTCTGTTTATCCACCCATGTACCTGTTTTTGGCCCTGCCTGTTTTTGACTTTGATTCTTAGATTGTGCCTTGTACTTTTGCTGAGCTCACTTGTGTTTCTGACCACTGCCTGCCTTCAGAGTTTCACCCTGGAATTGTGTTTTTGTACCTTTGCTGTGATTACCCGGTTTTTGATCCTTCCTGTCCCCGATCTTGCTTTGTGTTTTTTTGGGTGCCAAATAAACTCTTGTAAGTAGTATCTGTCTGTGTTTGAGTCCTGCCTGATTCGGGACAGTACGAACTGGTCAAGTATGGACTCAGCAGACAGCAGCCTGTGGCAGTCGGTACTGGATCACCAGGGAATCACACTCAACCAACAACAGAGTCAACTGGAGTCCGTCCACAAGACCTTGGAGACTTTACTCCAACTTAACGGCCTAGTTCCAGTAGCGGTAGCTGGCCCAGGTGTGTCCTGTTGTGGCTCCTGCTCCAGCTCCTCTTCCAGTCTCTGCTCTGCCTGTTCGTGAGCCTCGTCTTTCCCCCTCCTGAGCCCTATGCGGGCGAACCCGGGACCTGCCGCACATTCCTCTCCCAATGCTCACTGGTGTTTGAGCTCCAGCCGTCAACCTTCCCCACAGATCGTGTCAGGATTGTGTACATTATCACTCTGCTGACTGGTCAAGCCAGAGAATGGGGAACCGCCATCTGGGACACCCACTCACCAGCATGCGCCACCTACGCCTCTTTCTGTGATGAGATGAGATGGGTCTTTAATCGTTCCAAACATGGAAGAGAAGCGGCCAGGGAGATGCTACAGATCCAGCGGGGGGGTAGCTCCGTGTCCGACTATCCCATGACTTCCGGGCCCTAGGTGACCCTAGGTGCCACCACTGGGTGGAACCCGGAGGCCCATTATGACACCTTTCTTCATGGTCTTTCAGAGGTGGCCAAGGATGAGATCGTCATTCGGGACCTGCCTGAGGGGTTTGACGTGCTAATTGACCTTACCATTCGCATCAACCATCACTTGACTGTTCGGAGAAAGAGGGGCCCCGAGAAAACCCGTGGGTGAGTCTGCATTTCCATCTGCCCCTGTCTTGATGGCCTCTGTTCCTGTTGCCCAGCAGACTGAGCCTATGCAGATTGACCGCAGCTGAACACCAGAGAAGGATTCGGACTTGCTCCTGTTTGTACTGAGGGAACATTGGACACTTCATAAGTAATTAGGAATTACAGGTGAGCATAACCCCTCTGCGCAATTACCAGTTGTCTGTCCCCTGCTCCCTGCCACACTGCTGTGGGCGGTCCCAAGTTGTCTCAGTTTTGGTGTACTCTGGAGCTGATGGCAACTTCATTGACTCCGGGCTGGTCTCCCAACTCCTCCTGCCACGCATTCCTCTGCAGACACCTCTGGAAGCCTTCACCATCACCGGATTGCCACTGGTCAGGATCACGCATGTCACTCCACCAGTGAGTCTTCTGTCTGGTAATCATCGGGAGGAGCTAGTGCTCTACATCCTTGACACTCCTCAGGCACCACTTGTATTGGGCTTTCCATGGCTAAGCAAACATAATGGATTGATTGGGAGGAGAATAAGATTTTAGTGTGGAGCCCTTTTTGCCTTTCTCACTGTCTGAAAGATGCTCAGGGCCCTGTTTCCCCAGTGTCGGCGATTCCTGAGTCCCGGACCTGTCGGCTGTTCCGCCTGAATACATGGACCTGAAAAGAGTCTTTGAGTCCTGAGCCACCTCCCTACCTCCTCACCGCCCTTACGACTGCACCACAGACCTCCTGCTGGGCACATCTCCTCCTCGCATTACCTGCCTGCTGAAGGGGCAGTGATGCTGAAGAGAGCAGTGATGCTGAAGGGGGCAGTAATGCTGAAGGGGGCAGTAATGCTGAAGGGAGCAGTGATGCTGAAGGGAGCAGTGATGCTGAAGGGGGCAGTGATGCTGAAGGGGGCAGTGATGCTGAAGGGAGCAGTGATGCTGAAGGGGGCAGTAATGCTGAAGGGAGCAGTGATGCTGAAGGGAGCAGTGATGCTGAAGGGGGCAGTGATGCTGAAGGGAGCAGTGATGCTGAAGGGGGCAGTGATGCGGAAGGGAGCAGTGATGCGGAAGGGGGCAGTGATGCATAAGGAGGCAGTAATGCTGAAGGGAGCAGGGATGCATAAGGGGGCAGTAATGCTGAATAGGGCAGTAATCCAGAAGGGGGCAGTGATGCAGAAGGGGCGGTGATGCTGAAGCGGACAGTAATGCAGAAGTGGCAGTGATGCTGAAGGGGGCAGTAATGTAGAAGTGGCAGTGATGCTGAAGGGGGCAGTAATGCATAAGGGAGCAGTAATGCTGAAGGGGGCAGTGATGCGGAAGGGGGCAGTGATGCGGAAGGGGGCAGTGATGCTGAAGGGGGCAGTAATCCAGAAGGGGGCAGTGATGCGGAAGGGGCAGTGATGCATAAGGGGGCAGTAATCCAGAAGGGGGCAGTAATCCAGTAGGGGACAGTAATGCTGAAAGGAACAGTGATGCTAAAGGGAGCAGTGATAATGAAGGGGTGGGTAATCCAGTAGGGGGCAGTAATGCTGAAGTGGGCAGTGATGCTGAAGAGGTCAGTAATCCAGTAGGGGGCAGTAATGCTGAAGAGAACAGTAATGCTGAAGAGAACAGTGATGCTGAAGGGGGCAGTAATGCTGAAGGGAGCAGTGATGCTGAAGGGGGCAGTAATGCTGAAAGGAACAGTGATGCTAAAGGGAGCAGTGATGCTGAAGTGGGCAGTAATCCAGTAGGGGGCAGTAATGCTGAAGAGAGCAGTGATGCTGAAGGGGGCAGTAATGCATAAGGGAGCAGTAATGCTGAAGTGGGCAGTGATGCAGAAGGGGGCAGTAATGCTGAAGAGAGCAGTGATGCTGAAGGGAGCAGTGATGCTGAAGGGGGCAGTAATGCATAAGGGGGCAGTGATGCGGAAGGGGGCAGTGATGCGGAAGGGGGCAGTGATGCGGAAGGGGGCAGTAATCCAGAAGGGGGCAGTAATGCTGAAAGGAACAGTGATGCTAAAGGGAGCAGTGATGCTGAAGGGGTCAGTAATCCAGTAGGGGGCAGTAATGCTGAAGAGAACAGTGATGCTGAAGGGAGCAGTGATGCTGAAGGGGGCAGTAATGCTGAAGGGAGCAGTGATGCTGAAGGGGGCAGTAATGCTGAAGGGAGCAGTGATGCTGAAGGGGGCAGTAATGCTGAAAGGAACAGTGATGCTAAAGGGAGCAGTGATGCTGAAGTGGGCAGTAATCCAGTAGGGGGCAGTAATGCTGAAGAGAACAGTGATGCTGAAGGGAGCAGTAATCCAGTAGGGGTCAGTAATGCTGAAGGGAGCAGTGATGCTGAAGGGGGCAGTAATGCTGAAGGGAGCAGTGATGCTGAAGGGGGCAGTGATGCTGAAGGGGGCAGTAATCCAGAAGGGGGCAGTGATGCGGAAGGGGCAGTGATGCATAAGGGGGCAGTAATGCTGAAGGGGGCAGTAATCCAGTAGGGGGCAGTAATGCTGAAAGGAACAGTGATGCTAAAGGGAGCAGTGATGCTGAAGGGGGCAGTAATCCAGTAGGGGTCAGTAATGCTGAAGGGAGCAGTGATGCTGAAGGGGGCAGTAATGCTGAAGGGAGCAGTGATGCTGAAGGGGGCAGTGATGCTGAAGGGGGCAGTAATCCAGAAGGGGGCAGTGATGCGGAAGGGGCAGTGATGCATAAGGGGGCAGTAATCCAGAAGGGGGCAGTAATCCAGTAGGGGGCAGTAATGCTGAAGGGAACAGTGATGCTAAAGGGAGCAGTGATGCTGAAGTGGGCAGTGATGCTGAAGGGGTCAGTAATCCAGTAGGGGGCAGTAATGCTGAAGAGAACAGTGATGCTGAAGGGAGCAGTGATGCTGAAGGGGGCAGTAATGCTGAAGGGGGCAGTAATGCTGAAGGGAGCAGTGATGCTGAAGGGGGCAGTAATGCTGAAGGGAGCAGTGATGCATAAGGGGCAGTAATCCAGAAGGGGGCAGTTATGCTGAAGGGAACAGTGATGCTAAAGGGAGCAGTAATGCTGAAGTGGGCAGTGATGCTGAAGGGGGCAGTAATCCAGTAGGGGTCAGTAATGCTGAAGAGAACAGTGATGCTAAAGGGAGCAGTGATGCTGAAGGGGGCAGTAATGCTGAAGGGAGCAGTGATGCTGAAGGGGGCAGTCATGCTGAAGGGAGCAGTGATGCTGAAGGGGGCAGTGATGCAGAAGGGGGCAGTGATGCGGAAGGGGCAATGATGCATAAGGGGGCAGTAATCCAGAAGGGGCAGTGATGCAGAAGGGGCAGTGATGCTGAAGGGGCCAGTAATGCCGCCTATAGTCTAGTGGCTAAGGTAAATGACTGGGACTCCAGAGGTTGGTGGTTCAAGCCCCACTCCAGCCACAGCAAAAACACCATTGCTGTTGGGTCCTTGAGCAAGGCCCTTAACCCCACATTGCTCCCAGGGAGGATTGGTCCTTGGCTAGCCTAATCAACTGTAAGTCGCTTTGGATAAAAGCGTCAGCTAAATGATGATAATGTAATGATAATGTGATGCTGAAGGGGGCAGTAATGCTGAAGTGAGCAGTGATGCTGAAGGAGGCAGTGATGCTGAAGGGGGTAGTAATGTCCCTTTGTCTAGGGCAGGGGTCGGCAACCTTCAACATCAAAAGAGCCATTTTAGCCCTACCAACCAACATGAGAAAAAGAGCCGCACGGTGGGGGGGGATGGGACAATATCTTTAATACATGCATTTGTGTGTACAAAAAGCATAGGCTATACCGCAGGAGTGGGGAGTGGGGATTCGCTTAGTAAAGTAAATAAGCACTCAGAAAGAATCAGCGGAGCCTGGCTCTTAACATAAAGATAGTGTGGCATGTGGAGTTTTATATAGTTTTACTACAATGATATTGGTAAAATAAGATGGTTATAGAAGAAGGCTATATAGAAGAACTTTGTTTACGAACAGTTTGAAGAGAATAAAAACACTGGTACATGCAGGCCTACGTTAAAATAAAGCACAATTTTGCAGGGCTATTTCAGTCCTCTCCTTGTGGAAAATTAATCAAATAAAAATATCCTACTTTGAAAATAAATAAAACATATAGCAGTGGCCAGATAATTTTCAAATAAAAAGAATAAACATGAAAACAGCTTGTACGTAATTATGACTTAAGTCCATTTCAGTGTACACCGTCTTCCCCTTCTGTTTTTCATCACGCCGCGGGCAGCGAACAACCGTTCAGCCTGCATGGGCATAAAGTAAAACTAGCTCAGTGTCGAAAACAGATAAAATATAGCTATAGAAAAATGATAACATAAATTACACTGTTCTCACCTTTTTAGTGTGATTTCTGTTTCTGAACGTTACTGCAGAGCTTCTTGTCTTGGGGCTGTAAAATGTGACTTTGATCTTCATGCAGGACTGCAGGCTGTCATCAGTGAGGCGAGAGCGGTGTTTGGGCTTAATGCAGTTCATGTTAGAGAAAACCTGCTCACATAAGTATATAGATCCAAAGATGGACAGGGCTCCAAAAGCATACTTTTTCATGTTCACATACGTGTCAGGAATGGCATTCCACGTGTCAAATAATAGTTTGTCGGCTTTGGGGAGGCTCTTAATCTCACTCCATTTGTGCTCCTAGGCGAGAATAGCCTGCTGTCGGGCTACATCCTCCAGATCAGCGATTTTTCTTTTTTGAATTTGGCCATCCATAAGACTTTATCAGGTATGTCGGCAAGTTCAGGTTCAAGATCGGCATGATTTACTGCTGTTAACGATGACATGTTCAGTTGTGATGGGTCGATGTATAGCGGCGTCACGGGGAAGGTTAGTGTGTTTCCTTTCTGAATTCACCGAATCTTTCCCCAAATGCGGTTTGCATTGTGGTGATTGCTCGCTGCAAATATACACAATTAAACACTCGATTTTCCTCCAAGACTTTTCTTTTTTTGGGTTGATCCATAGTTAGCTTACTGGGGGTCTGGAATTGAAGATAAGACACCTGCAGGAAGAGCGCGCGGGAGGATGAGAGGTTTCGGCGGTGGATGCAGGGTGTGACGCATTATTGGGACAAACTAATGTTTGCGAAATAAAATTTTAGTTTTATTAATACTCAATTTAATCATTCAGAGTATAACGTAAATACATATAAAAATAGCTGATGTAATTTTTATAAATTCTTTCGAACTTTTTTCCCCCCAAACTGGCGGGAGCCACAGCAGGGGGGCCAAAGAGCCGCATGCGGCTTGCGAGCCACGGGTTGCCGACCCCCGGTCTAGGGAAAACTCTGTCCTTTACAGCTGTTTGAGATAAATCTTGTATTTGCAGTGCAGGAAACTTTCTAAATAGCTTCTAGTCAAGTTCCTTGCTCCAAGGTACGATAATAGTACTTGTTACGACCCTAGCAGTCTAAGGGTATGTGAGAGGGAACGGAACATGTATAGACCAGGTTAAACGAAAAGAAAATAGCTGCAGGAGAGCGGATGGGTAACAACAGCGGCAAATTCCAAGTATGGTGAAGAGTGTTTATTAAGTGGCACAAGTGTAAAAAGGTGCATAGGTGACAGACATATATACTCTCTCTCTGTCTCATATATATATATATATATATTGCGTGTGCCTCTATATATATATATATATATATATATATATATATATAGAGGCGCACACAATTGAGGTTTCGGAACTATGAGCAATGTCAAATAAAAGAACAAATCGAATGTAGCCGGCTGGAAGTGAAAGTAAAAGGCTAAGGTAAAAAAACTGAAGCCTACCTACCTCCACTATCTAACCAAACTGAAATACAACAGGTGGCAATCGCTCCTACCTGAGCATTTCTATATATAAATCTCCCCCGTGTGCGGTATACAGGGGCCCTGTCTTCCCTGTCCCTAACCTCGGGGTGGCCGACAAGGGAACACAACGAGAGGTTAGACCGAGGGAACAGACCAAAGACCGCACACAGAAGGGACAACACAAGGCAAAAATGCAAATGAACACACACACCACTGTGGATGACAGCGAAGAGGACGACACCGGCAGACTTCTGAGGGCAGAGAGAGCATCAGACTTCTGAGGGGAGAAAGAGTTTGAGGAACATGCAACAACATAACAACAACACACATGCAGAGACGTAACAGTACTCTATTTAGGAACTGAAACAGGAACCCCCTGGTTTTGAGTCTGCTTCCCCAAACCACTGAGACCTACTTTTCTATTTATAAAAAACACGCTCTCTCTTTTTTTGCTTCCATCATGAGCTACTTGATAGTCTGGTTATGCTTCCTCTGTTCTGTGTATGACTACTGACTAATTCCCATGTAATGTTTAGTCGTGCTGCAGTTATTTGTCAAAAGAACCAAACAGAGAACAAAAAAGAGAATAATGCGCAAGAAGGCATGACTGTTTTGCATGAGAAGACCTCTGCTTTTGAAGAAAAACACAGAAAAGCTTTTCCCTGTACTATTAGTGTTTAATTTAGGTCAGTGTTCACAGTGTGTGGGGAAAGCAGCAGCTCCTATAACTCAGAGTCTGTCTCACCCACCTTTGATTGTCCCTGCCTTATGCTTCTATCATATACGTTACATTATCTGCTGACAGACAACATGCTATTACATTTATGAGAAGTGTTTGCATTTTGTGTTCACAATTTGCACAGGAAACACCCCCACACACTCCCATATATGCACATACAAACACACACATGCATTCACATAAATGCACACACACCCACAAAAACACACACACACACGCACAGAGGCATGTACGATCACACACACACACACACACTGACATAAACATACCCATTTACTCACACAAATACTCCACACACTCTCAAAAATTATCTGTTCTCAATGCACTGTGCTCAGTGTTGTGCTGGCATGCTGCTGCTGGTGCTCTGTTCTAGTGGTTTTGCCTTGTAAGTCGCTCTGGATAAGAGCGTCTAACAAATGCCCGTAATGTAATGTTGGTGTGTGTTGGTGCTGTGTGCTCTGTGCCGGTGGTGTGTGCTGTGGGCTGGTGTGTGTGATGGTGCTCTGTGCTGGTGCTGGTGCTCTGTACTGCCGGTGTGTGTTGGTGCTGTGTGCTCTGTGCTGGTGGTGTGTGCTCTGTGCTGGTGCTCTGCACTGGTGATGCATGCACTGTGCTGGTTCTGTGTGCTCTGTGTTTTTTCCCTGTGCTGGTGTAGTGATGGTGCTGGTGCTGTGTGCTGTGCGCTGGTGGTGTGTGTTGGTTGTGTGTGCTCTGTGCTGGTGCTGTGTACTGGTGCTGGGTGCTGTATGCTTTGTGTTGGTGCCCTGTGCTGGTGGTGTGTGTTGGTGCTGTGTGCTCTGTGCTGGTGGTGTGTATTGGTGCTCTGTGCTGGTGGTGTGTGTTGGTGCTGTGTGCTCTGTGCTGGTGGTGTGTATTGGTGCTCTGTGCTCTGTGCTGGTGGTGTGTGTAGGTGCTGGTGCTATGTGCTCTGTGCCGGTGGTGTGTATAGGTGCTGGTGCTGTGTGCTCTGTGCTGGTTCTGATGTTAGGTGCAGTTGCACTGTGGTGTCCTCTTTTTATCTTCAGTGATTATAGATGCTGAGAGAGCAGATTTTGCATGTTTGAGAGCCACAGTGATGAACATCTTCCAGCAATGAACAGATGAATGGTTGTGTTTTACTACAAGGACTTGGCTTTGTATTCCAGGATATGAACAAAAGAAACATTTAGAAACCATGTTTCTAAATATAAAAACCTCTTACTTCATTTTAACATTTTATTTGACATTTCTCAAATTGTCCCTAGTCTGTGAGAACAGATTTTAGCAGTTGATTTTTCGTGTTGCCCACTTTTGTACATTTAACCCTTTAATGCCATCAGCAAGAAAAAAGAAAACATTGGGCCTCATTCACCATTCTTAAGAAGAATTTTCTTCTTAAAACCCATTTACACAGTTTTCACGAATATTCTGTGCTTCACCAATGTTTTGTTGTTTGGGATTTGTTAGGTAAGATTCTGATTCTACACACACTCGAGTACACTTATGCACATTTGAGTGCTGACATGTTTGTGTGAAATAATTGGTTATTTTATTTTATTTAATTATATAAGTTGTATAATATTATATGATTTAAATTGCAAAAATCTTTTTCAATAAGTATTTTGGCATATCACAGGCATCCACCAGCCACCCCAACAGCTGAGAAATTGTGTTTTATTCTTGCAAAAACATTAGAGAGCCTGTAGACTACCTCAGCCAAATTCTATCATAATTTTTTGCATTTTAAATCTTTGGGCATATTTTCATTATTTTTGGTTTGTCCGATAATCATGGTCTGCTGTGTCTAGCACAACATCGCCATGAAACATGGTGTACCACTTCCCCTTCAGCCACCACAGCAACAAGGGGATGTGCATCCTGACCCACTCTGTGACCAGACAACAGACTTGCTGTCCAAGCTCAACAGCAATGAATTGCTTGTTTGTAAATAAAGGCTTTAAGCTTTCTTAGGACCTTTCTGAAGAACGACTTTAAGAAAAAACGGATATTGGTGAATGTGGCCCATTATTTCTTTGATCTACCAATTAGTCAATCAGTACATTAAAGTGTTAAGCAGATGGACAGACGAATGGACAGACAGACAGATAGATCTAGTAAAAACACTGGTATTCTCCCATAGTTTCAACTTATGCATCAGTTAACTTCAAACTCCAGTCATTTTTATACTGTCCATGCAATTTGCCTACACAACAGATTCAATACCACTAATCAGGGCACTGAAGAAGCACTTTGTGGAAATGGCCCACTGCCTGGATAGCTGTGTGGGTGTGGGTGTCGCTGGAAGCTAATAAAAGAGGACCATGAGTTGTGGACAGATGGGGTCATTGTGAATCCTGGAGGCTCAGTCTCCACAGTACTGATGGCTGGCCATTTCCACAGACCACAGCTGACAACTATGGTGCTGCCGTTTGTGTGACATCTGCTCCATCTCCCATGTGGGAAAAACACAGGTCCAGGAATCCTGTTGGCTGGTGAGAGGACTCTTAATATGGTGCTCTGATAATAACACCCCTACTCTTCAGCTGTGATCCTCTGATCTTTACTTGCCAGATACTCACCAATTTTCTCAGTTTATCTACAGTGTATAATTTTCAAGCTCTCTGCACACCATGCATATATGTGTGCAGGAAGAGTTCTATGCAGCTGTCAAGTTGAGAGGGGACTTCTGGGAATTTTTATGAAATGGCTGACTGTTAGTGCATCATGTTAAGTTCATGAACAGCAATAAACCAATGTACCATAAAACCCTTAGTAGCACATAAAAGTCTTTATGTCTAGTCCCTCTTTTTTGTCATATTAAAGGATATTGTAAGGCTTCTTAGAAGAACTGACTGTTTTTCCAAGTAGTCTTTGTGCTTGAGAGGAGCAGATCTATTCAATTGGCCTTAGTGATTTAGAGGGTCAGAGGGGGATCGTCACGTACCCCAAAGCACCTATGTTTTGGCTGTGTGGGACGTTTCCTCTCCATGCATCAGGACGATCTCATCCTTCCCATCAGACATTCGTGTAGGAGGCAGGTCTGTGCTGCCAGCCTGACTCTGCCAAGGGCACTCTGCTGTTGCTGCACATTAGTGCAGAGTTGCCTGTAACCTTAGCAACTAGGTTATTTAATGAGAGCGTCGGACTTGGTTCCTGGAGGTCCACACATTTGATGGTTTCTGCTCCAACTGACGCTCCCACCTTAATTGAGCCAGCTGCTTGTTCCGTTGGACATTTTTTAAACATTTTCAATGTCATATTCAAAGCCTGCATGTGCAGCCTCTTCTCAAATGAAGTGTTACTGTTGTGTATTTGGGAAAAATGCTCTGCTGTAAAATGGAATGAAAACATTTACACATGAAGCTTTCTGACAAAACACTTTCTAGATTGGCTCTGTAGACCTATGAGCATGTCCTCTGTGTAAATACAAGAGTGCTGCAGCTTCTCTGACTGGTGAGGGACTTTTGCTGAGATGACATTTCCTCATCATGTCTGACTTGAAGGAAAAGGGAAACATCAAACAACATTGTGGTCATTTGTCAGCTGTGAGCAGTGGCAGCAGTGTGGTTCTGTGAGCAGTGGCAGCAGTGGGGCTGTGAGCAGTGGCAGCAGTGGAGCTGTGAGCAGTGGCAGCAGTGGTGCTGTGAGCAGTGGCAGCAGTGGAGCTGTGAGCAGTGGCAGCAGTGGGGCTGTGAGCAGTGGCAGCAGTGGGGCTGTGAGCAGTGGCAGCAGTGGTGCTGTGAGCAGTGGCAGCAGTGGAGCTGTGAGCAGTGGCAGCAGTGGGGCTGTGAGCAGTGGCAGCAGTGGAGCTGTGAGCAGTGGCAGCAGTGGGGCTGTGAGCAGTGGCAGCAGTGGGGCTGTGAGCAGTGGCAGCAGTGGGGCTATGAGCCGCTGTGAGCAGTACTGTCTGTAATGATATCAGCAGCCAGCAGCTTGCTTAAGTGTGTGTGCTGATTTGGAAGTATGTAAAAACATAACCCCACCTGGTAATGATTACCATAAAGCACTGAGCATAGGATAGGGGATGAACTGTATTAACGTCATTATTTTCTCCTGGCAAAAATCTCAGCTGATTCAAATGACACAGCAGACTCAGTACACGCTGACAGGTTTAATTCCTCCTTTGGTGGGGCTTTTGTTTTCTTTGTTGTAGCTACAGAGAAATACTATCTCAGATCAGTTTGTGTTCTGTGACATGTACCCTTGATTGTACTAGAGCTGTGCTTGTATGTATTCCCTTACCCAGTCTCATTTCTGTTACTTATTTTGAAACATTATTATTAGTGCTCATTAACTCTATCCTGTTGTGAAGCACCAGTCAACGGACAAAGCTGTGCAGACAGGTGTAACCCTATCCATCTGAGCCAATGCCACCAGTGCATTGTGACATCATTCCTGCTGTTTCCTATGATTGGGGATGGAAGCACTTCCCCCTTTTAGATCCTGCTCTATTCAGGCAGGAGCTGTGAATCTGTTCATCATAAAAAGATCAACATTTGGTCAAGAAAAAATGTGGTGTTTGCAGCGTTGGATTGAGCATACAGACTCTGTCTGCCCATTATTGTCCTTACCAGAACTGGTCTTATTATCCTAAACAATATCACATTGAGTGGGTTATTGTTAAGGATAATAAGACCAGTTCTACCATAACCTTTCCTAGAAACTCATTTAAGTATTTATATCTAAAAGAGTTTGTAGGAATTGCTATGGTACAATTATGACTAACACTTAAAGACAAAGTATTTGACTACAAAAAATGGCCGAAAATAATAATCTGAATAAAAATCTTCTGTCTACAGATTACATACATGGTTCATTGATGTTTGTCAAACATCAGACAGCAGATTTGAAGGTTCCTACAATACCATGACTGGAAGTAAAACACATTGATGTACACAGAAAAAATTCAAACATTGAGGGTGGCAGATGCACAAATTCTTTGCTTGTTTTTATGGGTTTTTAAGGGACAGATAGCAGAAAGGGCCACTCTTCCCCTGTGAGGCCCTATAGCAGAAGCGGCCACTCTTGTCCTGTAACGTGAGCCACAGCCTACAGACACTGAAGTACTCCATCAATTGATGGGGCAAAGCAGGCATGTTCACGCGCACACACACACACATACACACAGATGCAGTCTCACCACATATACCAACATGTACAGGCCTGTACAGTCACATGCATACATGCAAAAATGAATTTGTGATACATAGATAATGCATGGGTCTGCACAGCCACACTTGGGTCATTAACAGTCATGCACAGAGACACACACACACACACACTCACTCAGATCATTTACAGACAAATGCAAATGTACACACACACACTGAGTTCAAACACAAACTCATACATTTACCACTGGGAGGAACATACAGTGAGTCACTGTGGAATGACAGTTTGTCTAACCAGAGTTTTAGGTTATTAGTTTAATCTTAGTATTAGTTTAATCTCTTTAATGTTCTGAAGGAGTACCCATGTAAGCACCAAATCTTTCAGAGGTTCTTATGTAAAGTTGGCTGGAACTTGCCGAAGGGGAACACTGAGCCCAGCAAAAGGCTCTGCACAGCTCCATTCTCCTCATATACGTCCAAATAAGTAAGGGCTCTGAGGATGAGCATGGAATTGACATGTGAAACTGCAAAGCAGTGGGGGAATGAGTCATTCCTTTGCTCACTCATACACAAATAAAGCTATGTTTCTCCCAGTACGCTTTGCCGTTTTTACTATTTTTCAAGGAAGGGAATATTTTGTATTAAAGTACATTTCTTTATCTTATATATTTCACACTGAATGTTGAATGAAGGTAATGTATGATCACACAGAGATAAAGTTGTTGTGTCAGTTAGGGTTAGGGTTTGTTCAGTTTCAGTTGTTGTGCACAGTGAATCTTTATTTGCTCATTATTTTGGTCTCTTCCAGTGCCACTGTATTCAAGCCCAAGCAAACATGTGGTCTATTTTTAGATTGGGTTTCTTTTTTCCATTACTCCCTAAAATTAGGATTTGAGAGTATTTGAGATTTGTTGCAACACCAAATACTGCAGACCCTAAAGAGCTGTCTCTACACAGGTAGTTTATGCAGTGTTTGAGTATGTTTGTGCCAGTCTGACCACCAGCGTTTATAGGGCTCAAAGGGGAGTTATATGCCACTAGTGAGGGGAAATCTTCCACATAGTGCATAGAATATCACTGTATGCAATGGAGGTTTACAGGGATGTCATTATCTGTATCTGTATCTGTTCAACCAACAAAATGATCTGTCTCTGTATCTGTATTTGGATAGAAGACTGGAAGTGGGCGTGGTTTACACTGGAAGTCACATTAAATCGGGCAAATGTTGTATTTTCTAACCTAATATTCATTAGATTTAATATTGCCATATAATTAAGTCTTGGATCAATCACCCTCCAACTTGCCCTCTGAAGGTAAGTTTTTGTATACTGGGGGGCAGCTGTACCCGGGCTGCAGGGAGGGGCATGGCTGGCTATTGGTAATGACACTTGCAATAAATCATTGGGACTGTCACATTTTTCCAAAATCAACTTGGAACGAATCCCAAGTAAAATAGTTTGTTCAAATTAGAACTATCACGTATTTAGGATTCTCTGTAATAGTGTGCCCTCCCTTGCCTTTCCTCTGCAGTCTCTTTCCTTTTCAAACACAAACTCTAACATCATTTTACCAAGTCTGAAAATAATGACAACAATTGTAATATTTAGATTTATTTTTGAAAGACAGGAGAAAATTAGATAGCAAATTCCTACACAGTAAATCATTATCCCAAGTAAAATAATTAGTTCAAATTAGAACAATTATGCGGGCTTGGATTTTTTTCCTTCGCCTCCAGTTTCATGTCAAACCATTTTCTTTTAACCTGTTGCAGCATATGCAAAAATTTTGACACTGTATTTTCTGCAACTGTTACTGTATTTCTTGCCAGGCTTTGGTCTTCCCCGGCCCTGGCACTCCACTACTTACACTACTGAACAAAGTATTTTTTTTTTTGGATTCTACTTCCATTAACAGAACTTCAATCAGCAGTTCAGAAAAGTTTTTTTTCCTTTTGCCTTTTCTCTGCCGTCTCTTTTAATTGCCAACAAAGGGATTCCATGCTCCTTATGTGGTATTTCAGGGGCATCGATTTATGCAAATCAAAAATTCTGTGAATGTGCTTATCATTTACTATTGATTGGTATTTATCAACCGGGACACAAACAAATGCTGTGTCTACATCTGTTTGATAAATCCGGCAGAATTTGTTAGTTTCTGTCCATTGATGCGTAAATTTACACAGTTTTACAAAAATATTGATAAATGAGGCCCAATGTGTAATGTTACACAGCTCTGACTCAACTGTATGTGCAGTTCATCACACCTAAAGGGATGTGAGTCCCTCATTGGAACCCTGAGTCTGAGGTGTATGTGTGTCCAGTCTGAGACACACAGCCCTACATCCCTGAGACACACAGCCCTCCCACCCTGAGACACACAGGCCTCCCACCCTGAGACACATAGCCATCCCACCCTGAGACACACAGTCCTCCCACCCTGAGACCAATAGCCCTCCCACCCAGAGACCCATAGCACTATGACCCTAAAACCCACAGCCCTCCCACCTTGAGACACACAGGCCTCCCACCTGAGACCCATAGCCCTATGACCCTAAAACCCACAGCCCTCCCTCCCTGAGACACACAGGCCTCATTCCCTCTGCTGTTTGGGTTGTTTTGTGTTGCAGAGGTTGAAATGTGTTTATCTTTGAAGACAGTATAATTCTGCAACAATGTATCTGTTTGTTGGAACATGTGGATTGAGAGGATGCTAAATTATGGTTGGATAATATTGTGCACTCACATTCATCATCCCAAAAGCACTAGAACCTTTGGAGCCTTAGCAATTTTTAAATTTGCAAACAGAAAATCACCCCATAATTTGGAAGGCTGACTCCCTGTGCCTTCAAACAGAATTGGCAATAAGCGGTTGCATCAGTCTGCCGTTTGGCACAGAGTATCCACATCAGCAGGAGCACAATGACTGCTTTCACTCTGTTGGTTCAATAGTCAGGCTGATATAAACCTATATATATGTAGTTTTACAGTGCGCCTTCCACCACAAAAAAGACATTTTTTTGGATATTGTGAATATTCCCTCCCCGAGCCTGGAGAGCCCATAGGAGTTGAAACACCCAGGTGTAAGCCATTGTCTTTGACAGGCCATGACGAAAAGCACAGCATACCAGGCTGTAGAGAGAAGTGATGTTTTTGTTGTTGTTTTCTGAAACTGTGGTTGTTTACCATAGGATTGGCTACATTGCTACATGTTCCTTTATTATATTCCTTTTAGTTATTTTTGGTATATATTTGTGTTTTTCCTTCTGCCCTAAAAAGGGAAAAAATAAAGTAGTCTTTGACTAGTTTGCACACTCGGTTCTTTGAGTTTGTGTTTTTTTCCACTTCACAACCTAGCTAAGTGGTCATACCTGCCACTGTGCTATAACATGCAGCACCACAGACATGCCAGCTATTCTCTCTGATGCCTGTAGCATCCAACCCAAAGGAGCCACACAGGATTTTCAACCACTAGGAAACTGTTTAAGAAAGACACGTGAAACAATCATAGGTTTGTAAAAGTAGTGATTACATTTTTAAAAGGCAATTCTGAACTCCTTTACTACAGCCCTGTTGTAGACCTCCCGTGCCTGTGGTGATGTGTGTTACTGTATAGGAGCTTCACCAAATGACTATGTTACCCATCATTCCGAAGACAGGAAAAGCTTATGGTAATTTTCCTAGCCTGTCTGTAAAGGTCTCTTTTCTTTCTTTTCCATGTTGGTGACCACACCATTCCCTCCATTTCAGGTAAGCAAATGTCATTTATTTCTCATTTCTGTCCGGACAGCCTTGTCCCAGTGAATGATAACAGCACCCATTGCCACTTACCATGCCTCTGATGGGGGACAGACACTTCCAGTGGGGGAGCTGAGTACCTTTTTCTGGTGGAAGGGACTGAAAATGGTATTAAAGTGGGAAGAGTAACTGGGTGTGTTCCAACACTTTTGCTCATCTTCTCCTTTCCTCCACTCCCTTATTACCTCTCCTCTACCAGGTAATATGTGGAGGAAAGTAGGGGAAGAAACAAGTGGAGGAGAAGATGAAAGGAGCAGATGCTACAAAAATTTGAAAAGCTAATCTGATTCTCCCATCATCAAAGTCGACATCGGCTATTGATGAAGTAGTAACTTTTACTGATTCCCGGGGATACCTAAGCCAATCATGCTTCTCATACACTGCCAGCCCTTTTTATGCATTAAATATGAATGTCAGTTTCTCACACTTTGCTTATGATTTAACTTAAACATATGTAAAAGCAAAAAAAAATACACCTGCCGCTGTAGTTACAAGCTCCATTGGTAAAATTGCCATTCACAACTCAAAAACATGAATATATCATGTTCACGTGGGTATGTGTCAAAAAGCAAACAGTATTGTTTTCCTATTAATGTAAATTATCCAATTGCTGTTTACTGCTCTGGCACTGATACTTGAGTGTTGGTAAATCCCTTACCATGTTTTAAACTTTTGAATGGTAAAATATTTTGTGGGATAGCCTTTTAATCTGACTGGTGGTGAGCACAATGATGTCACCCAGAAATGTGAAAAGACCATCGATGTGTCCTTCGTTTGGAGGAGACGAGGAGGCAAGATTTACCATCCTTCACTCACCTCTAATGATTCTGGAACATTGAAGGGAGGGAGGACACATAAATCAGTTTCTGGGGCATGGAGGAGAGGAGGATACAACTTTTGAGTATTGGAACACGCCCACTGTGTTTATACTGCCCCATCTACAGTTCAGCTGCACAGTGTAAAGCTGTTTGTATGGGAATTTTAGCCACATAGACAGAGCAGACAGTGTAAAGTTGCAGTATGTATGGGTATTTCAGCTGGGCAGTCTGCACAGACCGTCTAAAGCTGCAGTATGTATGGGTATTTCAGCAGTGCAGTCAGCATGGACAGTCTAAAGCTGCAGTATGTATGGATATTTCAGCCGGGCAGTCAGCACGGACAGTCTAAAGCTGCAGTATGTATGGGTATTTCAGCTGCACAGTCTGCACAGACTGTCTAAAGCTGCAGTATGTATGGGAATTTTAGCTACATACACAGAGCAGACAGTCTAAAGCTGCAGTATGTATGGGTATTTCAGCTACATACACAGAGCAGACAGTCTAAAGCTGCAGTATGTATGGGTATTTCAGCTGCACAGTCTGCACAGACAGTCTAAAGCTGCAGTATGATGGGTATTTCAGCTGCACAGTCTGCACAGACAGTCTAAAGCTGCAGTATGTATGGGTATTTCAGCTGGGCAGTCTGCACAGACAGTCTAAAGCTGCAATATATATGGGTATTTTAGCTGCGCTGGAGCTGCTGTTTGTCAGTAGAGGCAGCAAAGCCACACCCGTTGAGGTAGATGTGAAGGTGACCGGATTTGGTAGTGGAATTTGGTTGTAAGACAACAAAGGAGGTGAACAGAGGGGATTTCCCAGAATATATGTACCTATACAAGAGATATACATGTATTCACAGCTTTAGGGAGCATAGTTGTTCATAACTATACACACAAGATGTAGATGAGGTGGATCAGTACATGATATGTATTGTATATAATTTTGACACATAGGTTGCCTAATTGTCTTATACTATATTTCAGCGACTCCGGTAAAGGGTCAATGGTCCTGAACATGAATATTATGTATTTTTCTTACTAATCAGCTTGAGAGATGTGATAAGGTTTCAGCCCAGAAGCAGAAGAGTTGCTTTTTGATAGTTTGTTAATGGTGTTGACTCACATTTCTCATAAAATGTTGAGCATGGTGGTGGCCTTTTCTGTATGTAGTTATGTGATTAATGGCATGTGAGAAATCTCTTATGTGTGTAGTTATGTGATGAAATGGCATCTGTGATATCTACACTGTATGTAATATTTAAAAGCAGTGTCAGGAAGGAAATATGTAAATCAGTTTATGAAAGAGTGCAGTTGTGTCAGATTCAGAAAGTCACCCTGGAAAATGTGATTCATCTAATTATATTAGAAGAATGTATTCCCAAAGGTCTTATAATTTAAGACTAATGAGAAAAGTGGCTCTCAATTGCTCATAATTGGATGTCTGTAAAGCCAAGACAAAGACATACACAGTGACACAGGCTAAATGTTTAATTAAAAAGAAATATTTTCACCACACAAACTTTGAGCCCTGGTGCAAGACACTGAAGCCCATTTGCTTTCTGTTAGTGTTTTAAACAAAAGCAGCTGAGTGCCCAGAACTATGCCACAGCAGAGAAGAGGATGCTAATGTTGTGCTCAAAAGGTATCCAGAGGGAGGCTCAGGCTCCGTGAGATGAAAGGAAATGAAAAGTCATTCCAATTAAAAACAATTATAGTTCCATACCAGGAAGTCAACAGAGAAGGCCAGGGCACTGAATCAGTTTGGCTTACCATCTGGATTTACATTTAAAATGCAGAGGCCTGGAACTGTGGCTCCAGCTACTCAATCACTGAACTTGTTTTACTCAAATGCGCTCTGAAATGGCTCTCTATGTACTGAATTATTTACATGGATTACTAATTGGTTAGTTACATGCAGGGCTCAAGTTGAGGGGGGATGCGAGGGGATGCCATCCCCTTGAAAAACATTTTGACCCCAATCATCCCCCTTGTAAAATTGTCTTCTCCCTTCTCCATTTCATATATATTGCATGGCAGCTAACCAGTTCACTTGTGAGCAAACAAAACAAGTGAGCCATCTAATGTATGTATTTGCTTGAAATAACAAGACCCGTTTCAGATTCAAATGAGAGGGTGATGTATTGAATATAAAATATATGTTAAGCAGTAACTTGTATGCAGTTGTGAGTGCAGAGTGTAGTTTGTATGTTTTTTTTTTAATTCTGCACTTTTAACATCATTGTTGTTATTATATAAATAAAATAATATTGTAAATAATTGGATAGATTTTTGATAGTTTTGTATTTATAATATGAGTTACAAGTACATTTTTCTGTCTTTTTTTCTCATGATTATGCATGCAATATAAACAAATGTAGGCATATACCACCATCCCTCCACTCCGAGGTTGACCATCCCCCTTGAATTGTTTTTACAAATCCACCACTGGTTACATGTCACAAACCCTTAAGATCTATAGTGAAAATAATAGATCTACAGCATGGATGGGCATTGGCACAATTTGACAGCTAAGCAATAATCCTTATATTTCCAACAATCTGGTTGGACAAGAACCATAAGAGTGTCAATTCAAATGTTTTGCAAATGCAAAGCTGTTTTCTTTAGCAAGTGAGTCCCTACCTAAAAACTTGAAACATTGTATTTTGAGTTGTCATGTATACCCACAGAAGTTTTTGAGTTTGGTTGCAGGGAAGTACTTAAAATATGTTTAGTATTCACGTTTGGTTGTTCTCACCATTTGTTAACACATTTGAATGCAATATGCAACACCATTGGTCCGTTAAGGTGATTGACATAAAGAGAAAATGGTAAAATAATATGTTTCATTCTGACTTTTTTTAACTAACAGCCAAGGTAGAAAAACAAATAAGTATAGGTTTTCCCATTTTTCAAAAACAGACTAATATTCAGGAATAACATATAACTACGACAACGTGAAATTACTTTCACTCACAATCTTAACGCATAGATACATTATGGTGATGCATGTGCATGGCAAAGCACTAAACAGATTTTAATGAGTCTCCCACATATGATTCTTGTGAAATTCAGCTAAGCAATTACTCAGAGAGACCAAAGATGAGAATAAAAGATTGTGTGGATTTGGCTTTTTTCTGTGAAAAATTTGGCAAAAAACTAGTTTTGACCAATGAGAAGCTAGGATTTTCTGGATTCTCCTGCGCATGCAGTGCCATGGGGCACTACAGTTCTTATCCAAACCATTACTTAAGTTCTATCACGATTATTTTTCCTTAAAAAAAATTATACAATGCAGGTTTGGCTTGTTGCCATTTTCTATTGCATTGAATTGTACATTTTCCACAAATGTGTTTGTTTCAGTGATCACAGTTGTCATATTGCTCATTACAGAGAACTGAAGCATTAGTTGATTAAAAATCTTGATGTGAATATTCTTAATGGGATGTAGACATATTTCTGAGCTATCAGCTTGTTACACTTCAAAGGGTAATTTGTGGTTTGAGCAAAAACCCGCATACACAGTGGGCCCCAGGACCAAGTTTGGGAACCACTGAAATAGACACTTTTGTTGCCTTATTTAAAACATTATTTTAAAACAAGCTAATATTGTTGTGTAGCTGCAAAACTTTGGTTTCATTTAAACTGCAATCAAGCCGTACGTTTAACCTCTTTTGGTCATTTTTTAAATATAAATTGGCTATCTCAGTACAATCTCCACTTAAAGTGACATGTCATCTCTCTCTTCTTTTAAATGTTTATGTCCCAAAGGTACAGTGTAGCAAGTTAGATAAATAAATTGGCCATTCTTTTTCACTGTTGGTCAGTTGTGTATTTCTTATTTTGCAGAGTGTTTCTTTCTTTGAGTCTCTGCTAAATTTAACAATTCAGCACAGTGTCACTACATAAAAAAGGCAAAAACATTTTTATGTTTACCCATGTTCATTGCATTCTCAACCCTCTCAACAGAAAAGCCTTACTTATAAGTACAACTCAAGAGAGACTTCTGCACTCTGCTGTAATGCAGTGTGCTCCATGACATGCTGGACATAGTTTATATTTATTAATGAGGATGTAACATTGATCCACACTGTAACATAAGTCCACAGTTTGAACTTTGTGACAGTCTGACTAATAAAACCCAATGGGTATTACTCAAAGTTGTCACTGTTGTCAATGCATTTAAAGCAAACAAAATTAACATATGTTAATTTTAATTATAATGTAAATTTTACATTTTCATATTTGCATACTCATTATTTTCTTATTTTGTCAGGCATGGAGATTCACAGATACCACAGTAATACACAATGCAACTAGGTGCAAATGCAGGAGGCTTTTGAAGAGAATGGGAGATTGGTTTATAAAAGCCCAGGGATGTCCAAACCCTTTGACAATTGCACTTGGAGCTGTGCTCCAATTCACCACCAAATAACTAGTACTAGGACATGCCCTAAATGTGCTTCCACCATGCACCACAGAATACAGCCCATAAGCTGTTGTGATACAAATGTAATCTCTTTTAAAGAAAAAAATTACAGTACATAAAATATTTTATGTTCGTTATATTGTCACATACTATACTAATTAAAGGATATTATTTCAATAATGTGATACACAGTTGAATTACTCTCTTGTAATCTGTGTGGCACTCAGTGCTTCCTGCCAGTGCTGTGGCATACCAAGAAGGCCTCATTTGCCTTTGCACCAGGTGTATCTTTTACTGTATTATACATTTCAGGATACAAATAAATCAAAGCCATGCAATATTACTTGTGCACTGTGGTGTGAAGATTAGTCATTATGTAATGAAGTTAGTCAGTAGATGAACATGTACTGTTCATTATCTTTGAAAGTGTCAACAAATTATATAGATTTGCTGGCAACCGTTGCCTTGCAATGTCTTAGCAGCAAAGTGTATGGTTTGTACCTCAGGTATACATGTACCCACTTAGGTTAAACGCCAATTTCAAAACTACAACAGCACTTTAATGTTTAAAATATGGGAGATATCAGGCTTTCAGTAATACCTACGTGAGTAAGTGTTTGTCTTACATTAGAAGAGACCCTAGTTATTTTCCAGGATTCCAGTCAATACTGACGATCCAGCAAAACCCACAGGCAAGGCCTGTTTTAAGAACCAGAGTGTAAAATATACAGGGAATAGATTGCAAGACCATTCCTCTCAAGAACACAAGTCCTTTCTTGGTATTGATAGAAGCCCATGTCTTTTTCCCCACCTGAACACTGCCAAACTGTTCATCCTGTTACAACAACCTCTGGGTCTGAGGGACCCTGCCTCCCTCTGGGTCCCTCAGACCCAGAGGGAGGCAGCCGTCACATATGAGTCAAGTGATCACAAGCGTTTTCTTCTTTTCCAAAATACAGACACATCACCAATCACATGTTGCCTAACCCCTGAATTCCACCAGGTGGGTCTGCATTCCGTTAGCGTTCCATTCGCGTTGCCAGAGCTGATCGCCTCCACTCTCGTCAATGCTCGCTAATCCACCAAGTGAGCCAAGGCATGTTTCAGAAGCGTCCCAGAAGCGGCTCATCACACTGCTTTGGTTAATACACGCCTAGTCTATTTTTGACGCATGCCGCTTCTGAAAGCAGTTCAACTGGCCAATCAGGTAGCACTTTCCTCGTGAATATTCATGAGTTTATCCCACAACCCCGTCACATCACTACAACAACCGACCATAACCGGTTGCACCGGTTGCACCATACATACATTTGCTATATGAAGAAATCATTACAGGTATGCGCCGCATAAACTCTGTTCGGGCATGTATGTCCGTCGTCCCATTAGGTTATAATAGAGTTAAGAAATCTCGACCGGAGAACTGAACGTAGGGGATATAATCTATTTAACCCATATATTAAAGATACATCTGCTGACATACAGTACTGTATGTGTACAGTATCTTGGCTATTTAGTCAATACTGGTACATTACAGTATCCAATATAGCTTTGCTAAGTGTATGTGATAATACGGTATTCGCATAATGTCCAAATCGCATAATATCCGATTTCACAGAATGTATTGTGGACGTTAACGATGCATACCCGTACATTTTGTACAGATGATTTCAGGTAGAAACATTTGTAGAAGCACAAAAATCAAGGAAAAATCAGCAACACAACAAGACGCTCCACTTCTGAAACGCACCCGGTGGGGTATGAAACCGCGCGGAGGACAGAACAAAAACGTGATGCTTACGCGACATCCCAGATCTGTGTCTGGTGGAATTAAGGCTAATTAAGTTGCCATAGAGCTTGAATGCCTCAGATTCTGCTTGACATTCCTCAAGAGGTTGCCCAGCTGACTTAACTGAAAAAGTACAGAAAATGTATGCTTACAACAAGAAGTGCTAAAATCAATGTAAGGGATAAAAATAATAATGTATACATGCAAAAGTAAATATGACTGCTTTGTTTATTTATTTATTTAAATTAAAAGAAAAACTGAGCTGCAATTCTAATGTAATGTAAGTTTTGCTATGCAGTATAGAAAAGTACTGAAACCCCTTCAGTGAACTCTGTTCAAGCCTTGTACTAGGTCCTGATTGGTTGGCCCAAGGTTATTTAGGTTAAAATGTGAAACAATGCTGTGCACCTGCTTTGTTCCTTAGAAACAGGTGGGAATAAGTTCAAATCAGTTTAATTTTAGATTGTTTGTCCAATTAGGTTATTGCTATTCCAGTGAAAATTCAGGGGGCATGTTTTTGATTTGGGGAAAAATTAAAACTGTAATGGAGTTTTTTTTTGGGGAGGAGAAAACTGCCTTGGTGGCAGGCCAGAGCTTCAATGTTCTGGAGATCTGAAACCACTGGGACTGGTGTCGAAGGATTGCTGTGCCACAGGACCTCCACCACTTCAGGACATTGCAGCTGAGGATGCTTTGTGGTTGGGACAGTGAGTAGACATCCTCAAACTCCTCAAACCTCCAACTGGATCTCCACAAGTGTGCCAACATTTCTTTAATTTTATTTAAGACTCTCATTTACAGCTAATCCATATTCTGTTCATTTACCAATGGTGCACTGTACAAGTATTACTGTGAAGTGCTGCTTTTCATTATTCTCATTAATACACCTGATTGAGAATTTGAATTACCTGATTTTGTTTGTTGCTTCACTTTTAGATGTATTAATTATTGTTTTCCCTTCAAGAGAGGGTCATTATTCTTTTCTTTGTGCTTATGTTGTTCTTTATTTTGGTTATACACACTCAATCACAGAAATTTTCCCAGAAATAATTTTGATAAACTATATTATTGCCATTGATATAATGACAATATAATAGCATAATAAGGCAAGCACGCCTTTTCAAAGAGCAAGGAACTTAATTCTTAAGTATATCCAGACATTGGAATTGGAATGTCAAAAAATGTAAATATCCTAAACAAATAAAAAAAAAGAAATAAAACCACACAACCAAAACAATACATAAAATGGACTCATATAAGCTCCATTAACAAAGATTGCACTAACTATGAAACATTTGGCATAGAGGTATAGACAGTCATTCATTCCTTAACAGGCAATATACTGCCAATCCAGTTTCTGAATGGTTAGGACCTTTGTTAACAATTTAGGCTTAAAGCCAAAATGTTCCCACACCAGATCTGTGGAATGCAGCTTTGAAACCAAGTCACTCATTCACTCATTCTAACCCTAACCCTAACCCTAACCCAAACTTTCTGGCTCGAGTAACACATTATCTTCACCTTTCGCTGTCCACTCTCTGTGTGTGGAGGAGCTGCGCCGGGTACTGTGTTGAATCTACACAGAGCCTATGCCATAAACTATGCAAGTGGCCTATGCCATTGTGAGCCTGTGCCTGTTATACCTGTGTCTGCTCTGCGTACAAAAATAAACAAAGTTGGCGGTTGTGTAGATGGTTGTGTTTGTGTATAAATGTAATTTGTTTGGCTTTTTTTAGATTTTGAAAAAGTTTCTGAGACATAGACACTGTACAATCTGATAAACCCGTTATTGTAACCAAAAAATACGTCCGAGGTGATTTTCGAGGCATCTGCAGACAACTATCAAACGTTAGCATGTTAGCAAGCTAACTACCCACAAAGTAGACAGCGTGCTTGCAAAGGTAAACTGCAATGCCATGCCTACGACGTAGATTCAACACAGAACCGTCGGCCCCCGCCTCTGACACAGAGAGCAGATGAAAGGACAGATGCAGTGCAACTGGCTAAAATTTTGGCTAAACTTCACACTCACAGAATTGTTGTTAGTGAACTTGCTGTCAGGTACACACTCACACGGTATCAGCGTTAGTGACCCAGCTGAGCTTCACACTCACACAGTATTGTTGCTAGTGAACTTGCTGTTAGGTACACACTCACACGGTATCAGCGTTAGTGACCCAGCTGAGCTTCACAAACAGACAGTATTGTTGTTAGTGAACCGGCTGTCAGGTACACACTCACACGGTATCAGTGTTAGTGACCGAGCTGTGAGCTTCACACTCACACAGTATTGTTGTTAGTGAACTGGCTGTCAGGTACACACTCACACGGTATCAGCGTTAGTGACCGAGCTGTGAGCTTCACACTCACACAGTATTGTTGTTAGTGGACCAGCTGTCAGGTACACACTCACACGGTATCAGCGTTAGTGACCGAGCTGAGCTTCACACTCACACGGTATCGGTGTCAGCACTTTGATAAACACAAAAGAACACAACAGCCATGTATGCATTCTTTTTTTTTTAGTAATAAAGTAATGTTAAACTTATCTAATGAGATGGGTGGGCGCATCAGATTTTTGATACTGGAAATCATCTCGCAACCCTCTACCCATGTCTCACAACCCCTGGCGGGTTACAACCCCCACTTTGGGAACCCCTGCTTTAGAGGTATTAATTATAAAGAGCAATTCTGCTTTACAGCATCATGGCTAGTACACTATCACGTCTTTGACAATGCAGATGTGACCATATACTCTAAATGTTTCTACATGTTTACATGAAAGCTGTAATTTATTATTGTTTAATACATTCATTTAATATAAGCAGCCAAGCTAGCCTTAGTATTGCACAGTAGTATGACTGAAATGTGAAAAATAATTTGTGAAAACTGATCAGAGTCCACATTAGGGCTGCACAATATTGGAAACCAACTGACATCGCAATATTTTATTCTGCAGTATATATTGCGATATGAAAAAAATACAGGAATTTTCACCAGATGACTTGAATAGCTCTATTTTGAAAGAATTAATCATTCTGGAATGACTGTGGTGATTTTGTAGGGGAGTACATCTGCATTAAAAATAAAATAGTCATAGAAAAAAGCTGAAAAAATACTTTTCACTCTGAAGTCGGCAAAGGCATCCAAAACAGTTTTTTTGCTTCGGATGGCATTCAGATCTGGCTTTGCACTCGTCATACAAAGCGTTGTGGTGGCGATTTAAATGATCAAAAAATTGGTCGTGTTGCCTCGTGTTGTAGCAACACTTGCAAGGCACTGTCGACAAAGTACCTGTTTTTGGTCAACATCATCCTTTCTGTAGCCAAAATAATTCCAAACAACTGATGTTGCTTTTCTTTTAGCAACCGCATCTTCCTTTGAGGTGTTTTTCTCCTGTTCCTCGATCATTTTCAGGTTGTGGTCGCGACCAATGGAGGCAGGGCCAGCTTTGGTTGTTTGATAAACTGATCAAGAATGATTGTGATTGATGGTTTGCTGTGCATGCAGAGCCTACATGTCACCCACTGGCAACAAACTCTGTGTATCCAAGAACTCTTAAAACAGAGTAAATAATGTTATATCACACAGACTTCTCTGGTACAGTGCTCATGGAAATTGAGAACTATGCACGTTTTCCTTTTGTATCAAGTAGCAAAAAAGTTGCAGCATGACAGGTTTGAGTTCTAGTCCACCTATTTCTGCATATGTCTTTACAGTGTGAAATACTTCCAGCAGCTGGATTTTATTCTCTTTGAATCAGGGGAACTCTTCAATTTAAAAGGAAAACTGTATTTTACAAAGTCACTGCCAGGGGTACTTTGATGAATCAGAATAAAAAAGGTCACTTGAGTTTCTTGATGAAATGTTTCAAAGGAAAAAAATCTGCTTTACAGACCATACTATCTGAATTAAAATATGGTGTAACCCTTAACTGGTGTAACCCATTAAATTTCTTGAGGACTGTTTGAAATTTGTTTGGGCTTGTGATGTCTCCAAACATCTCATTTATTATAATTGCTTTCATTACTTTACAAAACCATTGTAATTTCATTGATGGAAACAAGTCCAGCGTTTAATGGCAGATGTGGGGGAGAGGGGATTGTGGACACCAAAGATTCAACAACGATATGGGCTGATTTACCATTTAGTATATTGTCTTTTCAGTTTCTTTTCATACCAAAAGAAAAATAAAAATCATGCCTATGAACTAGGGACTCATAATACATTTCACAGCAATGACAAGTCTACACCTCTAAGTCTTCACATTGTAAGTCAGTGTACCACCGAAATAAAGGTTTACATAGTGCACAGGTTACTCAAACCAGGATTGTATTTCCGGTTTATGGGCAATTTGTCTGGAATGCACAGAGAAATAACGGACAACTCATACCGAAAGAACTTAAAAGCCCCGAGGATTCAAACTAGCACAAACTGAAGGAATCTCGTTCTCTTCATACTTGCCCTACCTCTCAAACGTCTCACTGTTCCACTCCATCGCTATTTTAAGGGAGATAGATAACGACTTGTATTTTCAAGCCGCTAATCTGCAGCGAGTTCATAGCTCGGTGAAAGAGAGCGTCGCGGTCTCATTCTCAAATCTGATTCTGGCACGGCATCGCTTCCAGTCACTAGAAAAGGGTGTTGATGAGCACTTTCCCCTGATGCGCCCTGCAATAAAGGATTCTTGCGTGGCGACCGTCCAAACGGCATCCCTTCTTGAACCTTGACTCGCTTTGAGACAGAGAATGATAGCCGTCTCTTTCAGATGCCGATGCCACATCCTGCAACGACTAAGCAAAGGTACAGTAGCCGCCGCCTGCCCTTCCACGTCCTGTTTGGAGCCGAGTTACAGCTGCACGGAATTGCTGGCACTTAACAAATTGTATTAATGGGATATTCTGCACAGAGGGGTGTGGGGAGCATTTCCAGAAAGGTATTTAGCCTCTGACGCCTTTTGGCAATGGAACGACGTGTTTCTGTGGTATCTCGAGCAAAACGACCACTGGTGTTTGTGTGTGTACGTGTGTGTCTGTGCGTGTGTGTTTGTACGCATGCGTGCATACGTGTGTTTGCTTGCTTGTGTGAGAAACGTTATTTATACGGAACTAGCTGGATAGCGATGGCACAGGCGCGCTGGTAGTAAAGAAGAAACTGTGTACCTCAGATACACTCAGGTCAGATTTTACAAAATGAAGCATGCATTATTTTCTGCATGCAATGTGGAGTTTTCCTTTTACCTGAGAGTAGTCGGGATCTTATTTCTCTTTCCTAATAGAAGGACGCTGTGCACCTGTTTGTGTGTAATTTATGGGATATTTACCTAATAGGACATTTTCCACCTATGAGTAGTTTAAGGGTTACATACCCGATAGCACCCTGTTCACCTGTCGTTTATGGGATGAATGAATCTTGGCTGGCTGTTGGACCTCTGCCCCCCAGATAATCCTCAATTTCATCCATGTCTAAATGGCTTCTCTGTTTAATTCCCTGATTCTGTTCTCGCATAACACCTTTACTGTCCAGTCTAATGGAAGATACTTCTTGTTCACCCCTATTGTTCCAGATTATGGTAGCAAAAGGATTACCTGTGTGAAAAGGAACAAAAAGCAGAAAAAAAGGAACACTGGTGCCCTCTTTACAAAGAAGAACAGATCAGTATGCCCAATGCTTTTAATAACAGTGGTGGGAATTTAAATTCCCTTTTTTCACCCATACATAAGGAGGCCTATAGGTCACTTTTGAGTAAATGTTAAGGTAGTGAGGAGCAACATGGTACAATCTTATAAATGTAATCCAGGTACCAATAACTACACAAAGCATGGCATATACAAAACCTTTTCCATGAACAAGCCTCATGGAAAACATACCATAATCAAAGGTATAGATTCAATTATGAAAGGAATGGCATAAATAAAAGCTTCAGAAGTATAAGACATTGTTTTACAATATTGTTGTACAGATGTGAATTCAACTGAAACATTAATGTTTTATAGTATTATAGGTCAGTTATTAAATTTAATCAGTTTGTAGGTATGAAACAGCACTACATCTTGCAAAAGTAACTACAATGTAAGGTCTTTTTTGTGATGTTCATTATGGTACTACAAAAGCAGACATTAAGTTAACTTCACTACAGAATATATGTTATATATAGGGCATATAAAGGTCTACAAAACATGTGTTTGTTCGACACAATTGTTTCATGGCCAATAAATAAGATATGAATAAAATGAAAAGGCAGAAAGTATTTTGTATTTTTTGTTTTTAAAATCCAGAGTCACCAACTTGGACACTTCAACATATGGAAATTTTGACTAAACAGTATCAAATGAGAGCTGAATTGAATCAAATCTGAGCTTAATTTCTTTGAAACTTATTGAATCATCGCGTTTCACTGTCTCTTGTCTGTGTCATATTTTGGACCATGAGGACCCATCTCAATAGGAAAGTTTACATATCCCCAGCATAAGGTCATATGTTCAGGTAAGCAGGGCATGGATAATGCTGTGTCTATATTTTACAGGACCAGTGACAGTACTCTGGGGAGAGTAAACACTGAAAGTGAGAGAGCAGAGAAAGTCCATTCATTTCTATTAGACGTCTGTGCTTAAAAAGAAATACAGAGAGTACTGAAAATGTAAAATAAAATTTTATTTTATTTTTTCTGTTTCTTCTCTTTAATTTAGATTCTTAAAACTCCCAGAGAGATACTGACAACAGTGGGTTTCCAAAGGAAACCAGAAGCCTGTGGCAACTTGGGTTGTCATGGCCATCTTTGGCTACTGACTTAGTACAGGAATGAACTAGAGACATCTCTGTACTTTAAAACAACTTATTTTATCAAGGCTCTTGGGACATCTTTCAGTAAGAGCATTTCCTGCAAGTGGAAAGTCCATGACTCTGACAACGTCCTAGTATAGGAGGTTTGGATGGTATGCCCAACTCTGACCAGGGCTTGTATATGTTGTAACTTTTGTTTATTTAGTTATACTTTATGGATAGAAAGCATATGTTGGTATTTGTTAATGTTTTTTTTAAATGTAACATCAAGTTTGCTTGCTTATTAGTCACCAGTCCTGTTTACTTAACTAGATTAGTATATGGTCCAAATATTTCAGTGACAAGGCAGCTAAAAATGAGTGTACAACTGTTGTGTCACATGTACAAATCATGGCTAAAATCATTGGTAGGAGTTAAAGACAACCTCAGTCATGGTCAGATTGAATCCAGGGCAATTCCTCTTTCACTACTCTTTCACTGACTGTTGTATTGCCCTGTGGTGGATTCTGATAACACAGGCTTTGGTCCAGAGGCATTCCCCTGCATGTCAGCCCTAAAGCAGACCTGCTACCAGACAATGCAGGCACTAGCAGGAGCAGCTGAGGAGTCTGCCTCCTCTGAGACGAATTGGAGTTTAACAGCTTCTCATTTCTACACATAGTAGCCCTGCTGATGTAAAAGGTGCCTGATCACAGCCAGGAACAGCTCTGATAGATTTATTGACATATGAACTTCACATACTAGTAAATATGTGAATGAATTAAATATTTTAATCCTGTGACTATCTTAATTATAACAAGTTACTATTAACAAGTTAGTTCAATCTAGCCAAGCATTACATGGTTGCAGGTGTAGTTTTATTCACCCCAACCATTACCCATTCCATCCTCCTGTCAACCTTGGCAGCAGTGGGGATATGTGACACTGCTCTAGACTGGCTCTAGAGTCCTACCTCTCCAGTTTCTCCTTTCAGGTTGCTTGGGGCGGTTCAGTATCAGCACTATGTTCTCTTGTTGCTCATGAGTTCCTCGTGGCTCAATCCTTAGCCCACTACTTTTCTCTCTCTTCATACATTCCCTTGAGCTTATCATCTCTGCCCACATTCAGGTTGTACCAATTCTTTGTCTCATTCTCTCCATCTAACACACAGGTGGTCATATCTCTGTATGCCTGCAGGACATCCAGAGCTAGATGGACACCCACTATTTTAAGCCCCAACTCAGGCAAGCCAGAGCTCATCTTTCTCCCTGCCACATCTTCTGCTCTGCTGTACTTCTCTTAACTCTCCCTGGATGACACTATGCTGTCAACATCACCCTGTGCAAAAAACCTCTGTGTAGTGTTTGATTACAAACTGACCCTCCCAGAAATATTTTCGGGAGTCAGCCAGGTGTGCAGATTCTTTCTGTTCAACATCAGGAGAATCTGCCTCTTTCTCACCACCTATTGGTACTCTCCCGTCTGGACTAATCCAAGTTTCTCCTTGCTGGTCTTCCAGCAGACCTTTTCAACTCACCCAAAAAGCTGCAGCTTGTCTGTTTTACACCTCCACAGACACATCCATGTCTCCCCTTCCTTGCTCTTCAGTATGCACCTCTCCCCATCCCTCCCTATCTCCAATATATCCATAGTTGTTTATTAGTAGTGGTATTTCTGTTCTGTTTTTGCTAGCCTTTGTTGTTTTTTCTGTCCTCAGTAGGTTCTTTACAGGACCTGTTACAGTCCATGCTTATGCTATCTCTTCTGGCTTTTATTGCCAGTCTTGGACTTATGCTGTGGATAAGAACATTCCCTAAATGTAATGTAGTTCAGTTTTGGAATCTGTCAACATAGTAATTTAATTAGGGTTAGCTTGGAGCAGACTAATTGCCATGCCTGTATAGGAAGGCAGTATTAGCTTTATGGTGAAGTGGCATCCATGGTTTTGCTTAAGTACAGGAATTATTCTAAACATTCATTTTGATGACGCCGATGGTATCCAACACATGTTTTTATGTTCTGCTGAATAAACCTAATGTATTGATATGGATGGATTAAACATGGTGGTGCGACTGATGTTTGTGGTGGCCTCTCCTAGTACCAAGATCGTGAATCTTGGACAGCAGGACACTTTTTTGTGCAATATACTTCACAAACCATACAATTAGCTGTGTCCACAAACTGTATCATTACAGCAACAACAGTTTTTTTACATTTAAGCCTTTGACATTTACACAGAGCCATTTCATTCAGTTATTTAAGTGGATATGTGTATTATATTCCACAATAGATTAAGAAACTGGCATATTCTTAGCTGACACTGTTATCCTTTAATGTAAAACTTTCTGTGGTTAAAACCTCTCGAGAGTCTCTCAAATACATGCCTTTCCTTTTGTCATTTAAAGCTATGGTCTGTTATATTTTGTTTTGAGATTGAAAAACAACTATTATGACTTGTTTATTGATAAATGTGTCAGTTAGCAGATACACCTGCTGCTCGATGGGTTGTTGATTGCTACAAAATTTGAGCAGCCAATTTAAAAATTAAGGTGACAGTGATGCAACAGTTTCAGTAAAAGGAATGACATTCATTAAATTGCATTTTGACGTCACTCTTGGTTATCCGAACCAGCCCTGGTCCAAAGGGGTTTGGATTACTGAGGTATAAACCATTTACATAAATGCCCCATGACGTATATGCTACATACTATATCATACATCCATATAATAACATAAAATTATAATATCCATAATACATGTTTCTTAGATTGCAACTCCAGATGCCTTTGTGTTGGTTTTATGTAAGTGTTTGTAACACACTCAAATATAAGTGTTTATGGCACCAAGTTGTAATGGCACCTAGTAGCACCAGAGTTTGTCATTATTATAAACAAGAATTTCCTTAACCAAGAACTGTATTTCTGTATGTCTTTGAAGGTCTGAATCCTGGCAATTCAGTAAACAAAACAGTTAACATACTGGAATGAATTAAAACATGCTAATAATGACATACACAGAAGTGTAATCACAACACAGATTTTTCCTCTCATGTCCTTGGAACCACAGCACATGGTCTTTTTCCACATGTATTTTATCCAGTCTTTATCCACTACTGTTTGGCAGCTTGGATTAGAGGGTCAAAAGGGATCAGAATGGCAGATATGTGTGCTGTTGCAGAGGTGTGTTGGATGAGGTAATGTTTGCCCTGTAAGACCAGGCAGGATCAAGGTGCTGTGGCAGGAGATTAGCTCCAGAGCTGTTACAGGATGGTGCTGAGCTCTGTTACCTCATCCTTTGCTAGAATTCACATATCATTAGGTCTGTTTATTTATGCAATAAATCAATTGCATTTTTTATTTTATGAACAGAATGCAATTTACATTTCAAATGCTATGTGATATGCTCACAATATAATATTCCAAACAGGGTAGACTCATGGTGTTGTGGGAAATAACAAGTGCGTAAATAGCCATGACATGATATTCTCAGATTTATTAAAGCCTTAATTGTGGTTTAGAAACTCATAAACAGGGGGTCCTCGGGTTACGACGGTCTCGAGTTACGACGTTTCGTGGTTGTGATGCACTCCTATAAATGAATTAAAAAACCTAGTTTCAACCTAAGCAGTTTGGTTCGTAAATACGACCACAGAAATAAAGATAAGAAATTGTTCTCTTTTTTTATTACTGTTTCATTTAATTGCTGTATTTTATATGTCCTTCATGTGTTGTGTGTACAGTGTGAGTGACTTAAGGTGTTAACTTAGTTGTAATTTAGGTATAAATTCAGACTTACATCGAAAATCGCCTTACAACAAGTCGTAGGAATGGAACTCGTTCCTAAGTCAAGGACCCCCTGTAGTGCAAACTTTTGTTATAATTTCACATATCATTGTTACACCACTTCAGATGTTCAAGGTGAACTTATGTCTGGGTCAGAGTGCAGCCCACAGCCCCCATGATCTCCCAACATTAATTTAGAATGAAGACATCAATCCAGCACCTGAAAAAGATGTCACTCTGACTGGAGGGACCATGAATTCACTTTTTGCTTTCTGAATTATGTCCTGAAGTTCACTCAATTAAGAATGGAAATTTATAGACATTAAAGCAAACTAAAATGCATCCATTTTGTCTGCCATGTTTTTTTTTAAATCCCTTCAACATGGGACAGTGAAAACCATTTTTATCTTCCCATTTGTTCTTCGTTCAGTATAATGAATTAAAATATGTAAACATCAATTTAAGCTGTGGTTGTTGTAGATACATTCTCTCATGGAGAGCTAATAGATGCTTATGGAGAATGGAACCATTCCAGTTAGTTGGTTCAGTTCGTTGAGGTTTTCATTAGAGCCTTTTGGGCTCCCATGGGGACTCATGTCAGGATAGAGGGTAATAGCCAGGGCGAGTTGAGAGCAGTGTGAATAATTTTTGATAAGAAGGTCCTAGAGACTGGGAACCAAGGCCTAGGTGGGGGGTTTTTGGAGACACTGAGAATACCAATGTTAGTACTGAGTATCTACGATCTTCCGTTCCCGAGATAGGGCACTTTCCTAGGGGTAGAGTTAGGGCTAGGGTTAGGGTAAGGTAAGCTTCTAGAGACTTGAAACCAAGTCCTACCATCCCCCCCCCCCCCCCCCCACTTTCTGGCACGCCCCCAGAGCAGAAATGCACCTCACACAACATCTTCACCCACACTAAGGGCAGAAACGCACCTCACACAACATCTTTACCCACACTAAGGGCAGAAACGCACCTCACACAACAGCTTCACCCACACTAAGGGCAGAAACGCACCTCACACAACATCTTCACCCGCACTAAGAGCAGAAACGCACCTCACGCAACATCTTCGTCCGCACTTAGTGCAGAAACGCACCTCATGCAACACATTTACCCACACTAGCGGCAGACATACACCTCACACTACACATTCACCCACATTAAGGGCAGAAATACACCTCACACAACATCTTCACCCACACTAAGGGCAGAAACGCACCTCACACAACATCTTCACCTGCACTAAGGGCAGAAACACACCTCACGCAACATCTTCGTCTGCACTTAGGGCAGAAACGCACCTCATGCAACACATTCACCCACACTAAGGGCAGAAATACACCTCACACAACACATTCACCCACACTAAGGGCAGAAATACACCTCACATACCTTCATCCACACTAAGGGCAAAAGCACACCTCACACCTTCATCCATACATAGGGCAGAAACACACCTCACATACCTTCATCCACACTAAGGGCAGAAGCATACCTCACACCTTCATCCATACATAGGGCAGAAACACACCTCACATACCTTCATCCACACTAAGGGCAGAAGCATACCTCACACCTTCATCCATACATAGGACAGAAACACACCTCACATACCTTCATCCACACTAAGGGCAGAAGCATACCTCACACCTTCATCCATACATAGGGCAGAAACACACCTCACATACCTTCATCCACACTAAGGGCAGAAGCATACCTCACACCTTCATCCATACATAGGACAGAAACACACCTCACATACCTTCATCCACACTAAGGGCAGAAGCATACCTCACACCTTCGTCCATACATAGGGCAGAAACACACCTCACATACCTTCATCCACACTAAAGGCAGAAACAAACCTCACACAACACTTTCACCCACACTAAGGCCAGAAACACACCTCACACACCTTCATCCACACTAAAGGGCAGAAACACACCTTACAAACCTTCACCCATGCTAAGGGCAGAAACACACCTCACACACTTTCACCTACATACACACCTTTATACACACTAAAATGATGTCCAATTCATTGACACGTTTTGTGGCTTATCTTGTATGTACAGCGTGCCACGCCTGGAGATACTGAAACACATTTCCACCAGGGGCAGCTGGTCAACTCAAAAGGGGAGGAACAGACTTTACCTTTATACCTATCATTATGTTCAGGATGTTCTCATTTAACCTCCTTGATTAACAATAAAACAAATTATTCATGGAGCAATCAACACCAATTGATGTAAATAGATTAAAACACCCATGGACAACACTGGTTTGCAAAGAACAGCAATTTTATCACAATGAAAATACATCAACTGGTACATACATCAATTTGTCTTATTGTTAATCAAGGAGGATGAATGGGAACAGGTTGAAAGTAATGATAGGTTTAAAGGTCAAGTTTGTTCCTCCCCTGTTTCAAGCTCACCAGCTGACACTGATTTCCACTTAAGGCATAACACCCAATGAGGTGTCAGTTATATGAATGTAAGGGATGAGGTGGAGGCAAAGAACTCCACGACACGAGTGGAGTTGCTTCCACCAAGTCCCTTACATTCGTACAATAGACACCTCGGAGGGTGTTACACCACTTATATCACAGTTACAGTGGCACCTCAGCCCACAAACTTAATTCGTTCGTTGATTCCGTTCACGAACCGAAATGTTCACAAACTGGAAAAAAATTTTCCCATTGAAATTAATGTAAATCCAATTAATCCATTCTCCAGCCCCAACTTTTTTAAAAGTTCTTTTTGGGTTTATGTGTGGCAAAAATATAGAAAGGAATTAAAGATAATCTTAATCATAGAAAAATACATGAAAACTAAAATAAACATAACAATTGTACACTTTACCTTTGTGGTTGATAGTTTCTGGCACAGGTGCATGGTGGAGGAGGAGGAGGAAATAGCACTTTCTTGGCAGCCATAATTGGGGCAAATTTAATGGAAATAGCACAAAAAGAATGTGTATCAAAGGAGAACACAACGACGAACGATGTAAACAATGCTGAGTACTAAGCACAGCTGACGCTATCCAAGACGCACTACAGAGGGAAGCGTGCAAGTTTCTGTGTTTGTGCGTTCGTGCACCAAGGGCTTGTTCATGGGCCGAGTGAAAATTTGTTCTGAAAGTGTGTTCATGGGCCGATTTGTTTGTGAGTAGGGGAGTTCGCGGACCGAGGTTCCACTGTACTTGCTAGTTCTGGTCACTTCAATATATTGTACATTTTTTTATACTCAAAATATGATTATTTTAAGACATATCCTTTTACTATAGATGACAGGCACTACTTTACGCTAATGTAGGTGACTGTTTCCTGAACTCAAAGCCAGATGTTAGATGTTCTAGAGCTGTCAAAGTTCGAAACACCTGTTGGTCACATCTTGTCACAGAAAATATTTCCACAGATATACAGTATCTCACAAAAGTGAGTACACCCCTCACATTTCTGCAAATATTTAATTATATCTTTCCATGGGACAACACTGAAGAAATGACCCTTTGATACAATGTAAAGTAGTCAGTGTACAGCTTGTATAACAGTGTAAATTTACTGTCCTTTCAAAATAACTCAACACATAGCCATTAATGTCTAAACCGCTGTCAACAAAAGTGAGTACGCCCCTGTGAGTGAGTGAAAATGTCCAAATTGGGCCCAATTAGCCATTTTTTTTCCCCGGTGTCATGTGACTCGTTAGTGTCACAAGGTCTCAGATGTGAATGGGGAGCAGGTGTGTTAAATTTGGTGTATTTCTCTCACACTCTCTCATACTGGTCACTGGAAGTTCAACATGGCACCTCAGTGTTGTCCCATGAAAAGATATAATTAAATGTTTGCAGAAATGTGAGGGGTGTACTCACTTTTGTGAGATACTGTATGCTGCAAGGCTACGGTTGGCATGGTTACCACTGAATCACCGCAGCGTGTTGATTAACAACGGTGATATGACTTTTTACCGGGCCTACTTTCATGGTGTCCAGATTATACGAAATTAGTCAACACCTGCCAGCCATTTAGAAATGTGGATTTTCCATATTTTCCGTGGATTTGATATAAATATTATTTCCTGATAGTATTAATTCAGAATTGTTGTGTACAGGGGGTCCTCGACTTACGAACGAGTTCCTTTCCTACGACTTGTCGTAAGCCGATTTTCAATGTAAGTCGGAATTTATACCTAAATTATACCTAAATTAACACCTTAAGTCACTCACTCTGTACACACAACACATGAAGGACATATAAAATACAGTAATTAAATGAAACAGTAATAAAAAAAAGAGAACAATTTCTTATCTTTATTTCTGTGGTTGTATGTACGAACCAAACTGCGTAGGTCGAAAGTAGGTTTTTTAATTCATTTATAGGAGTGCATCACAACCAGGAAACGTCGTAACTCGAGACCGTCGTAACCCGAGGACCCCCTGTATAGTGTCATGTTTCTAAAATCATGCTTACATTTTGTGCTGGTAAACGCACAGATTTTTGTATCCTGTCATGAGTTTGGTATACTATTTTGTCCAGTCTGTTTTGCATAGTTCAACTTGCGGGATTTCAATGCATTTCATGGCCATAAACTGTATTCTGAAATTATCAGCTTTCATGAATCCAGTATAATGGGGTCTGAGTGGTCTCTGAGTGGTTTAGTGAAGGTTTAGTATTAGATTACTCACTTGGAGAAAAATTTAATGTAAGTCTAGTCCTGCAGTCTGCTCATGTAAGGGTATGAACAATGTATTACTTCTGTCTGAAAACTGAGCCATGGTTTGAAAGCAGATCTCTCTAATCTAATTAAGGAAATGTCATGAATCATTTATGTACCAGAGAATAGAAGGTAGGTGAACTTGGGATCCCTCAGACCACAGCTTCCAAAACTCTTCCCTGAGGCCAGCCTGAGTATTAGTCACATACAGTTACTGAAAATGTGTGATGGAGTTCTCTCAGTTAAAGGTGCTGCAGGTTAGGTCTCCACTCTGGTCTGAGACGCATTCCTAATGAAAGGCAATTGGATGCTGGATGCATGTGCAGGCATATGTTCCAGACTTCACTGCATCCTCAGGGTTTGGAAATCAGCATACATGTATAGTTGTAAAGTTGAAATGAAATTAGTGTGCAGAGGAAGGCCCTAAAACCAGGCACCAAATCTACCCTCAATGTGATATTCTGTACTAGTAATCTTCTCCTGATTCTTATCCTTTAGATGCACAATCCTGCTTTACGGTGTAAATGTAGTGTACTGCCATTGTTTTGTAAATATTTCTGCATTTTTGCGTTTGAGATTTTTTGTCTTTCTTTGTCTTTATTATTTTACTGTTTGATGTGCAGTATAAGTAAAATGTTCATCCCCTGCCTCAGAGAAGGCTATATATTTTAGTGTGAGATTGGCCTAGTTTAATGCTGTATATTTTAGTGCAAGCTTAGCCTTGTCATTCAAACATTTTCTGTCCTGACAGTGGAGTTTTACTTGGCTCTCTGAACCTCAAATCCTTACTATTGAGTCCCACTGTTTCTTTTTTAAATGTTTACACATGACAGTTATTTTACTTTTTATGTTTTTCAGAACTGTGTAGTCAGGTTTTTACACAGTCCTTTTCCCCTGAGCTTCAGAGGAGCTCACTCTGTCAGCATACCTGTGAGTGTCCATCACAGGTAAGCAAAACACTCCAGCAGCTCACTTAGAAACTAATAACAAACAGAGAATACAAAATAGAGTGGAGTGGAGAGATCAGAGAAACAGTCAATGAATGCACCGCTGTGTGGTAATTAGGGCCCCACATTTCAGAAACAAAGACCTTTATCCAGCCAATTGTATTCTTCATTTAAAATCTGCTATATGTCTCTGGCTGATCTCATCCATGGCAATTGGTAATTAGCTGAGATAAAGTAGTGAGTAATTACAGTAAGAGAGAAAAATGACTTTCAGCCAACCAATGCATTAAGTGAATGGATTAGTTTAGAAAATGAAAAAGGGAATAACATCAAAAAGGCATTCATTGCAGTAACATCCACTCGGTACATTGTGCACGGATTTGTGCACTGCTAATGAGTTATTTTTTAAAGGAAGGTTTTCGATTCAGACCACTATAAAAAGGCATGCAGAGTGGACTTTGGCTCAATGTTTTTATGTGTTTCCCACTTAAACAGGAAGTTCAGGCAGGACTTTTTACCAGTATTACCTTGGGAATAATGTACACCTTTCTACAAGTACAGGCCAAAATGGAAAAGGTAATAGTTGCACTTGGATGTGCATATCACCCATTCTTGAGATTTGGGACAAAATCTTTTTTTTGTCTTCAAATACTCTGGAAAATGTATTTTAAAACGTCACAGTCTTGGCTGCTAAACCCTGTAAAGGGGCCACCATAAACCTGAATTTTTTGTGAGTTCATTTTTTCTTAAAAAGCACTTTTGTACCTGTGGATGTGAATTTTGTCAACTCCATCAGGCACACAAAAATGAAAGCATTTTAATTTAAAATATAAATATCACATTTAGTCCTTTTTTCAGGCATTCAATATTAGATTAATTCATTACCTGTATAATAAAAATGTGATACATATTTTTTTATTAAAGACAGTAATACAATTACAGTGTTGTCTTACAGTTTCTTCTCATAATGTATTATCTTTGTGATTAAGATATCATATAAACAGGGTTTTTAATGTGTTCATGTTAGTTTTGAGGATGTTCAACCAGTGAGATTTACTTTCACAGCAGTAAGCACAGTAAGCAGACAAAAAGGAAAAAATAACATGAGTCTTGGCTAGTTTGTACGCTTGTAAGATAATGAATTGTATGACAAAATGAATGAACAAGCTAATTCAAGGATGCTGTTGTCTTACGCTATGTGTTTTCTCAGATGTAATGCTCCAAATGTTGATGTTTTTTGCATAGTGGGAAGCTCAGCTAGCAATGGGGAAGGCTTTCAACTAACTTGTTCAACATGTCACTGCTTTGCATCTTTTTCATTGAGCATGTGACAGATGAGACAAATTTGCATGTCCGTTGGTGGCCAAAATTACACATACTGGTTCTGAAGTTGTCTCCATTGACTTTCACTGGAGTCGCTGCCTCTACATGTTTATACTTTAAGCACAGGCCCCTCAACACTTAAGTCATGTCCCCAGAAACTGATCTATGTGTCCTCCCTCCCTCAAATATTCCAAAATCATAGAAGACAAAATTTAGCATCCTTGGAATGCTTTCTTGTCTTCTCCAAATTAAGTCTTTTCACATTTCTGTGTGACATCATTGTGCTCACCACCAGTCAGATTAAAAGACCATCCCACAGAATAGTTCACCATCTGAAAGTTCTAAAACATAACAAGGGATTTACCAACATTTAAGTATAAGTGCCAGAACAGTAAACAGTAATCGGATAATTTACATTAATAGGGAAACATAACTGTTTGCTTTTTCAAACATATCCACATTGATGCAATGTATTCACATTTTTAAGTTGTGAATGGTTATTTTACCAATGTAAAATTGAGCAAGTTTCTGTAGCAGCAGGTTTATTTGTTTCCTTGTACATATGTTTATGTAAAATCATGAGCAGAATGCATGTAACTGACTTATATTTCATATTTTAATGCATAAAAAGGGCTGGCAGCATTTGAGAATCATGATTGGCTTAAGTATCCTTGGTATTAGGGTAACATTAGTACTTCATCAATAGCTGACATGGACTTTGATGGTGGGCAAATCAGATTAGCTGTTCAAATTTTTATAGCAAATCCTCCTTTCCTCCTCTCCTCCCCTTCTTTCTTCTTTCTGGTAGGAGATGAGAGGTCGTGGAAGGGTGGGGGAAATGAGGAGATGAGAAAAAGTATTGGAACGTACTCCCCCCCCCCCCCCCCCCCCCACAACCCCTCTTCTCCTATCCAGAAGTATGTGGTTGTGAGCACAATGATGTCACCCAATAATATGAAAAGACTTTGTGAATGAGAATCATATTAGCTGTTCCAATTTTTGTAGCATCTCCTTTCCTCCTCTCCTCTACTTGTTTCCTTCCCTCCTTTCCTCCACATACTTCCAGGTGGAGACAAGAAGTAGTGAGAGAGTGGAGAAAAGGAGAATATGAGCAAAAGTATCGGAATGCACCCAGACCCATGTTTGAAAGTTTTTAATACAAATTTGAATAGTTGAATAGAATAGTATTTGAATAGTTAGAAAATTGTGGACTCTTGTCTGGGGCAAGCATGTTTTCTGGCACTCGGCAGGTATAGATGTTAAAGAAGTGTAAGTGGGTAATGGAATTGTTTTGTCAACTACTTGTAGTTTTCACCATTCTTTGCCAGCTTTCTGTCACTAACTGACACCACTACTCCACCACCATTATGCATTAGTTGACAAAATAGTTATTTGCCTGACTGCTGCCTACCAGGGTAGCTTGTTCTTAAGTGTCTGGCTTCATGCAAGAGCTAACCCCAGTTAATTGTGCCATTAGTAGGGCAAAAAACTAAATTTAATGGTGACTTTAATCTCCTAAGATCTTCCTTAATTCTGGATGTGATGGCATTGGCAAGATAGCATATATGATTTAGTGGTGTACATTCTCACACCACTGCTTGTGCTTCACTGTTTCGACTCTCCATTTTACTTATAAGACATGTCTTTTCAGTATCCTGTGCTCTTCCGTCCTGCTGGACTGGGCTGCTCAACACACACTCTGCCTCTCCACACACACACTCTGCCTTTCTGCACACACACTCCCCACACACACACTTTGCCTCTCTGCACACACACTCCCCACACACACACTCTGCGCACACACTCCGCCTCTCTGCACACTCACTCTGCCTCTTTGCACACACACTCCCCCTCTCTCTGTACACACATTCTGCACAAACACTCTGCCTCTCTGAACACACTTCCCCTCTCCACACTCACACTCAGCACACACACTCTCTCTACACACACACTCCCCCTCTCTGCACACACACACTCCCTCTCTCTGCACACCATTCCCCCTCTCTGCACAGTACAGTACAGTACAGTCATTTAGCTGACACTTTTCTCCAAAGTGACTAACAGTTGATTTTGGTAACCAAGGGCCAAACCCCCCTGGGAGCAATGTGGGGTTAACAGCCTTGCTCAAGGGCCCAACAGCAATGATGTTCTTGCTGTGGTTGGACTGGGCTTGAACCGCCAACCTTGGGGGTCCTAGTCACTGCACACACACTCACTCCACCTTTCTGCACACACACACTCCCCCTCTCCGCACACACACTCCCTCTCTCTGTACACACACTCAGAACACAGAAGCTCCTTAAATGCGCAGGCAGTAGGACTGTACTGAAATACCCTGTGCCAGGGCACTGAAGCTCCTTAAATGTGCCGGCAGCCTGACTGTACTGGAATGTCCTGTGCCAGAGCACTGAAGCTCCTTAAATGTGCAGAAAGATCCTGTGTGTAACCCTTCTAGGATATAAGGGTATCACTCACAGTAACCTCAAATTAAAAAATGGTTTGTGAATGCCATGTCTGTGTGCCCCTTCGCTAATATTGCTGTTAGGGCTGCCTCCTATTACTTGAACAAATGTTAGTCAATGAGAAGAGTCTTAGTTGACCACGTTTTCATTGGCCGGTTAGTCGCAGAAAAGAAAAAACCCTCAAACTCCATTCGGGAGTTTCACCTCATGGTAAAAAAAAGTTGTTAGACTATGTTGGGCAAGAAATCATCCAAAATGGGTGAAAAAAATGTTAAAATTGTCATTTGCAGGTGTGGTCGGGAATTTGTAGTGCATGGGTGCGCTGCAGGTGAAATAGATCAGGCTGTTTTTTATTTGAAAAAAACATGGACATTCGTGTTTTCTTCTGATTGTCACCAACAATGCGCTAAAAATGCAGGATATTCAGAGAAGCCCAGTCCCAGTGTTTGTGTCAGTTAATAAACATTGCTTGAGTGAGCAAATAAAGTTTTTGGTGAACCTGATATAGTTGCATTATTTTAATATTTTGCATTATTTAAAATATTTTAAACGAGTAGGTCGGGTACAGCATTAAAATAGTGCTAATTTCGAGTAGCAGGACAGTTGCAGTTACTAGTCGACTAGGCAAATCTTTAGTTGGGGGCAGCCCTAATTGCTGTGGATTCTGTGGAGTGTTCCTGCAGAAACATGTCTTCCTTGCCTCCAGGCCCCAGCCTTCAGCCTTAATCTTCTAAGATTGGAAATATCAACAAACTTAAAAACTTTAACAAGTGTGTGTAAGTGAGTTTGTTAATGCTTGTGTGTAGTCTGATACTAAGTGAAAAAGTAAAAAAAAAAAGCAAAATAGGTCACAGAAGCAGAGCAAGAAGCAAAAGGTGAAACTAGTCTGAAGAATTAAGATACGGAAATTCATGACGTCTGGATTTAATCTACTCAGTGCAGGATTAATCATGTTTAACTGTAGCTGTAGCTTGATGAGAAATAAAGTGGAGATCATATGAAAATGGCTTAAGAATAACTTTACTCAAAGTATGATGACCCTCACAGTTTTACTAGCTTAGGTATGCACTCTGTCAGGGAAGCATGTCAATGTTCCCAGGGCCCTATTCAAATGGAAAACATCCCCATGTTCTCTCAGCCCCTAGTGCAGCACCACAGTAAGATAGCACATCATGGTAGAAGACAAAAATCTAGTCAACTTAAATAACATAACTGAAAAATAGCAAACAACTTTCTCAAAATAGGTCTGACCACCACAGTGAATGAGATGTGTGAAATTGCTATTTAAGTTACCCTCTGCAGTGCAAAAGGACTAGAACACTTATAGCTACTGCCGGAATATGTAGTGAATCCTCTAAAAAAAATTTTAACGCAAATTAATCATGTTACCAAGTCTGGCACCCACTTCCTCCCGTAATTCGTGTGTGGATGTTTACCTGGCTGAATTACTGAAAGGCATTTCAAACGCAGATAACACAACGACTGAGGAGACTTCACCAGTTTGCTGAATGGCAAATTTCATTTTAAAAACCTTCCAGATGGAGGTTTAGATAAAACCAAAGTTGTGTGAAAATATTTTGCATTGATGAAATGTCTTTCCACTGTAGCACAAGTCTGAAGCATTTTCTTTGGGCAAAGCACATCTTGCTGATGTTAGCAAAGATGCTAGCACTAAGAGAGGATCAAGCCATGTTCATCAAACTACAGCCAGGGCATGTCTGTCAACAAAGCGACAACAGCTAAACTAACCAATGCAATCGCTAAACAATGTACAGGCAAGCTGTCTACATTCACTTTGTAGCAGACAATACTTTGTAACTGTTCTTTATGCGGTTGTGTGCTAATTAAGTCTGCAATTCATTGTGGATGTTGTGGACAATGCAAAACACTCCCTGAGACTTTTTTACTCTGCAAATTAAGAGATTCTAATTATAATTCAGAAATCATCAAAACTAAGCTGAGATGTTATAATAAAAAAAACTGATTCCTCTAATGAGTCATGCATTTCTTTATTCCAGCACCACAGATGTATTTGGCTTATCTCCCCCAAAAAATACACATAAATACTTGTACAGTGTTCCCTCTCTGTATCGCAGTTCTGCTTTCGCTCCCTCAGTGCATTGTGGTTTTTTATGTACATTATATGTAATCCTGTCTTGCGGAATATTTGCTCTATTGCGGATTTTAGCGGTATTTAAAAAATTTTACATTTCCAATATTTTCATTATTTTCGTGAAAAAATAATCATTTTCTAGCCTAAAAAGGGAAAAAACTAGTAAAAAATAAATTAAAAGACATTTTGTAACACATACATACAGGGTATTGCAAAAAAACCCTGTACATATGGGTAAACAAGATTTGGGTTGGGAAATCTAAGGTGCCCACATGTCGTACATTCACAGTACTGAACTGGCCTTGTGTGGTGGTATAAAAAATTTTAAAATTCCATGATTTCATTATTTTTGCGATAAAATAAGCATTTTCAAACCTTAAAAAAATGAACAGTAAAAAATATAGTAAAAAATAAACTAAAATGTTTTCTCATTCTTAATTTAAAATGACTTACCTTTACATGTATATTTGCATTTACAGTAGTTTAGTGCATGTACACTGAATTTTAATTTACATTTAAAATGTTTTACAATGTATTTAATGTACAGGTATTGAATGTATTTGAAATGTAGGTGTTGTATTTCCAGTTATATTTTACATAAAAGTGTTTACATATAAGAGTGTGGGAAAAGGTAATCCAGTCTAGGGAGGGTTGATAACAGTGTGGGGGAGGTTCGTAAAGGGTTAATATATACGTAAATAATATAATAACTATTTCGCCTCTATTTCGTGATTTTTCCCATCTCGCGGGCAGTCTTAGAACGTAAGTACCGTGATAGGAGAGGGATCACTGTATTTTAAACTTGTGATTAATCATAATTAATCACAGCCTATTATTGTGATTAATGCGATTACATTTTTTATTCGATTGACAGCACTAAATATTTCCTCCTACAACATCTAGTGATATTACCTGGCAGTTTGACTAGGGAGCAAGCTTTCTAAAGTTCTGTCAATAAATTGAAGACATGACATTTTAAAATAACTGTCTTGTTATCATAATGAGTGCTATCCTTGCTTAGAAGTGCTACTCTGTTATCTATGGTTTTACAGAGCCATGCCTATCTGAATGCTTTACCCCATTTAAAAGCATCTTAAGAAGCACCAAAAGTAAAATATATGAACATTAAATGACCAACAAAACTGAGCATTGAAAAATGATTCAACTCCATTGTTAAAGAAATCTCAGCTGGAAATAGTGTTCTCAAGCGGATGGGTTTAATTATGAGGTTATTGAAAGATGGTAATACAAAAACAAATAAATGTTCTATACTGTAATGAAAACATATAAATATACAAAAGCAATGTTATTATATGTTATTTATAAAAATATATTCAGGCAGGGCTCTGAGCAATCCCCTGCACTCTGCAGCAAAAATGGGTCAGATGAAGCTTTTGATAATGGTGCTTATCACTGTACGTGTGTGTAAGTGTTTCTGTGTGTGTATGTGTGTGTGTGTGTGAGAGAGAGAGAGAGAGAGAGAGACTGTGTGAGTGATTCTGTGTGAGAGAGAGAAAGTCTTAAGTGTTTGTGTGTTTATGCAGAATGTACAGAAATGTTTGTGTGATAGTGCTACTTTGACTTACCTGGTGTGGTCCATTTTCCTTCTTAATGCACTAGCACTATACACGGTTCTGTAGGAATTACATCTTTACAGGGGTATCCACAGACAGCCAATCAGAGAACAGAGGCAGAGGATGAAAGCTGTGCCATGTGAAATTAATTACAGGTGATTACAGATGAATCATGACCTCTGATACTGTGCTGAGAAGACAATTTATAGGAGTATCAAAAATATACATAATTCAGGGATAACATGCAATCTTATTTTCAATTTTATTTTTAGTGCTGTTTTCAGCATTAGGATTTAGATGAAGTATTTCTGTAGTTTCACAGAAAAAGTAGCTTGAAAGTGGAATTACCCCATGAAAAGTGTGAGGCTGGACAGAAGAGCTTAAGATATACTTGACATATTCACCAAAACACTTCTGACATTTGGATGAAATTACTATTTAAAGAAGGATGTGTTGCTTTACCTGATCTTGTTCAGCATGTAGGTCACATTACCTGATTTTCCATCCTTACAGGAGCTGAATACAAATGACCCTCTCTGGCCTACTCTCAGAGCTTCTCCCCAAGATCCCCAAACAGCCTGTGAAACACATTTCCCTGGGGCATTTTTTCTGCACCAGTATTTTCCCAACCTCCCAGCCATAAAAATAGTAATGCCTGTGATGGCGTTGTCATATCTCAGGACTCTGATTCATGCAAACTCAGGCGTTAGAAGAGAGGAAAATGCTAGCCAGGTCATTCCTGAGAATGGGCCCCTGTGGGTCTGCTCCAGAGCTCTGCTGCGTGGAGACTGTCCCCTCTCCAGTAACCACTTTGCTCTATTCTGGGGCTGTGCTGGGTAGAGCTTACTCTGGGGCCGTGCTGGGTAGAGCTTACCCTGGGGCCGTGCTGGGTAGAGCTCATTCTGGGGCCATGCTGGGTAGAGCTCACTCTGGGCCTGTGCTGGGTAGAGCTCACACTGGGGCCGTGCTGGGTAGAGCTCACTCTGGGGCCGTGCTGGGTAGACCTCACTCTGGGCCTGTGCTGAGTAGAGCTCATTTGGGGGCTGTGCTGGGTAGAGCTCATTCAGGGGCTGCGCTGGGTAGAACTTACTCTGGGGCCATGCTGGGTAGAGCTCACTCTGGGCCTGTGCTGGGTAGAGCTCACTCTGGACCTGTGCTGGGTAGAGGTCACTCTGGGGCCATGATGGGTACAGTTTACTCTGGGGCAGTGCTGGGTAGAGCTCACTCTGGGCCTGTGCTGAGTAGAGCTCATTCGGGGGCTGTGCTGGGTAGAGCTCATTCAGGGGCTGCGCTGGGTAGAGCTTACTCTGGGGCCGTGCTGGGTAGAGCTCACTCTGGACCTGTGCTGGGTAGAGGTCACTCTGGGGCCATGATGGGTACAGTTTACTCTGGGGCAGTGCTGGGTAGAGCTCACTCTGGGGCTGTGCTGGGTAGAGCTCACTCTGGGCCTGTGCTGGGTAGAGCTAACTCTGGGGCCGTGCTGGGTATAGCTCACTCTGGGCCTGTGCTGGGTAGAGCTTACTCTGGGGCCATGCTGGGTACAGTTCACTCTAGGGCAGTGCTGGGTAGAGCTCACTCTGGACCTGTGCTGGGTAGAGGTCACTCTGGGGCCATGATAGGTACAGTTTACTCTGGGGCAGTGCTGGGTAGAGCTCACTATGGGGCTGTGCTGGGTAGAGCTCACTCTGGGACTGTGCTGGGTAGAGCTCACTCTGGACCTGTGCTAGGTAGAGCTCACTCTGGACCTGTGCTAGGTAGAGGTCACTCTGGGGCCATGCTGGGTATAGTTCACTCTGGACCTGTGCTAGGTATAGTTCACTCTGGGACATATGCTGAGTTGAGCTCATTCTTGAGCTGTGCTGGGTATAGCTCACTCTGTGGTCTGTGCAGGGTAGAGCTCACTCTGGGCCTGTGCTGGGTAGAGCTCACTCTGGGGCCATGCCAGGTAGAGTTCATTCAGGGACTTTGCAGGGTATAGGTCATGCTGGAGCTGAGCTGGGTGCAGTTCACTCTTGGGCTGTGCTGGGTAGAGCTCACTCTGGGCCTGTGCTGGGTAGAGCTCACTCTGGGGCCGTGCTGGCTATAGCTCACTCTGGACCTGTGCTGGGTAGAGCTCACTCTGGACCTGTGCTGGGTAGAAGTCACTCTGGGGCCATTCTGGGTACAGTTCACTCTGGGGCAGTGCTGGGTAGAGCTCACTATGGGGCTGTGCTGGGTATAGCTCATGCTGGGTCCGTGCTGGGTACAGTTCACTCTGGGCCTGTGCTGGGTAGAGCTCACTCTGGGGCAGTGCTGGGTAGAACTCACTCTGAGGCCTGTGCTGGGTAGAGGTCTCTCTGGGGCAATGCTGTGTAGACCTCACTCTGGGAGCTGGGTGTAGCTCACTCTACAGCTTTGTTGGTTAGAGCTCACTCTGGCCCTGTGCTGGGTAGAACTTTATCTGGGGCCATGATGGGTACAGTTTACTCTGGGGCAGTGCTGGGTAGAGCTCACTCTGGGGCTGTGCTGGGTAGAGCTCACTCTGGGCCTGTGCTGGGTAGAGCTAACTCTGGGGCCGTGCTGGGTATAGCTCACTCTGGGCCTGTGCTGGGTAGAGCTTACTCTGGGGCCATGCTGGGTACAGTTCACTCTAGGGCAGTGCTGGGTAGAGCTCACTCTGGACCTGTGCTGGGTAGAGGTCACTCTGGGGCCATGATGGGTACAGTTTACTCTGGGGCAGTGCTGGGTAGAGCTCACTCTGGGGCTGTGCTGGGTAGAGCTCACTCTGGACCTGTGCTAGGTAGAGCTCACTCTGGGGCCATGCTGGGTACAGTTCACTCTGGACCTGTGCTAGGTATAGTTCACTCTGGGACAGATGCTGAGTTGAGCTCATTCTTGAGCTGTGCTGGGTATAGCTCACTCTGTGGCCTGTGCAGGGTAGAGCTCACTCTGGGCCTGTGCTGGGTAGAGCTCACTCTGGGGCCATACCAGGTAGAGTTCATTCAGGGACTTTGCAGGGTATAGGTCATGCTGGAGCTGAGCTGGGTGCAGTTCACTCTTGGGCTGTGCTGGGTAGAGCTCACTCTGGGCCTGTGCTGGGTAGAGCTCACTCTGGGGCCGTGCTGGCTATAGCTCACTCTGGACCTGTGCTGGGTAGAGCTCACTCTGGACCTGTGCAGGGTAGAAGTCACTCTGGGGCCATTCTGGGTACAGTTCACTCTGGGGCAGAGCTGGGTAGAGCTCACTATGGGGCTGTGCTGGGTATAGCTCATGCTGGGTCCGTGCTGGGTACAGTTCACTCTGGGCCTGTGCTGGGTAGAGCTCACTCTGGGGCAGTGCTGGGTAGAACTCACTCTGAGGCCTGTGCTGGGTAGAGGTCTCTCTGGGGCCATACTGTGTAGAGCTCTTTCTGCAGTCATGCTGGGTAGAGCTCATTCTGGGACTGTGCTGGGCATAGCTCACTCTGAGGCAGTGCTGGGTAGAGCTCATTCTGGGGGCTGTGCTGGGTAGAGCTCACTCTGGGCCTGTGCTGGGAGGAGCTCATTCTGGGGCTGTGCTGGGTAGAGATCGCTCTGTGGGTTTGCTGGGTATAGCTCACTCTGGGCCTGTGCTGGGTATATTTCTTTCTGGGGGCTGTGCTGGGTAGAGCTCACTCTGGGCCTGTGCTGGGTAGAGCTCATTCTTGGGCCATGCTTGGGTATAGCTCCCTCTGTGGCCTGTACTGGGTAGAGCTCACTCTGGGGAAGTGCTGGGTAGAACTCACTCTGGGGCCTGTGCTGGGTAGAGGTCTTTCTGGGGCCATACTGTGTAGAGCTCTTTCTGCAGTCATGCTGGGTAGAGCTCATTCTGGGACTGTGCTGGGCATAGCTCACTCTGAGGCAGTGCTGGGTAGAGCTCATTCTGGGGCCTGTGCTGGGTAGAGCTCTTTCTGCAGTCATGCTGGGTAGAGCTCATTCTGGGGCCTATGCTGGGTAGATCTCACTCTGGGCCTGTGCTAGGTAGAGTTTACTACGGGGTAGTGCTGGGCATAGCTCACTCTGGGGCTTCTGCTGGGTATAGCTCACTCTGGGACTTTTGCTGGGTGTAGCTCACTCTACGGCTTTGTTGGGTAGATCTCCCTCTGGGGCCAGTGCTGGGTAGAGGTCTTTCCGGGGCTGTGCTAGGTAGAGCTCAGTCTTGGGCAGTGCTGGGTAGAACTTTATCTGGGGTCATGCTGGGTAGACCTCACTCTGGGTGCTGGGTGTAGCTCACTCTACAGCTTTGTTGGTTAGAGCTCACTCTGGCCCTGTGCTGGGTAGAACTTTATCTGGGGTCTTGCTGGGTATAGTTCACTCTGGGGCCTGTCCTGGGTGGAGCTCACTCTGGGGCTGTGCTGGGTATATCTCTCTCTGGGACCTGTCCTGGGTAGAGCTCACTCTGGGGCTGTGCTGGGTAGAGCTGACTCTGGGGCTGTGCTGGGTAGAGATCACTCTGTGGGTTTGCTGGGTAGAGCTCACTCTGTGGCCTGTGCTGGGTAGAGCTCACTCTTGGCCTGTGCTAGGTATAGCTCACTCTGGGACATATGTTGGGTTGAGCTCATTCTTGAGCTGTGCTGGGTATAGCTCACTCTGTGGCCTGTGCTGGGTAAAGCTAACTCTTGGCCTGTGCTGGGTAGAGCTCACTCTGGGGCCATACCAGGTAGAGTTCATTCAGGGACTTTGCAGGGTATAGGTCATGCTGGAGCTGAGCTGGGTGCAGTTCACTCTAGGGCAGTTCTGGGTAGCGCTTAATCTGGGCCTGTGCTGGGTAGAGCTCACTCTGTGACTATGTTGGGTTGACATAGGTGGGGAAGGATCCACTGTGTATACCAGCAGCTGAGAAAGTCTATGCAATTGCAGCTAATAGAACAAGAACTTTGGCACCAAGTTTAGGGAACTCTCTCAGTGTACATTGGCTCAGAATTTAGGGAACACTGTGAATATACTTGTCACTAGCTCAGAGTGTAAGGAACACATCAGTAGTTGATTCAGAGCACAAGGTAACACAGTGAGTCTATATTAACCATTTGCCCATAGAGTAGGGAACTCTGTGAGTCTGCATTAGCTGTTGGCTCAGAGTACCAGTCTTCTTATTCATGTCTCAGTTGGTTGCCTGTTTTTCCATACATGTCCCTTTTCCCCATGCTAAGACACAGCAGTTGTCATCACAAGTTTCTGTTAAATTTTTGTATGCCCAATGACTGGAATACATGCTGTTGAGCTCTTCCGCTCTGCTGAGTGTTGGGCTAGCACAGAGCTCAGTGATTACAGCGATGGCCTGAGTGAATGTCACACTTGCATATAACTCAAGCACTCCCTGACAGAGTTGTGTGATCTATCTACCAACCTCTGTAGCGTGTGGAGCATCTAAATCGCCACTGTAAAGAGCCAGGAGGTCTGACTCGCTGTGCTCATAGCTGAATGAACCTGCACATTTAGAGACGGTTCATTTGCCCAGTGTTTATGTGGCTGACACTTGGTTCCCTTGCGTTCTCTAGATGAGGGGCCATACTCAAAGTCCAGCTCCTCCAGGCCATCAGATGGGGCACTAGCCATCAGGAGACAGAGTATCCCAGGTAAGGACCCCTGACCCCAACTTTTCCCCAAAGTGCTCTGTCCACTCCTGTCACCTGGGCAACCCTTTATGTAATGGTACATTAGCAGCAGTCTGCATGTATCTGATTTCTGTGTCTGTTAAGACACCATAAAACTGTGAAAGTAACCTGTGTTGTAGTATGGTATGCACAGTTACAGAAAATATATGAGAATGTTGTAGCTGAAGATTTGGTTCACCTTGCTGAATGTGAGGTTTACCTTGCTGATTTTGTGGCTTAGACTGTATGGTTTCGCTAGGTGACCGTGTAGTTTAACTAACTGACAATGTAGTTTAGTTAGCCAACCATGTGGTGTAGCGTGCTGAACGAGTGGTTTAGTTAGCTGACCCTGTGTGGTTTAGTAAGCTGCATTATATTGTGGGGATTATTTAAACTCGCGTGTGGCACCAGTTATTCTGTTCCTCACATTTGGTAGCAAATATATATAGAACAATTACTATTATCCATATCCTAAAAGGGGGCACCAGATGATATGAGGATAATGTGCCGGATTCTAACAAGGCAAAAAATAATATTGATATTCTAAATAAACATAAGTGTACCAAGGTTTTACTCCTAGTAGACTCATGTGGAAATCAGTCTCATTTTATTAGCTAATGAGTCTCATTTTGAATAATTATAAACTAGAATTACACTCTAATCTATAATTAAAGATACAACAACTACTAATTCATAATGGTTCATCACAGACAATGTTTGATAAAATATATTTATTAAACAACCGTGAAAATCCTAACTAGACAGTTTATATCGATCTAAGAGTACCTGCGTTTGTGAGTGTGCCTGTGTGCATGGCTGCATTCCAATACTTTTTCTCGTTTCCTCCTTTCCTCCCCTCCTTTCCTACCCCGGAAGTATGCCGGAAATATGTGGAGGAAAGGAGGGGAGGAAACAAGTGGAGGAAAGGAGGAGATTAATCGAAAATTGGAACAGCTAATCCGATTCGCCCGTCATCAAAGTCGACGTCGGCTATTGATGAAGTAATGATTTCGAACGACTCCGAGGATACCAAAGCCAGTCACGCTTCTCTAACACCACCAGCCCTGTTCCTGCATTAAAATATGAATGTCAGTTTCTCGCATTCTGCTCATGATGTAACATAAGCATTTCTACAAAGAATAAATACATTTACCACAACATAAACTCGCTCAATTTTACATTGGTAAAATGACCATTTGTATCTGAAAAACACGAATATATCGCAACAAAGTGGTTATGTTCGAAAACGCAAAAGTTTTCTCATTAATGAAAATTGCCCGATTACTGTTTACTGTTCTGGCACTAATATTTAGGTGTTGGTAAATCCCTTGTCATGTTTTAGAACTTTTCGATGGTGAAATATTCTGTGGGATGATCATTTAATCTGACTGGTCGTGAGCACAGTGATGTAATGCAGAAATGTGAAAAGACTTCCGCGGTAGGATACGTCGATGTATCCTCCGTTTGGAGGAGACGAAAAAGGAGGAAAGGAGGAGACGAATTTGAGTATTGGAACGCAGCCCATGTATTGAGAACAATGTGCGCGTTCCCGTCTTTATGTGTACGTGTCGGTAACTTGCACTGCGCATAGTAATGATCCAAATTCCACGGCTGGTGTGGCGGATTTGGAGGAAAATGTGTATATCGTGTCAGTCGTTATGGAGACCGCATGCAGAGGTCTCGGTTAAGAAAGTTAAATTATAAATTCCTGTCTGTGGAAGATATAATAAACGATAGCTAGTATAAAGCTAATTAGCTGTAGCTAGCAAGCCAATACTGTTCTTAACGCAGACTATAAACGGCTATACATGATTATACAGATATTGCAAATACAGGGGGTCCTCGACTTACGAACAAGTTCCGTTCCTACGATTTGTCGTAAACCGGTTTTCGACGTAAATTGGAATTTATACCTAAATTATACCTAAATTAACACCTGAAGTCACTCACACTGTACACACAACACACGAAGGACATATAAAATACAGTAATTAAATGAAACATTAATTTTAAAAAAAGAGAGAACAATTTCTTATCTTTATTTCTGTGGTCGTATTTATGAACCAAACTGCTTAGGTCGAAACTAGGTTTTTTAAGTAATTTATGGGAGTGCGTCGTAACTCGAGACCGTCGTAACCCGAGGACCTCCTGTACATTACATTGTAATTAAACAGAACGTGAAACTTGCAATGCGAGTGCCTGGTGTGTCCGTCTTACTTGTAATTGCAATCTGGGGATAGCAAATACCGCAGTTCATTTGTCCAAAGGGTTTGGCTGTTGTTGGAGAATGAATCCCGCTGCTGAACTTTCTGAAACGGCACATCGTCTGGATTGGATGACTTGGTTCTCTATTGTTGGATGTTTCAGATGCTGTGAAGCAAGTTAAAAAGTGGCTCAGTGTTACCACGCAGGATGGCTGTGGATGTTCTAATATGCTGTAGTATTCTAATGTTTCTTTCGTGCTTCTAGTTATATCTTACCATTCCATATTTATATCCTGTTTTATTTTCCCACACAGGGGAGTCTGTTTGTGAGTGTTTCCAATTTGAAAGGTATGTTGAAAGGTTCAAAGCTTTTGCTCCTTCTTAACTATTTGGCACCATATATGAGCAAAGAAATGTTACAGACACACGCACAACTTGTTTTAATTATTTGGTTATCTATAAAATTTTAATAAAACCTTTTTGTCTAATATAATTTCACATATATTTTAAGTATGGATATACTATATTGTCGACAGCCCTTTGTTGAAATGAGGACTCCTAGTGTCACTGTGTTGATGTGATTGGTGTACTTTAAATGACAGGGGTTCAGCCAGTGTGGTTGTGTGTTCGTGCTGTAAATGACATGGGTTCAGCCAATGTGGCTGTGTGTTCATACTGCAAATGACATTGCTTCAGCCAGTGTGGCTGTGTGTTTGTACTGCAAATAAACAGGGTTCAGCCAGTGTGGCTGTGTTTATACTGTAAATGACAAGGTTTCAGCCAGTGTGGCTGTGTGTTCATACTGCAAATGACATTACTTCAGCCACTGTCGCTGTGTTTCTCCTGTAAACCACATGGGTTCAGCCAGTGTGGCTGTGTGTGTGTGCTGTAAATGCCAGTGGTTCAGCCAGGCTGGCTGTGTGTTCATACTGCAAATGACATTGCTTCAGCCAGTGTGGCTGTGTGTTTGTACTGCAAATTAACGAGGTTCTGCCAGTGTGGCTGTGTTTATACTGTAAATGACAAGGTTTCAGCCAGTGTGGCTGTGTGTTCATACTGCAAATGACATTGCTTCAGCCAGTGTGGCTGTGTGTTTCTCCTGTGAACCACATGGGTTCAGCCAGTGTTGCTGTGTGTTCATATTGTAAATGATGTGGGTCCAGCCAGTTCGGCTCTGTATTCCTAATGTAAATCACAGGGGTTCAGGCAGTGTGGCTGTGCATTTGTACTGTAAATCACAAGAGTTCAGCCAGTGTGGCTGTGTGTTCCTACTGTAAATCGCAGGGGTTCAACCAGTGTGACTATGTTTTTGTTCTGTAAATGACAAGGGTTCAGCCAGTGTGGTTGTGTGTTTGTACTGTAAATGACATGGGTTCAGCCAGTGTGGCTGTGTGTTCATACTGTAAATCACAAGGGTCCAGCCAGTGTGGCTATGTGTTTCTCCTGTAAACCACATGGGTTCAGCCAGTGTGTTTATTTTATTGTACTGTAAATCACAGGGGTTCAGCTGGTTACCTCAAATCCCACCCCACACACCTGTTACCCGAGTGTGGGAGGTGCTCCCGTTACCTGAGAATGGCAGGTGGGAGGTTCTCATGTTACCTGTGTGTGGGGGTTGGGAGGTGCTCCCATTACTTTAGTGTGGTGCGTGGGAGGTGCTCACATTATCTGAGTTGTAGGGGGTGGGAGGTACTCCCATTACCTGAGTTTTGTGCATGGGAGGTGCTTCCGTTGCCTGAGTGTGGGGCGTGGGAGGTGCTCCCATTACCTGAGTGTGAGAGGTGCTTCCATTACCTGAGAGTGGTGGGTGGGAGGTGCTCCTGTTACCTGTCTGAGGTGGGTGGAGGTGGTAGGTATTCAGGGATAATCTATTCTGGGATCACCTTGTCATGCTGTAAGCAGACTGTTTGATGGAGTCTGTTTGTAAAGCCCAGAGCATGGATGCCTCACCCTTACCATATATGCCCCTTAGAATGAGTGAGTGAGTATTTTTTAGATATCAGTCCATGGGTCATTAGGCTTGAGGACAGAAAGCAGTGGCCTAGAGTCCTGAGGACAGAAAGCAGAGGCCTCAGTCCTGAGGGCAGAAAGTGGAGGCCTTAGTCCTCAGGACAGAAAGCAGTGGCCTGGAGTCCTGAGGGCAGAAAGCAGAGGCCTCTCTCCCAAGGGCAGAAAGCGGAGGCTTTAGTACTGAGGACAGAAAGCAGTGGCCTGGAGTCCTGAGGGCAGAAAGCAGAGGCCTTAGTCCTGAGAGCAGCTGCTGTTGCTCTCAGCTAAAAAGAATGATACTGAAGCAGTCATTTGAGCCATGGTAGCTTGCTCCTTCACCCCCTGTATTAAACTCTAATTCCAGTTGTGTTTTGTAAGGATTGTTGAAGGTATAAGGCCCATAGTACCCTTTTGTGCAGAAACCATTACCATGTTGCCAGAGAATGTCATCACTATGGAAATGCCATCTGATATTTTATTAAAGCATCGAAGTGACATTATTATTAAAAACATGTTTGGTAGGGGTGTAAGAAAATATCGATACCCTCGAGTATTGCAATATTACATCTTGTGACACTGTATCAAATCTCAAAAACACTGTATCGATTTTTAATTAATGGTTTACATGCAAAGATTTGAGTTTAGTGGCAGACAGTGGTTCATTTTGTGTTGTGTTTAAACCCCCGACCGCTAGATTACAGTGTCATAATCTTATCTTCAGCCATTTGACTCTTCCGCTCCAAAGTAAAAACATAAACTGAAACACGAAGTATCGAGTCTTGAATTGGGTCAGTTTTTTTACGTATATATTGTTAATATTAGCATCAATATACATTACATATATACAGGAGGTCCTTGGGTTATGACAGTCTCGAGTTACGACGGTTTCGTGGTTATGACGCACTCCCATAAATTACTTAAAAAACCTAGTTTCGACCTAATCAGTTTGGTTCGTAAATACGACCACAGAAATAAAGATAAGAAATTGTTCTCTCTTTTTTTTTATTAATGTTTCATTTAATTACTGTATTTTATATGTCCTTCATGTGTTGTGTGCACAGTGTGAGTGATTTAAGGTGTTAACTTAGGTATAGTTTAGGTATAAATTCCGACTTATGTCGAAAATCGATTTATGACAAGTCGTAGGAACGGAACTCGTTCGTAAGTCGAGGACCCCCTGTGTGTATATATATATATATATATACAGTGGGGGAAATAAGTATTGAACGCATCAACAATTTTTCAATTCAACATATTTCCATTGCAGCTATTCACCTGAAATTTAGACCAGACATTGGTATTAACTCAACAAAACTACATAGCTAAAGAAATTGTAACATTCCAATCCATAAAAAAGTTATGTGCAATAAAGGGGAATGACACAGGAAAAAAGTATTGAACACAGTAAGAAAAAGCAATTAACCAGCTTATGCCACTAATAAATTCTCCCACCTGTGCTAATTAGAATCAGCTGGGTTAGTGCATGGTGGTGGGTATAAGTACTTCCACCCTTTGAAAAAGCATTTCCCACCTCTGAATGGAAGTAAAAGAATAATTTGTCACCAAGCAGTCTTGCGAGAAACATCTCATGATGGGTAGAGGCAAAGAGCTCTCCCAAGACCTTCGCAACAAGATTGTTAAGCAGCGCAGTAATGGCACTAGTGACCGACAGATTTCTAAACTCCTAAATGTTCCTATAAGTACCATTGGGGCCATTATGCGCAAGTGGAAGAAACATCACTCGACCATCAACCAGCCATGCACAGGAGATTGCATGGCCGAAAGAAATCTCCTTGCAAGATTTCTGACCGGACAGTCAGAAAGTTAGTCAGAAGAGTAGCCCAAGAGCCAAGGACCACTTCAGCAGAGCTCCAGAAAGACCTGGAAGTACAGTTGTCACAAAGAAAACAATTGGCAATGCACTCCACCACCATGGCCTCCATTCACGATCACCCCGGAAGACTCCATTACTGAAGAAAAGGCACGTTGAAGCTCGTTTGAAGTTTGCTACAGAACATTTGGAGAAGCCTGTAGATTACTGGGACAATGTACTCTGGTCAGACGAGACATATAAATCAACCTTTTTGGCAAAAATACAATGCGTCATGTTTGGAGGAGAAATGGCTCCACATATGATCCTAAAAATACCATACCTGCAGTGAAGTTCATAGGAGGAATCATCATGGTATGGGGCTGTTTCTCTTCACATGGTGCTGGTGAAATCCAAATTATCGAAGGGAAGATGAACGGAGCCATGTACCGGGAAATTCTTGAGAAGAATCTGTTGCCATCCACCCGAATGATGAGGATGAGACGTGGGTGGATCTTCCAACAGGACAATGATCCAAAACATACTGCAAAGGAGACTCAAGAGGAAGAAAATAAAGGTGTTGGACTGGCCTAGTCAATCTCCAGACTTAAATCCAATACAAAATTTGTGGAAGGAACTGAAGATCAAGATTCACCAGTGGGTCCCTCGGAATCTTCAAGATTTAAAGACCATCTGTGTTGAAGAATGGGCCAAAATCCCACCTGATCACTGTGAGAGGTTAGTTTTTTCGTACAGGAAGCGTCTTGAAGCTGTCATTGGAAACAAAGGCTTCTCCACTAAGTATTAAATACATTTCAGTTAGCGTGTTCAGTACTTTTTTCCTGTGTCATTCCCCTTTATTGCACATAACTTTTTTATGGATTGGAATGTTACAATTTCTTTAGCTATGTAGTTTTGTTGAGTTAATACCAATGTCTGGTCTAAATTGCAGGTGAATAGCTGCAATGGAAATATGTTGAATTGAAAAATTGTTGATGTGTTCAATACTTATTTCCCCCACTGTATATACACACACACACCATACTAAAAATATCTACTCTGAGCAGCATAGCAACATTTCTTACTTTACTTAAAAAAGTAGCCAACATCAATGTATTAATTACATATAAAATTCAGTTTTCTGTACTCCCTAACCCTAAGTCCAAACATTATATTCTTTACAATTTGATTGAATCAACCAATTGTTTATTCTACCCCAAATTGTTCTTGAATGTACACAGTAGAAATAAAGATGCTCTATAGTTTTTTTATATTTTATAGTTATTTTTATATTTTATTTAGTATTTTAAAGTGTACTTCTTTGACTTTAGGTGGCAAAGGAAAAGCAAGATATTTAGTTCTTACATTTACAATATCATTCCTCATATACTCTTTTAGGATATTTATTCTTTTTAAAGTAGTTGGAAAACATTCTCTTGTCAAAATATTTCTTAAAAATGTATTGTTGCATCTTTTGTCCAGAAGGTCACAGCCTCCTATACTTAAGGATGTTGCTCTTGTTATGTTGTATATGCCATATATACCTCAATAAAAGTGATCAAGGATTTAGGTATGTTATGTGTAAGGAAGGAGTTAATTTATGAGGGAAAGAAAGTTAGGTGACAAATGTGAGTTTTTATTGCAGTTATGTCAGTTGTGATGAGTCCCCTCCATGTTGCCACTTCGTAATTGATTTCCACTCATACCACGTCGGAATCTGCTTTTAGTCTAGGACAACACAGGGTATCAGACCTAAAGGAAACTTAAACAATGAAACACAGACTTCTACACACACTTCCATAGGCAGTTATCAAACAGATAAAACAGGTGATGACAACAGAGTGCAGGGCATGACCAGGTTAACCCCAGGATTCAGGTCCCCAATCTAAGATATGAACGCAGCGGATCTAGAAAGTTGGTGACTTGTTGCGGCCTAGGCTTACACCTACTGGCCTGCTATGTGTCTGGCCACTCTTAGAGGTCGGTGACCGTAGTGCAGTCTAGGCTTACACTCATTGGTCTGCCGTGGTGTCCGGCTGCATACAGCCTAGGCTTACATCCTAATGGTCTGCCAGGATGTCTGACTGCTCCTACAACCTAAGGGACTTGTTGCAACCAAGGCTTACAGCCAGGGGCTTGCTATGTTGTCTGGCTGCCTACAGCCTCAGCTTATATCCATCAGCCTGCTGTGGTGTCTGGCTACACTCAGAGGTTTCTAGGTCCAGATCAGCTAGAGCTGAGATCCTAGGGAGCATACCCAGCTCGTCTTGTGACAAATGTTACAAGCGGAACAGGATAGGCTGCAGAAATATCAACAAGACAAGACAAGGATAAACAGCAAAATATGCACCCCCATTGTTCTGGAAAGGACTATGGCTGCCAGGAGCTTGTTAAGCAATGCTCCTCGAATGTATCACTGAGCTTCCCTTAAATGCCATCCTGAGAAACCTCTTCCACTCCCCAATGTCCTTCAGTCATCCAATGGGATTCTGCCAGACAAACTCTACAACCCTTTTCCCTAGCTTGCTGTCATGAGACCCCCCCTACAGGCACCAGAGGAATTCAGGGACACTTACCCTTTCACCCTTCACCCCGAATGGATGGGAGAGTCCGCAAATGGCGGTCGTTAATTATACCCTTATCTGCTCTCCCTCATTACTCAAGGTGAAGTCCATGCAGGGCTGCTCTCAAGGCTATGTACATACACATTCCAGACATGGGTAAACAATACAGAAAATTCCAATAGCCATCAGTGACATCTGTTACAGCCATCACTACAGCCCATATCACCTACATGCCCCCCCAGTCTTTCCCAGTGTTTATTGTCCCTCTCCTTCAGTGTGTCCAGCTGGGCTTTATGGGCCCTGATGGAGAATCCTCCTTTGGCCAGGTTGAGGTCGCCTGGGGTCCTGGGTTCCTGTCCAGGCACAGAGTGGGAAATAAAATTATTCCTTACAATGTGTTACCATATTATATTACTTGACTAGACAGTTCAGATTGTATTTCATTTTCAAATCATCAAATTGGATAATATTTCCATTGTCATCCATCAAATCATGTACATATATTATACGATTTCCCATCCATTCTTTAATATTGATTTTCCTCCAAATAAAGCACATCTGTTGATCCATACTGTGACATTATGAGGGGTAAAATTGTGTTTGTATAATAGCTTCCAGTATTGGAGAACCTGTTGATCGAAGGTTGATAATTTCACCAGTAGTTTGTTCAACTCAAAATCACATTTCAGTAAAAAGGAGATACCTCCCAGACACCTAAATATTTCCGATATGAATTTAAATCAAAAGATTTGTCTGCCATGAATAAAACATTGTAGCCATTTAAATTTGAGAGTACCATTCATTGTTGTAAAGTCAATTGCTTACAATCCTAAGGTTTCACCACATCTCCTTGTCTATATGAGATTTAATCTTCTAGATAAAACTAAAATTAACCTTATTCATTGTTTTAATTCCATTATTTGGAATATCCAGGGAATATGCTGGATATATAAATCTTGATGGGCTGTCTGACTTGGACAGTAAAACACGTCCAAAGACTAAAATATCTCTTTCTAGCCAGCTGTTCAAGATCTTTCCAACTTTCTGAATATTACTTTGAATATTAAGTTCCACCCTTTTATTAAGGTCTCTGCAAACAATAATTCCTAGATATTTTAACCTCTGATTTAGTTTGAATATTGGATATAGAAGTCAGAGGGCAATCATCTGCAATTGCTATCAATTCACATTTATTTTCATTTAAGTATAAACCTGATGCCTAAGAAAAAATACATCAAAGAATTTCATTGCAATGGGAATTTGTGCCTTATTTGTTAAAAAAAGAGTTGTATCATCTGCCAATTGACTTATCACCAGTGAAGTATCTAATATATTCAAGGGAATAATTTGAGATCTGTTTAATATAAATTGCTAACATTTCAGCTTCCAATAAGAAAGGCAGGAGTGAGCTACTGAAATATATGACTGATATATGACTTCAGCTACTGAAATACTGCTAATATTTCAACTACCTGCATCGCATCGGGTACCCACGGGCAAATCACATAGGAACCGCCAATTTCAGTGCAACAGGTGAAAAATATTAACATTGTAATTTACAAGTGCGGGTATTTGTAGTGCACAGGTAGGCTGCGGGTGAAATAGTTCAGGCTGTTTTTTATTTGAAAAAAAAAGTTTTTATTTTATTTATGATTATATTTTATTTACACATATAGATCATCCTGAAACCACAGATTGTGTACCGATCATGCACTCTCTTAAACCAAACATATTTCAAATCGGTAACATGGAGCTTCAAGACGTGAAAAGACAACCACCAAGTGGTTGACAATACATCCTTCAAAATCAAATCTGCCATTTGGGAGAAATTTGGATGGTGAAAATAGCATCGGAATTAGGTTTGCTGCATGTAAAAGTAGCCTTAAAGTCTAACTTATAATAGCATGTAGACAAATTATTTGCGTAAAGTAGACGTGTGTTTATTTTTTTGTTAGCACTATGGCAGACCATCTTTTCCTGTTTAAGATGGACATTCTTTTTTGTTCTGATTGTCATTGCATATATATATATATATATAAACACACCGTTCAGCCATAACATTATGACCACCCGCCTAACATTGTTTTGGTCCCCCTTTTGCCAAAAAAAACAGCCCTGACCTGTCAAGGCATGGATTCCACTAGACCACTGAGGGTGTGCTGTGGTATCTGGCACCAAGTCCTGTAAGTCCTAGCAGCAGATCCTTTAGGTCCTGTAAGTTGCGAGGTGGGGGCTCCATGGATTGGACTTGTTTGTCCAGCACATCCCACAGATGCTTAATTAAATAGAGATTTGGGGAATTTGGAGGCCAAGTCAAAAATTCCTGAACCATTTTTGCTCTGTGGCAGGGCACATTATCCTGCTGAAAGAGGTCACTGCCATCAAGGAATACCGTTTCTATGAAAGGGTGTACATGGTCTGTAACAATGCTTAGGTAGGTGGTACGTGTCAAAGTAACATCCACAAGAATGGAAGGACCCAAGGTTCCCCAGCAGAACATTGCCCAAAGCATCACACTGCGTCTTCCGGCTTGCCTTCTTCCTATAGTGCATCCTTGCACCATGTGTTCCCCAGGTAAGCGACGCACAACCACCCAGCCATCCACGTGATGTAAAAGAATACGTGATTCATCAGACCAGGCCACCTTCTTTCATTGATCCATGGTTCAGTTCTTATGCTCACGCACCCATTGTTGGCGCTTTCCACAGTGGACAGGGGTCAGCATGGGCACCCTGACTGGTCTGCGGCTACGCTGCCCCATACACAGCGAACTGTGGTGTCTGTGTGTTCTGACACTTTTCTATCAGAACCAGCATTAACTTTTTCAGCAATTTGAGCTACAGTAGTTCGTCAGGTGGATCGGACCACACAGGCCAGCCTTCACTCCCCACGTGCATCAATGAGCCTTGGCTGCCCATGACATTATCACCGGTTCACTGCTTTTCCTTCCTTGGACCACTTTTGATAGGTACTGACCACTGCAGACTGGGAACACCCCACAAGAGCTGCAGTTTTAGAGATGCTCTGACCCAGTTGTCTTGCCATCACAATTTGGCCTTTGTCAAAGTCACTCAAATCCTTATGTTTGCCCTGCTTCTAACACATCAATTTTGATGACAAAATGTTCACTTGCTGCCTAATTTATCCCACCCACTGACAGGTGACAGGTACCATGATAACGAGATAATCAGTGTTATTCACTTCAGTTGTTACTGTCAGTGGTCATAATGTTATGGCTGATCTGTGTATATATATATATATATATATATATATTGTGACGCTGAACGGGGAGGCTCAGCAAGGTGGGGCGGCACAATGACGCACAAGCACAAGAGCGAGTAAGGTTGCTAGGCGCGTAGCCTGTTTTAATAACGAAAAACACTGCGACCGTCAATACAGCCAGCAATACACGAAAAAAAACAAACTACAAATAACAACACTGGCGAAGGACCGGCAGGCAGGAATTCGTCCTCTGCGAACCTGGAAATTCCTTCGTCTTTTAGCCAGAGTCTGAAAAACAGAAAACACAGCCAGTTAGAGCCCCAAGAGTGGAGACGGTCTATCTCCTCGTCCATGGGACCGCGGCGACTTAAGTAGCCCCGCAATCACCCTGGAGCAGCGGCAGCTGTGTTGATTGCTGAAGGGCTGCAGGTGTTCCTTGTTGGGGTTGTCTGCAGCCCGACGCCGCTCTCCAGGGTGCTGGTGCTTTTGCTGCACGCCCGGCGCTGTCTTGCATGCTGTTGCTGTCTTCCCAGTGGCGGTTTGAGACGACAGCCGGTGGGCACTGCGGCGCTGGAGGGGGGCACCTCCTCTTGCTCCGCCACACTCCCCCCCCCTTAGCAAACCGCCACTGGGACAGGACGCGGTGGCCCAGAGGGCATGCAGCCGGGACAAGCCGTCCGCGTTCCCATGGCGTGTTCCTGGGCGATGGATGACCCTGAAAGAATAGGGCTGCAGGGAGAGGAACCAGCGAGTGACACGAGCGTTAATGTTTTTCTCCTGTGCCATCCACTGTAAGGGAGCATGATCAGTCACCAGTGTGAATTGTCGCCCGAGGAGGTAATACTGCAGCGAGCTGATGGCCCATTTGATAGCTAGGGCCTCTCGCTCTACAGCAGCATACCTGGACTCACTGGGGCGCAACTTACGGCTCAGAAAGAGTACCGGGTGTTCCTCATCGCCGTACATCTGGGACAGGACAGCTCCCAACCCGGTCTCCGAGGCATCCGTCTGGACCACAAAGGGACGGTCGAAGTCGGGTGTGTGGAGGACAGGATCGGAACACAACGCCGCCTTCAGGTCGTGGAAGGCAGTCTCCTCGGCTGGGCCCCACGGCACCTTCTCAGGCGACCCCTTCCTGGTTAGGTTGGTCAGGGGTGCAGCTACTGTGGAGAAATGAGGGATGAACCGACGGTAATACCCGGCCAAACCGAGAAAAGCACGTACCTGCGTTTTGGTGCGGGGCTGCGGCCACTCCCTTACCGCCTTGACCTTTCGCTCCTGTGGTTTGAGCAGGCCCCGCCCAATGTTGTACCCCAGGTACTGTGCTTCGCTCTGCCCTATGCAACACTTCGCGGGGTTGGCCGTTAAGCCTGCACGACGAAGGGCCCCCAACACCGCACTGACCTGGGTGAGATGCTCGGTCCAGGTGCGGGAGTGGATGACCACATCGTCGATGTAGGCGGCTGCATAGCGCTGGTGAGGCCGGAGTATCACGTCCATCAGGCGCTGGAACGTAGCGGGAGCCCCATGAAGCCCAAACGGAAGTACCCGGTACTGGTACTGTCCAACCGGACTGGCAAACGCCGTCTTCTCACGGTCTGCGGGAGCGAGGGGCACCTGCCAATAACCCTTGGTTAGATCAAGTGTGGTTATAAACCTCGACTCACCCAGCCGTTCGATCAGCTCATCCGCTCGGGGCATGGGGTAGGCATCGAACTCCGACACCGCGTTCAGCCGCCTGAAGTCATTGCAGAACCGGAGGGAGCCATCAGGTTTCGGCACCAGCACGATGGGGCTTGACCAAGGGCTGCATGCCTCCTCGATGACTCCTGTCTGCTTCATCCGCTCAATTTCTTCCACCATCGCTGCCTTACGCGCCTCAGGAATGCGGTAAGGCCGCACGTTCACCACAGTGTTCCTCGGAGTCCGGATGTGGTGCTCGACTATGTCGGTGCGACCTGGGGAGGCAGAGAACACTTGGCGATATTGGTCAATGAGCTCTCTTACCTCCTGCCGTTGGTGAGGGCTCAGGTCAGCACCGATGCGCACCAGGTCTCTTGGGGCCGGACTGACCTCCTCTGTGGTAAACAGGGCAGCCCCCGCCTCCGTGGGGCCGGCCACCCACCTCTTTAACAGGTTGATGTGGTACACCTGCTGCGGTTTTCTTCGGCCGGGCTGGTTGACGCGGTAGTTGACCGGCCCTACGCGCTCCCGGATGGTGTAGGGTCCCTGCCAGGTAGCCAGGAATCTGTTTTCGAGAGTGGGGATGAGGACCAGAACCCGCTCACCTGGCTGGAACTCGCGGGGCTGCGTGGGCCGGTTGTAGGCTCGCTGCTGGGCACGCTGGGCCTCGACCATGTGCTCCCGCACCAAGGGCATGATGTGAGCGATGCGTTCCCGCATGGCCTCCACGTGCTCCACCAGGCTGCGATGGGGGGAGGGCTGCTCTTCCCAGGTCTCCCGGGCGATGTCCAGCAGTCCTCGGGGTCGTCGCCCATACAGCAGCTCGAATGGGGAGAAACCTGTGGAAGCCTGCGGGACCTCACGGATCGCGAAGAGCACATAGGGGAGTACCTGGTCCCAGTCAGCGCCGTCCGCCGCCACGACCTTCCGGATCATCCGCTTCAGCGTTTGGTTGAAGCGTTCGACCAGCCCGTCAGTCTGTGGATGATACACCGATGTACGGATTTGGGAAACACGCAGCAGGCGACACAGGTCCGCCATTACCTTGGACATGAAGGGGGTCCCCTGATCCGTTAGGATTTCCTTGGGGATCCCCACCCGGCTGAACAGGTGCACCAGCTCTCGAGCGATGTTTTTGGAGGTGGCTGTCCGTAGGGGTACCGCCTCCGGGTAGCGGGTGGCGTAATCCAGGATGACCAGGATGTAGTGGTGTCCACGCGCTGATTTGGGGAGGGGTCCGACCAGGTCCATGCCCAGGCGTTCAAAGGGTGTTTCTATGACAGGGAGAGGGATTAAGGGTGCAGGGGGTGGCCGACAGGGGGAGGTTACCTGACAGGTGGCGCAGGCACGGCAATAGTCCTTCACCGCTCTGTACATCCCTGGCCAGTGGAACCGATCTCTTACTCTTTCCCAGGTCTTCTCAAATGCTAGGTGGGCTCCCAACAGGTGAGTGTGGGCCAGGTGTAGGATGGTGGAGATACGGTCCCTTGGAACCACCAGGAGCTCCCGCATCTCTCCCCTGCGCCGCACGTTGAAGTACAGGAGCCCACCTCGGATGGAGAAATATCGGTCCACTGGCTCACCCTCTCCCTGGACTGACCCCTCAATTACCCGGACCTGGGCCCAGGCGTGGCGTAGCTGGTCATCCTGGAGCTGGGCGGTGCCGAATTGGTTACGGTGGGCCCCCTGGAAGATGAGATCAGACTCAGTTAGAGGAGTTACATGCTCACCTTCCACGTCAGCCTCCTCCTCCTTTTCTCCCGGGCAGCGGCTGATCCAGGCGTCGTTGGGGCCAGTGGTCTGGTGCTGTCGGTTCTCCCGACGGGTCCTTGCTCCCGGCTTCCGGCGGTTCCAGGCGGGCCCTCTTCCCGGGACTCTTCTGGCGACCTGGAACAGCCTCTCGAACCCCGGGAAATTTCGGCCCAACACTACCGGGACGGGCAGCTCCGCGACCACCCCCGCTCGGATGTTCCACTGGCCCCTGTCGCTCTTCACCCCCAGGCGCACCGCCGGGACCTCGTGGGCATCCCTGTGGACACAGGTTAGCAGGAGGGGGTCGGGCAGGGTGGAATGGCCTGAAGGGACGACTCTGGGTTGCACCAGGCTCACGGCACTTCCTGTGTCCAGCAGGGCATCCCAGATCTGGTCTTCCACGATGACCGGACATCTCGGTGCTTGGACTGCCTGGGGGCTACCTGGTTGACGTGTGGTGAAACAGCCGCGGCCGGGATGTGAGTGGGCTGGTGCACCACCGGGGTCCGTTGGCATGGGGACATCCTGCGGTGGGGGGCCTGGGGTTCCTCTCCCTCGGGTCACCCCAGCGGGACTGGCTGGGGCCCAGATGGGCCCCTCCGGGGTTCCTCCTCCCAGCATTGGTTCGCCTCCTGGGCCTCTGCGGTCAGGACGAGGACGGTGCTGGGGTCTGTCCGGATGGCCCAAGCGCAGCATCTCCTGGGTGGCCTCGATGCATTCCACAACCTCCACGAGTTCTTCTTGTGACCGGAACACATGTTGTCCCACTGCCTTCTGGAGGTCGTAGGGGAGGCCCCGCAGGAAACGGTCCACCGCCACTCTTTCGACGATCTCCAAGGTGGTGAGGCGTTCTGGTTGGAGCCATCGGGAGACCAGTCGATTGAGGGCGGCGATCTGCGCTCGGGCGGGTTTCCCTCGCTGATATCCCCAGGAGGCGACCTGTTGCGCAGCGGTGGAGGTGGTCACCCCGGCCCTGGCCAGGATCTCCCGATTTAGGCGCCCGTAATCCCGGGCCTCGTGGGGCCCCAGGTCATGGTAGGCTTGTTGGGCCGGCCCGGTTAGGAAGGGGCCGAGCAGGTCTGCCCACTCCCGTGGGTCCCACATCTCCCGTTGGGCCACCCGCTCAAAGGTTTGGAGGTATGCCTCGATGTCATCTGACTCAGTCATTTTCATTAACACCTCGCGGGCTTTGTGGGAGGGGGTGGGCAATGGCGTGGCTCCAGCTCCTCGGGAATGGACTGCCTCCGCTAACCGGGCCATCTGCTCCGCCATGACCTGGGCCGTCCGTTGTTGGGCCACGCTGGCTTTGACGAGCGCCCGCATCATTTCCTCCATGTTGCACTACTGTGGTAAAACACAAGAGAGCGTCAGGGAAAGAGAGAAAAAAAAGTTTAGCTCGAATGGTAGGGCTCTTGGGGCTCTTTTAATACTTCCCCGTAGGGACCGGAATACACAAAAAAAAATACGCTCTCTCTGCAACGAACGTTGGCACTGATCCAAGTCCGGCAGGGTCGTGCTTTTGTTCTAGCTCACTGTGCTGCCCGCATTCTCCACCACTGTGACACTGAACGGGGAGGCTCAGCAAGGTGGGGCGGCACAATGACGCACAAGCACAAGAGCGAGTAAGGTTGCTAGGCGCGTAGCCTGTTTTAATAACGAAAAACACTGCGACCGTCAATACAGCCAGCAATACACGAAAAAAAACAAACTACAAATAACAACACTGGCGAAGGACCGGCAGGCAGGAATTCGTCCTCTGCGAACCTGGAAATTCCTTCGTCTTTTAGCCAGAGTCTGAAAAACAGAAAACACAGCCAGTTAGAGCCCCAAGAGTGGAGACGGTCTATCTCCTCGTCCATGGGACCGCGGCGACTTAAGTAGCCCCGCAATCACCCTGGAGCAGCGGCAGCTGTGTTGATTGCTGAAGGGCTGCAGGTGTTCCTTGTTGGGGTTGTCTGCAGCCCGACGCCGCTCTCCAGGGTGCTGGCGCTTTTGCTGCACGCCCGGCGCTGTCCTGCATGCTGTTGCTGTCTTCCCAGTGGCGGTTTGAGACGACAGCCGGTGGGCACTGCGGCGCTGGAGGGGGGCACCTCCTCTTGCTCCGCCACAATATATATATATATATATACAGTGCCTATCATAAGTATTCACCCCCTTGGATGTTTTACCCTTTTATTGCTTTCATAAATCAATCATGGTCAATAAAATTTGGCTTTTTTCACACAAAAATTTATTGGAAAAAACTCTTTAATGTCAAAGTGAAAACAGATTTCTATAAAGTAATGTTAATGAAACAAAATTATATAAAGAAAAATAATTGTTTGCAAATTATTCACCCCCTTCAAGTATTTAGTAGATGCACCTTTGGCTGCAATCACAGCGCTGAGTCTGTGTGGATAAGTCTCAATCAGTCTTGTACATCTGCACACTGCAATTTTGCTCCATTCTTCTTTGCAAAGCTACGCAAGCTCTGTCAGGTTGCGCGGGTATCGGGCATGAACAGACCTTTTCAAGTCCAGCCACAAATTCTCTATAGGATTGAGGTCTGGGCTTTGACTTAGCCACTCCAGAACATTTACCCGATTCTTTTTAAACCATTCCTGTGTAGCTTTTGCAGTATGCTTTGGATCATTGTCTTGCTGGAAAATAAATCATCTCCCAAGCTGTAGTTCTCTTGCAGACTGAATAACATTGTCCCCCAGGATTTCGGTGTATTTTGCATCATTCATTCTGCCCTCTATCTTTACAAGCCTTCCAGGTCCGGCTGCTGAGAAACATCCCCACAGCATGATACTGCCACCACCATGCTTCACAGTGGGGATGGTGTGTTTTTGGTGATGTGCAGTGTTTGGTTTCCGCCAAACATAACGTCTTGTCTGATGGCTAAAAAGCTGAAGTTTGGTAACATCTAACCAAAGAATCTTCTTCCACTTGACCATGGAGTCTTCCACATGCCTTTTGGGGAACTCTAGTCGAGGTCTAATATGAATTTTCCTCAACAGTGGCTTTCTCATTGCCACTCTCCCATAAAGCTTTGACCGGTGAAGAACCTGGGCAGTAGTTGCTATATGCACAGTCTCTCCCATCTCAGAAGCTGAAGCTTGTAACTCCTTCAGAGTAGTCGTAGGGGTCTTGGTGGGTTCTCTCACTCATCTCCTACTTGCACGGTCACTCAGTTTACGAGGGCGGCCTGAGCTAGGCAGATTGACACATGTGCCATATTCCTTCCATTTCTTGATAATTGGTTTTACTGAACTCCGGGGGATGTTCAATGCCTTGGAAATTTTTTGGTATCCATCCCCTAAATTGTACTTTTCAATAACCATTTCCCTGAGTTGCTTGGAGTGTTCTTCTGTCTTTGTGGTGTAATAGTAGCCAGGAATACTGATCAAACAGTCTTTGGACCCTTCAGACACAGGTGTTTTACACCTCAATCACTTGAGACACACCCACACCACTCAGGTGATCTTCATTTCACTAATTGTGAGACTATTGGCACCAATTGGATGGACCTCTATTGAATTAGACTATTAAATTTAAAAGGGGTGAATAATTATGCAAACAATTGTTTTTCTTTATATATTTTTGTTCCATTGACATTACTTTGTAGAAATCTGTTTTCACTTTGACATTAAAGAGTTTTTTCCAATACATTTTTGTGTGAAAAAAGCCAAATTTTATTGACCATGATTAATTTATGAAAGCAATATTAGGCACTGTATATATATATATATATATATATATATATATATATATATATATATATATATATATATATATATATATATATATAGTGCCTATCATAAGTATTCACCACCTTGGATGTTTTACCCTTTTATTGCTTACATAAATAAATGTTTTGAATAATATATATATATATATATACAGTATATATATATATATATATATATATATATATATATATATATATTATTCAACACAGTTAACTGAACCAGGGCATTACTACTGCCTGCTTTGATCTGTTGCAATGTAAAGCCTGATAAACTGTAATGTAACACAGCAATATTCTCACTGCTATGACTATTCATTTGATATTTGAAAGAACAAAAAAGCATTCCTTAACCTGGTGACAAATAAATTCAACAAGAATAGTGACAGGAAAATGATAGTATATCTGAGGTACACCCAAAAGTTTTACTGAACAAATCATTGCATTTTATTGTGAAAACCAAAAGATTTTATTAGTTTGAAACTAGTAAGTGGCTGACAGTGGTTGACTAGTAAGTAGCCTGCCATTTAATTGTAACTCCACTCATTTTTGGTTTTCAGTAGTATGAACTCTTAGACAACAATATAGTATTTAAAATGAGTTTATTAAGAAGGGATAGAAAAGAATGAACTTGGGCTTGGAGTCAAAAGGGGGAGGAGTTGTTGTGTCCTCATGAAGAGGGAATCACCCCTTCCTTTTGTCTGAAAGAAATTGGGATAGTAGTTAGGATTATGAACCTACCCCTAGAAAAATGAGAGGATGAAGGTGGAGATGGGGAGGAGTTGGGATGCCAGAAATGCTGAGCACGATGGGAAAAAAGGTATGTGTTGTTTATCTACCTGTAAGGGACTGGAAGAGGTTTGATAGGTTGAGGGGATGTCTGAGAGTTCTTCTCCCGAATCTCTGTTTTACCAAACTACAATTCAGTAATATGAACTCTCAGACAACGATACAGTATTTAAAATGAGTTTATTAAGAAGGGATAGAAAAGATTGAACTTGGGCTTGGAGTCAAGAGGAAATCCCCCAAAAGAATGCCAGCCCTGTAAGCAGAATAAGTGATTTAGTGCATGGCTATGTAAATTATTACTGGATTAATGACATATGGGCGGAACAGATGTCTGAACAGTTTAATCTGATGTAAATTTGGAATGCGTCTGATGACCAGCGACCCAGGCATTTGATTTAATAGTCCAGAAGTCTGTTTTGTGCCGCTGTGGTTGCTGCTCTGATTCTGAATGAATGAGAAGAAAAATGGTTAGCAGGAAAGCCGGACAGGTGCAGAATGTTTTTTAAATATTTTTGAAACCAATGGTGACAACTCTGTTTAATTCGTCTACGAACAGTGGATCGGAAGGGGAGAGTGACGTACATGACATGTAATTCATGATACTAAAGTACAGATTCAGAGCTACAAAATGAGGTATCACTTTCCATGATTGAAGAAATACTTTTGCCGTAATGTTCAATAGAACATTATACTTTTGCAAACTGCAGTTCTGAGAAAACAGCCTTTTTCATTTTTGCATACATTCCCAGCACAAAAATAACATTCAGAAAAAGAATTGATGCTTATAATGGTTAGATTAGGATCGTTATTTAATCCATTAGTAAGGTCATTTTGAATTTGCGGTGTTGAAAAAAAAAAATCATAAATTTATATCAAATATGAAAAAACATAATTTAAGTTAAAACATTAATTTCGTGGTAAATTGTGATACTTCTTTTTACTCTTCTCATTCTCAGCCATGTCTCTCAATCATTCTGTGACTACATTAACAGAAGCTCTCCTTATTGTTTTATATGAAAGACAGCATTAATGTGTGATCAAAGTGGCATTGCTCTCATTCTCACCTACTCAGCTCTGACCAAAATGCTATCCCAGGATGCAATTGCATCTGAAAGGCTGGAGGACTAATGGCTGATGATGGCTGAGAATCCTTCCCATTGTTCTTGGGAGTGGTGTGGGGATTTATTTACATTTTTATAGGTGGAGGACTAACAGGGAGAACTACAGTTATTGGCTGGGCACATGAAATAGAAGTGCATGGTTATAGTCTGAATATATTTATAAAACAAGAAACTATTGTATTGACTTGTACAACACAGTAGCTTATAATAAAATACAAAAAGGCACAACAAAAAGTGCAGATGTGCAGTGAGCATGTCCGTTTCCAGCTGTGATAACGCATTTACCATGTAGCGTAGCTCATAGATGCGTTCATGAGGCAGTTTGTTTGTACAGGATTCCTGGCCGAGCTTTGAGTTTTCTTTTCGCCTTCGACCACAACCACAGGTGAAATGGAGAATTTCTGTAAGTTTTTGATCACAGTCAGAGTCAGTAAAGTCAACTTACTGCATTGTATCTTCAGCTTCGTTAGTGACAACAGTGAAAGTTGCATCATCATCTGTCGGTTCTTCAAAATCCGAATCGTGACCTCTTTCACACACAGTACTTTTATCCAAGTCGGGAATGATTTTTTAATCACTACTGTCCTCATCTTCCAAGTTTGACAGCACAAGGTGCACGTTATCCTCCTCCACCTCAAGAAAGTACTCTCTCACCAGTTAGTCCCACTGACTTCTGTCTCTTGCACCGGAGAGATTCAGTTAATTAATATGTTTGAGAGCTGCCGCCACTCTTCTTGTAGTTCATTATTGTAACAACACACAAATAAACTTTTCCAAAAAAGTAAACAAAACAAGCAGACGACAAACTGTTGGCAAATGGCACGTTGGTGTGAACCAATGAATGTTCATTGCTACAGTTACTATAACACTAGAAGAAGAAAAGCAAGTGGAACTGCACACCATAGAAACAGAAAACACTGGTTTCAATCATAAATCAAGCATTATTTCAGTTACTTTTTTATCAAAATTGTTTAGTATTGCGAATTGACATCAGAGCTAATGTGACTGGGAGATCTTAAGCTGCATAACTGTATCAGACGAACCCATATGATACGTGATCGCTTGGTTTGATAGTACAAATTAATGCAGAGTTGATGACGTTTTCTCCCTTGTCAGTTCTTGGAGGACTAACTTGCCTTGATATTTCATAAAATTTTTCATACTTATAAGTCATTTTCAGTTCCAATAAAAACAGGAGATGATACATAAGCACTTCAGGAATTCGAATCCACCACTATCTCATTTTTGACAAAACACTGCCCACCCGTGGTTTTTGTGCTCTCCTGTAAAATTTACAAGGCTGAAATGTGGATGTTTTGCTCGCATCGGGTTACAATTGTGAACATCAGAGGAATCCAAAGAATGTGAGTGAGAAGAGGGCTGACAGTGATGTCTACATGAGGGTTGATGTATCCAGAACGGAGGAGATTAATGCAGTGGGTGAGTATGGGAAGAGTGATGGGGTTGTCTTGGTTTGGAAACACCAGGGTCTAACTTCTGATAGAGGAGTGACATGATAGTGTTGGATCATGAATGGCCTTTATTTGTTATTGCGACGGTAGCCCTGTTATCTGAATGGATCAAGATTTTCTTTTTAGTCCTGTCCGAACCTAAAGGACAGCTCCTGCAACCACAGGATACATTTCAAACAATGCGGAGGACTCAGAATTAGGTGGGAGAGAGGAGAATTCTGCCATCCGGGGGCTGCAAACCAGCAGCCTCGATAATAAGCATCAAAGCCCATGGTTGGCGCAGCGTCCGTGAACAGATGGAGGTCAGTGGCAGAAGACAGTCTGTCATCATAGAAAAAAGAGAGGCCGTCCCAATGCTGGAGGAAAGCATGCCACAAATGCAACTCGCCTAAACAATACTTGTCCAGTTCAACCTGATCAAGTAGGGATGGGACCGAGGAGGCAAGGGTCAGCAGATAGGATACAAACGACTGACCTTGGGGCAGTATGTACATGGCAAAGTTCAGATGCCTGAAAAGGGACAACAGCTCCCTCTTCATGCAACAAGGCTGAGCCAGGTACCCAGACAACAAGGATGAAATTCATTCCAATTTTTCAGACGAGAGACGAGCATGAAATGATATGGTGTCCAAAACCATACCGAGGAACTCAAGGGAGGTGGAAGGACCGGAGGTCTTCTCTTAGGCCAACGGGACTCTGAGGTCCCAAAAAACCTCCACTAAAGTGTTCAAGCCCAAAGCCAGCAGAGACGATGGGGGGTGATGGAGAGGAAATCATTGAGCAGATGCAAGATGGACAGAATCCTACATTTGTTTAAAACCACCCAGCATAGGGCTTCTGAGGTATCAAAAATCTTGGAGCTGCTCTTACAACCAAATGCCAGACGCACTGCAAAATAAAACTGGTTGCGCCACCAAATGCCAAAAAGGTGCCAGTAAGAGGATCCAGGGGCATGACTTTAAAAGCTGATTTGACCTCTGCTTTAGCCAGCTACAAGCCCCCCCGGCGAGTTTTATTAGCCTAACAGCATCATCGATGGTACAGTACTGCAAAGAGTAGTCCTCAGAGGACACTTGGGATAATACTATCGTGCGGAGCAGAGGGATCAATGATAACTCGTTTCTTCCCAGAATTTTTTTGGGTGGCAATTCCAATCAGGTTCATGCAGAATATCGGAAATGAAGGAGAAACAAATGGGCTGATCATAAACCCTGACTCAACCTCCTTAGCCAGCAACAAATCAACACGGGGCTCGGCCTCAACCGACTGAAGGTTCCCGCAAATAGCAGACTGAACGGGAAGGGAAACCAATCCAGGGGAAAAACCGTGAATGAGACCATTAAGTAAATAGGAAACAAAAACGGGGTCAGGATGGCCACTGAGTTCATCACTGAGCCTGGAGACATTAACCAGAGTGGACAGATGGGGAAATAGTCAAGCAGTGATCTGAAAGGGCATTGTGACGGGAGACGGGACAAACAGGGCACGCATGGGCACCGGTGCAAACGTAAAAATTTACACCCACTTTTGTTGCATCCGGTATGGTTAAAATTATTACAAATAGACTTTCCCCCGACGAGTACAATGGGGAACGGAAGCAGTGGGGACAGTGTTCACCAAACTAGCGGGGACAGTAGTAGCGAGGGCTACCATGGAGCATAAATGAGTAGAGTGTTCGGTGGATTAGCATACGCTGCAAGCTGAAGCTCTTGATCTCAGGAAAACCCAGCAATACAAATCTGAATCCAAAACCCCCCAATAAGGATACACATTAAATTGTGCCACTTTCGTGGCTGAATTGGCAGGAAACAATTTATGGTACACATAAAAATGGTAACCCCTAAAATGGACTGCTGAATCCGCCACAATGGCCATGTAGTCTGTCAGCTCTCTGCAACAGTGAGGGAACACCGAGCAGCTGACATCAGTGTAGCGAGATAAAGCCAGGCAGAATTTGGGGATCATCAATACTTTAGACGAGGGGGAAGACGGAGCCTTGAGAGCAACCATAATGCTATCACACTCCAAAACCCTGCATTCAGAGAGGGGAGAAGGTGAAAGCAGAGATGCTAAACACATGTCCACACCTCGCAGAATCTGCAAGCGCAGATGGGCAGACACAGGGGCGGCCTCAAAAACGGCCAGTCAGGGGAGGAGGCATCGTAGCGGCCATGGACAGGCTGTAGGACTGGACGCTGGGGGTGGGGGGAGCCAGGCAGGAACAGTGGCGACCTGGGTGAGAGTGAGAGAGAAAGAGACAGCAGCAGAAACGGCAGTGGTCAGAGGATACTGGCATGGATACTGAGAAGGTGGAGCCCACCGGCTCTAGCTAGGACAACAGCAGCAGCAGGGGGAGACGACCCTATTGCCTGGCGCTCGGGAGCGTGCAATGGCAGGACGGCAAGGGCGTTAGGTAGATCACACCTGCTCCAGCCCGGCCAGCACATGAGGGGAGAGAGGGGGGAGGGAGGGGGAGAGAGTGCGATTGGGCGTGGGCCACAGAAGCACTCCCAGCAGCAAAACTGCTGGAGACAGGCACAGCAGTGGACCGCCCCAGGGTCCAACTAAGGTCCCCTGATGGCAGAGCTGCATCAGACGTCGGCCGAGGAGGGCGGATGGGGACTGCCAGATCATCAGAGGGGAGGGCTTCGATGAACAGCCAGAACAACTCTCTCTTCCACGCAGTCCAGGGAAACGGAATCCCACGGAGCTTCAGAGTCTCTCGGAGGCGGGATATGGTCCAGTCTGAAAGCCAGAATCCTGGCTGCCGCGGTTCCCTGATTCTTGAAGGAGCCGCCGACTGGTGACGAGCGATAGCAGCCGGAGCCGCAGGGCTGCAGGAACAGCATCTCGGTTGACAAGAACCGAGAGAAGAGGAGGAGGGCGACCGCCGAGAGACAGCACTGGATCTCAGCCTGCGAGAAAAGCAACAAGTTGGTCAGCGACCACAAGCCAGGGATGTCAGGTCACTTTCTCGAGAAACGACCCGGGGAGATGTCGTTCCGAAGCTGGCCTCCGGAGCACAGGACAGGTCATCATCCCAAGTGTGGGTTTGAATATCCATTATTTCGAAAGCAGTGCAAGCTAGGTGATACAGAAAACACTTAATGCCAGAAATGCTGAGCACGATGGGAAAAAAAGTGCATGCTGTTTATATACCTGTAAGGGACCGGAAGAGGTGTGATAGGTTGAGGGGTTGTCTGAGAGTTCTTCCCCTGAACCTCTGTTTTTACCAAACTACAATTATTGCACCACTTTGAGATATCATCAGTGGAAAATACGTCCGTACCGTGGCAGACATTTCCTGGGTAGTTGGCGAGTCGGCAGGCAATTTCGTTCACAGTCAGCGGGCAACCTTACTCATGTGCGCACGTACTTCGTTACATCGATTTCCTTTTAGTATTCTACTGTGTTTGTGCATATTAATTTTGTGTATTTTGTATATTTTCACCCTTCATGATGAGTCCTAAGAAGAAGGAGGTTGGGAAAAAAGAAGGACATGATTCCCATTGAAACTAAGAAGGAAATCATGAGAAAAATATGAGCGTGGTGTGTGTGTGACTCAACTCACTCGTGAATACGTCCATATACTTCCACCATCACAACCATCCTTAGGAAGAAGGAAGAGTTCAAGGAGGCTGATGCTTTGAAGGGCGTTAGCATCCTGACAATTTATCCATCCTGAATTTATTATGTTTAGGTGCGCGGAACAAATTAGATGAGTTACCATTAATTTATATGTGAAAAATTGCTTCCACATACGACCATTTACATATACGACCGTTCTTATGGAACGAATTACAGTTGTACGTCGAGGTACCACTGCACATTTGTTGCTATGCTCTATACCTGTGCCTGCTTCCACTTGTGCTACTGCTGGAGGTGACTGAATGATCTCCATGAATGAGAAGCGTTGCCATTAAAACAGCCTGCCTAGCTTATGTAAAGTAAATAGAAATTATTTATTATTTATCAACTGTCTATTTCTCAATACAATACTCCCCATCCCCATCCCCCAACTTACAGTCAGTTACAGTATCTAACATAACCTCTGTCTATTCATAATATATCAGTTTTAAGACCATGCATGGACAATATGGATTATATCTACTGAGAGAATTTACAATAACTTATCAAATCAAAGGACAAATATTATAGGAATCTTGAATCAAATATCTGTTGTTTGATTGCTTTGAAATAAATCAAATAGTCTTGTCTGCCATTTTCTCCACCACTGCAGTCTCCCAGCTTTGTCATCACACTATTATGTATAATGTGCTGTTTGTCATAAAACCCCAAAAACAAATAATTGCATCAAAAAGGAGAAAAATGACTGCAGCGGCCACAAAGCCAGGAGGCAGTGCTCTTCCCCACACATCCTCTCATCCTCTCCCTCGCAGCCTTGATAGACATAACATGTTTATGATTTACTTTTGTTTGTTATACAAACACACATCTATCCCCACACAGCATACATTCAGTTAGGGTGCATCTTTACCATCTAGAGTTTAGATAAATATTGGGACTAGCTTTTCAGTTAAAGTTGGATAGCTAGGTGGTAGTCTAGGCTTACACAGTGATTGTATGACTTGTGCTGATAAAAGCTGGGTGTTCATCTGGGATCTCTCTCTTTTAGTAGGAGTATTTTCCTGATGGATGTCCATATTTGCTGTGTATATTTTTAATGTTATTGCGGTGTACTGTTTGGGTTTGGGATCACTCCATAATTTGGAACTCAGTAGGTTTGTTTGCTGTGTAGCTATCTCAATATTAGGTATTTAGTAACACTGAGTATGTGGTACAATATTCTGTTGGACATGGCTGTGTATTATTGCATAGCTGTCGGAAGTGTTCAAAATGTCACTGTCATTGCTTGAACATATCACCAAGTCATGCAGTGGTGATTAGAGTCCACAGATGGTGGCTGTCCTGAGCCCAGGTGGTTCTCTACAGTTGTGTAGAGAGTGGCACCATATGGGATGTGACAGTTCAGGTTGGGCAGTAAGAAGTGCAAGATTATGTGCCTCATTTAGCCCAGAACCTTTTTATTAAAAACACAAAACGTAAACTACAACAACAAATACAGTGATGAGAAATCAAGCATAAACAACAAAAGAGAAAAAAAAGAAAAAGAGATGGAATGTGAACAAACAAGTGAGCTTGCAGTATGGAAGCAAGGCCCTCTTTGCAATGCTCACGGGGTGTATTCATCCTGGAGTCTAAGGATATGTCTGGAAAATAAGACAATACAGAGTTTAGGAGGTGGGTTCTGGTAAAAGTTTAGGAGGTGGGTAAAAGCTCTGTCTGTCTAATGTTCTGTGCTTTTGGGTGTACTTGACCTGGCCTTGTGTATTGTCCAATTAGCCAGTGCACCACAGGAGAACTTACATAGTCTTGAAAATAGATTAATAGCAAGTACTTGTATATTTTTGAAGTATCTAATGGAGAGCCTGTGTACACCCCTCTGGTTCAAGGTGGCACTATGAGAGCAGAACACCATGTGGCATTATGAGAGCAAAACTCCAGGTGGTGCTATGAGAACAGAACTCTTGGTGGTGCTATAAGATCAGAATTCCTGGTGGAGCTATGAGAGCAGAACTCCATATGGTGCTTTCAGAGCAGAACTCCACGTGGTGCTATGAGAGCAGAACTCCAGGTTGTGCTATGAGAGCAGAATTCCTGGTGGTGATATGAGAGAAGAACTCTAGGTGGTGCTATGAGAACAGAACTCCAGGTGGCACTATGAGAACAGAACTCCAGGTGGCACTATGAGAGCAGAACTCCAGGTGGCATTATGAGAGCAGAACTCCAAGTGGCACTATGAGAGCAGAACTCCAGGTGGCATTATGAGAGCAGAACTCCAGGTGGTGCCATGAGAGCAGAACAACAAATGGTGCTATGAGAGCAGAATGAGGGCAAAACTCCAGGTGATTCTACAAGAGCAGAACTCTAGATGGTGCTATGAGAATAGAACTCTAGGTGGCGCTATGAGAGCAGAAGTCCAGGTTGGGCTTTGAGAACAGAACTCCAGGTGGGGTTATGAGAGTAGAACTCTCGGTGGCATTATGAGAGCAGAACTGTAGGTGGTGCTACGAGAGCAGCTCTTCACTTGGTGGCACTATGTGAGCAAAACTCCTGGTTGCGTTAAGACAGCAGAACTCAAGGTGGTGATATGAGAGCAGGTGCCGTACTTAGAGCAGAACTCCAGGTAGTGCTATGAGTGCAGAACTCCAGGCGATGTTATGAGAGCAAAACTCCAGGTGATGCTATAAGAGCAGCTCTTCACTTGTTGATGCTATGAGAGCAGAACTCCTGATGGTGATATGAGAGCAGAACTCCAGGTGGCACTACAAGAGCAGACATCCATGTGGTGCTATGAAAGCAGCTCTTCACTTGGTGGTGCTATAAGAGCAAAACTCCAGGTGATGCTATGAGAGCAGCTCTTCACTTGTTGGTGCTATGTGAGCAGAACTCCAGGTGGTTCTATGAGAGCAGAACACCATGTGGCATTATGAGAGCAGAACTCCAGCTGGCACTATTCGAGCAAAACTCCATGTGGCGTTTGAGAACTGAACTCTAGGTGGTGCTATGAGAGCAGCTCTTCACCTGTAGAAAGGAGAGGGATGCTGCCTGTCTGCCACTCCTTCATCCCTTGCTTTTCTCCCCCAACAGATGAGTTTAAAGGCTCCTGCATGGTGGAGCTGATGAAGAAGGAGGGCACCACCCTGGGCCTGACTGTCTCTGGGGGTGTTGATAAAGATGGCAAACCACGTGTGTCCAACCTGCGCCAGGGGGGCATTGCTGCCAGGTAACCGCCTCACCATTCCTACATGTGCTCTGCCAGCAGCAGTGCTGCCAGGTAACAGCATCGTCAGGTAACAATGCTGCCAGGCAACAGTATCACCAGGTAAAAGTGCTGCTAGATACCAGCACTACCAGGTACCAAGGCTGCCAGGTAAAAGTGCTGCCAGGGGCAGCCTCACCACTGCAGCTCGTGCATATGCATGTTTGTAAGTCAACAGTGGATTCCTATATCGTAGTACCTCACAGGTGGGGCCATCACATACTTGCTATTGAAGATTCTGCCTCAGCTCCACTGTACATATACAAGCCAAACTCCAATAGGGATTCAAAAGTTAGAACATCTCGTTGCGTATCTCTTCAGGGTCATGGTGTAAAACAGAGTCAAATAGAAACAGATTGTACAGGTACAGTTCTCTTAGCACATTCGTGCTGTTCCTGTTTACATCCTATCTTTGCATGTGACCTCAAGCTGAGGTATTTGTGTGGAAATGTCATTTCCTGTGCAAATTAGACTGTTTTGCATTAAAAATCATCCACATGAAAAAATGACAGCTGAACAGCTCAGCAAGATTGGATTGTTTGTTTTTGTGAGCTCAGAGCCTTATATGCCATAAGGTAGACTGCAGATTGGTTATCAATCTCTTCAAATACACACACACACACACACACACACACACTCCTGCCTACAGAGAGTCCCCACTGTATAGTTTGTAGAAGGAAGGAGTGATTGATGTGCATGAGGTGCAGTTAAAACAGTTTGTGACTGATTCTCTCTGTCTCTCCCTCTTGCTGCAGGAGCGATCAGCTGAATGTTGGAGACTACATTAAGTCTGTTAACGGGATCAACCTGGCCAAATTCCGCCACGATGAGATCATCAGCCTGCTGAAGAATGTGGGTGAGCGGGTGGTGCTGGAGGTGGAGTACGAGCTGCCACCCATAGGTCAGTGCCATCCTCTGTCAGTGTCTCTGCCTATGACTGTCATCCTCTGTCAGTGCCATCTTCTGTCAGTGTCTCTGCCTATGACTGTCATCATCTGTCAGTGCCATCCTCTGTCAGTGTCTCTGTCTATGACTGTCATCCTCTGTCAGTGCCATCCTCTGTCAGTGTCTCTGCCTGTGACTGCCATCCTCTGTCAGTGTCTCTGCCTATGACTGTCATTCTCTGTCAGTGCCATCCTCTGTCAGTGTCTCTGCCAGTGACTGCCATCCTCTGTCAGTGTCTCTGCCCGTGACTGCCATCCTCTGTCATTGTGTCTGTCAGTGAGTGTCATTATCATTCTCATTGTGTCAGTCTGTCAGCAGCTCAGTCTGGTCTGGTTGTGTGAGTCTGTGAGCAGCACAGTCCAACCCATCTGCGTCAGACTGGTCTGACTATTTCTGATTCAGCACTGTATCACACTTAATATCTGATCCTTATTCAGGATATGTTCGATCAATGCATTAAGCATTCTTTTTGTGGAGTAATTTCTGATGCCATTGCAAAGTGTATGATTACCATGATCTCCCATGCACCTCATGACTGTTATGTTGAATTCATGATTGTCTGTCTCATTTAAATGTTATTTTCTGTCATGTAAATTCCTTGTTCATACATCTGTATATTGCCTTATAATGCACATACATATTCTCATTTAATCCATAATATGTCTCATGGAATGGAATGGAAAAAATAATACTATGTACTAATAATGTGTACTACCCTTCTTTTACTATATTCATGAGTACCTACTCTGTGTAAAGATTGCTTAGCTACATCTGGTACAAACAGGGAGACAAGGTCAGTAAGAGGTTGATAGAAAAGCGATTATTTATTACAGCCGTAAGACTTATTTTTATGACACAAGTATAGACAACAAAATTACTATTAGCCATATGGCTGCGTGGAGGTGAGAGAGAAAAAGGACCCTCTGTAGCATGGCAAATGCAGATTTATTGCCTTGGACAGGTATTAACAATCAGGAAATCGATGCAATTTCACTTGCCACTGCCACTACCACACCTGCAAACCACAAAGAGAAAAACATCGGCAGCAAGACACAGAAGGATGCAAACAAACTGGGACGTCATCACCTCACCCCATGACAAAACCATGTTATGCGCTTTTGTTGAATGGACACCAAGGCAGATGTTAACAAATAGTTCTTTTATTTTATTAGCAGGTACTGCATACAACTGATGACTGAACATAACGTTTACCCGATTTTCCCAGCCTGCTTCACTGCATTTCGTCACTGTAGTCCTACACATCAAATCATCACATCTCCACCCTAAAAGAAAGCCCAGAACTTATAACAACCTTCGAACAAAGTACAAAGTACTCAGAACAAAGCATGACACTACATATTTCTTTTGAGGTATGTAAACACATCTCCAACATATGCATAAGCAACATTTTGTCTTGTTTTTTTTTTTGTAGTCTCTGGAATAACAAAACAGTCTCCTATATCTCTTCCTGAGAACAGAACACTACCTAGGGACTGTCACCAGTCCCGCAGCAACATGGGATTATTGTGTCCTTCTTCAAGTTGCTGCCTCTAACTAAACATGTGGAACTAAGTGCCATAATGTTGGGGGGGTTTTACCACTTTGCTGCTGGAGGTGGTTTTGCTCATGGAAGAAGAAGAAAGTGGAGCCACTCCTCCAGGAATATCAGGTAAGGATGACACATATGAGTGTGACAGGACCTGCTGTGGGGAGGCACTGTCTCCCTCTAGGTTTTGCACTGAATGAAGGTGCCTGTGGTTCTGACGAAACAGAGTGCCTTTGTCAGTCTGCGCAATGTAGGAATGAGGATCACCTGGAAGACTTACAATTGTCTTCCAGGCTTTCTCTCCATCCAGTTTGATACACACGCTCTCCCCTGACTGAAGTACAGGCAGACTGCGAGGTGAGCGTCTGCTGTCATGGAAAAACTTGTGGGCGTCCTTTGCCTTTCTTTCATTCTGAGCCACTACCTTGGGATCGATGAGCTGTGGCTTGAGCTTGTCTCCTACCATTGGCAGTGTGGTCTGGATTTGGCGACCTAACATAAGTTGGCTGGGTTCACACCTGTGGCTACATCACAGGCTTCATGACATTGTCTAAATTCAATGATTTAGACACAAGTTGCTTCCTGTGGATGATGCAGTGGAAATTCCAAAACTCTGGGAAAGTTTGGTCAGCTTTGCACAGCCCCACAAGCCCGTTCACAGATCAGGTCATGCCTGCAGGCCACGGGTTGGCCAGGCCTGCTCTAGAGTAATGGTTAACAACCACAAGATCGATCTTACCGCTGTGGAGGTCAACTGCAGCCTTGCTCCATGGACCTGGTGGCCTGTGTGCTGATGGAATGACAATCCTGTCTCCATATAGGAGCAGTCTGTTGCCCTCTGACAGTGATGCTCTCGTTGTGTGATAACCCTGTAGGTCGAAGAAAATGTGTTTTGGCTACCTCTCCAATGTATTGTAGCACCCTTTTAATGATTGCATCTTTGCTTGTGGCCTCCTTGATGAAGTCCACTTTGGAAATGGCTCTAATTGTAATTGCAGTGTCAACAAATGCTTGTACATCCTCTTCTGTATCCTGACTGATGCTCTCTCTTAGAGGGAGTGTCAGCCACTACTAGCTGCTTACCTGGAACATGTACAGCTCTGGGGTTGAAGCGCATGAGATGCATGAGTAGCTACTGGCACCTCAGGGTTGTCTTGTCTAGGTCATAGAAATTAATTGGGGGAACGAGAGGCTTGTGGTCCATTTTATAGGCTGAAACTGCTCATGCCTTCGAGATAGCGGCTAAAATTCTCACATGCCCATACAGCATCCAAACACTATTTCTCTATTTGCAAATGTATTTTCTCTGTTAGTGTCCTGGAGCAAAGGTCAGACTTTATCAGAATGGACTTTATCATTGTGATGCTGTAGCTCATATCTACTGGCATCTATGGACACTATAGTGGATGTCTTTACATCATAGTAGGCCAGAGATGGAGCACTGGACAACATTTTTTTTACCTTGTTAAAGGCCTTCAGCTGGGGTTCCTCCCACTGCCAGACTGCATCCTTTTTCAGCAGCTTGGTGACTGGATGAAGTTCGGAGGACAGGCCAGGCAAAAATCTGCCCAAGTAATTCACCATATCCAGCATTTACCTCAGCTCTGTGACATTTGATGGGATTGGCATGTTTGTTATAGCCCTCACCTTGTCTGTGTCAGGTTTGATTCCCTCTTTACTGATAATGTGATCAAAATATTGTAGCTTGCTTATGCTGAAGTGACATTTGTCCTTGTTTCGTTTGAGCCATGACTCTTTGATAGTCTGAAGCACAGTTTCCAGGTTCCGATCATTTTCTTCCTGGTCTCACCCATGCACCACAATGTCATCCATGACAACAGTCACCCTCTCATGTCCTCTCAGAAGGCAGCTCATCTCTCTATGAAAAATCTCTGGGGATGAGGTGATTCCAAAGGCACTGGAAACAAAAGTGACCAATTGGGGTAATGAAGGTGGTCAGCTAAGCACACCTCGGGTCTAGTGGAATCTGCCAGAAGCCAGCAGATGCATCTAATGTAGAAAATACACAAGTGCCAGCTAACTTTGAATGTCTTCAAGTGTGGGGAAAATGAATCTCTTGCGTTTTACTGCTTGGTATAATCATTTGAGATCCTAATCTTGTCATTCTTTTTCACAACTGGTACCATTGGGGCACACCATTCGGTGGCCTCTGTCACTTCACTGATGATACCTAAAGACTGCATGCATCTGAGCTCTTCTTCAACTTCAGCCAAAAGGGGGAATGGTACCCTGCACAAGGCTGTATGGCTGGGCATTTGGCTTGAGTTCAATCATCACACGCTCACAGTTGAGTAGACCAATGTTCCCAAAAACATTTCCTGTGATCTCATCAGCTCTTAAAACTATGCCCATCTCACATGCTACTTTATGACTGAGGAGGTTATTGGAATATTCAGAATTTGTACCTGCTGCCTTTTCTGTCCACTGTTGCCAAGAATTTTCCTGTGCATTTCACTGCTCTATCAGGACTTCTCAGGTTTACTCCTGTTTTGAGCAGCAGGGGGCAATCCAATAGCAAATGATACACGCTCTGGGACACAATTGTAATGTTGGCTCTTGTATCTATTTTAAATTTCACGTCTTTTCCAAACACACGTAATGTCACATGCCAATTTTTGTCTGAATCAGCCCCATCTACACATCAGAGAAAAAGAGGCTCATAGCTATGATCTGAATCACCACACACAACCACTCTTTCGCCTCTCTGGTTTTACAAACCGATGCAAAATTCCCCAGTCTGTCGCATTTCCTGCATCATTTTCCCCAGGCAGGGAACACATGCTGCAGGCATGTTTTGTTAGGGTAACGCGAAGTTCCTTTTTGCTTACTAACTTTGTCAATCTCATTCCCACGGCAGAATTTTGTTTTTTAATTAACTCAGACTGCTGAGCTGTTTGCAATACTTTATTGAGTGTTAGCTCACATTCCATCAGCAGGTTTTGTGAAACATCTCGATCTGCTATCCCAATAACCACCCGATCGCGGACCTGTTCCTCTTTGGTGGTTTCAAATTTACAGTACTCGGCAAGCTCGTACAAGCTATGCAGAAATGCTTTGTCTCCCTTGTTCTCTGAGAGTGCTGATGAGAACATGCCTGTTCGTGAATTATACTTCTCTGTGGCACAGCAAACTTGCTTACTCAGCTTTGTAGCTGTTAGCATGAGAGGGTCCGGTGAAGGTTAATGAGTTAAAGATAGCCTCTGCATCCTTCCCCATAGCATACAGCAATGAGTTCACTTGTACCTTGCCTCCCTTGTTGAGCTCAGTGGCCAGACAAAAGCAGGAGAATCTTTGAATCCACATTGGCCATCCAGACGGCTGGGTGAAATAGAATTACCCTGGTGGGTTAAACTTCAACATTTTTTTTCTTTAATCCGTTCCTTGCTAGTGTCAGGGACTTCTAACACATGTCATGCACTTTTGATGAATGGACACTGAGGCAGATGTTTACAAGTAATTATTTTATTTTATTAGCAGGCACTACATGCAACTGAACATAACATTTACCCAATTTTCCCAGCCTGCTTCTCTGCATTACGGCATTGTAGTCCTACACATCAAATTTAAGTTTTTTAACATATCATGCATATCAACCCCACCGTCCCAGAGCACCATCAATCTTAGGAGAAAATACCACTCACTTTAAGAAAAAACACCACAAGAATTTGTAATACCTATTACCATACTGGAAACATTTTTAAATACCTTACATGAAGAGGGACTAAAAAGGATTACCAACTTGGATCACACATGCTTCCTTAATCTCCCACATTGCAACTCCCAGCTCTAGCCCACCAACTGCCGACCAGAAGGAGAGACAGAGAGAGAGTCACACCCACACATAAAAAAAAAACCCAGAGAGAGCAGAATAAAGACCGCAGCAAACAATAATTATACAGGGGGCTCAGGACAAAGCATCCGCCAGCACATTTCCACACCCCTTAATGTGCTGTACCTGCTGTACCTGTAGGGGGTAGCCCTACAAGAAAAAAAACTGCTTCATTAACTGTTGATTGGACATGGAGTTCAGAAAAGTCAAAGGGTTATGATCTGCATAAATAACCAAAGGCTCTGACATAGCACCAACATAATATCCCAAAAATTTTCAAGGCCCAAATTAAAGCAAGTGCTCTTTTTTCAATTACTGAATTCTTTGATTGACAAGAATTAAACTTGCATGAGGAAAAGCAAACTTTATGATCTATACCACAGTCATCAGATTGCAAAAGAACTGTGCCAGCTCCAATTCCACTGGATTCAACCTGAACTTTAGGAACATGGCGCAGCTAGCACGAGAGCATGGCAAAGTAAAAACTTGACATTGTCAAAGGCCTGTTGACACTGAGGAGGCCAGATAAACTGAGCTCACTTTCTGAGCAGATCAGTGAGCAGAGCAACAACAGTGGAGAAATTACTACAAAAACACGATAATACCCCACCGTGCCCAGAAAACTCATCAAGTCCTTCACTGAGACAGGAACAGGGTAATTAATTATGGCATCCACTTTTTCCTGCACAGGTCATATCTCACCCTGGCAACCTCACACAAATAGGTAACAGTCGCTTGGACAAAGTCACATTTAGCTGTAAGGTTTGCAGAAAGTAAGTGCTCAAACAGTGCACCCAGCATCTGAATATGTTCCTGCCAAGTATCAATGAATACCACAACATTGTCCAAATATGCCATGCAACCCTCCAGCCCTGATAAAACAATATTCATCATTTGCTGGAAGGTGGCAGGCGTATTTTCAAGACCAAAAGCCATAACCAAATAAGAAAATAAGCCATCTGGTGTGATAAAAGCAGTGATACCCCTTGCCCTCACCGTCAGCAGGACCTGCTAATAGCATTTTAACAGATCTAGTTTTGTAACATAAATAGTGCCCCCTATTTGATCATTGCAATTATCCATTTTAGGAAGGGCATAACAGTCTGACTTAGTCACTGCATTCACTTCACGATAATTGGCACAAAAACTAAATGTAGGCTTACTCACCAATAGACAAGGTGACACCCAAGGAGATGTGGCAGGCTGTGCTATGCCATTCTTAAGCATGTACTGAATTTCTGCAGTTAACTTTCTTTTTCAAATAAGGGACGGTATAAAAACATTGCTTAATTGGTTTAGCTTTGCCAACGTTAATATCTTGCTCTACAACTGTAGTTCAAGTTGAAGTATCTGGAAATAAGGCCAGATGTGAAGTTATTTCTCAACTATATCAGGACTTTGTGACTCATCCAAATGATCAAAATGGACTTCCAAGTTGGACTAGAACTCTTACTTATTGAACTGACCTTGAAATACTTGAAATACTACTCTGCTGGCATCTCAGTTTTCCTCCTTGACATATTTAAGCAAGCTGGCCCCATCAACTAAGCAGCTGTCAGCGGTTCCAGACTTACCAATGACCTCCACGAGCAAGACAGACTTACAACCAGTAGAAATTTTTGAACACTGTTTTGTGGAAAAAAAAAAGGCTAAGGAGAATAATAAGGCTTGAAAAGATTTACATGGCACATTTGCAATCGTTTCTTCCTATCCAGGGTTTCAGTTAAATAATTCCTTACTGACACACAGCACTCAACCCGATAAGGACCACTAAACTTAGCCTGAAAAGAGGAACCAATGACTGACAGTAGTGCAAACACCTGATCACCAGGCTGAAAACGACATGGTGATCATACAAGCGCTTCATTTTTCTTTGAGAGCTGACAAGCTTTTCTTTTGCCCACACACAAGCTTGGTAAAGCCTCAAACAAAAATTATTGGCATACAGGTAGTCCCCAATGTATGAAAACAATTGGTTCCTGAAAGTCTTTCGTAAGTCCATCTTTTTTTCTTGCATACACTTTATACTATTCACCAAGATTAATCCCTCCCCTCAAACTTCTATCAGTTTCAGTACCACCTATTTTCATGTGCATATGGTTAATACAAACAAGCATAAATTTCAAAGACTGTGATATATTTATGTGTACTGTACAGTACTGTATAGGAAAATCACGCTCTCCATTAATTCACAAGTCTAAATGATTTTTTCTTATTTGGGAGGTTTGTTTAAATTGTGCAAGCATAAATTTGGGAAAGCAGGAGCACACAGTTGCCAGTCGAATCTTCGTAAGTAGTGGTCTACAACTTAAACCACTACTTACGAAGATTCGACTGGCAACTGTGTGCTCCTGCTCCTAACATTATAACCCAATTATGATTTTGTTATTTATTCAGTTATATTGACTTTAATGAATCAATACAGTTATTAGTGTGACTAACCCAATTTTAATATAACAACTTATATCTGAATTAACTATCTTAAACTTGGATTTCTTTGATTGTGGGTTGGCTTCAGCTCGATGTATGAATAACATTGAGATGGACACCATGTTCATAAACTATTGTTTAGTAATACAAACTAGATAAAATAGGTATATTAACACACTAATAAAATTGATGACCGAAGTGGGAAAAGGAGATGGTGAGAGGGAAAGCAGAGGGAAGAGAACAAAGGATCATACGTGTCTGCTAAGACACTTGGCTGAATAAATGAAGGGAATGAATGAACGGAGGAAGAGGATTGTGCGTGCATGTGAGCGCACGTGTTCGAAAGAAAAGAAGAACAAAAGAAGAAGGGAATTGGAGGGTATATGGCTTGGGGTGCTGCCCCGCAATGGCGACTCCAAGTTACTTTAATTGTTCAACTATTTAACTATTTCAACTAAGAAGGTTGCAGCAACGTGGGGTTCACGTTGTCAAGAATTAACATGCCGAACCAGATTAGAACGATTAAATAAAAGTGGGATTTTTTTTTACCTCCACTTACAATATGCCATGGAATGGCTGTAAAAACCGTATTCCAGAGGAGTTAGAAAAGTTTAAAAGAGAGAGTGGAATGATCGCAATAAGTTGTTATCTGTTAGATATTGGTTATCGTGATCGACAAAAATCTGACGTACAGTTATATATCAGAGGTACTCTAGATAGATATTATTCTGTTGAACGTTACTTATGATGTATGTACAATCACATACAGAAATGCAATATTTAACAAACCCAACTTAACAAACAGTAATGCCCAGATGTACAGCCTTACTTGAGAGTTTAGTATGGCCAATACTAAGCGAGAAAGTCCCAAATGCTGTCTGTCCATCCAACCGTCCGTGGAAGGTGCAGTGTTACTCTGGGGAACGCGTCGAGATTTCCTTGATGTCCTGCGGCCGCGTCTCTGGCTTGACCAGGGGGAGAGTCCGTCGTCAACGAGAGTCTTGGAGACTGGAAGAGAGCCGGTCGTCTTCTTCTCCAATTTGAAATAACCGGCCTGCTTACGCGGCCTTTGATTTACTTGGGTCTTTTATCGGTGATTTGTCTCTAAAATAGAATTACATGCTCGATAGTTGGAATCTTGATCAAAGATTCCAGAACAAAGAGAAATTCTAAATCAGTACTGTTACTACCGCGGGGTGTCTCTTTTGTGTCAACTGCTGAAATGCCGTTGGCTAGAGAAAGCAAATCACAATTCGCCTGAGGGTTTTCTGTACCGTCCAGGTCCAGGTACCGTGTTTCCAGCTGGTACAGTATTGGTGGTTAGTCCATAAAATTTGCAGTCAGAGGTAGAGTTGGTGACGTCCTCGATGATGTCAACGATGATGTACATGACGTGACCATGGAATTCCTGTTGAATATGGAGTGAGGTCCCAACAAAGTGTAATCCAATACACTTAAAGGACTTTCCACTCATCACCAAGAACTTGCAGTGGGCCCCACACAGTGTGTCCAAAAACCAGTTCATTTGGACTTAAACCAGTGCTTTCCAGATCTGTACTGTCAGTAATGCCGTCTGATTCTGTGTTTTGGTTTTTGCATAATTTTGGGTCATGGGATAATCCCCAAACATTATGGGAAGTAGCAAAATGTTTTAGTAGAGGCACATGTATTTATTTTGATTCTAGGCTAAAATCTGAGTGTAACAAATGGTTTTCTGAAATTGAGAAGGAGATAGAGAGTGGAGAAGGTGCAGAACAATCACTGAAGCCTTCACCAATATACTTAATGCATTAAGGGGATAATACAAAAGTTTATCCATAAGCAAGGCTGAGTTTATTTTACATAGAACTTAACACAGATATTATTATGATGGTGATCCCCCAAGTATACTGTTATTCCTTCGGTGAAAACACAATGAATCAAAAGCAGTGATTAATGCTATTCGTACAACAGAGGGTGATATTGTTACAGTCCCCAGCGTAATCAATGATGCTTTCAAAAAATTCTACAGCAGTCTCTATACATCAGAGTGTATCGTAGACATAGCGAAGTGCACCTTATTTCTTTAAAATGTAACTTTGTCTAGTCTGGACCACATGAACTGCTTAGAATTAGAAAACCCCATCTCCTTAGAAAAGCTTGAAACAGCAATAAAAGCTCTCCAGAAAGGCAAGTCACCTGGTTTGAATAGCCTGTACCCTGAGGTGTATCTAGCTTTTTGGGATCAAGCAGGACCTCTGATATTAGGTTCAATACATTTTGCTGTTGAACAGGGATCCTTTCTCAGGGATCAGAGAAATGCACTCATCACCATCTTAATTAAGACAGGTAAAGATCCACTTGACTGCTCAAGTAATGGCCCTATTTCGCTGATCTGTGGAGATGTCAAGCTTTATACCAAGGTACTGATCGCTCACATGGAGTCAGTAATTGGGAAGCTAATTAATTTTGGTCAGACAGGAACCTGTCAATCACAAGCCTTTTAGTTACATCAAGGAACTAGACAGGGTTGTCCTCTTTCCCCTTTCCTTTTTGCCTTATCTCTAGAACCCTTGGCCCAGGGGTGACACAATATTTCCGATAACCATAAACCAGTCTTGACATTATCTTTCATTATGTGCAGATGATTTCCTTTTTTAATATCTAATATCCAGACATTACTACTGCAAGTCCTAAAATTATTTAGATAAATGGCGGGATAAAAAATCAGCTAGACTAAATCTGCTCTTCCTCCATTGAATATGGCTTCAAAAATACCAGTTTGACTGTTGAGTTGCCTATCTGTAAATCCTTCACATACCTTGGCAAAAAAATGTATCCTAGTCTCAATATAAAAATTCAAGAAAAAAAAATTCCATGGCCATGAAAAAGAAAATTATGGATGGCCTGAAGAGATTCTCTTTACGTTTATTTACAAGGTAGAGTTACAACAATTAAAATGAACATTTTGCCTCGGATTAATTTTTTTGTTCTTTATGATTCCCCTAGCATTTGAAGATTAAGATGTCTAATTTCTCATTTTTGAGCCACATACAATACTGCGGGTGAACAAATTTAACTTAAAAAATAAACTTTTAACTCAAATTGAGCGATTAGATACTAATTTATTTTTAAAGAAACTGTAAACAGTAAAATCAATCACAATTGTGAATATAAAATTCTATGACTTCTTTTACTCCTGCTTCTCATTCATGATTTTGTCAAAATTTGGAACTTTCTTGCAGTCTGTGATCTGCAGGTCTGCCTGTGGATTCATACGATTCCTAGATGTTGTCTTGATTGACAAAAGAATCCAGATTCACACAAGTATGTTGTTGCAAATGGAATGAGGACATAGAGTGTTTTTCCACCAAGTCTTGGAAACTTATCCAGTGCTGCACACAAAAAACTCCTCAAAAGTGTTGCTTTCAAATTGCATTTCAGGAGCTCAATTTGTACGCAATTCAATCAGATCTTCCTCCAGCTCTTCATCATCTGACATTTTCTCCAAATTGTAGGAATATGGATTCACGATCCATTCTTCTGAAATCTTCAGTTCTCCAACAGCAAAATATCCATCAAATGATTCTGACAGCATTTCCAAATGAGCCACAATTTCTTCACACACAGTAGGAGTTATGGACCCAGCATCATCAACCATTTCTTCTAGCAAAGGAAAATTTAAGAGACTGCCTCTTTCCATCCTTTAATGCCAAAGACGTAACTTTTCTTTGAAGGCATTCAACTTTTCACAAGCCTTCAATATGCTTATCCCTTTTCCTTGAAGAGAAACACTCAGATCATTCAAACGAGTGAAAAATGTCCGGTAAGTAACCCAGCAATTGGGCAAATTCCTGTGATTCCAATCCCCCAGCCAGATCACATTTATGCTCCTCCAGAAAAACTTTGATTTCTTCCTTCAGTTCAAAGAAGCAGGTTAAAGCTGGTCCTCGTGACAACCAATGGACTTCTGTGTGGAAAAGCAGAACTGAATGCTCACTTCCCAGAAAATGATTTGAAGATGCAATGATTCAAAGCACGTCACCTGATCCAGCTGATGATCTTCACACAAGTATCAAGGGCTTTCTTCAAATTAGGAGGCAAAGTTTTTGATGCCAAAGCATGCCGATAAAGAAAACACTGGGTAACAATCAAGTCTGGAATCTCCTTTTTCATCAATGCTGGAAAGCCAGATGTATTTCCAAGTATTGCAGGTGCCCTGTCAGCACACCTAGAACAAATTAGTTTGATATCTAAATGACTCATGACTCTGACATCTGAGATGACTTGGTCCAAAATATCTTCAGTCAAATCACTGATTTGGTTGTCAATGACATTATTTGATAGGGGCACAACATTTTTTTTCTTGCTTCTTGGCTAAGGATAATTGTTGCCATTTCCAGTGCACATGGCTTGATGAGATCTTCCGCAATTGTATGGGGCTTCTTGAATTTGGCCACTTTATATGCCACTTTTTACAAATACTACAAAGTAACATGTACTGGGGTTTTTGAAAGCCATCATTTCCTGTTGTGCAAGTGAAACCAAAGCACACTTTGTCATCATTCCATTTCCTTCTTTTTGACATGATTAAGGGTTAATCTGCAAAACATAAAGAAAAAAATATGAGCTAATATGAGAAAAACTATCTGCCTAAATCAAAGATGAAATGCTATGGGGACGCAACTTATTAGGCTACTCTCTTATTCCCCGACGCTCATGATAATTATGAGACAAGTTTGTACAGAGCGTATATCAGTGTGTGATAGGCATGACACACCGAGTCAGCCTCTATCACAGCTGTACTTCCTCTAATAATAATTATACACACGTGCGATCGTGAGCTTGTGTAAATGTGCTACTCGAGTCACAGTGCACTCAATCAATGCCACAATTTACATGGGAGTAACTTCTGGACAAGCGAATGACACTGTGTAGCTGGTCAATTTCACTGCCAATAAACTCACACATCGGTAGTGTGAATGAAGGAACCGATTCGGCTACCAGAATATGGAGAAACAAACTCACACAAGTCTCTCTTGACTCGGGCAGCAGGAGACTGGAATGTGCTTGGGACAAACGTTACCTCCTGTCTCCCCCATGCTCCTCAGTCCTTTGCATTATAAACTGGGAAGTCAGTGGAAATGAGGGAGGCATTTGATTGGCTGGACAAGGTGGGGATAAGCACGGGATTGGCCGAGTGAATTCAGGTAATGAAAGGAGGCACCTGCATGTGAGCAGAGGAAACGTGTGAGCGAAGAGGCCCCGGGAAGTGAAATACTTTAGGAACTCTCGCAATCGTGAATTTATGAGTGGAACAATATACAATGATTATGTCAGATGTTGTGTGGCTGAGTAATGACCTGTGACTCGTCACTCAAGGACACAAACCACTCTTGCTCCCCCTGAAATGCCATCTCGCACCCCCTGCTGTAAGGACACAGACTGGGATCCAAGTGTGGTCAGATATTCTCACTTTAATATAGAAAACTGAAATGGTAGACAAGAATGTAAACAGGTCAAAAAACAGGGGAAGCAGCAGTCCCAAACAGATCCAAAAGAAACAAAAGGTCAAGCAAACAGGCTAAGTTCAAAATTGTAGTAGGTAACACGATAAAGATAGCACAGGCTTAGTGAAGTCACACGAACAATACATCACAATGAGTCAAGACAGACAGAATCCTTAAGTAGCCAGGAGCTGAGTGAATAATCAGCTGCAGGTGCATTCAGTGAGCCGTTGAGGTTGAGCATGGCTGAAGTGGGCATGGCTGAGCTGGCTGACTGGGAGTAGGTGTGACACAAACTCACTGGAGGTTTAGCTGTCCCAAGCCTTTTTACTGCTATGGTTTTCAAATTAGATCCTTGCATTTTTGGAGAAACCAGGAATCTGAGGTCCCTTGGCGTGCTAAAGAGGCAGCACATGTGAAACCACACCAATTAGAAGACTGTATACATGGGGCATGGGGCACAGAAACATTAATCTACAATATGGGAGCATCATAACCAACTCTATAAATGCAAAGGACCCAAGCTGGATTTGAGCCTAGGCTGCTGTGGTAAGGCTTTGGCTTTATGTGGTATGTGCTCTACCAGATGAGCTATCAGCTTAAGGCTTTTCTTTACTTCAGGCTGAGATCAGCAATGAAAGCTTATGGGGTGCCCTGAAATTGGCCCTTGCTAGAGCACCAAATAGAGGAGTGGATCCGTCCTGGGCGAGGTTCTCTATATATATATACTTGATCACTCTGTTAATGTACTGGCAGTTGAAAGGGTATGGGACAGGGAACTCAGCAGCAATGTTCTGGAACCAAATTGGGAAACTTAAGCAGTACCTCTAAAAATCTCACACATGAACTCATACACTTCAAGATGACTCACAGAGCATATGCTATACGTATCAAGTGTTTTAAAATTTACCTAGTTACTAGTCCTAACTGTACTCACTGCCAGGATCAGATGCCAGGCACAACAATGCATATGTTTTGGGAATGCTCACTGATCAGAGATTTTTGGGCCCATGTTATCTGTCAGTTTCATTTATTGCTTCAGTTGTGTTTGTTGTGTCTTGTCTTTACTGAAAAAAAATGTTGATCGCAAAAAGTGATTATTTACAAAAAACTCATTAACTTTTGGATTTCTATGCAATATTATTAGGCCCTTCTATCTGCTTTGCATTAATGCCTACAATCTACTGAGCAAAGCAAACAAGGATTTGAATTGTCACCACGTTAAACTCGATGCCCTTGATGGTTTAACATGCCATACAAGGGGCAAATGTCCCAACTATGGACAAACAGGCAATAGAGCTTTATTCCCCTCAAATATTGCATAACAGACCCTGCCCCACCCTTCAGCGGCATGACTACAGGGATCTTTAGATGCAAGGAGTAGCTAACCAATCCCCACCAGCAGAAATGAGAGAAACCAGTGGAAAGACCCTCCCAGAGCTCTACGGAATGCAACCCCCACAATGTGTCACACTGAAGCAACTTACCTACCTGGGAATATTCAGCAAGCTCCTTAGAATATCGCCAGTCTGAATGCAGCTAGGACATCACCCACCAAGTATGCAAGGCGCTGCAAAACAATAGCAAATTCTGAACAGGTGTAACCAGTTACCTGCAGATTAACTGGAATATTACAAACATTACCATATAATTTCTAATATATAATCTTCTTATATATCAAAAATGATAATATATTGACATGTATTGGAAAATATATTCAATATATCTAATATATTCCAATATATTTTTCAATGTATTAGAATATATTTTTGTTTCGTAAGGGTAGCTGGCTCTGGAGTATTTTTAAGCACTTCCTTGTCTGTTCTCTCCCCAGCTATCCAAGGCTCAGGGGTCATGTTTAAAACGGTGGAGGTCACACTGCAAAAAGAGGGCAATTCCTTTGGCTTCGTCCCACGAGGTGTGTACTCAGTCAGGAGTTATGTGGGCCCAGGAGTTACTCCATCTGCACTTACTGCTAGGAATGTGTTAGGTGTTGATATGATAATGAGGGATTCTGCCTTTTGATTTCATCTTGGCTGAAAGAATCTGAAAAATATCAGTCTTCATGTCATTTTCCCAATGAATTTGCATTTGTTCCACCTCTTTCCCCCAACTTGAATTCAACTTCATTAGAATGGAATGAAGTGGAAGCACTAACTGAACTGAAATGTCCTTTTACAAGGGAGAAGGAGCAATTAAAGGGCTCACATTTTGCAGGCACTTTTTAGTTAATTTTATTGCTGTTTTAATTTATTGTATATCTCATGTATTTTTTCTCATGAAGAAAATATGATCACCTGCTTTTACTGCTTAGTGACCAGCATGAAGTATGGAGTTTAGTTGTGTTCTGCAGTGTGAATGAAAGCATTCTGGGATGCTTGTGTCACCACAGTGTCCTGGCATTGTAGAGTGTGAATGAAAAGCGTTCTGGGATGTCACTATGCTGTTCTGACTACTGCAGGTGGCTCCCATGAGGACAGAAACAAGTCTCGCCCTATCGTTGTATCAACTGTCCGGCCAGGAGGTCCAGCAGACAGGTGAGGGTGTGTTACACCTGACAGGCAGCAGTCCTACAGCTCTCAATGCCCATGCAGACTAGAGTTCCTAGGTTAATGAAAAACATAATTACATCACTCTTTTGCAGACTGGACATGGACAAACTACAGTTTATAAACATTGTTATATTTTGCATACCATTTACAAAAGACCATTTGGCCTCTGATTTATTGGAAATCTTTCACTTTCATCTTCTAACTCCAGTACAGAGGAATCAATTACCCATCCTCCCACTCTAGTACAGGAGTAAATCACCCATCCTCTAATTCCAGTACTGGAATAAATTACCAAAGATTTTAACTCCAGTACTGGAGTAAATTACCCATCCTCTAACTCCAGTATGGGAGCAAATTACCTGTCCTCTAGAGCCAGTACAGGAGTGAATTACTCATCCTCAGACTCCAGTACTAGAGTGAATTACTCATCCTCAGACTCTAGTACTGGAGTAAATTACCCATCCTCAGAGTCCAGTGCTGGATTAAATTACCCATCCTCAGAGTCCAGCACTGGAGTAAATTACCCATCCTCAGACTCTAGTACTGGAGTAAATTACCCATCCTCAGAGTCCAGTGCTGGATTAAATTACCCATCCTCAGAGTCCAGCACTGGAGTAAATTACCCATCCTCAGACTCTAGAACTGGAGTAAATGACCCATCCTCTAATTCCAGGACTGGAGTAAATTCAACATCCTCTAACTCCATGACAGGAGTTTACATAATAATACAGTACAGGAATTACATAACAATGTATATGTTGGGGAGTGTCTCTGAGCCTGTATCATTATTAGTATTTCTGGATGGTAATTGCATTTTTCTGTGAGGGAGTGCTCCAACTGTCCTCAGGAGTGCTGAGTCTCATCTTCCACCCAGACTGTTTTATTTGCCCATATCTGGAGCAGTTATCTCAGAGCTGTCTGCATAACATAGTTTCTTGAGTGTTTTGTGATGGAAATGATTGTTCAGTTTTCTTTTTTTGTTTTGTCATAACCCTGAAATTGAAAAGCACCAATTAGAAGTGTAACAATAACTTGTTGGTGGTTATATGTGTTGGACTTCAGTTTGTGATATGGATAAATTGACAGACAGACAATTACATACTCATATGTTTTGCATGACCCAATGTGTAAATCACTAATGTTAAATGATATTTTTTATTAGATAATTATAGGTTGTGTTAATTGTTTTTGTTTTGGCTAATTCTGTCACAACATATGAGCATGGATTATGATGGATTAGATTTATCAAGCTTCCCCCAATTTTAAGGTGTTCAAGGTTTTTCAGGTCATTGCCACTGAAGAATAACTTCTTGACTGGATACACTAATCCTGTGAAAATTATTTGTATTGAATTTAAGAATCCTCTAAAGTGCACCTACCACCTCCACTCTCAGGGAGAGATTCTTTACAGCAGCAACATCCCAACATCGATCCTGGGGACCCACTGCATATGCTGATTTTTGTTCCAACTACAATCCCAGAATCTAAACAAGCTGATAAATGTCTTAATTGGGTGCTACTCATGTTATAGGGATTATTTACCATTCTAAGCCATGTTATGTCTGAAATATACTGTATATGTATGCTACGAAGAATAAATGTCCTGTATTCATATTGTGCCATATAGCAAACAATTGCATAAAGACAAGTAAAATAACATATTAAAGACCATAGTCTATCAATGGGCACTTAATTGAAAAGATTGTGGACATATGACCTCTCAAACTAACCATTTGGTTGACAATGAAAGATTCAAAGACAAAGCTAATTATAATGAGCCAAGCCTAGATTGTGTACAGTGCTCTTGACCCCATTCCCTCTTCTCTCCTCCAGGCAATCACACCAGACATCCTTCCATTCACCACCTCTCTTGTGAACTCCTCGTTGTCTTCTGGATGCTTCCCCTGTTCCTTCAAGTGGGCCCATGTCTCCCCGCTGCTGAAGAAGCCCACTCTGGACCCCTCCCTCATCCAGAACTATCGTCCTGTCTCTCTTCTTCCTTTTCTATCCAAAACCCTTGAATGAGCTGCTTCCAAACAACTGTCTTCTTTCTTTTCACAGAACAGTCTGCTGGACCCCCACCAGTCTGGCTTCAGACCTGGCCACTTGACAGAGACCACACTGCTCTCTGTCAGTGAGTCTCTTCATGCCGAACAAGTGGCCTCTCTCTCCTCCATCCTGATTCTCCTAGACATTTCTGCTGCTTTCGACACCGTTGACCACCCCATCCTCCTGTCCTTCCTGCAGGCAATGGGGATCTGTGGCACAGCCCTAGACTGGATTAAGGCCGGACCGGTATCGGCGCCTCGTCCCCTTGCTATGGGTGTTTCTCAAGGCTCTGTCCTTGGTCCCTTCTCTTCTCCTTCTCTAGTCATTCTCTTGGCCCTGTAATCTCTACTTATGGTCTATCTTATCACTGCTATGCTGATGACATTCAAATGTACCTCTCCTTTCCAGCTTTTCTTTCCAGCACCTTTCTCTCCCATCTTGGACTTCCCAGTTTCTCTTGGGGACACCCTGGTCTCGTCATCGTCTTGTGCAAAGAATCTCGGAGTGGTCAACAACAGATTGTCACACTCCAAGAACATCACAGCGGTGAACCAGCCGTGTAGGTTCTTCCTGTCCAACATTCGAAGAATCCACCCCTTTCTCACTACCTACTCTACTCAGCTTCTGGTCCAAGCGATGGTTCTGTTCCACTTGGACTACTGCAACTCCCTTCCTGCTGGCCTTCCGGCATCTGCCATCAGACCCCTGCAGCTCATCCAGAATGCTGCAACTCGTCTGATTTTCAACCTCCCTAGACACTCTCATGTCACCCCTCTGCTCACTGCCCTCCACTGGCTGCCTGTTATTGATCGCATCAAGTTCAAAACTTTAGTGCTAGCATACCAGGCTGTTTAAGGGGACAGCTCCAGCTTACCTCCAGAAGATCATCAGACCCTACACCCCTGCCAGACCCCTCCACTCCGTTCCTGCACTTCCAGGTCACGTCTGCTGTCCGTCTTGGCCCCCCAGTGGTGGAATGACCTTCCCATGGAGGTCAGAATGGCAGAGACACTGGCCACCTTCAAGTGTAGACTGAAGACTCACCTCTTCAGGCAGCACCTCTCCCCTCCCCTCCCTTGCTCTTTGTAAACATCTCTACACGTTTTTGCTTGTGTGAAACTGTGATTTGTTTTTAACCGAGGCTGTTTATTTTCTCCTTAGATTGTTAGGGGGGTTGTAATCTATTCGATCACCTTTGGCACTTGGGTCTTTACCCCTCTCTAGGGTTATCTTTTCACTTTTCGTACCATTCTTATGCACTTTGCCTTGTAAGTCACTCTGGATAAGAGCGTCTAACAAATGTCATTAATGTAATGTAATGTAACGTGTTAGTAAGCATAAGGAAAAAAATTAAAAGCTCAATTAAGAGCTTAATCAATGAGCCTATTTATTCACCCCAGTCTATAATTTGATCAGGTATGAAAACCTACTCTTTTTGTGTATTTGTTTGCAAAACCACATAAACACAATGGGCCTCATTTATCAAATGTGAGCCGAACGAATTTGAATTTACAGCCGTGTTTTAAATGGAAAAAGGGTATTTGTCGTGTTGTTGCTGTTATTTTCCCATTCACTCATTTTTATTTGATTAGAAATGAGTAGCAAATTATTTGGCAGTAATATAGTAACATTATAACAGTTCAAAGTATTATATGAAATCACTATTGGATTCAACATTAAAACAGGTGATGCTTCATTTGTGTAATCCTGTTTAATAAAATTAATTAGTTTGCTTGCGGAAGGTGCAAACTATTGTTCTTCTATAGAATCTATACTTCTTCTTCTTAATATTATTTTTCCTGGTTCTTCCAGATGTATCTCCTCCAACAGTTTTTAAGGTAGACATACCGAACTTGGCGTGAATATACTGGTCAGGTTGCTTGTATATTTCTAAGCTATACAATTCATACTTTTTAAACTACAAATCTTAAAAAAACACCTCCATTGACTTCACATTGGTGGAATGTTGAGCATGTTAATGTGGCTAACGTTACTAAGCAACAATTATAACTGCCACTGCAATTTTAAGGTAGTTGAAAAAATTATCCAAAGAATACAGCATGCTTACCGGTTAGCTACCTTACCGGACTTGACATTTTGAAATAACTTTCTGGATATAATGACACTGCAATGCTGTTCAGGTATAATAATCTTAAATGGCAATTTCAGATTTTGAACAGAAAGTTCTGCTGTTCTTTGACTGCTTCTAGTACTCCTGCTGCTAGTACTTCAGTTCTTAGTGTACCTACTAAACGTTTTAATATACTAATAATAAGTATATTAGTACATTAAAACTGCTAGTAGGTAGCCTACATACTCTTCAAGCCCTCAGCAAGCAAACAAAGTTTCTTCTGGAACTCTATATCTAGTTATTGTTTGGAATTTTACATGAATTCCATAAAACAACGTTTACTGTAAATAAGGAGCAGAAACCATTGCTAAGGTCTTCAATGCTATGGCTGACCTTGCTCTATTAGCTTTAAGAAAAATTTAAGCGGTGAACACATCTCCAAAACAGAGCAGACTGTCATAATACATTTACGTTCTTATTTAATAAATATAAGTTCTTATGCGATTGGACTAATATAGCCAGCTGATTGGGCCCTTTACTGTGGAATTTGTGATCTAATTTTCTCCTGTGTTTGTTTGAAGAATAAATCTAAATATTACAATTGTTGTCGTTATTTTTTATAATTTTACATAAAAAAATACATATAAAATACAAGGTAAAAGGATGTTAGAGTTTGCATTTGAAAAGGAGAGGGACTGCAGAGTGGAGGGAAAGGCAAGGGAGGGCACACGATTATGGAGGATCCTAATTACGTAATAGTTCTAATTTGAATGAATTGTTTAACTGGGGATTCATTCCAAGTTGATTTAGGAAAAACATGATGGTACCAACGGTGTATTGCATGTGTCATTACCACTTTGGCCAACCATGCCCCCTCGCGGTTTTATGCAGCTGCCCCCCAGGATTTATGGCAGCAATAAGGCTGGTATTCAAAAGTTTACCTACAGAATTGGAGGGTGGTTGATCCAAAACCAAGGAAAACAGATCGCGGTCACCCTCCATGGTAATTCCAGCCAACGACGTCTCTTCAATAATTCTCCTCCAGTTTCATGTTTTTTTTTTTTCATTTTCTTTTAACCCTTCGCAGCGTACCTGGAACTTTTGACACCAAATTTACTGCAACAGTTACTTCTTGCTAGGCTTTGGTCTTCCCTGGCCCCAACACTAAACTCCTCACACTTCTGAACAAAATATTTTTTTTAAAATTCTATTTCCATTAACAAAATTTCAGTCGCTGCTTCAGAATAGTTTTTTTTCTTTTGCCTTTTCTCTGCCATCTCTTTACATTACCAGCAATGGGATTTCAAGCTCCTTATATGGTATTTCAGGGGCGTCGATTTGTGCTAATGGAAAATTTTGTGAACGCGCTTGTCATTTACGATTGATTGGTATTTATCAACATACGAACGAAATAAGAACAAATGCTCCATTTATGCATGTTTGATAAATCCGGCGGAATTTGTTAGTTCGTAGCCGTTGATGTGTAAATTTACACACAGATTTACGCAAATATTGATAAATGAGGCCCATTGTGAAAACAGGAGCTTTTTCTTCATGACATGGAAATTATCTCTCTTAACATGAAAAGCACCTAATTTATGAACAATTACAGCTTGTGAAGATTCCGGGGTTGCAGTTGTGGTTGGAACAAAAAACAGAATACACAGTGCGCCCCGAGGACTGATTTTGGGAACCACTGCTTTACAATATGCAAACCACCTCCTTTCTCAGAGAGGGAATCAGTCAGCATGTATCACAGTTTGCCTCTCTGCACAGGGAAGGGTCTATCAAGCCAGGTGACCGGGTGCTCAGTATCGATGGAATCCGTCTGCATGGCACCTCCCACTCTGAAGCCATGAATATCCTGAAGCAGTGTGGACAGGAGGCCACCCTGCTGATCGAGTACGACGTATCCGTCATGGGTACGTCCAGCTTCCTGCCCCTAGCCCCCAGCCTTAAACATAACCCTTTCCACCTCCATGATTGGTTTGCCCTGCCCCCAGCCCCAATCCCTAACCATAACCCTTTACCCCTTCCCCTTCATGGGTACACCCAGCCCCCAGCCCCTATCCCTAAACATAATCCTTTACCCTGTCCATCATGGGTACACCCAGCCCCCAGCCCCAGTCCCTAACCATAATCCTTTACCCCCTCCATCATGGGTAAGCCCAGCCCCCTTCCCCAACATACTGTATAGCTAACCACCTATTTTGCTGTCGTGTGAATGAGAATAGGGAGGATTCCAGTCAGTAGGCTTACCTGCCCTTAATTTATTTCCCAATACGTGTGGTAATTCAGGAGCCTGAAATGTGCCTGCTGTAGATCTCACAGTACTCCAATACTGCTCAGGCAGTTGACCGTGGAGTTAAGTGTAGCATCCAGTAGCAGTCATTCCATATGCAGCCTCCAGAAATGACAAAGCATTCTACAGCAAGGGACAGGCTTGCAGTTGCATTTGGGCATCCCGAGTTGGTGGGCAAAAGAACAATGGGGAAACAAGAAACACCACAGGCATGATTGATTGCTTCACTGTTGTGGGCTCTCTCTGCAGATTCAATCGCCACGGCCTCAGGCCCACTCCTGGTGGAGGTGGTGAAGTCCATGGGGTCTAGCCTGGGGCTGGCATTATCTACCTCTGTGTACTGCAAAAAACAAGTCATCATCATTGAGAAGATCAAGCCCGGTAGCATTGCTGACAGGTACGGGGGGCCATATGCCTTCACATCTTTGTTTCTGCCCATAGGGTCACGTTCACCATAACTCCATAAAGGGAATAAATTTCATTCTTGGAAAGGTAGACAGAAAGAGGTTTTCATCTAATGTCAAGTAGTCATTTACGGTCATCTATCATTTAAAATAATTTTAAGTTTAGTAAAAATGTGTGATTGAATTTTTTAAATACATTGCTTCTGTGCAGATCAGGTAACAGGCAATGTGAGTATTGAATTCATTAAGGTCAGTTGATAAGTTACTTTGATTTCCCATAAGAGGGGCTGACCCAACAGCCAATGGTGGTGACAGTGACATGCGTAAGACCAAAAATGCAGTGAAAATGTGATATTTATTTACATGCCAAGTGCTGGAAAGAAAATAAGAAAACAAAAAAATCTCAGCAACATCTAGACTCAGATTAAACAAAATAGAAAGCACTATTAAAAATGAACACTTCATATGGGAAGACAATTTTATTGCAGTATGCTAAACAGAGGAAAAGACTGAAGTGTATTAAGTGGCTTGCTACTCTTTTGTTTTAATAAAAGGAAACAAATAAAAGCACAATACCATTCAAATTCTAAGGGCTGACAGGGGCTCTTGGCAGTTAAGGATCTTAAAAGGGGAAAAGGTGTCAGCAGCCATAACAGGAAGTGATTGTGCTAGGTGTGGGGCGCTGCATGCAGGGGACCATATCCTGTCAGTGGACGGCACCAGCATGGAGTACTGCACCCTAGCTGAGGCCACCCAGCTGCTGGCCAGCGCCTGCGAGCATGTCAAGATGGAGATCCTGCCCCATCACCAGACACGGCTGGCCCTCAAGGGCATGGAGCAAGGTACGCCTTCCACATAGAGTTACAGTAAGTTACACCTTACACACAGAGTGGCAGCAAGGTACACCTTCCAGACAGAGTGGCAGCAAGGTACACCTTCCACACTGAATGGCAGCAAGGTACACCTTCCACACTGAATGACAGCAAGATACACCTTCCACATAGAGTGACAGCAAGGTACACCTTCCACACAGAATGACAGCAAGATACACCTTCCACATAGAGTGACAGCAAGGTACACCTTCCACACAGAATGACAGCAAGATACACCTTCCACATAGAGTGACAGCAAGGTACACCTTCCACACAGAATGACAGCAAGATACACCTTCCACATAGAGTGACAGCAAGCTACATCTTCCACATAGAATGACAGCAAGGTATGCCTTCCACATCTCTCTAAAATAAGCCGGTCATTAGGAATGCAAGAAAGTGGCATTTTTGTTTTCTGCATTTTGTGTATTTTACACACTGAATTTGGTCAGATCTTTTTGTGAGACATTGAAGTACAGAGTAGGAATCTTACAGAAAAATTGGGGGCTCTTTCATTTATTTGACGTGCAAGACAATCAACATTCCAACCTGCAGGTTTGAAAAAGTTATTGCCCCCATACCTCCCCCAAACCCATCCCAAATAAAGGGATAATTAAGCTTAGCTGCTTCAATACTTTTGGGTCAGTCCTGTCCAATTATATTATTCTGACTTAGTGTAGTGACCCAGACCCTAAGGTGTTTAAGCAATAATGTTCTTTCTTCTAATGCCTTACATTGTGGTGTGAGCAGGAAGTATGTGACTGTACAGTTTTGGCCATAACGGGTCTTCAGGCCACCTCAATTAGCCATGCCAGGAGTGGTTCCTTACAAAAGTGGTTCCATAGAAAACATAAACTTGATGGTGCAATTTGTAGTTTGTTCGGGGATTATGACCACTTCCACAGAATGGATGAGGTGAGTGTCCAGTGTGAATCAATGACCATAGGCGATGAGTCACACCATCCTAGGGTTTTGTTGTAAAGTGTCAGCAGACCAAGCAGCATGCCACTGTCCCTGATCTCTGCTAATGTGAGTGAGAAGCACAACTAAACTCTCAACTGAACACAACCTCGACAGCTGCCTCCAATTCCCTACTGCCACCTCTTCACCACCTTACACCCCTCTCAAAACCTCCTCGCTCAAAAACTTTCCATGTTGCTCCCCTCTGCTTCTACCTGGTGAGCTTATGTCACCCATTTCACCTCTCAAATCAGAGGTATATTGGACCCCAAATAAAAAGAATAAGTGTGCATGTGTGTGCTAACTCCCCATCCCATGACACTGGGTTTGGTTCTTACTATCAGAATTAAACTGTTAGCACACTAGTCATAGAGGCACATCATTCTGCAATTAAAAGAAATTCTGGAAGACTTGTAGAAAAAATGCCTCATGACTTCAAATGTTTCAATTGTAGTACTCTGGGACACCACCACAGTCAGACCCATATCTTTCAAATGTCAGGTTTGGCACTAAATCTTCCCAATCCTCTCTTTTGGAGGAGGCATACCCTGGTAGTAAGGCATAAAATTATCACAAAAAACCATAGAGCACCACTTAAGCTTCTCAGCTAATGAGAGACTAACAGAGACTGATCAGTAACCACTGGATGGCTTATGCTGCAGGCAATGGTGGTAAAGGTGATCCAGCTACAATCAAATGGGGTGATTACTTTTTCACATGGGGCCATTTAGATGCAGCATAATTTTCAATGATAAATGAATGAGTATTGAAAATTCTTGCTTGTTCACTTGGGTTTTCTTTAATATGAGGTTTTTGTTTACGTCTTATAACATTCAGTGTGAAAATTTCAAAATTCAGAACATCAGATAAATATCAGGCAATTAGCTTATCAGAATATTTAAGGAAATATTAGAATGAACACAAGTTGCGTACCATGTATACCCTATAGTAGCTAAAAAACATATGGTATGGAAAAGGAATTCTTGTGTTTGATTGAGTACATTTAAATGTATTTATTTTTCCATTTTCCTGGCAACGATGAACATACAGCCTTACCTTGTTCTGCTCCAGAAAACCAGTTCCTATGAGCTGGGGTTTCTTACCTTAGTATTCTATCCCTTTTCTGATCCTCTATTTACCTCTCCCTGTCTCTCTGGTTCTCCTTTTCTCTTCCTGTTTGTCTGTTTTGTGTTGTCTCTGGGTTGTGCCTGGATTTGTGCTGTAATGGTTTCCTGTCCCTTTGATGGCCCATTACCGCAGTCAAGGTACAGCGGAGCAGCCGGCCACTCCCATGGGACTCCTGCGCCAACAGCAACAGCAACTTCCACCCCTACCAGCACTATAACACCTACCACCCTGATGCCAGAACTCAGGGCTCCAAACACCACAAATCCTCTCCAAACAACTTCCGTAATGTCTCTCCCTTTCCTTCTCCTACTTAAACACCACTGCTTTTCATTTAATGTCCATCTTCATTTTCCTTTCCACATTTGTTCTGATAAGTTTCCTTAATTTTGTTCTGAGAAAAGCAGTTTCTCTGTTGAAAAAAATGAACAGCTGTTGGGGGAAAAGTTCTATACAGCACAGGCATTGTTTGTCATCCATGATAAAGGTTTATTCTATGTTACATCTTACTGCACTTACTTTAACAAATAAATAATGATTTAGGAATGATTTAGGAATACATCATTTCACAGTTGTCATTTTCCATCGTTGTAGATGTCAGAACCTGCCAACACAAATACTATGCCTCTCAGAGTTACTGAACCCTTTATTCAGTGTGTGGTGTCATTACTAATGTATCAGATGAAGTTTAGCCAATCAGATTTTATTGAGACAAAGAGAGAGAAATCAAGATAAATGACCATTGTGAGGAGGATGTGTGACATCAGATAGGGATAGAGTACCTTAAGGGGAGATTTAGGAAATCATATGTCACAGAGAGAAATAGAGGACTTAATGAGGAGGTTCAGCCAGTAAGATGTCACAGAGAGGGATAGAGGCCCATACGAGGCATTTCAGCCAATCAGATGCCACAGAGAGGAATAGAAGACCTTATTAAGAGGTTTAGCCAATCTTATTTCACAGTGAGGTGATTTCACTTATGAGACAATGTTATCATGAAATTGACATTTCAAACCAGAAAAATGTGCATGTTATATGAAATGACTGTGAGAAATAAAATGAAAAAAGTCTCAGTGAGGTGAACATGAGAAATGAGTTAGCGAAATGTGCACTCACACAGAAAACATAATTTGATTTCTGTAAGTTACAAGCTGTGTGTATTATGACTATATGTGAGTGATAACCTCTGTGTGTACCAGTGGCGGCCGGTGAGTTGGAAACAGGGGAAGCTCAAACCTCACCTTTAAATCTATTATTAAATTCAACCTGTTCCCGTTGATTAACAATAAACCTAGCGATTCGCAGAATAATTAACACTAATCGTGTAAAAAGAGTAAATGATTACCATTGTCATTTAGTGATAGTATGATTTCTCTTTACTGAACTGTTTAAAATTTGCAAGAACCAACACATAACTGTACTTTTCGCTCTCTGCCCGAAGTCAGGGATTGTTCATGTCAAATGCGCTCGTCTGATTTGCAAGATTCTGCCGTTTAAATGCTTGCGAAACACCGTGGATTGTCCGAAGCTTGTGTGCTGCAGCGAAAGCTTAAATTGTCTAACAAGGTTGACAATCATCTAAATACGCATTGAAAAACTAATACCTTAATGTGTTTTACATTGTAGCTTTCTTGTGTTATGATTCAAAATTATAAAACTGAAGTAAAGGTATTGAAATCGATCTCATTTTCTGAGAATACACCTATAGATTACAGAAAACAGTATCTTTTATCTGTGTAATGCATTTGTGCTGAGTGCAATGCACAATAAAGTTTAGCACACAGGCCTCAACTAGTTTGCAAAAACAGCAACTCCATCACAAAATGTAATTGATAATCATGTACTCTATTTACGAGATTGGTGATGATTATTCTGCGAATCGCTAGGTTTATTGTTAATCAAGGCGGATTAACGGGAACAGGTTGAAATTAATGATAGATTTAAAGGTGAGGTTTGAGCTCCCCCTGTTTCCAGCTCACCGACCGCCACTGGTGTGTACTGTATTCCTGTACTCCACCTCCTTGCTTTGAGTTCCATGATGTGCCTGCATCTCCATTTGTAAAAAGAAATTCATGTCTGCTCCATCAACTTCTTGCTATTTCTCAGCCATCTGTAAACTATCATTGGCTTCTCACCATGCACATAACTTTATGGAACCTCTTGAGCTGTCCACATATTCCTCTATTAGGCATGGGTATGAGTGATTTTAGGGATGTGGTCTTTGGAGAGGTGGAAATAATTCATATGAGAAGTTGCCAGTTTGTGGTTGTTAATTATAAAATCATCTAAGTTTTTATAGCAGTGAACAGGTTTAGTGCATTCAGGAGTTCAGATGTTGTTTAGCATGAGGGCATAGAAGTACATAAACTGAAGGGCTTATAGGATTAATGTAAGGGGAATTAAATAATCACATGAACCCAATTAAAGTTACAGCAATTAGCCAAGAGTCAGGTGCTGTGTCAAATTCAATAATTGGCTGCAAAGGATTTGTATTAAGAAGTCTCGCTGTCTCAGTATTTGAAAAAGGAGTTTTTGAAAAGCCCAATATAAAGTTTAGTTTTGTGGCTAACTGATTTGGTACATAGGTGTTCTATATCTACAACTGTGGGCCTATGTTGGGGATGGAGAAAATATTTCATGTTCATGAACATAAAACAATGAGTATACAGGCTCTGTCATCTAACCCCAGAGTGTCGGGACAGATGATAGAGACAGGTTGTAGCTCAGGGCCAGCGCTTGCATCACATGCTGAGGCTGCTGGGATATTCAGAAATTTCCAACTCAAGGGTAGGATACCATCCTGTCAGCAAACAGCTTGAGGCTGCCTGTATAGCTTTGTGCAGTGTCTCATTAGGACCATGTGGTACATAGCTCAGATGTGCTGAAGGATGGTCAGGGTCATTTATGTGGGGCATTTCAGATGGGAGCAGTGCTGTTCGTTTTGGTTTCCAGAGACACACTACCTTCAAAATCCTCCTGATCACCATTCCAGCTCTGGGCTCTTCTTTCCCTCACTGCTGTTCCTTTGTCCCCAGCTCTGGGCTCCTCTTTCTCTTACTGTTGTTCCTCTGTCTCCAGCTCTGGGCTCTTCTTTCTCTCCATCCTCCATGAGTGCCTACAGCCTGAGCTCACTGAACATCAACACTCTGCCTCGCAACCTGTACCCCACCAGTCCCCGTGGTTCCATGATGAGGAGGAAACTGAAGAGGAAGGACCACAAGAGCTGTAGTACGTACGCTTTCTGTTTGCCTGTTTTCTACCTTCGACCAACAGAAAATCTTGCTATACACCTGTTTTGGGAATACTGATTTAATTTAGCAATTGTTTTGTGGTTCATTTCAAACAGTATGTGAAATCTCTGACTGAATGAAACTATTGTCTTCAAAAGTCTGTTCTGCACACAGCTGACAGCTGATTGAGCAAACAAACTTGCACTAAATGAAGTAAAAGAATGGGTATGTTTTCAGACCTCAAGGAAGCTCTCGCATGAGAGGGACATGTTCCTGCTGCAGCTAAAATAGATATGTGTGTAAGATTTGAAATAATGAGCCAAATGCTGAGGATTGTGGGAGTAAGGTCACCGCTCTATACACTTTTAGCATGGCAGGTTACCCTCGCCTTGTTTTTCTGTAAGGTCAGCCCCTGCTCAGACTGCCACACCACACTGCAGAGGAAAATTTGACCAGAAAGTGTTTGGAGGATTGACCGTGTTGACAGGCTTTTGGGCTGCTCTCTCGCAACAAAAAAGAAGCATTGGCATACTTTCAAGGAGGTCAGCTCCCTTAGCCTTTGTGTATCTCAATTTAGATTCATTATTTTTTTTAAATTTTATTCATTTAAGGTTTATTTGACAGGGGACCATGCATAATAAAACATTGACTTCAAACTTCCGATGCATCCGATGCATCATACAGGATATCTCCAGATCAAGACATGTGCTCTGTGTGGGCCTTAAGTGCTGCAGAACGTGTCAGCCAGGCCAAGTCAGGAAGCATTCTCTGTGTGGGCCTTAAGCACTGCAGAATGTGTCAGCCAGGCCAGGTCAGAACACTTGCTCTCTGTGGGTCTTAAGCACTGCAAAATGTGTTAGCCAGGCCAGGTCAGAACACTTGCTCTCTGTGGGTCTTAAGCACTGCAAAATGTGTCAGCCAGGCCAAGTCAGGACATGTGCTCTCTGTGGGCCTTAAGTGCTGCAGAACGTGTCAGCCAGGCCAAGTCAGGAAGCATGCTCTGTGTGGGCCTTAAGCACTGCAGAATGTGTCAGCCAGGCCAGATCAGGACACTCGCTCTCTGTGGGTCTTAAGTGCTGCAGAACATGTCAGCCAGGCCAGATCAGGACACTTGCTCTCTGTGGGCCTTAAGCAATGCAGAACGTGTCAGCCAGGCCAAATCAGGACATTTGCTTTCTGTGGGCCTTAAGCACTGCAGAATGTGTCAGCCAGGCTAGGTCAGGACACATGCTCTGCGTGGGCCTTAAGCACTGCAGAATGTGTCATCCAGACCAGACCAGGACACTTGCTCTCTGTGGGCCTTAAGCACTGCAGAATGTGTCAGCCAGGCCAGATCAGGATACTTGCTCTGTGTGGGCCTTAAGCACTGCAGAATGTGTCAGCCAGGCTAGGTCAGGACACATGCTGTCTGTGGGCCTTAAGCACTGCAGAATGTGTCAGCCAGACCAGACCAGGACACTTGCTCTCTGTGGGCCTTAAGCCCTGCTGAACGTGTCAGCCAGACCAGACCAGGACATTTGCTCTCTGTGGGCCTTAAGTGCTGCAGAACGTGTCAGCCAGGCCAAGTCAGGAAGCATGCTCTGTGTGGGCCTTAAGCACTGCAGAATATGTCAGCCAGGCTAGGTCAGGACACATTTTCTGCATGGGTCTTAAGCGCTGCAGAACATGTCAGCCAGGCCAGGTCAGGGCACATGCTCTCTGTGGGCCTTAAGCACTGCAGAATGTGTCAGCCAGCACTCACTGTAGTGTGGCATGATTCTCTTTTCAGGGACATTTATGGCCACAGAGTGTTCTGTCACAGGAAAATCCAATAGGTATAATAAATAGATATAAATAGATCAAAAGACATCATTGTTTCAGAAAGTCTCTTGCACACCTCCTCTACCTGCAACCATTTCTGTGCCATAGGGCCAGATCTAAACTTCAAAGGATTGATTTTTTGTGTGATTCTGTTTTTAGGACAGCTTTTCCCACTGTGATAAGGGAGCAGTCTAACTCTTTGAGTTTTAGTGGTCTCTGATAGAACCAACTTTATGTGCAAAAAAGGGATTCATTGAGGACATCAGTCTAATTCAGTTAAACTTACTCAAGACACACCTATATTAGCAGACCTGAAATCAAAGACTGACACAAATTAATGCAGGAGAGACTGACAGAGCCCAGAGACTAGCCAAAATTTTAACACTGGAGAGTTAAATTTTGGGGCGTTTTCATGGTTTTTATAGAGCATTTTGGGTACAGTGGCTAATGCTAATGGAAAAACTGACTTTATATCTCATTGAATAATTGATATATTCTTTAAAATCATCTATACAGACAAGCTAGATTTGTTGCAATTTAAGTTGTCAAATATATTCTGTACACGTGTTATTGTGGTTTCAACAAAACATGCAATGCTATGGCCCATGAAGTTGTAACTACTATCCACAAGCCTTTTAGAGTTTTGATGGTTAATTAATGTTAATGGTTAATTAAACACATGATGACCAATGTGTGTTTACCTTTTGCTTCCTTGTATGGTTTTTGGTTTCCCCTCTGTTCTGTATGTATTTTTTTCACTTGGTTGTTTTGAGGATTGTTTTTCTCAGTGGGATATAACTTAATGTGTGGGTAGTTTGATTTTACTCCAATATCCCTTAATGTGCTGTTAAATAAAAGGCTTTTAAATGTGAAATTGTCTCTCTCCCTTCCTCTCTCCCCTCACCCCCCTGCATCCACTCTTCCTCCCCCTCTCTCTCTCACCCTTCCCTTTGCTCTGTGTATCTGCAGTTTCACTGGCCTCCAGCACATTGGGCCTGTCTGGCCAGGTTGTTCACACTGAGACCACTGAGGTCATTCTCATTAGTGACTCCATCATGGGCTTTGGTATCCAGCTGCAGGGGGGTGTGTTTGCCACTGAGGCCCTGGCCTCCCCTCCACTTATCGCCTACATGGATCCAGACAGCCCAGCAGAAAGGTGAGGGGGCTATGGTACAGCACTGAGGTTCAGTGTAACTGCAGACGGGGCAGCACTGAGGTACAGTGTAACTGTAGACAGGGGCAGTACTGAGATACCGTATAACTGCAGACAGGGGGCAGCACTGAGGTACAGTATAACTGTAGACAGTGGGCAGCACTGAGGTATAGTGTAACTGTAGACAGGGGCAGTACTGAGATACCGTATAACTGCAGACAGGGGGCAGCACTGAGGTACAGTGTAACTGTAGACAGTGGGCAGCACTGAGGTATAGTGTAACTGTTGACAGGGGCAGTACTGAGATACCGTATAACTGCAGACAGGGGGCAGCACTGAGGTACAGTGTAACTGTAGACAGTGGGCAGCACTGAGGTATAGTGTAACTGTAGACAGGGGCAGTACTGAGATACCGTATAACTGCAGACAGGGGGCAGCAGAGATTTGAAGTGTTTAACCATTTTTGACCTGGAGCCACTGACCGTTGGTCTGTTATCAAGTAGCCCACTGTAATTGTTGTGCAATTGTAAAGTTATTGATGAAATTTATCCTAAAATTTTAAAAAAGGAAAAGAGATTAGACAAAATCTTGAGCCACGTTCTTCCAAAAAAGAAAGTCATTTTTAACATTCTAGCTTGCTTTGTTCAAGAGCCTTTGAAGCCTGAATATGACATATAAAGCTTTAACTTTAGCACAGTGCAACAACAAACGTGGGGCCAACTCCAAAAGGGTCAATATAATACCAGCTCATAACTAGGATACAGAGGATTTGTAATGTGCTATAAAAATTGCTTTGGTCACTGAAAAAAGTCTCTGGCATCACAGAGTTATCAACACTGACTCCAGGTATCAGAATGACCCAGAAGTCAGTCAACTGGACTGGACAGGCTGTCCTCGCCTTCTCTATAAAGAGACCTATAAAGAGCAGACAGTTATGAAGCTGTTATTGCCATAAATAGTACCCACATTATCATTATTATTTGTGGTCTTTATGGGGTACTTTTTAATGAGAACCCTGACTTTTTAATACATACCGAAGTAGGCCACAGGATACTATCGATGATTTTTGACAGGAAATGAGGTAGCTATGGAGCCACTGATGGTGTGGAAGCCTAATAAACTGTGAAGAAGATTTGTGGTTATTATAATAATTTAGAGGGAACAGTAAAGTGGGGGTAAGGTAATGTGGACAAGAGGTAAATATTAAATTGACTTTGTCTAAGAAAAGCTAGGGCAAGCTCAAAAAATGTTTGTGGTGCTTTCTTAGACAGTAATTAAAGAAGATTTGGAGAAGCCTGTAAAAAAGGGCATCAGACAGGCAGTTATGGTGAGCGTATGCTGTTGTGCTGTTTCAGGTGTGGGATCCTGCAGATCGGTGACCGCATCCTCTCCGTCAATGGCATTTCCACAGAGGACAGTGCCCTCGAGGACACCAACCAGCTGCTGCGCGACTCCAGCATCTCAACCAAGGTTACCCTGGAGATTGAGTTTGATGTTGCAGGTACTGCCCACTCACGGACAAAGAACATCACATTGTGTGTGTGTGTGTGTGTGTGTGTGTTTGTGTGTGTGTGTGTGTGTGTGTGTGTGGTCCTCATTCCAGGCCAGGTTTTAGTATGCAATTAGAGCCATTGATTTCGTGTGACCTGAAATCACCTTACACTAGGTGTCAAACAGCTGGTAGTTCACAAGACAAGCATGAGCTAACCTGGATCAGGAATAGACACCAATGGCATGCTGTGACACATCCAGAACAAAATGCTTACAACTAGGACGGAGTAGGGAGTACAACGCATGAAATGGCTCTACATATTAAAGGTAACACAGGTTAACTGGTAAAAAAGGTTAACTTATTCTTTTTTGTTTTGATTTGTTGTGTGATATTTTATCATGTCATGTAATAACACCACAATAAAAAATCTCCTTGGCCTGTTGTATGTCCATCTGTCTGTATCTGATCTGTTGCCTGTCGCTCAGGTGTTGTGCCCCTGCAACACACACAATATGGTCCCTGCCATTGCCCCACACAGTGCAGACTGCAGTTAGTTTTGAGTCAGAGGTTTTTTATACGCTTAAGTTAGCTAGTGTATTTTTGAATACAAATGTAAATACTTGCTGTCAGATTACTATATCTATAAGCAGAGGGAGGAGAATGTTGATTCCTTTTCAGCAGAGTTATCGACACACAGTATATGTACACGATATATATATATATAATTTAGAGGCAGAAGACAAAATAATTGATATTTTAAACATTATTTTAAATGTTTACTTTAAATTATGTTAAAAAGAAAAATAACAATAAAATAATTTAACACTAAAAAAGGATTTTAAAGACACTAAATGTAAGATGGGTTCTGAAGATTCTTTTGAAAAGCAAAGTGTGAGACTTGAATTCAGGTGTTTCAGTCCAGGTCATACCATTGCCAGCTATGGCTGGAGGTCCACATTGGAGGAACAACAGTTGGCCCTGCCTCACCAGCAAATATGAAGTGGTAAGCTGACCGTTGGTCTTGTTGCTCTCTAGTGTCCACATCTGGTCATACCAGGTGCCTGCAGATGCACAACCGAGTACATGCTGGCCTTATAATTCTCTGATGACATGGGCAGTGTGTGATTCATGGTGTATCTGCAGTGTGGAAAGAAGCGTGGGGTTGTCGTCACATGAAATTAGGTATGTGCTGAGGGATCACTCCTCTTGAAGTTGGCAGGAATGGTTGAAGCTCAGCTGAAGTTTTGGTTGAGGAAAAATTGGGTAGAATAATTTTTTTAAAGCAAAATATGGTTCATATTAAATGACCTGTGCATTGCATTTGAAGGAAAGCTTCCAGCTCTTGAACACATGACAGAGTTTGGAAGCTATTCCACAGTCTACATACCAGAAGTTCCCATAAAGATTCAATGGTTTTTAAATACGGTAATTATAGAGTACATGGTAGGTGTTTGACGTAATTCAAAAATCATTTAGCAGAGTGTATGGAGAATTTGTCTTCTTGGACTATGGGGACATCATGAGTGTTTGCACCATAGGTTGGACCTGGGGGCTGTAGTACGAAGCAAGCTCAACTTAGTTTGAGACTCAGACTCAGACTCGACAGAACCAAACAATGCTGCATCAACTGCATCTTCGAATCCAGTTTCTTGGTGATGATCGGGATGTTAACTCTATTTCATAACTACCGTTGTGTGTGTATCCAGCTGTTTCCACATGTTCTAAAAGCATTGCCTGGCGATGATATTAGTGTTCTAAACTCCATCTTAAAAGTAAAAAAAAAAGAATACAAAGAAGCAACAAAATAGAACACAGGAAAAGCAGTATAAAAGCAAATATGGGTAACCAGTATGGAGGACCAAAACTGACAAAATCCTAAATAAATAAATAAACAAATAAATAAATGGCTAAAAAAAAGACATTTTTCTTTTTACATTTCAGTACCAAAGCTGCCAAAATAAAATATTAAATACATAAATGAATGACTCAAAAAAAATTTTACATTTCTTTATACATTTCCTTTTACATTTCTTCATATATTGTTTTTACGTTTCCTTTCACATTTCTGTGATGAGGGGGCTGTCCTTCAAAGTGTGTCATGGGGTCAACTTTTCACTTATTGGTTGTTCAACACTCAGAGTGCATAGATTGACTACATGCCTTGCTCCCACTCCCGTGGCCAGGCTCAGTACAGAAATGGTTGCCTCCAGTCAGGAGATCACTTTACCGTGGGTTTGCAAAACGAAAAAGCAGAAGTGAAAATAGGATATTTAATCTGAGAGGCACTGGCGGCTTGTGGATGTTAATAATAATTTCCCACTATTATTACCATCCACGAGCTAATGCCTCTTAGATTAAATATCCTATTCACATTTTAAACAAACATACTTCTGCTTTCTCATTTTGCAAACCTAAAAAACTGGCAGAACTATTTGTCAAATTTGCTGTACTTCCTGTGTGGAAAATTCCTGTTTTTGATGGTGATTCACTCAACTACATTCTTTTTATGAGAGCATTTGAACATAGGATTGAGGACAAAACAAGTAATAGTGAAGAGAGAATGTATTTCTTGGAGCATTATACTGCTGGACAATGTAAAGACCTGGTGCATAGCTGCATGCATATGCCACCAGGCAGAGGCTATGCTGAAGCTAAAAGGCTACTCGCAATGAAATCAAGATCAATCATGCTTATATGGATAAACTGATGAACTGGCCAAGCATCAAATGAGAGGATGGTAAAGCTCTGCAAGCCTATTGACTCTTTTTAAGAGGATGCCAAAACGCCATGATCTGCAGTACCTGGAGGAGATTGATAGACCTGCAAACATCAGGCTTGTTGTCTTGAAGCTCCCTTACAGAGAGAGTACAGAGAGAGATGGCATACTGTTGCCATTGACAAAACAAAAAGACACAGAGCCAAATTCAGTGATTTCATCCAGTTCATTGAAAGGCAATGTTGGATCCTCTGTATGGAGACACACAAGGCCCTGTGGTATCCAGACACCCACCTCCAAAGACTAATAAAGAGTTCAAGCTGAGCAAGATTAAAATTTCTAGTAGCAGCTTTTCTACTGCCATGACAGTGATGCTTGACAGCACACCTCACAAAAAGGAGAGAAAGCCAGAAAACAGTGTATCAGGTGACTAATGTTTTTTTTGTACTGGAAGACACTTAATAGTCACATGCCAGCAGCTTAAATCACAACCACATGAAAAGAAAGTGGAATTTGTCAAGAATAATGGCCTTTGCTTTGGATGTCTGATGAAAGGACACCTCAGCAAGCTCTGCAAACATTGACTGATATGCCAAGTCTGTCAGAAAAGGCATCCAACAATACTGCACATTGAAAACCAAAAGGCTGGACCTCCATCAAGCAACAAGAAAATAAGCAGTATGGCAGCAGAGCAAGAAACCACTGTCTGTGGAGCAACCACTGTCTGTAGTGAACTTGTTTCTAAAGTAACTTGGTAAAGAATGCCTTTTAGCTATTGTTCCAGTACAAATCAAACTTGAAAAGAGCAATAAAACAGCTATTAACTATGCCTTCCTGGACTCAGTTCAGCAACATTTTGCTCAGGGAGACTAATGAACCAGCTGTATACTGAAGGTAAGAAGACCAACATCCTTTTGATAACAATGGGTCAGCAGAAGCCAGTGCCAACGTATGAGGTCACTGGATTGAAAGTAGGTAAAATTGAGGGCAGTGTGTTTCTGTCACTACTGAAGGCGTACACACAAAGAAAAATTCCCGTCACAAAGGACGGGAATGGGCCTCATTCACCAATGTCTTCCTAAGTTTTTTCTTAAATTTGTTCTTGAGAAAGGTCCTAAGAAAAGTCAACGTCAGGTTCATGAAGCGTTTGTAAACAGTAGAATTGTTCGCACTTTTGTTCTTATAATGATGAATCCCATTGTCCTCGTAAATTGAAAGCGCGTGCCAGTTTCTCCTAATTAGCCTAGGTAAATTCCTCGCCAATCCCCATTAAAGGGCATGAGACTGCAGGGCCGTGTGCACACAAAGAACTCACACACAGAAATGGAAAAGTTGAGAAGTCAAGAATGCCCAAACGCTTACACGTATTGCATCAACACTGGCCACAATCTCCAAGACACTTAAAGAAATTAATACTAAGAATTTTTTTTTTTTTTTTTTAAGTGATGCATTTCTTTCTTGAGAGTAATTGTAAGCTATAAATAATCACACTGTAAAAGTCAAATTAATTTGGAAGTATTAATTTATAGATGAGCAATTAATTGCTGTCGAACAAGGACAGCAATTCTGTTGTCCGATCCCAGGAGTGGGTCGGGACGCACATTTTCTTGTTGTTGTGATGGCTGAAGGAGAAGTGAAGATGCCAATGGTGCAATTAATGGTGGAGCGAGTAATGTGCGTGCTGCTGATTGAAGGACACCTCTTGGTGAGTCTGAAAGTTGGTGAGTAGTGTCATTAACCAGGGGTCAGGGCATATCGCCGATCTCCTAATGTAAAAAGTCATTTTAGGAGTAGAAACCCACTGTTGCTGGGATTTATAATTACTCAAAAATGCGTACCAATGAGCCATGTGTCTCCAGCAGCTCCTTGTTTGAGGCGCATATCCACAGAACTGTTTTGTAAAATGTAGGAGTCGTGTGCACCTCCTGGGAAGTAGGAAGTGAAGGTTCATCTTTTTGGTGACATTTTGTCACCCAGCTGTGCTAACTTTACTCTCCAAAGAACTGCAGAGTTGCAATGTCAATACATATGATGAGGAAGTGACATCCACAATCAAGCACAACTTTTATGTTGATGACTGTCGGATGATTTAAGTTGATTAAATGGGTCAGTAATAGTCAAGCAGTTCTGGCTTCAATCCCTAATGAAGACAAAGCAAAACACATGAAAGAACTGGACCTGGATCATGAAAAGCTGCCTCTTGAAAGAGCATTAGGCATACAGTGGAACATCAAGCACGATGCTTTCACCTTTCAGATCAAAATGAAGAATCAACCGTGCACACGAAAAAGACTTCTCTCAATGTTCAGTTCAGTGCATGATCTGCTTGGCTTTCTGTCACCTTTTGCTCTGAAAGCAAAGCTGATTCTGCAGGAACTCTGTCGGATAAAGTTGGATGGGATGAAGTCATTCCTGAACACTTTTCCCGACCTTGGAAGAAATTGTTAGCAGATCTGATCCCACTGTCGACTTTTCAAGTCCCTCATTGCTTGATGCCTGACAGCTTCATCAACATCAAGACGGCACAACTCCATCACATCAGCAGTGCAAGTGAACTTGGTTATGGTACTGCAAGCAACGTAATGTGCACACAAAACCAATCTATCCCCCCATGTGCAAACCATCCCCAGGCTGGGGCTTGCTGCAGCAACATTAGCTGCACATATGTACCGAATGCTGAAACCTGAACTTCAGTCCCAACTTGAGGAATCAGTGTTTTATCACTGAATCAGTGGTAAGCCGGGAAATAACAGCTGGTAAAATTTACAGTTACTTGTCTCCAGTCCTGTGCCACCTGCAGAATCCAAAGGGGCAGAGCACACATGTTCAATTATTAAATATATGATTTATACATGTGGTGATCATTGCATAGTTTTCATTCTTCTTTTTGATCAATGATACCATACAACGCATAATACTGATAAAACCCGTTTTATATTAAGTAAGGTCAAACCACATGACACATAAAAATGAATATAGCCTATAGTAGCCACTTTTGCTACCTCAACATATTTCACTCAGCTACATTAAATATGGATGGAGGCGACACAGGCTCCTCTAAGCAACAGCCTAGAAAATGCAGAAGAAGCTGTCCATTCCAGCTCCTTATCAGCACTGTAACCATGACATCCCCCCTTCAAACTACCACTCCAAGGACATCATCCAGTCGGACCTCTGCCTTATAAAAAGGCAGACAAATTCATTCTACCCAAAATTTTACGATATCAAAGTCATACAGTTATGCTGACAGAAAAGAGCATGCAATGATAGTTATATATGTATTTTATTGTTTAAATAGCCTAGTTATGACCTATATAATACAGGGTATCCTATCTAGCTAATTAGTGTTAGCTAACTTGCGTGTCACAACTTGCCATTGTGGTCATGGGGGCCTATGTTAGCTAGCTAGCTAAATATAATGATGATAATTTTTTGACAGTCAGCTATATTTATTGTCCTGATGTAATAATGTATCACTATCTAGTTACATATCTGCTACAGGTCTCAATCAGCGATTGCCGATTTTTGACAGATGTGACATTGTCCTGTGTTCTGCGCTCTCACTTTTGGAATGTGGAGCCGAAATTCTGCTTATGTGTGAACATAGGATCAGCCATATTTAGGAAAGAGTGCCACTGTTTGAAAAGTCGTTGGTGGTAAAGCCTTCTACTTCTTGCAATTATGTATTCCATACTATTGGAATCAACAGCAAAACTTCAGATGATTAAATCCAAAAATTTGCTCTTGTCGGTCATGGACCTCATGAACCGGTACCTCCATCTCCTCTGGTGTGAAACTCACCTTCCTCTGCCTTAGCTTATCCACGTTCTCTTGTGAGCGCTGGGCACACATGATTTTATTTGTATGTTATGCTCATTATGATTGGCTGAAACATACAACGCCATCTAATTGATATTCACACATTACTCCACCCATTGCGGATTGGGATATGATCCTCCTATTGCAAGTCACGCCATGGAAAAGACCTGCTCATTTTGATTTATCTCCTTGTCCTTGTGCTCCCAAAAATACCTACGGGTTCGTCCTTCCCATCAAATGTTGCGAAAATTGGGCAATGACTGATTTATGACATTTGACTTTGAAAATAGGGCCCATGGAGTTCAGAATGCAGCATTCAAGAGATAAAAATGGTATCTCTTAGGTACCACCTTTAGCTTCATGATATTCTTACATCTGCTGTTGTCAGTAAAGCTGCCCTATGCTGTGTTGTGTCTGTGTTTTTACTTTCGATATTGTTCGGTTGTTTTCATGTGTTTCGGTTTTTCCATTCCCTGTCCATGCGCTTTTGTTTTCATTGCTCTTTTGTCTCTGCCCCACCTCTCGCCTTGTAAAGTCAACAAGAGTAGAGTTATGTTAAGCGAAATCACCTCATCAGCCAGTCATGATAGTGGGCAAAAAAAAAGTCGGAAAAGTCCCTGAAGACACATTCTGTCGCACCATTCAATTCACAATATCCTCATTGCCAAGGCAGCCGTGGTCATACTGTCTTGCTATCCTCACTCGCTTTAAGTCTATTAACGTGGACAAAATACATTGACTAATAATGCACTGATTGTTCATATCTGGTAATCTGTTAATTTATCATTTATGGCCAAAGCAACATTGGTTACGAATAATAATATGATCCTAATTAATCATCAGGAAAAACGAAACTGTAGTGCAAATTTCTTTTGGTCACTAGGGTGTGCTATTTAGAGCAAATGTGTGCCTTAAATGTGCGTAGACCTGGGCCAAAAGTATTGTACCTGTATGCACATTCTCACGTCAAATAGAACTTTTATAAATCTCAAATTGAGCATGAAAATCGGTTTACACATGTATTTGAGCGCTTTTTGTGCATACGCATGGTTTATAAATGAGGCCCCTGGATTGTGTTTTTGTACTTTTGCTGTGCATGGTTTTGACCGTGTGCCTGCCCCTGACTTTGCCTTTTGGATTTGGACTTGTTTTTGCTACAATAAACTTTGGTTTATTTTATTCCTGCCTAGAGTTCATACAGCACCCTTACAGCTGTGTTTTCAGGAATGAGGTAGAGCCATTTCCCAAATGAGCCCAACTGTGAGCCTGTTCATTTAGGCCTCATCCAAAGATCCAATTCACTTCCATTTACTTCACTAAACAAGCTGAAACATACCTCTAGCATATACAAACCACATAGTCTTTGATAATTGTACAGTCAAAAATTTGATTCACCATATTTATGTGTGGTCTCATTTGATTTACATGTTTTAATGTAATATTTTGGTCTTTAGCATTTGTTTAGACAACTTGAATGGTTTAAAAGAATTACCACTCTAGACACCATTTTTCTCTGACCCTAGGGCACCACTATCAGTTCACCTCTGTCCTCTCTGTATTGAACTCCCTCTCTTTCCTTTGTCCTCTCTATTTTGCACTTCCTCACTCTTTCTCATTCTCTCTCTTGCACTTCCTCAACAGAGTCAGTTGTCCCCAGCAGTGGAACTTTTCATGTTAAGCTACCAAAGAAGCCTGGGGTGGAGCTGGGCATCACCATTAGCTGTAAGTGTCATCTTCGCTTTCCTGTTCCCTCTGAGGTAATAAGTGCACTCACTCTTCAGTCTCCTCGTGTTCCCTCTGAGGTAATAAGTGCACTCACTCTTCAGTCTCCTCGTGTTCCCTCTGAGGTAAAAAGTGTGCAATATGGGGCTGTGTGTCTGTAAAGACTGGTACAGACAGCACATAGAGTGAATATGGAGCTCTGTGTGTAATGACTGGTACAGACAGCACATAGAGTGAATATGGAGCTCTGTGTGTAATGACTGGTACAGACAGCACATAGAGTGGATATGGAATTCTGTTCCTGGCACAAAGATCAAGCATTTTCCAAATGTCACATTTCCTCTTTTCTTTCCATCTTTCCCCTTCCTCAGCTCCATCCAACAGGAAAGTGGGTGATGCTCTCATTATCTCTGACATAAAGAAAGGCAGTGTGGCTCACAGGTAGGCCTTCCAGTTGCCATGTGGGATTTACCACATTGCTGTTTTACACATCCTGCATATTTCTGGACCTGTATTTTAGCCTGTCTAAACTGTGGAGACCTTTCAAATTTAATATTGTAGCTGTAAAAATGGTTTATGTAGAAATATTTATGTAGAATTACTTATATTTTTTACTTATTGGCATTTTGTGCTTGGCTGTTTTATTTATGTTTGAAAATGCTTCATTCCCAGAGATGTGATTAGACTAATTGCTGTAATCAGGATTACAAATACAAATGTTCTGCAGTAAAAAGAGGTCATAGTATTAGTGTAATGACAGCAGATGCCTGCCTGCATTGTCCTAAATTCTGCCCTGACGTTGGTTCATTTGAATGTGTTAGAGTAATCAAAGTGTATGTGTTTGTGCATGTGTGTATTTGAGAAAACTTAAATTGTATGGCTACGAGTAAACAATGGTATGTTTTGGTATGCTTGTGTGTGCACACAGCAGAGTGAGGTTGTGTTTGCTTTGGTGCGCTTGTGTGTGCATGCAGCAGAGGTTAATTTTCAACTTTCCCTAAGTCCTACCTCACACTGTGTGTTCATCTCTCATAGGACTGGTACCCTGGAGCTGGGGGACAAGCTTCTCGCCATCGACAACATCCGTCTGGATAACTGCTCCATGGAAGATGCAGTGCAGATCCTCAACCAGTGCGAGGACCTGGTCAAGCTCAAGATCCGTAAAGATGAGGACAACTCAGGTACCCCTCTCCTGTACTCTTACTCATACCTCACTCCAGATAACTCAGGTACCTGTCAGGATTTGCCAGGGACTCAGATGCAGACAGGTTTTAAAATAAACCAAGGGTCAAACCAGGAAGGGTCAAACCAAGTGTACAAAAACACAATCCAAAAATAAAGTCAAAAAGCAAGCAAAAAAGTCAAGACCAGAAAAGCATGGCAAACAGCGAAAATAGGCGTAACAAACAGGCAAACAATTACAGAGAAAGGCTTGTAGTGCAACAGAGAATAAATCAACTGAGGCGAACTCACAACAAACAAAGAAGGACAAGGGAATTAAATACAACAGATTATGAGATTAAACAGGGAATAGGTGGGCAAACTGGCAGGTGAAACAGATCAGACAATTAGACACTTAAAAATGAATCAATAAAACAATCAAGCAGGGAACAAGGGGGTGGAACAAAGACATGAAGGAAACTTAAACACAAGCACATGGCATAGAGACAGGGGAAAACAAGGAAGTAAAACAAAATGGAAGCAAAAACCAAAACAGACTAAGACACAGGTTTATTGACAGTAACCCTCTCCTCAGTACTGATATCCCACTCCAGACAACTCAGGCACCCCTCTCCTCAGTACTGATACCCCACTCCTGATAACTCAGGTACCCGTCCCCTCTGTAGTGATACCCCACTCTAGGTAACTCAGGTCCACTGATCTCTGAGCTGCTGCTCCACTGCAGGTAATTGCGGCACACTGATCTCTGTACTGATCCTGCTGTACAGGTAATTCAGGTGCACTGGCCCCTGTGTTTTGAAAACAAAAAAAAGTGTTGATCTCTCAATCCCCAAGTATCACTGCCTCAAAGCAAAGCTGAAATTGTGGCCATAATGGACAACTTGATATCAAAGACTACTCTGACTCTAAATCTACAACTTGAGTGGAGTTTGAGATGTTTGCATTTTGTCCGCATTTTTCCTCTTGGCGAACTCAAGTAAAAGCAGCCCTCTCCCTCCAGTGTCCACTGTAAAAGCAGCCCTCTCCCTCCATTGTCCGCTGTAAAAGCAGCCCTCTCCCTCCATTGTCCGCTGTAAAAGCAGCCCTCTCCCTCCATTGTCCGCTGTAAAAGCAGCCCTCTCCCTCCAGTGTCCGCTGTAAAAGCAGCCCTCTCCCTCCAGTGTCCGCTGTAAAAGCAGCCCTCTCCCTCCATTGTCCGCTGTAAAAGCAGCCCTCTCCCTCCAGTGTCCGCTGTAAAAGCAGCCCTCTCCCTCCATTGTCCGCTGCAAAAGCACCCCTCTCCCTCCATTGTCCACTGTAAAAGCAGCCCTCTCCCTTCAGAGTCCGCTGCAAAAGCACCCCTCTCCCTCCATTGTCCGCTGTAAAAGCAGCCCTCTCCCTCCATTGTCCGCTGTAAAAGCAGCCCTCTCCCTTCAGTGTCCGCTGTAAAAGCAGCCCTCTCCCTCCAGTGTCCGCTGTAAAAGCAGCCCTCTCCCTCCAGTGTCCGCTGTAAAAGCAGCCCTCTCCCTCCAGTGTCCGCTGTAAAAGCAGCCCCCTCCCTCCAGTGTCCACTGTAAAAGCACCCCTCTCCCTCCATTGTCCGCTGTAAAAGCAGCCCTCTCCCTCCAGTGTCCGCTGTAAAAGCAGCCCTCTCCCTCCAGTGTCCGCTGTAAAAGCAGCCCTCTCCCTTCAGTGTCCGCTGTAAAAGCAGCCCTCTCCCTCCAGTGTCCGCTGTAAAAGCAGCCCTCTCCCTCCAGTGTCCGCTGTAAAAGCAGCCCTCTCCCTTCAGTGTCCGCTGTAAAAGCAGCCCTCTCCCTCCAGTGTCCGCTGTAAAAGCAGCCCTCTCCCTCCAGTGTCCGCTGTAAAAGCAGCCCTCTCCCTCCATTGTCCGCTGTAAAAGCAGCCCTCTCCCTCCAGTGTCCGCTGTAAAAGCAGCCCTCTCCCTCCATTGTCCGCTGTAAAAGCAGCCCTCTCCCTTCAGTGTCCGCTGTAAAAGCAGCCCTCTCCCTCCATTGTCCGCTGTAAAAGCAGCCCTCTCCCTTCAGTGTCCGCTGTAAAAGCAGCCCTCTCCCTCCAGTGTCCACTGTAAAAGCAGCCCTCTCCCTCCATTGTCCGCTATAAAAGCAGCCCTCTCCCTCCATTGTCTGCTGTAAAAGCAGCCCTCTCCCTCCAGTGTCCGCTGTAAAAGCAGCCCTCTCCCTCCATTGTCCGCTGCAAAAGCACCCCTCTCCCTCCATTGTCCACTGTAAAAGCAGCCCTCTCCCTTCAGAGTCCGCTGCAAAAGCACCCCTCTCCCTCCATTATCCGCTGTAAAAGCAGCCCTCTCCCTCCATTGTCCGCTGTAAAAGCAGCCCTCTCCCTTCAGTGTCCGCTGTAAAAGCAGCCCTCTCCCTCCAGTGTCCGCTGTAAAAGCAGCCCTCTCCCTCCAGTGTCCACTGTAAAAGCAGCCCTCTCCCTCCATTGTCCGCTGTAAAAGCAGCCCTCTCCCTCCAGTGTCCACTGTAAAAGCAGCCCTCTCCCTCCAGTGTCCGCTGTAAAAGCAGCCCTCTCCCTTCAGTGTCCGCTGTAAAAGCAGCCCTCTCCCTCCAGTGTCCGCTGTAAAAGCAGCCCTCTCCCTTCAGTGTCCGCTGTAAAAGCAGCCCTCTCCCTTCAGTGTCCGCTGTAAAAGCAGCCCTCTCCCTCCAGTGTCCACTGTAAAAGCAGCCCTCTCCCTCCATTGTCCACTGTAAAAGCAGCCCTCTCCCTCCATTGTCCGCTGTAAAAGCACCCCTCTCCCTCCAGTGTCCGCTGTAAAAGCAGCCCTCTCCCTCCAGTGTCCGCTGTAAAAGCAGCCCTCTCCCTCCGGTGTCCACTGTAAAAGCAGCCCCCTCCCTCCAGTGTCCACTGTAAAAGCAGCCCTCTCCCTCCAGTGTCAGCTTGTAAAAGCAGCCCTCTCCCTCCAGTGTCAGCTTGTAAAAGCAGCCCTCTCCCTCCAGTGTCAGCTTGTAAAAGCAGCCTTTTCCCTCCAGTGTCATTACAGAAGTTTTGTGCATCATATAAATAAACCTTATTAAGAGCCCACAGCACACTGTTGATATAAGTACTAAGATATTAAACAAACTAAATAAAAATACCCTGAAAATAATTATTGTTCTCCAAAATACTGTAAATACTGTAAATATTTTGGAGAAATGTAGCGCTCTACATACAATGAGCGAAAAATGGGCCAACTGTAGTCAGATGTAAATTATTTTTTTTTCAATTGTTCACACACTAACCAGGGACTGGAGACAATAGAAACACTTATATACCAAAGTCTTATACTATTGTGCGAAAAACAAACCACACAAATTAATGTGTTTCGAAACTCTACAGTATTCCCTTCATTTGACACAGTCATGATATGCTCACATGGAGTATAATAATAAAACATAATCCTGATCATATGGAAAGCATTGCCATTCAAAATGCTGATGTGTCGAATGTACAGTAAAAGCGTTCAAGGTTTGATTTGCTCATTCTAGCTGGTACTTCTCCTGTTGCTTGACACTGAAAATTGTGGTGGAATATACATTATAATCCTGCAGCCAGTATGCTCAAAAGCTGGGGACCATTTAGCAATTGAGTGGGGGTCCATTCTACAAACAGAATTTTAAAGCATCAAGGCCATTTGAAAGTCAACGTGTAATTCCCAGCTGCAAGCTAATGATATGAGTTCAACTGATACAATCAATTTATTTCATTAATTCAACTAATCGGGTAATAAGCTCATTTTGCCACACCTGTTTCCACCCTGTTGGACTGGAAAATTTTCAAGCAAACAACTTTTGTTGGGGGCTCTTTTGGCTAAAAGTTCTGTCTGTGTGTCAGACAGCAGCATAAAAGCAGTGAACAGAATGTATGTCCCTCCTCTGGTACTACGTTTCTGCAGCAGCTTATTAATTTGTGTTTTGCTAATTTTATCAATTATATTTTCAGTATTTCAGAACAGATCTGAGCTAATGTTTATGTAATGTCAGGATTTAAGTAAAACAAGCTTTTTAATGTCAGTATTTTAATGACTCCCACATCATGCACGATCTTTGGAGAATTTATGGGCTATCACCCATATCGGGGTAACTCACAGCAGAGTGCAGCAAGTGAACAAGTCACTAAGGGAAGAATTCTGACTAGGAAGTTGTTGGATTTTCGCCCATTCTACTCAACATTCTTGCTATTCTATGTGAGAGCGAAATCCGCGTGTTCTTGAAGCAATAGTAGAAGATAGTCGGTCATTAATCCTTTGTTTTATTAAGCAGTAAATGAATAAAGCATACAGAGCTCTGGGTCGAGATCCTCCTGTCCCTGACAAACAACAGAGTGTGTCAGTTCGCGAAGTCTGACTGACTATCTTTCCCTGACTCAGTCTTTTTACAGTACAGAACATGGTATAGTTTCCTGGGGCGTTCTTCCTTCTGACCGGCTCCTTGATCTGACTCCTATCTTCATTCACGCCCCTGTCGTCCGGCAGTTCCTCTTTGTGACATGCAGTGGTCCCTGTTTTCTAAACAATTCAACTTAAACAAACCATCTTGCACTTACATCATCCATTATCTTCACATATACATGGTCATTGCGCCCATGTCCTTAACCTATCTTCCTATCTGCCATTTTCGTCATTCCCTTTATACTGTCAGCACATAATGTTTTTCCTTCTTTCAAAACATGCCTGTCCCCAGTATCTCCTCATGAGTTCCTCTTATCCTGTGTTCCCATTATCATGTCTCTATTTACCAGCCCTCCCCAGTACTTTTCCACTGTTGTTCTGTAATGTTTTCTTATTACCCAAATATCATTGCATAGCACATCTTATTTTGCAGGCTTATCATTCATGATTTACATAACATTTTATTTAATACGTACACTTCTTCCCCATCACCCTCTGTTGCCTAGATGTTTCTTTTTAAATTCTCTGTATATCTACAAAGTGCTCAGCATTATTGTTATGCACTTTCACTCAGTGTTTTATTTTTTTCCTTTACTTGTTCTACAGGTAATCCAGTGGGAGGAGCTTGTGACTTAAATGGCAGCAAAAGGCTGGAGTCACTCTCTCTGTACTTTCACAAGGCTCCCAAGTTTCCTTTTTTGTTTAAATTACTTTATGTTAATTTAGTCCTTTTTGTTTTTGTTACTCTAAATCCGTTGTAGCAGTATTTTGTTATGATGGGGAGTGGGACCTGTCGTTCTTAGAACATGCAGTTGCCCATCAGGAACAGTGGGGTGCTCCTGCTGTCCTCAGCCCTGGGGTCACACCGTGGGTAGGTGTGAGGAACCCCTCAACCTCCCTGCCAGGGTAACGGCTTTGATTTTCATGTGAGTTTTTTTGTGTTTGTATATTGTGTTGAATTTGCTGCATTGGTTTCTCCTTTTTCTTAATAAACTTGGTGCATTTATTTTCATATATCGACTTATTGAGACTTGTTTCTGTAGTATCATAAGTGGTTGGCCGGAACATATAATTTAGAGCTTGTCCTAGAGCGGATCATTTTGTTTGATAGCTTTGTGTTATTTTCTATCTTGAATTGTTGTTACAGTAACGTGGATAAGCTGTTGCTTTGTTACTTTATTGGTAGTGTTAGTAGTATGAATTGTAGCACTTTGTCCTAATGCAGGTCACCTTTTGATTGCTTCTCTCTCTCTCTCTCGCTGTTGTATTAGAGATTGCCTTTATTTCATTGGCTCTTCTTGTTTTTGTTAAAATCATGTTTGATTTGGGTGACTTTGTGGGTAACCCTAGGCTGGCTGTGCTGAATCACCTAAACAAGGACTTGTTGACAGTCATTGCCCACTATGAGATTGAGATCGTTAATGTTTTGTTCGAAGAAGGACATTTTAGCTATGGTCAGTGGGGCATTGAGTAGTCACAGGTTGTTTGGGGAAGCCGCTGTGAAAACCTGGTCTGTGTCTGAGGAGGGTGGTAGTCCTACCCGTATGTATGAAATGGAGTTGAGGCATCTCAAACTTAGGCTTAAAGAGCTTGAACTGAGAGGGCACAAGAGAGAGAAAAACAAACTAGAATTAAAGCAGCTTGAATATGAAAGTCGGCGTAAACAGATGGAGTTGAATGCCCGTAAAGCTGGTTTTCTCTCTTGATTTGATTTTGACATCAGCGAATTAATCCCTCCGTTTAGAGAACAGGTTGATAAGTTCTTTACACTGTTTGAACCAGGTGGCAAATACACCTGAAAGAGGCCCAAAGAGGTGTGGACACTGTTGCTGTAGTGTGTGCTGACTGGTAAGGCTCAGGAGGCATAGTCATCTCTTTCAACTGAGCAGTCTCTTGACTATGAGCAGGTGAGAGTTGCGGTGTTGAGGGCTTATGAGTTGGTAGCCTCTGAAGCCTACCAGCAGAAATTCTGTTGCCACCACAAAGCTGATGGCCTCTCATACGTAGAGTTTACCAGAGAGAAGGAGACTGTGATTGTTGGTGTGCGTCTTTGCGAATATCAACATTCGAGCAACTCTGTGATTTAGTGGTGTTGGAGGAATTTAAGAATTCTCTTCCTGAGAAAGTTGCCGCACAACTGAATGAACGTAAAGTCACCAATGTTGCCCAAGCTGCTGTGATGGCTGACGAATTTGAAAACTTAAGAGTGTTTTCGTTGCCCTTGAAAAAGAAAAAATATTGCTCATGAGGTTACCTGTAGAGAGCATTCTAGAGACACACAAGCTCCTAAGTCTCTTCCTTTGGGCGAGCGACAGCCTGGTGACATTCGTGCAAAAGAGTCTCAGCTTGTGTGTTTCTATTGTAAAAAGCATGGCCATGTTATTTTCTGGGGTCAATTGGTCTTGTCTGAAAACTTGGAAAGTTTTGGACGACACAGTTCAAAGCAGTGAGTATGAAGCAGCCTCTATTGATCAAATCAGACACACAAAAAGCTCTACTGGGACAATTCCTTCAAAGACATCATGCAGCACATCAGGAGGGAACCGTTTACGTATGAAAATGTTTCACTCTGTTTAAAACACAACTGGATTTCACACCATCTACACTTTTCAAATGTTCAACATTACTAAGAGACAACACATTATTATCATGGGATTGTTAGTTCTGAGTGTAAATGAATCACTGTTAACTTGAACAGTCTGAATGTCTTTTTGACTTGCCAGACAAAATCTAAAAGAATGAACTACAGTAAAAGATTCATGGAAACCTGCAAAGGAATGTGCTGCTAGGTTATCTTCAGACACAAAGGCTACTGTTCCCTGAACATTTGCTCCTAACCTCTCTATATATAGCCCTTGATTTTCAAGATGTTCAATGTCTCTTAGAAGAGGTTCAAGAACTGCACTATATCCAAATGTCATTATTGTAACACAAAAGTGCAAGATTAATAGATAAGGATGACCTGTACTTAAGAGGCAAATTAGCAAGAACCCAATAGACACCACAAATTTTATGCTTCTTTTTATATGTGCCTAGAGGGTTGCAGATCTCATCTGTTGAGAAAAATGGGTTTTCTTTGAAATATTGTACATCTTGGAAACTTTGATATAATCCAGATTTTGTCACCACATTCTCATATAAGATTTTATCCAAGACATCATCCCTCCTTAACAATTCATTCAGTACAGGTAAAATTGGAATGTACACCTTTTTTTTGTCCTTAGCTGGATCCAAACATTATTCGATAACCTCAATAATCTTAAAATTTTCTCTGAAAAATGAAACCCTCTTGTGGTCTGTGCCCAAAAGACCAGTCTTTGACACAAAATTAAGAGGAACTGTTTTGTCTAATATTTCTTCTATCAATGTGAAAATAGTACCATCAACCTCAATACTGTGCTGAGAAAGTACTCTTTTGATTGACTTTTTGGTAAGTTCCCCTGAGAGTACTCTGACTTCATGAAACACATCAATTACTTCCTGAGTTGCTGGCTTGGAAATATGTAAGACTGTCTGCATTCGCAGAAAAGGGAAGCTAATTTGCGCTGCAAACACAATTCATCATTCTGTTCAAGATATTCTTCATCATATGCAGACTCATTTAAGTCAACTATATCTGATTTGTCCTATACTCTATCTTGGTCATCTGTTTGTTCAATCAAATTTGTGGGTTTCTCAAAGACCAAACCTTCTCTTAAGTCTTTAAGGCTAACAAGATACTGACACTTGACTTAAATTAACACTCCTGATAAGGGCATTTCACAGCTTCTTTACACTTTAGATGGCAACGTAAGTGAGTCAAACATTGATGAAGATGGCAGGGTTCTGAAAAACTACACAAATCACACCATAGATGGAAATTCACTGGTTCTGTTGGACCAGCCCCTTGTGATGTCCCATGCTGTCTCAACAAATGAGTTTTTAAATCAATGTGTCTCTTAATACGACAAACATAACTACTGCACATACAAGATAAAGGACTACACCTGCTATAATGTCCGTGTTTTAGTCCATAATGTCTTGTAATAACCTGCTGATTTGACATTGAGAAAGGGCAGAGCTTACAGGTCCACTTCATGAATGTAGCATTCAGGGTCAGTCATAGTTGTTCTGCAAAATCTACATTTAGCAGACCTTAATCATTCAAAAGTCTAGATTAAAATAGTAACTTATAACCAGTTCATCAACTTTATTTATTTCAAACACAACAAACTTGAGGCACAACAACTTTGATGCTCCAGACCATTAGCCTTCTGTGACAAGAATGATCAGAAAAAGAAATGCAGTTAGCCTAGTTAGCTTTCTACAACATATTCATAAAATTCACCAAGCTACATGGTATGATGTAGCCATTTACACAGGCATGGTAATGCTAACCAAATTACATTTTCGTTGTGCTAACCAGTAAATTTTCAGTGACATTAAATTTTCAGAGAGGCACTACAGTATTTAAAGTAAAAGGAACACGAATATGGTGGATTAGCATCGTGATAGCAAGTCATGACCATCCTGACTATTGGTACTTACAACGTGAGAATTCTGAACGCGTTTAGCATTTAGATGGCTATTCGTGACTGTTATTAAATGTCTTGCAATATAACAAATGTTACAAAAACAACTGATTTATCAGCATACACAGCTTCTTACTTCACAAAGACAACTCAACTTAATCAAATACAAAAGATACATTGTAACTGTATGACGTCAGTAATTGTCCAGTTATTCCAACTTGGCTAGTTAGGAAGCATATTGCGTGTGTCAACAGAAATGTGGCTAGCAAACGACACTATTTTGCACAAAACTAGCCTAATATTCATTGATTAGATTCATAATTATCGGTAATATGTTATTGTGAATGAACCATAACTCACCATATGCACCAATAGCGGTAGGTAGTCAAGCGGTAGTAAGATTACTGAAGTTACTGAAGCATTCATAAATCTTCGATCTTCCAACAGCTCCTTCTTGACAGTCAAATTCAGGTGATGAGATGCGATATTTTGAATGTCCGATGGCATATATTGATTCAACCAATATTTTTGAGTTGAGGCAACAATTGTGCTCATTAATTCAATAAATAAACTAGTTTAGCCATATTTCCTATGAGTTGTGTGCTTCATGTTGGCGCTGCGGTAATTAAGTGACCAAAGAAACTTTTCTGTTATTTGTTTGTCTATTTCTTAGTTTCAGCAAAGTTAGCAATTAGTATTTTCCACCTAAACCAGAGGCTGCCGTCTGGCAGTCTCATCGTCAGTTCATTAACTTCTTGTCTCACAAGAAGCACTTGTGCTCCTTTTTTTTGACCTCTACTTTAGTCTTATAACGTCGCTTTGGATAAAAGTGTCAGCTGAATGAATGAATGAATGAATGAATGTAAATGGAGAATAAACCTTCATTCATCAAAACCTTCACTGCTTCTGCCAATATTTCCTGTCCTTAGTGCCGATTCAAATGGAAGCTTTCAAAAACTGAACACACAAAACCTTCTCCACAGCCAAAAAAACAACCTTGTAATATGCTTGGTGGTTACACTATGCTTACTATGCGTATTTGAATGTTATGGACTTTTATGGTTCTTGCTGCTTTAGTATAGGCCTAAATGATAGCCTACTTTCTGTTGCTGCCTTTGAGGGGTAACAATTGTATGTATTCCTTGCACGTCGCTTTGGATAAAAGCATCTGCTTAAAACATTTTGGCCTAAATGTAAATGTATCGATGTGGGACAGCAGGGCCACTTTTTCTCATCTCCTCCTTTCCTCCACTCTCCCACTACTCCTCGTCTCCTCCTGTGGAGGAAAGGAGGAGAGGAAACAATTGGAGGAGAAAAAGAGAGGAGATGAAACGAAAATTAGAACGGGTGATCCGGTTCACCCATCATCGAAGTCGACGTTGGGTATTGAGGAACTTCAACTGATTCCGAGGATACCTAGGCCAATCAGCTTCTCGAACGCCACCAGCCCTTTTTATTCAGTAAATTCTATTTTATTCATTAAAATTATTTAATTCATATCAATGTCAATTACTCACATTCTGCTCATGATGCAATGTAAACTTTTGTACAAGGAATAAATAAACCTTCTGCAACAGAAACTTGCTCAATTCTACATTGGTAAAATTACCATTCGCAACTCAAATACGTGAATATATTGCGTCAATGTGGATATGTTTGAAAAAGCAAAACAAACGTTTTCCACTTAATGCAAATTGTCCGATTACTGTTTACTGTTCTGGGACTTACATTTTAAGTATTGGTAAATCCATTGTCATGTTTTTGAACATGTCCAACTTGGCAAAGCATCTTGCCAACAGACATGCCAACCAGTTCAAAGAATTCAAAGAACGACTGGTTAGCAAATATGATAGATGAACATAATTACATCATGCCCAAGCCCTCAAATATAAGACAAACGAGTGTGATTTATTTTTTGACTAGCGAACTTTTTTCACCATTGGAGTTTGACAAGGCAATTAAGGACAATGATAATGGTTTAATTTGGCTTTATCTTTTCAGCTAAGTTACCAACGTGGCAAACAAGGTTGAATATAGCCGCAAGCGGCAATTAAGGGTGCAAGCCCGTTGTCATGGACATGAATATAGAACATATTAATAATGTATCTGTAATGTTTCTGTTACTATCCATTTTATTTTTCCTTGCAAGGCTGTAGTGCGCAATTAAGGTGCAAGGTTACGTTGCATATAAATAATGTCCTTTGAAATGTACTTACTACCACCTTGTGGAGGAAAATTGTATGGCATTTCAAATCTCAAAAAAGGCTTGTTGAAGTTAAGTTTCCATGTTGTAAAACAAAGCTTATCCAGCATGAAAGTTGAACTCACAGTAGTTACATGCATTTTAGGCTACTTATTCACACTGTACAGATTATTTTGTCTCTGAAGTTCTTCAATTCATGTACCATGACTAAATGTGATAGTACATAATTCTTTCCACTAGATGGAGCACATGTCCTTTATATTGTGTATTTAATGCTCTGCCAGTGAATTTGAGGCTATACAGATTCATGGTTATTGAATTACATTATACTAATTTTAAGAATGTAATCACAAATGTGCAAATCTATGACAGAATAAGGAACACAACGTGTGAAAAATGTATTTTATTTACAAGCCTATGCTGATTTTCTTCAGGATGACAGAAACAGTTATTGCACTTTAAACTGTATTTTATTTAGGAGTGTATGGCAGCCATGCTTTTTATCTGATCCAGCTCAAGTTTGGTGCACATCTATGTTACGGCACTGTCTCAAGGAACACAAACTTTGAAACTAATCAGCCAAAAAATGACTGATAGCCTTATTTGCATATCATCACTTACGGTACAGATTCATTTGCATGCCGCAGTGGAGTTTAGAAGTACAAACTTCTCCTTCGCAAACTTTGTAGAGACTGGTACAAGCATACTGTTTACCAGTTTTCTTGTCAATTAGACTTGTAGTTCATGAGAAGACTTTTAAATCTAATTTCTTTATATTATAAAATGGCCAAAAAGGCGGGATATTGAATGGCCTGTTGCAACCATGTTTTTTATCCGATTATGTTAAAATTTGGTACACATTTATGTCATGTGACTGTCTTGAGGAATACCAAGTTTCACTTCGATTTGCATTAATATGGCCAGCATAGCCTTATTTACATATGTCAGTATTTATGGTCCTGATGTCTTTGCATGTAGCGTGGTCATTTTTTGACCATGCTACGTGCAAAGTAGGCTCAAGTCATTTTTAAGGAACTATTCCTTCGCAAAGGAGCATACATTAGGAGCCTTTATGCACTTGCTGCCCACCAAGGGTCATGTCAGTCAAACTTGTGGTTCATGAGAAGATTTTATGGTGGTTTTCATATAATTCGATATGGTGGGACATATGATACATCACATCTTTGCTTCATTTCATTTTCTTTGTTCCTCATGATGAGCAGGATCTGACAGTGTTGGTTTCATGTCCCTTGGGGTATTTTTGTGTAAACATTTTAGTGAAGGTGTAGCATTGTGTATTTTACCTGCCTGCCAAATATCATTATGAGCAACAAAACTCTGAATGATTTTCCTCAAAATGGCAGAACACTGAACATGGTACATTATGATGCAGATTCATTTGCATGTAGCAGTGGTGCTTTGATGTAGGAACTTGCCCTTCGCAAGCTTTATAGGGACATAGCATGCTAGGTTCATAATTTTATGTCAATCGGACTTGCAGTGGCAGCCATGTTATTTATCCGATCCTCTTCAAATTTGTTATGTATCTATATCGGAGAATTGTATTGATTGACAACAAGTTTCATATTGAAAGGCTTAAAAATGGCAGAAATAGCCTTATTTCCATATTTTATTAATTATGGAACTGATTCATTTGCATGTAGTGTGGTCATTTTTTGACATGGGAACTTTTCCGTTGCAAACTTGTTAGGGACCAGTATATACTTTGCTATCTACCAAGTTTCATGTCGATCAGACATCCGGTATATTTTAAGAAGATTTGCTTTGTTTTTCACAAAATTCAAAATAGCGGAAAATCTATTATGATGCACATTTTTGTCTGGAGATGGATCTGCCAGTGTTGATTTTGTGTCTCTGCGACAAATTTTTGTGAGGGTATGGGATTGGGTCCTCTACCTACCTGGCAAAAAAGAAAAAAAAATTACCAATATTTGGAAGAGTTATGACCATTTTAGATGTAAATGGCGGAAGGCTGAATAATAATAATAATAATAAATATAGCTGCAAGCGGCAATTAAGGGCACAAGCCCACCATCATGGACATGAATATAGAACAGAGTAATAAAGTATCTACATGTTTATTTTACAACCCGTTTTATTTTTCCTTGCAAGGCTGTAGTGCGTAATTAAGGTGCAAGGTTAAAACTGTGTCACATGATGTCTCAACAAAAATTCTTTCCTGCAATATTTCCATTCTATCTGCCTGCGTTTGCTATTCGTTTCTTCAGTTCAACACCGTTTACTCAATTCAACAGAACGGTTATACCAAATGTACACATAACATTGTGCACTTTAACCTACCAACAAAGTCTGACATTACAAGTGCAAAGGCAGGTGCACAGTTTTTCTCAAAACTTGATGTATCCTCAGGCTTCTATCAGATTGAGCGTGATGAGGAAAGTTGTGCACATTCAATACACCTTTTGGCAGACACTGCTTCCTGCGCATGCCCTTTAGCATAGCCTCCACTCCTGAGAGTGGATTTTCCACAGGACAATCTCACAGCTGTTCGATGGCATGGACGGAGTGGGCATGTTTTTAGATGATATTATCATTTGGGGAAATTCAAAGTCTGAGCATGATGAGAGGCTCAGAAAAGTGTTGGCAGAAGCAAAGCAGTCAGGTTTAAAACTGAATGAACAAGTGTCAGTTTGGGGTGCGTCAAATTACTTAACTGGGTGACAAGCTGTCTGCAGCACGGATTCACGCTACCCAGAAAAAATAAGAGCAATAAAAGAAATGCCAATGCCAAAAGACAAAACTGAGATACAGCGTGCACTAGGCTTAGTTAACTACGTTGGGAGATTTATCCCAAACCTAACGACAAACACAAAAGCAATGCACAGCTTGTTGGAAGATAAAAATGGTTGGCAATGGGAGCATGAACACAAGGCTGAATGGGAAAAGTTAAAAACCTGTCTCGTTCAGGATCCAGTCTTGAAATTCTTTGACTCAGCACTCCCAGTGAAAGTGTCTACCAATGCTTCTATAGACGGATTAGGGGCAGTTTTGCTTCAGGAACATGATGGAACATGGCTCCCTGTAGCTTACGCATCCAGGTCAATGAATGCAGCGGAGCGTAACTACGCTCAAATAGAGAAGGAGACATTAGGAGCAGTATTTGTGTGTGAAAGGTTTCATGAATACATTTATGGGTGAGAGGTCGTGATCGAAACTGATCACAATCCTTTGATCACAATCTCTAAAAAAGCACTAGGTGACACATCACCTCATATTCAAAGGCTTACCCTCCACCTCCAAAAATACAGTCTGGCATTTGAGTTCACACCAGGAAAGCATCTGGTAATGGCTGACGCTCTCAGGTAGAGCGTACTTGAGCAACACCGGCCCGAGCAGTATAGCTCAAGATGTACAAATTCACATTGATTGTGTACAAAAAAACATGCCTGTGTCTGAGGAGAAATGGAGGCAGATTGCAGAGGCAACAGCAAATGACCTCAAGCTGCAGGTTGTTAGGGAGAGAATACGCCAACCAGGTTTACAAATGCTACCACACTCGTACCTGAACTTCAGGGAGGAGCTAACTGAGGTTAATGGCGTTTTAATGAAAGGCAATAGAATTGTCATACCCACTTCAATGCGATCAAATGGCAAAACTCACACATGAAGGACACTTAAGCATTGAAAAATGCAAGCGACGAGCCAGAGCTCTGACATTTTGGCTGCACATGAACAGAGACATTGAGCAACTTGTGCAGCGCGGTGACACATGCCAGCGCCACAGGTACCAACTACAAAAGGAAAGTGGGCACAGACTTGTTTCAATTGGCTGGGAAAGACTACCTTGACATAATCGACTATCAGTCAAACTTTCCAAAATATTCTTTGCTTCCCAAAACATCAGCAAAGCAAGCGATAAAACACACCAAGGCCATATTCTCAAGGCACGGAATTCCAGTGACTGTTGTGAGTGACAATGGGCCTCAATTTAGTAGCCATGCTTTGAACATGTGACATCGAGCCCACACTTTCCTCAGTAAAATGGGATGGCCGAGAAGGGTGTGCAAATCGTTAAACGACTGTTAAAGAAAACTGCCGAGACTGGAGGTGACCCTCATCTGGCTCTACTTAACTACAGAGCTGCTCCACTTGAGTGTGGAAAGTCTCTGGCAGAACTTCTTATGAACAGACAGCTGAGAACGTGGCTGCCCTCAGCTCAACACTTGCTTAAAAGGAAAGAACGTCCAACTAACCAAAATAGACTGCAAACCTACAATAGGTCCACAAAGCCATTGTGTCCGCTGGCAGAGGACGACATGGTAGGCATCAGATGTGATGGACATTGGGGGCCTGTTGCAAGGGTAATCAAAGAAACCACACCTAGGTCCTACGAGGTCCTTACTGAATACAGCAACATACTGCAAAGGAATCGCAGTCACCTACTGAAAGTGCCACACACTGGTCATGACGGACCAGAGTTCAGTGTCACTGATGGACTGACAGCGCAAAATAGTGCAGAGCAAAGCTCACCCAGCCCCTCAGCTGAACTTGGGCAAACTAGTGCCACACCTGTCACTGGACAAGAGGCAGACAAACCTCCTTCCCCACAGACTGTGAGAGAAACTTTGTGAAACTGCATTCTGCGTGACTTCAAGTCATTACAGTCAAAGCTTATCCAACATGAAACTTTCGAAAACATAGGTAACGTGCAGAAAGAAGTAATGTGCACTTCAGGCAATTAATTCACACTATAAAAATGAATTACTTTTTCATTGTCATGTCATGTACCATAACTTAATGTGATGGTAGATTATTTTACAATTACTTCAAGTGAAAACAATAATTTAAAGGTATTTAACCATTATCTTTGGCAAGTTGCCATGTCAGGATAATGTGCTCCGAGCTGCACTAAACTAATACCAACATTAAATTTGTCTGTACTGTTAACTGTTAAAATGATTCCATTACGACACGCTGTCATTTTAGTTAGCATATAGCTACAGCCTGAATCATTCGAAAAATCAACAGCAATTATCATTTAGCACAAATAACACTGCGTATACTGTATTTGCAGTTCAGAAGTTATGGCCTCTCAAAGTTGAAAAATTCAACCGGTTTCTATAGCACCACCTTCCAGAATTTTTGCGTCAAAATTGTTGTGATGGTGTGGGCTTGGGTCCTCTACATGCCTACCAAAAAGAAAAAAAAGTTCCCTATATTTGGGAGAGTTATGGCCATTTAAGATGAAAACGGCAGAAGGCTGAATAATAATCATAATTGAAATAGCAAAAACAATAGGGGCTTCAGCCCACTACCTGGCCTTGCGCCCTAATTATAGAAATAGCAAATGCAATAAGGGCCTCAGCCCACTAACTATCAAAGAAATCACAAACTCAGGTATAGGGAACATCAGACTACTGCATACCATTTAAAAGCTTTAGTAACTATATGAACTTGATCTAATTATTTACAATAATCCAATTATTATTAGAATGTATTAATAACAAATTTCGGGAGAGACAACCTTCCGAAAACCCTTCACTCAAACACCAGTATCCCTCCAATCCGGTTGTCTAAGCAGGTATTAATTTGCCACGTACCTTCTCTCCCATCACCCTCTCTGTTTCTGGTGTAACTGCACCGCCTGCGCCCCTTTGCACGGCCTGTGACCCCCTATTTCCTTTTCTGTCGGCAATATGACGTTTCACCCCCTTATTTGTTATAATATTCAGGTCTTACCTTCATATTGTTAAAAACTCCTAGCTAAGGAAGTTTTTATAACTCAGAAAGCTATGTGTTTAGTTTAGCTTAGCTAAAACTAGTTAATTAAGGCCTGCATGGTGACACTATAGTTAAGGAAATTAGCAATGTAGCTAACGGTTAAGTGTTTTATGGTTCATTTATACAGTACACAATAACATATATACATTTATATACACTATATAGGCCTATTAATAATATTTCAATTCCATGCACATGAAATGTATATGACATGTACCTGTTGGATCAGAATCCTATTATTGTCGTCAATTGAGGATATCGATAGCCCTTTGTTGCTAGAAAATCAAGCCAGGTAACCTATTGCTAATAGGTCATCATCTTGCTTGCTGTTGTGAGTTAATAAACAGCTTAGTATCATATTTGTGTGGGACGACTATTTACTTATTGTGGCTTTCATTTAACCTGTCTATAATTTAGGTTAATAATGATAACATTTCAATAACTAGGCTACTTTCCGAGCCACTTTGCAGAGTGCGCTCAGCAGTTCATCCTTATTTAGGGGTGAGGACAGAAAATTAGGCGTGTAATGTCAGTTTATTGATTATTAGAATGTCGGTCATTCTCAACATCAAATTCCACATTGATACAGTGCCATCCCTTTATATGTCTGCTGGTGACTACAAAGATAAAATTTGATAACTGATGTAGCTTGCTAAGCGAAGCACTGCTGCCTTATTCCCAAACAGCGCATTAAAAACCACCTTAAATCAATCCTTTACTTGATAATATATGCAGTTTTATTTTACTTGCCTTTCCTTCTCTGCTAACAAGTTAACGAACATTTTATCAGGACTCTTGTCCTTGTGACATCTTACATTCATGCTAGAAAATCTAAAATGTTAGGTACATAGCCTATCACTAGTTAGCTTGCTTGAACGTTAGGTAGTTACTTACTTGCAATCTAATTAAACTACGACTGGCTGCCTAATTGCTGCTAGGCCATTGGTTACTTGAGTGATAAAATAATATGCTTACAGTCATACTTAGTGATATATTTTCTTACTCACTATAACTGAGTTGAAAATGATGTATGATAGTAATAGCTATTTGCCGAAATTTACACGATCTTAATTCTTTGGTTAGGTATGTTATTTGTGGATCGACCTCGCTAGCTCACGTTATCTGGCTGTAATTCACAGCTGCTAGGTAGCCAGTTACCCACCGATGCCTACGTCGGAAAATTTGATAGCTCTTAAGCTACTTAAGCAATTAACGTATGTGTATTTGAACGTACGCACACGCATTATTGTCCAGGATCATGTGTGATCATGTCATAGCGTTATAACAAATAAGGGGGTGAAACGTCATTTTAACGACGGAAAAGGAAGTAGGGGGTCGCAGGCCGTGCAATTACATGGGTATAGTTCTCCGTTTTCGGCGTCGTCTGTCGTAACCAGTCTTTGCTCTGCCATGGATAAGCATCTCTACCCTTCTGTCGTTAGAATTCCAACTCATGCAGGACAACTTCCATGTAATGGACTAAGTTCTTCGGTTTTCTTCTTATTAACAAAAATGGACTGGACTGTTTTCTTCTACTACACCAGGGGTGTCAAACTCCAGTCCTGGAGGGCCGCAGTGGTAGCTGGTTTTTGGTGTGTTTTAGCACTTAATTGATTAATTAAAATGACTGGTTGGCTAAAGAGTCCACACACCTGGTTTCCAAGGCCTAAAATGGCTGCCAGGAAAGAACAAAAACCCGCAGACACTGCGGCCCTCCAGGACTGCAGTTTGACACCCCTGTACTACACGAACTCTCCGGTTTGTTGTAAGCGGCTAGCGCCGTGCAAAGGTTCTGTTCTTTTTTTCTGCATCTCAGGAACATTCCCCTAATGGACATTGTTTACAAACTGCTACTGTTTACGGACTAATCTGGGACGTCGCTGGACTACTGGAGGCTTCCCGGTTGATCAGGCTCGGATAACATCTCGCAACAGTCGAACACCAGCTGACATCTCGGTTGCGTCTGCATCGCCCTCGGCCTACCTCCGCCGCTTATGGAGCAGCCCTCTGCTGCGTACTTCTCTGTCTACTCCTATACCGCTCTCACTGCCTGTTAACTTCAAGGTCCCGGCCCCCAAATATCTCTCTCTTTGCTTAATCTCTACTGCCTTCTTCTGTCCGTTTTTCTTACACACGCTCTCCCGACAACACTCTCCACCCTTTTGTCCACCCTCTCTCACAACACAAACAAACCTCGGAGCCTGAAGCTCTGTGAGGTTACAGAATCATGCTGCTTTGTCGCACTAATTTAGTTCTATTTAGTGTGATTATTTTGCAGGTTTTAACAGTTTGTTACGTTTTCTGTCATGCATTACACGTCTGTCTATCTTAGCTGTCCTGCTATGCTGCCTGTTGAACTGCTGCAGTTCTATTCAGCTGTAATTGTTAGTAATTGATAGTTTTTTAACCGTTTGTTACTGGTTTTTGCTAAGTATAGTAAATATAAAGTTTCTATCCCTATCTGCAAGGTTTGTAAAGCGTATTATAAATCAGAACGGCTCAGCTTCTCCGTGTGTGAGTGTTACTGTCATAGATGATCTTCTTGCTACTGCTTATGCTGACGAAGTGAGTAATCTAGCTTGGCTGCCCTGTCGTGCTACTCGTCGAACCACTCCAATTTACTGTACTACTGCCGTCCCGTTCAGCCGTGATTTTTGTTTTAGGTTTTAATATGTTTGTTGTATATTCTGTACCGTTTTTAAAGTGTGCAGTTTCTACCCTTATGGGAACTATAATGCATTTTATTCATTGGAGCGGCTCAGCCTCTCGTTCACGCGTTTGTTATCGATATTTTTCTTGGTACTGCTTACGCTACGCAAAGAGTAATTTTAGCGTAGCTACCTTGTTGTGCCACTTGTTGAAATCACTACAACTATTTAACCACTGCAGTTCTGTTAGGCTGTGATTGTTGTCTAGGTTTTAACATGTTTGTCCCATATTCTGTCCCGCTTTAAAATATACTGCCCTCTATGGTGTATTATAATTTGGAGATCAGCTTCCTTGCTTTACCAACGAGTGTTGTTGGTAGATTTTCTTAGTCCTGGTAAAGCAATTCATAGTGAGGTATTAACTGCCACAATCATGTTTTGGACCGTCATTTTTCTCCATTAAGCATCAGGCACCGTTCCTCCGGTTTCATGACCAAAGTATATGATACTATCTGCTATTTGATCGCTGCGATCGTGGTTGCTTCATAGCTCATATCCATGATTTTCCGTCATCACTGCTATGACGCATTACGTTCTCCTGTCATTTCCTCCCAGCTTCATCCGTGTATTGTACCTATTCATCGTCAGCTATTGTACTGAGTCTGCTTGTTTCCAACAATGTGTTATGGCAGTTCCGTCTCCAACCTCAACTTTGCCCATTCACAGCCTCCTGTCCTGTTTCCCTCCTCTCTCCTTCGCACACGCATCCAAACACTCTCACGGGTACCTGTGTGCATTGGCTTATGCTAGCACAGCTCCCCCATTACAGCCCTGAGGTCACACCGTAGGTAGGTGCGAGGAATCCCTCAACCTCCCTGCCAGGGGATCAGCTGTGATTTTCGTGTGGTTGTGTTTGTATATTGTGTTGAATCTGCTGCATTGGTTGTTCCTTTTTCTTAATAAACTTGGTGCATTTATTTTCGTATATTGACCTGTTGGGATTTTTGTATGTTTTGATGGTATCAAAAGTGGTTGGCCGTTGCAGATATATCCACAGAAATAGTTCAGGGGAAAATACTTATGTGTTCTGACCTGGCTTATGCAGCCACACCCGGCCCGCACTGGGCAGAAAAGTAGGAGCACCCCTACAGGGTCTTGAACACTCTAATACGTATTCAGCCTGGAAAATGACAAGACACCTTGGAAAACTTGATGGCCCAGCAATGTTTTTCTACGAGTTACGTTACCTAGTACTAAGAGTCTACTGCGTAGCAGAGAAAATTTACATTTTGAAAGCTGATCAGACAAACAGATGACATAGCTGTGTGCCAATTGTGAGTGTGTGTTTAGAGCAGCAGGCTCAGGTCTGTGTGTGTCTGTGTGTGTGTGTGTATAGAGGAGCAGGCTCATTTCTTTGAGTTTGTGTATCCAGGAGCAGGCTCATGTCCTTGTGTGTGTGTGTGTGTGTGTGTATATAGAGGAGCAGGCTCATGTCTGTGCATGTGTGTGAGTGTGTGTATAGAGGAGCTGGCTCATGTCTGTGTGTACAGAGGAGCAGGCTTGTGTGTGTGCATGTGTGAGTTTGTGTATAGAGGAGCAGGCTCATGTCTGTGTGTGCGTGTGTATGTGTGTGAGTGTGTAAAGAGGAGCAGACTCATGTCTGTGTGTGTGTGTGCATGTGTGTGTATAGAGGAGCAGTATCATGTGTGTGTGTGTGTGTGTGTATAGAGGAGCAGGCTCATGTGTCTTTGTATGTTGCAGATGAGCAGGAGATCTCTGGGGCAATCATCTACACAGTGGAGCTGAAGCGGTACGGAGGCCCCCTGGGCATCACCATCTCAGGCACTGAGGAGCCATTCGACCCTATCATCATCTCCAGCCTGACGAAGGGGGGCCTGGCCGAGAGGTGACTTACTAAGTTACTGCTCTCCATGTCAAATCCATCACCTGCACAGTGTAAACATTACTTACTCACAAACGCATTTTCATTTAAAGGCAAAATATCAAAAAAAGCCAATAGCTGTATTGAAGATTTTTAATGGTCTTGAAATATGAAACATTTTTCTGAGGGTAGAATATTTTGACAGATGTTAATCCAGGGAAGTGTTGCAAAGCTGAAAATATAATTCATTAATTATTATAAGTTTAACCTTTTAATCTTTAACTAAATAGGTCAATACTCAATCGTGACGCATGTCGCGTTACAAAATACAATTTGAACTAGCATTTGAATCGATCAAGCAATACAGCCTTTAATGTAACAAAAAATGAAGTAAAGCAGGTACAAAATTTATTAAAATAAAAGCCATCATCTGATGGGCATGAGATTTTATTTTACACATGATGCAAATACTGCTAGTAACTATAGTTTCAATAAGGTAGGCCCTGACGAACATATTACTCCTGACAGACATCCAGTGTAACAGTTTGTTGGAAAGGAAGGTCAAGATTCCTTACAAATGTGTAAAATCCCTCATTTGAATAAGACTTTTTTCAGCAGGAGTCATTTGCATAATAAGTCTCATCTGATAAACTGCGAAGAGCGAGATGATAACACATGTAAAAACTTTGGGTGTACACTCACTTTAACAGGATTTCTCCCATTCAAGTACTAACCAAGCCCATCCCAGCTTGGCTTCAGCACTAACCAAGCTCAGACTGGATGGCAATTTTTAAATAAACTGTAAAGTGAATCAGAAGAGATGTAAAACCTCCTTGAAAAATAATTAGTAGTGTTTTAGGTCTATACTGGGCTTATCTGTGCAGAGGACATTCATTATACTCATGGTTTTTTTATGTTCTTAGTCGATAACAATTTACCTCATTTTACCCACGGCAGACAATTCAAAATCACACCAGATACCAAATTATTGTGTTAGTAGCCTAATGAAGGCCAGTGGTTGAAATCTTTTGATCATTTATAGATTACATTTAAAATTATTCTCAATGTTTTAATTCATATCATATTCATATATAATTCAATAAATCAGATTATCAGTGTGCATTTTGTATGTGAAAACACCTCTGCTCTGATGGAATTGTGAGGGGAGCTAAGAGTAGCTTACAGCATTCTACAGGTCTACAAGGGAGCTGTTTTTGAGATTTTTGATTTTTTTTCTTTTTTGGTTATTTATTGATCTTATGCTAATTGTGCAGGACTGGGGCCATCCACGTTGGTGACAGAATCTTGGCAATCAACAGCAGCAGCCTGAAGGGCAAGCCTCTGAGCGAGGCTATCCACCTGCTGCAAATGGCAGGGGAGTCTGTCACACTCAAGATCAAGAAGCAAGGAGAGCGTGAGTCCTGCAGGCCTGCTTTTCCTCACATACACAAACTCAAACAGGCACCAGGCATTTACAAACACTGCTTTCACTTAGACTTAAGTAAAAACCCAGAGATTGGACATTTACAAACACTGCTTTCAGATAGACTTAAATACAAACCCAGAGACCAGGCATTTACAAACACTGCTTTCACTTATACCGCTTTCAACTCATTTGTAAACTGTGCTTACGCACATACAGTATATGCTCCAAAATGTGCACACACCAATTTTTATGCCAAATTTGGGATTTATAAAACTTCTTCTTGACAATTCTTCTTGAGAATGTGTGTACTGGTACAATATTTTTGACCCATGCAATCCTTGTGATTAATTAGGATCACGTTATCATTCGTGATTAATGTTGTTTTCGGTCAAAATAAGTGATGAATGAAATTAACAGATATGAGCAATCAGCACATTATTAATACATTTATTTTGTTCACATTAATAGACCAAAAGTGTGTGACGACAGCAAGACAGCATGACCATGGCTGCCTTGGCACTGTTAGAGGATATTATGAATGGCATGGTACGATAAAAAGGTGTTTTCAGGGACCATTCCAACTTTCTTGGCCATGATGACTGGCTCATGAGTCGTATTCACTTAACAGGAACTGTGCTCCTGGAACACTGTGCCGAATTGGCCACCAGCCAATACCATTACCCAGTCATGTCATGCTAAGAGTGTTGGTGATGATGAACAGTGATGTTGGAAATCAACTCGGATAATCGCAGCCAGCCACTCATTGAAGGAGCTCAGTGGTGGACCCCCCCATACCACCACCCGTTGCTCTTACATCATTCATCTCTTTGCCTAAACCTTGATTTTTTGACAATTTTTTCTTGGTTATGATCTGTGTGTCTCTCTATACCCAAAGAATTGTTAGAAACATCCAGTCATGCCAGATTTTTTCTAATCTTTTTCAGAGACCAAAGCTTTGATTTTGTACTTAGAGAAGTTTCTTTTCCCTCCTCTTTGCACTGCCATTATTGCAGTTAAATTAATTGCTTTGTCCTGCACATTATTTATAGATCTTGCTTGATTGATTTTTTTTTTTTTTTTTTTTTACTTCCTGAGCACCATATATGATTAAATGTGGGTGTATGTGTGTGTGGTGTAGGCAAGTTTTCTAAATCTGAATTTTTTTTGCGTACACAAACTTGTAGGTTTTGGCATACATAACTATTTTGTTACAATATGCAAACTTTTATAAATGAGGCTCCAGGCATTTACAAACACTGGTTTCTCTTGACTTCAATACAAACCCAGAGACCAGGCATTTACACTGCTGAGCCAAAACGTTATGACCACCTGCCTAATATGCTGTTGGTCCTCCAGGTGCCACCAGAACAGCTCTGACCTGCTGAGGCCAAGACATTACATTACATTAGGGGCATTTGTTAGACGCTCTTATCTAGAGCGACTTACAATGCATAAGTGCATAAGAACAGTACAAAAAGTGCAAAGATAACCCTAGAGAGGGGTAAAGTCTCAAGTGCCAAAGGTGATCGAATAGATCAGGAGACCTCTGAAGGTGCCCTGTGGTGCCTGGCACCAAGATGATGGCAGCAGATCCTTAAACCAGATAGTATGGTAATATCGAATTGTGAGGTCTCTGGCAATACCCACTTCTATTAAATGCTGCCCTTGGCTTTCAAAGGGGAAAAAAAGAATGTAATAGGAGTAGGCTACATTTAATTACTTCTGTTCAGTTCAGGCATGCAGCTGTTGTTTATGTGTGAAATAAAGCTTTCAAGGTATACAATTTTAGAGGCATGACTCAATTTTTTTCTTTCATGTTTCAAGGTTTTAAGATTGTAACCAAAAAAAAAAGTTGTAATATCAAATCAGGACATTTATAGAATTGTGATACTTACAGAATTGCAATTCAAATAAAATTGGCGCCTAGGTATCATCGGTCCCTGGCGATTCCCATCCCGAGTCGAAAGCGCCTACAATGGGCACACAAAAGTCAGAACTGGAACTTGGAGCAATGGAAGAAGGTTGCCCGGGCAAATGAGTCCTGTTTTCTTTTACACCACGTGGTCGGCTGAGTATGTGTGCGCTGTTTACCTAGGGAAGTGATGCACTGTGGGAAGAAGACAAGGCGGTGGAGGGAGTATGATGCTCTGGACAATGTTCCACTGGGAAATCCTCGGTCTGGGCAATCATGTGGACATCATTTTGACACATGACACCTACCTAAACATCGTTGCCAGGTATACCCCTTCTTGGCAATGGTATTCCTCGATAGCATTGGCCTCTTTAAGCAGAATAATGCGCCCTGCCAGAATGCACAAATTGGGCCTCATTTATCAAAAGTGAGACAAACGAATTTGATCGTAAATTGTTCGTCAATGCATTTAAGAAAAAAATGTTGGATTTATCAAAGTTTTCGTATATCAGTTTGTTCGTAGAATCCGAAGTGCTCTAAACTTTTTGTATTGTGTGCGTAAATGGAAAACATGGCTGTAAAGGGTGTTTGTCCTGCTGTTGCTTTTATTTTTCCATTCACTCATTTTTTATTTGATTAAAAATAAGGAGCAAATTATTTGGCAGTAGTATAGATACATTATAACGGTTCAAAGTGTTATATAAAATCACTACTGGAGTCAGCATTAAAACAGTTGATGCTTCATTTGTGTAATCCTGATTAATAAAATTAATTAGTTTGCTTGCCTAAGGCACAAACTACTGTTCTTCTATAGAATCTTTACTTCATCTTCTTAATATTATTATTCCTGGTTCTTCCAGACGTATCTCCTCCAACAGTTTTTAAGGTAGACATACCGAACTTGGCGTGAATATATACTGGTCAGGTTGCTTGTATTTTTCTAAGCTATATGATTCATACTTTTTAAACTACAAAGCTTTAAAAAAAAAACACAGCCATTGACTTCACATTGGTGGAATGTTGAGCATGTTAATTAGGCAACAATTATAACTGCCGCTGCAATTTTAAGGTAGTTGGAAAAAATTATCCAACCGGCTTACCGGTTAGCTACCTTACCGGACTTGACATTTTGAAATAACTTTCTGGATATAATGACACTGCAATGCTGTTCAGGTATAATGATCTTAAATGACAATTTCCGGTTTTGAACAATAAGTTCTGCTGTTCTTTGACTGCTTCTGGTACTCCTGCTAATACTACTTCAGTGCTTAGTGTACCTACTAAAATAATAAGTATATTAGTATATTAAAACTTCTAGTAGGTAGCCTACATACTCTTCAAGCCCTTGGCAAACAAACAGAGTTTCTTCTGGAATTTTACATGAATTCCATAAAACACGCTAACGACGTTTACTGTAAATAAGGAGCAGAAACCATTGCTAAGGTCTTCATTGCTATGGCTGACCTCGCTCTATTAGCATTAAGAAAAACTTAAGCAGTCAAACACATATCCGGAACAGTGCAGAAATAGGACTGTCATAATACATTTATGTTCTTATATAATAAACATACGTTCTTATGCGACTGGACTAATATAGCCAGCTGATTGGGTCAGTTACTGTGGAATTTGCAATATAATTTTGTCCTGTGTTTGTGTGGAAAATAAATCTAAATATTGCAATTGTTGTTATTTTTATACAAGGTAAAATGACTTTAGAGTTTGCGTTTGAATAGGAAAGGGACTGCAGAGTGGAGGGAAAGGCAAGGGAGGGCACACTATTATGGAGGATCATAATTACGTAATAGTTCTGATTTGAACAAATTTAACTAGGGATTCGTTCCAAGTTAATTTAGGGAAAAACATGACGGTCCCAACTGTCCGCAATAATGTGTCATTACCACTTTGGCCAACCTCGAGGGCCCTGGTGCAGCTGCCCCCCAGGATTTATGGCAACGATAAGGCTGGTATACAAAAATTTACCTTCGGAATTGGAGGGTGATTGATGCAAGATCAGGGAAAACAGATCGCGGTCACCCTCCACGGCAACTCCAGCCAATGACGTCTCTTCAATAATTTGTCTCCAGTTTCATGTTGAACCATTTTCTTTTAACCTTTTGCAGCGTACGTGGAACTTTTGACACCGAATTTACTGCAGCAGTTATTTCTTGCCAGGCTTTGGTCTTCCCCAGCCCCAACATTAAACTACTTACACTTCTGAACAAAGTATTTTTTTTAAATTCTATTTCCATTAACAAAACGTCATTCGCTGCTTCAGAACAGTTTTTTTCTTCTGCCTTTTCTCTGCCATCTCTTTACATTGACAGCAATGGAATTTCAAGCTCCTTATATGGTATTTCACGGGCGTCAATTTATGCTAATTGAAATTTTGTGAAAGTGCTTGTTATTTACGATTGATTTATCAACATACACACGACATAAGAGCAAATGCTGCATTTGCGCATGTTTGATAAATCCGGCGGAATTTGTTAGTTCGTAGCCATTGATGCGTAAATTTACACACGGTTTTATGAAAATATTGATAAATTAGGCCCATTGTTCGGGAATGGTTTGAAGAACATGACGAAGAGGTGTTGCCCTGGCCTCCAAAATCCCTAGATCTCAATCTGATTGAGCATCTGTGGGATGAGCTGGAACAACAAGTACGATATGTGGCAGCTCCATCTCACAACTTACAGGACTTTAAAATAAGTAATGTGATTCAATTTTACATTATTTTTTAGCATATAATAAAAATATTTTTGAAAATGTATATTATGCATCTAAATGCCTCAGGCAATGACAGAAGCTCAGTACAAAAAAGACTAACCAGAAGAGGATGACAGCATCTTAAAGATTAGACACAGTTATGTCCAAGTACAGTGCACACACAATAAATAAATAAATAGAAAAAAAAACATTCAAGTTGCATGAAACTGTGAACTGAGACCCTGTGCTTATGAACTGTGGTTTTGATTAAAAACTGAGAACCATTACACCCTTACCATGCTCGAATGCTCATGTCCATTTACTTTGTAAAATTATTTTCAAAGTCCAGATTTTTGATTTTTGAAACTGAGAGGGTGTTGCATGAATCTGAGGACTCACGTATTCACTGAATTCACTCATGTTTTCTAATCAACAACAGTGTACATACCAGCTAAAAAAAATCTGTCAGTGTGCAACTTAGGCAAAAAACACAGGCTAGCTATTATTGCATTAGTGTAATGACCCTAATGCAAATAGGTGTGCAACTTTTTTAAAATTAATTGAATTGATTTTTCATCAGTGTAACGATTTCATAATTGTTTGTCACAAGATTCGCGATTTGTAACTGGATCAATTTTTTTTTTTTTTTCCCCCCCTCTCCCCTCCCTCCAACTCCTACTTTCGATGGTGCACAGGGATAAGCATGGGCACTCTGATTGGTCTGCGGCTACGCAGCCTCATGCAGCAGACACACTCTTACCATAACCAGCATTAAAAAATTCTGGAATGTCCTTCTGTCAGTTCGGACCAGATGTGATAGCCTTCGTTGCCCTCGCGCATCAATGAGTCTTGGGTGCCCAAAACCCTGTCGCCGGTTCATAATTTGTCCCTTCTCGAACCAGTGTCAGTAGGTACTCACCACCGCTAACCGTGAGCAAACTACAAGCCTTGCCATTTCAGAGATGCTCCGAGCCAGCCATCTGGTCAGAACTATTTTACCCTTGTCAAAGTTGCTCAGGTCTTTATGGCTGCATGTTTCTCCCACATCCAACACGTCGACGGCAAGAACTGACTGTTCTTGTACTGTCTAGTATATTCCAGACAATGACATGCGTCATTTTTATGAGACAATCAATGTTATTCACTTCATCTGTGAGTGGTCGTAATGTTTTGGCTCATCAAGGCAAAAACACAGATTTTTACAGAAACAGATGAATGAAGAAAATGTTCTGGGAATATATTTATAATTTACTCTATATATCAAGGATCTACCTGATGTCTCAGGGTATTTATTTCTATTCAAATGAAATAGTAGGAAATTTACCATAACCACAATATCTGTTTTTGTGTGAATTAACAGACACCGACCTTATGGCTGCCTCTTTCTGTAACATAGTCACAAGCCCCAATCAGGCCTCTGGGACCGCAAACCTGAGTGAGCTGAATGACATGGAGGACGAGCCCTTAACAGCACAAAAGCCCAGCACTCTGTCTGACCTCTACTCCACCACCATCCCCAGTGTGGACAGTGCTGTGGAGTCCTGGGACAGCACTGCCACTGATACACTCATCAATAACCCAGGTGAGACTGTTTGTGTCACACTAACACACTCATCAGTAACCTAGATGAGACTGTGTGTGTCACTGATACACTCGTCAATAACCCAGGTGAGACTGTTTGTGTCACACTGACACACTCATGAGTAACCCAGGTGAGACTGTGTGTCACACTGACACAATCATCTGTAACCCAGGTGAGACTGTATGTGTCACACTGACACACCCAGGTGAGACTGTGTGTCACACTGACACTCATCAGTAACCCAGGTGAGACTGTGTGTCACACTGACACTCATCAGTAACCCAGTTTGCATGTGGGACAGTCTGAGCTGGTCATTTGAGTTTGTGTGTGTGAGACAGTCTGAGCTGATCATTTGAGTTTGTGTGTGTTACAGTCTCAGGATCCCAGGCAGCAGGGTATAGCTTCCACAGCCATGAATGGAGGAGTGCCAAGCCGCGGGGCAGCCTGTCACCCATCAGCATCCACCAGAGGAGCAACAGCATCCTGCAGGATCTGGGGCTAAGCGACGACGACTGGGACCGGCCCATTGCCAGCGGGTACGGCAACACTCAACATTTATTTATTTATTTATTTCTTTGGAATATGAGTTGGGAATGCGATGATAATAAGTAACTTTCCACAACACTTGCTGTGGTAACACGATGGCTTTAGCATCGTAACCATGCAGGAGAATGTGGTTTGAATCGTGGCTGTCTAGGTAAAAGTGTTTAACATCGTAAATGTGCAGGTGAGTGTATTTAGCATTTAGGCTATGCAGGTGAAAGTGTTTAGAATTAATGTCTTTGAATGTATTTAGCATCATAAATGTGCAGGTGAATGTGTTTAGCATTGTAACCTTACAGGTGAACGTGTTTAGCATCGTAATCATGCAGGTAGGGCTGGGCGATATCTTGGATGTGTTCAATATATTCAATACGCTCGATAATTGTTTACACAAGAAGTTATCATATATCAAATAAGGGTTGGTTGGCACTGTAATCATGTGCATGTTTGTTTTAAAAGTCAGCAAAATTTAACAGGCAGAAGCTCTCTCTCTCTCTCTCTCTCTCTCTCTCTCTCTAAGTCTCTGGGTGCCTTCAAATACTTTTTCTCGTCTCCTCCACTCATCTACTACCCCCTCCTTGTCTCCTACCCTGGAAGTATGTGGAGGGAAGGAGAGGAGGAAATGAGGGAAGAAAATGAGGAAACAAGGAAATGGCTGTGTTCTAAATTGCATACTTGTGTACTTGTCAGTACATACTTCCAAGTGCACTAACATAGCATGTACTATTTAGTATGCAAGTACACATAGCGGGTAAAATTAATTAATTTGAGATGTACTTGTACTAACACATCATTCTCTGTTGACCTTTGCAAGAAACTAGTGATGTTGTCTCAGAAAAAAATGTTGCTCAGTACATACATTTTGTGAACAGTTTGGTATAGTTTTATTTATAAACTTTAAATTCTTCTTTGCTGTCAGTTCTGAGAATGCGGTGACTACTGGGAAGGAACAGTATGCTCAGAGGCATACTTCGTTTTTTGGTCCTCCCAAGTACGCAAAGAGAACGTCCAGTGAATTCAATGCGTACTTGCTTAGATGCATACTTGAGTTTAGGACACACTTGATCAGGTGACTGTTAACTTCCGTACTTGATATGCATACTAACTAGTATGCAAGTATGCAGCGAACATTTGACTTATGAACTACTAATTAGGATGGGCTAGCCTAGTTAACATAGTGCTTCAAGTTATTTTTAGTGAAAATTTAGTGTAAAAATAAATATGATGGACTCACTGTCTGCGTTGGGCAACCGGTAAATATTAATTGGCTAAAGATGGAGACCATTAAACAAAATTAGTCATTCAGGAAGTCTGAAACAACCAAAAACCATGCAGGGAAATCAATGGTATGGAGGTATCAATTTAGTCACCAATGCAGATAATAACAAAGCAGTTGGTTATGTTAAATGTAAAACGCGTGGGGTTCTGATGAGATATGACAGTCAGAAGACGGAGATTTCACAAACTCAGTGTTGAGTATTGAGAATGGTAGTCAGTTGTAACATCAATCAAAGTTGCAGTGCAAGGAATGAATGCTTCTGATGTAAAACATGACTAAAAGGCCCAGATGTAACCTTGTCAGGACAAAACAGCACTGACTGTGCATACAATGAGTTTACAAGATGCTTGTCTGAATATTGTCCTGCCGGACTTGGATTCAATGAACAGCCTTAGACCACCTACAATTGGTCTTGAACTGTTGAACATAAAAAAAAATAAAAATAAAATGAATGTTTTGAAATATTTTGAAAATCAGGTTATTCCTATTCCTAATCTATTATCTGTGTTAGGTTTGGGGAATCCATCAGTAGCAGTGTTTGTATCTCCAAGGTTATTCTAGGTTTGCTAACCTAGAATAACCTTGGAAATACAAACACTGCTACTGATGGATTCTCCAAACATAACATGGACGTGTAAGATACACATATAAGTTAGTGTTTGTGTCTCTGAGGTTATTCTGGATTGATCTCACTGATGTTGTTGATCAAAGATTCTCTTTCCTTGGCATCTGCAGAACTGCATCGCTGCCCACTGGGTTAATCACAGATAGCAGGTGAGGTTTAGTGGCACGCTGGTCCTTTCCTGCTATCATGCTAACATGCCAACAATGAAAAGCCCCTCTGTGTTTCAGAGCCATTGCCTGGATGCTGAAGCCCAGCATGGCACATCCATTTTAGTATGTGCTAGCCTCCAGGTGTCTCTCGTGTGTGTCTCTGAGCCCCACCACCAATGCCTGCGCTGGTCATTGACCCCATCCCCCTTGTCCCTGTGTGCTGTCTGTTCTTTGGTTGCTGCTGGGTTTTAAGTCACTCCTCCTGTCCCCCACAGGTTCACCGTGGGGCATGATGGGACAGAACCAGACCAGGAGGAGAACTTCTGGTCCCAGGCATTGGAAGACCTGGAGACCTGCGGGCAGTCTGGAATCCTGCGAGAGCTGGAGGTAGTGTACCCCAAACCCCACCATGAAGGTATTGTACCCTAAACCCCATGCAGGCGGGAGTGTAACCCACACCATGCTAGACAGAGTGTAACCCAAACCCCACAATGGAGGTTAGAGTGAAAAAACAGCTAGCTTTCAACTAACTTCAGTTCAGTGGGAATCTGTGCAATGCTGCTCCCTTCCTTCCAGGAGATATCAAAGATTACATTACATTACATTACAGTCATTTAGCTGATGCTTTTATCCAAAGCGACTTACAGTTGATTAGGCTAACCAAGGGCCAATCCCCCCTGGAAGCAATGTGGGGTTAAGGGCCTTGCTCAAGGGCCCAACAGCAGTGGTGTTCTTGCTGTAGCTGCGCTGGGGCTTGAACTGCCAACCTCAGGGGTCCCAGTCATGTACCTTAGCCACTAGACTATAGGCTGCCCCAAAGATCTTCCAAAGTAGCAGATGCTGCTAATTTGATTGGTCAATCAAACTGAAGGTTACAATGTTATGTGCCAAGCAACTAAACTTGAGACAGTTTCAACCTGAGCGTCTCAAAAAGCGGCGTACCAAAAATCGAGGTGCATAATTGGGAGAAGATGCTTGCCTGTCAAAAGAAACCCACTACAAACAATGAAAAAATGGTGCAGGTATTCAAAAGAAGCAAGCAATGAGATCAGAAATTTAGCATCCTGTTTCTTCTGCATCATCTCTCTGCCTCTGTAGGCCACCATCATGTCCGGTAGCTCCCTGAGTCTGAACCACGAGCCCGTTCTCCACCCCAGGGGCCACCTGGGCAGACAGGCCAGCTTCCAGGAGCGCAGCACCAGCCGACCTCAGTACACCCAGGCCAGCCGAAGCAACACCCTGCCATCCGATGTGGGCCGCAAGGCCTATGCAATGAGGAAGATGAGGCAGGATTTGAAGGACATCTTGTCACCTATGCCCTCGGAGCTGCACAAGGTAAGCAGTCCTCTTTCATCATTACTGCCACGAGAGGGCCACTTCTGTCTGTGCAAATCAAGCAAGCATGTGCAAATGCTGCCTGCTTTGATGGCTTTGTGCTCAGTCTGTCAACATTCTTTTGTCAATGTGGTTCATGTGGCTGTGTTTTATACACTTCCTGAATTCAGAGACTATTACAAGGGAGGAGCCATCACAGTGACACTTATTTTCCTAAGGCTTGTTTCATTTCCTCTGTGGCTTTACACAATATACTCAGATTGGTCTTAATGTTTTTGAAAGACAGTGGCTTTGCATCGTCTTCTGTTAGCAAACCGGCTTGCTAAAAGATGTTCCCATGCCTGCTGGCTGTCCTCAGGTAACTCTGTTTAAAGAGATGGACGCAGAGGACTTTGGATTCAGTGTGACAGATGGACTTCTAGAGAAGGGCGTCTATGTCAAAAACATCCGTCCCAGTGGGCCAGCCGATGTGGCTGGGCTCAAATGCAATGACAGACTGCTGCAGGTATGGGCTGGGCTGGGTCTTCATTGGGCTGTGCTGGGTCCTCACTGGCATGAGCTTGGTCTTCATTGGGCTGGGCTGGGCTGGGCTGGATCCTCATTGGGCTGGGCTGGGTTTTCACTGGGCTGTACTAGGTTATTTCTGGGCCAGGGCTTCATTGGGTTGGGCTGGGTCCTCCTTGGCCTGGGCTGGGCTGGGTCTTTGTTGGGCTGGGCTGGGTCTTCACTGGGTTGTAGTAGGTTATTTCTGGGCTAGGTCTTTACTGGGCTGCGCTGGGTCTTCACTGGCATGATCTACAATCCAAGGCCTCATGCCAAACTTTATTACACAACTGGCCCTATGGCTCCTACGATACAATTACAGTCTAGTTTTCCTAACATCACAGACTTCAATTCATGCACCAGCTATTTCACCTCTTTTAAAATCTTTTTAATCATACTGGTAATTAGTAATGAAAGGTATCCTCTTAAATTGCAATTTAGCAACTTCTATACTTTGATATACTTCTATTGCCTACTGTAGGAACTTTTTTTAACAATTAGCAATAAGATTAGCAATAACTTGTGTCCAGTACAGCAACTTTTTGGGGGAAGGAAATGCTAGGCACTCTTAACACCTTTCATAAAAAGTAATACTCAAAAAACCCAAATAACTAGAAAAGGTCTATCGAACTAGTTAAACAGAAATATGAAGGTAAAGGATTCTTATCAGAGAAGTGAGTTGCTTGCCATTAATATATTTAAAAGTATTTACAGTTGTACCAGTGTAAAATGTGACATTTTATTTTGCTATTTTAATTTCAGATTAACCATGTCCGGACCAGAGACTTTGACTGCTGCCTCGTGGTTCCACTGATTGCTGAATCAGGAAGCAAACTGGACCTGGTGATCAGCAGGGACACTCTGGGCTCTCAGCCCTCCACAGAACACAACCAGCTTCCTGCGGAGCCACTGGCTGACTGGACCGGGCCTGGAAGCCATGGCAACAGCCACTTCGGCCAGCAGAACTCCAGACTAACAGAGCTGGAAGGCAGAGACCCAACCAAGACCTTATAGCAGGCATAGTCTGGAGCTGGCACAATCTTACCCCACCCTCTCCCATCACCCTGCCCCAGGACCTGTCCCATCACCATCTCCCATCACCCTGCCTGATTGCCCTCTCGTATCACCCTGCCCCAATGCCCTGCCCCAGGACCTGATCCTTCACCCTGCCCCATCACCTTGCCCCAGAACCTGACCCTTCACCCTGCCCCATTGTCCTGCCCTAGGTCCTGACCCATCACCCTATCCCATCGCCCTCTCCTATCACCCTGTCCCATTGCCCTCTTCTTTCACCCTTCTCCATTGCCATTTCCCATCACTCCTCCCTATTGCCATATCCCATCACCCTGCCTCATTGCCCTCTCCTATCACCTTGCTCAACTGCCCTCTCTTTTCACCCTGCCCCGGGACCTGACCCTTTACCCTACCCCATCGCCCTGCTCCATCACCCTCAACCCCTTCCTCCCGTCAGCCTGTCCCAGGACCTCTCCCATCGGCCTGCCCCAGGACCGCTCCCATGGTGCTATAAGACCCTCCATCAGAGTTCTTCTGGTGAAGAGGCTGAGTTTGGTTAAAGCACACCCACCAAAATTTCTCCCATAAACCAGGGCATGAAACATGATGATAATCCCTTCTCTAAGAGACCTATTTTCCATCTGCCCTGGTACAAGTGCAAGTTCCCATGAGAAGTGATCTGCAAGACTTGCTGGTAAATGGGAAGAGAGGGGAAAAACAAACAGTGCCATCATTCATAACTGAATACAGCTGGACGCAAACATGAGAATTACATATATCATTCGATGAGCTGTGCTCTGTGTGTCTACATTTGTGTGTGTATGTGGGTATGTGTCTTGTGTGCAGAACTATGGTGTGGATTCCACAAGAAAAGGGATATTCTAGGGGATGGAAAGAAATTTTCCTTGATTTACCTATATAGGGCAAACGTATTACTGCTTAAAAAACAAAAACATGAATAATAATAATAATAATAATAACAATGCCTGCCCAGGATTAGCTATCAGTTCTTTAATAAGTAAAGCAACAAGGCATGTGTGTCTCTCCTGGATCACAATATTCCCACAGGTGTGTGTGTGTGTGTGTGTGTGTGTGTGTGTGTGTGTGTGTGTCTGTGTGTGTCTATGTGTGTCTGTGTGTCTGTGTGTCTGTGTCTCCTGTATCATAATGCTCCCATGGGTGTGTGCCTGGAATGTGAGGATAGAGTTTGGCAATAGCAAAGTTTCCACAATAGAGAAAGAGTCTTATGTCCCCCAAAACCTTGAATCCAAGGTTTCCCTAATCTATACACCTCCGAGGAGTAAAAACATTTGCTGCAGCTAATAACAGAAAACTGCAAATAGTACTACACATTAAGACACATGCATGATTTAGATTTCTTGCGACTAGTTGAATGAAAAGTCAGAAGCCAGAAGTAGGGATTGCTCAACAGAAGGCCTAGACAGCACATGACATCAGCTGCTTCAAAGTGTGTGAACAGCAACATATTGGATATGTATGACTGTAATATGACTATGCACAAGGACTCATCCAAAGTCAGTGCCCAGTGGTTGTGGTCTCTGGCTTGTGGCTTTGAGGTCTGTTTCCACCATTTTTGTAAATCTTTGACAAATCTTTCCTAAAGTTGGTTTAATCACAGGGTAAAGGCAAAATGCACAATCGTTGTTATACTGTTTTCTTTTCTGGAGGTGTGGAAACAAATATGTATTCCTAGCTGTATTTGAAGACAGAATGAAATGTCTTGGGTTCAATCAAAAGCACTTATTTCTTTAAGAGTGCACGCAAATCAATCAAAACAGACCTTCGCTTCCAGAATTTAGTTCCCAGCACGTCACATTGTCTTAATGTCGATATGAAATTGTAGCCCGATGATGATTTGAATTCATTAAGAAATTGTCACCATATATTGCATTTGATTAGCAGGGTCACATTTCAGGATAAGTCAAATTTATTTTAGTCTCAATATTGGCTATATTTTGTATTCTAGAGCTTTTAAGTACAATATTTGAAGATGTCATTGATTATGAAAATCAACTGCTTCTTATTCAAAATGGTGTTTTGCCTCAAGGGATAAATGAATGAATGAATAATACATGCATACAAATTTGATGCAAATGAATAAAAATACACAAAATGTACCCAACATGTATTTTCATGTAATTTATACATTTTGGATACATTTTGTACAACTTGCGTGTTGTACAAAATGTACAACTGACATAAAATATGTAATAATTCAGCTGCACAGTAATTTCATGATGTTATACATTAGACTAATGTACTTTGTGACTTGTTGCTGTATTTTTTGCTATATTTTTTGCCAATGTTTTCATTGTCTGCGAAAAAAACCTTAAACAAGCCTGTTTAATCTGAAGTAAGCAACATAATATGAATGATGAAATCTGATAAAACATTCAACTCCTTAATCATTATTAAACAGGATACAGGCTTTTACACAATGGATGAAGCAAATAATTAATTGTGAATACTCTAACTCAGAACATTTTAAACCGTAAATTATTTTTCATTTAACACTTTCACTTTTCAAATGTTTGACAAGCATTGTTCGTAATGAGTAGAGAAACTCTTCATGCATCTCTTTCCTTTTACTTTAGGAAAATATGCTAACAGTCAGGTCATTGTTCCGTGAGCATGTTAGTTTTTTAGAAATTGGCATACATGCCATTTTTCCATTTTAAAATGATAACATGCGCTGTGTTAAGGACACACCCTTCCATTTCTTCTATATTCAGACTCAATGAAAATAAGCCAGTTCATTACGAGCATTAGGGATGGTTTGATAGAATTGCACATGCTGAAGACTCAAAGGTCTGTTTTTATTGAATTGCATATGCCCTTAATAGACAAGGGTCGATTTACTAAATGTTTGCATGTATAAAATCACATGTGAAAGTGGTACTCCATTCAAAGAAAGGCCAAGGTCATCAACTTATCAAAAGCTAAGAGGAATATGTATGTTAAATTTGAAAGATTTTTCATTTTTGCAGATTAGACTGAATGATGCTTAAAATTAGGTATACTGGACTTACTTTGCAAAATAGTCTGAGAAAGTCATGGAAATACTTTAGCATGTGTATTGTAACTTACTAAGCCCAAAGCAATTAAAGTGATTGTATGTGCATTTTAGAACAAATGGGAAGCAGGTATAAATATACATGTAATCAATAAGACGACAATTGTCATTGTCGCAAGACGGAAACCTATAGGACTCAATGCAGAGGACTCATGACTCATACATATTGCCTTTGTAATGATGCCCAGTTTTTAGGTGAAATATGAGATGACTTGGTGGTGGCCAAACTACTGGTGAGTCTGAGTTTCCTGGCCTCTGGGTTTTACCAGTACATTGCAGCGATTAATTTCCCAGTCTAGCTGTTCAGGTTTGCTGCACCTGGTTCTTAACAAGGACACATCTGTGCATATGTTCTGTTCTTACCATTGGTGAGTATTTGACATGGATGTATTTAGAATGTCCGTAACCAATCCTTATGAATGACTGCATAACAACAGCAGCTAATTAGCTGGACAATTCTAGGCAATGATCAAAATACACAAAAGAGAATTTGAGGATTCACCATGAACAGTAAGAATAAATACATTTTTAATCATGCAATAGTAGTATTTGAATCAAACAAGCAATGCAGTCTACTATAACAAACATTCCAAAACAAAACAAATGAGAACACAATGATATTATGTGACACTAAGTGTGAGTAGTGTTAGTAACTATACTCTTAGTCATTGCAGTCCTGACAAACATCTCATTCACTTGGCTGTCCCTCAGAGAGGTCCAATTTATAGTTTGTAGCAAAATGCCAGATAGCCCACTGTAACAAGTTGTGGTGAAAAGCCAGCTTGTAACAGTAACCATTTTTGTTTTACCTGGGTGGGTTGAGATCCATTCCAAACACAAAAAAACTAATTTGAGCATGACTGTTTGTAGTTGGACTCTGTTGATAACTCACAAAGAGTGAAATAGCATCAGCAAATAACACCCCTTAGTTGGGATCTTTGTAAATCGACCCCTAAGTGTGTTTAAGTTACATTATGGCATGCATTGAGAGTAACTGTCACCCACCTACCCAGTTTCAGCCTCATGTTTCCAGGCTGCCTTAGTAACACATACACACTGTGGTACTGTTAATGAACTGTCATGGGTTTTATTATGCATTTCCTCTATTTACATTGACTAACAGCAGTGGACAGTTGTATTTTGCACCATATCCCAAGTTTGGTTAGAGCTCATTTTTTATGAATAAACATGATTTCTATCAGAATATTAATATTAATGAATTGTTGTTGGTGTGGAAAGCCTTTTGATATGTTGTGGTGACTAATAGAGACGATTTAAGACACCTGCTTTGGCCGAGGAGATTTCAGAAGAAAAGTCAAAATAAGTAACCAAATTTTCAAGACAGGTTTTCAAGACATTTTCACAGTTGTGCCACATGGGACAAATGTAAGATAAGGCACTGCTGACATTGACCTGATCCCAGCATACACACTACAGATCTGTTGTGTGGTTCAGAATCTCAGGGTCATTTTGAAAGATGGGCAGAGTCCTGGATGTTGGTTTGCTGGTTTGAGATTTGCATGAGAATGTGCCAAGAGGAGGTGAGGTCCAATAGTAGGCAAAGCTAACGAATATAGGAAATGCTACAGTTTTGCTTTGAGATGGATGCACTGAAAGTGATGACCACCACTCCTCAGACTGAAAAACAGGCAGGTTCATTTTCTTAATCAGGGGTTGGGTATGACTGGGAAGGGCATGGCAGAGACACTCATTACTCATTACCCCCGTGTCTTTCTGAAGATGTGCAGATCAGATTTATGTACACATCTGTATTCTTTTATAAACAATTTGTGTGATTCCAATCAGCTTTCCACACTTAAAAATTTTAAAAATCTTTGTTCAGATGATTGTTGCTCAACAAACCACTTTAAAAGAGAGAAGCATGAGCTAATCCACTGTTACTTAAGAACCAGAATCAGAATATTTCTGTTTTTCTACTTCCTACTTTCCCCTGTTTTGAGTAAATACAGTATGAACAAATATGCTAATGTATGTATTGGCGTTGTTTAAAAAAAGGTATGTTTCTGTATGTTTTATTGTGTTTCTGAGCCCCCAGAAGGGTATACCGATATGATTATTTGTAAAATGGCACTTGTGTGTTTCTTTGGAATTCAGGGTTGGGAAATTTTTGAACTGTTACGGAACTTGAACCATAAAAAGTAAATGTCAATCTGGGATCATTTTACTTTTCATACAGTTTTTTACAGTGCAGCAGTTAACATATATGGAAAATGAAAGAAATAAAATACATTTAAAACAAATGTTTCAATACATGTGTGTAAAATAGTGGCTTTGATGAGTGATGTTACCCTTGTTGACAGCACCTGTGCACCCACCCACACTGATTACCCATAAATCAAGTCACAAATATTTCTACTTCTGCTTGCTAGGGGGCTGTTCCAATTCCAGCTTGGAGAGGAATGTTATTTTTTCATGTTTGTCCTTTAAAAATATACAGTTGTTGCCAACTTTTAGTAGATTTATTTTCCCCACGTCATCCTTAAAGTGAAAGGCTTGACTACCTGAAAGGCTTGACTACATCATTACTCATGAATGACATTTGATTTAGTATTACTGGACATCACTGTACTAATTCAGTTGCTACTGTTATTTTAAAATTTTAAACAAATATTGCATTGATATAAGAACCATTTTATGGTGATATATCTGTATAAACACATGCACCTAATTTCTTATACATACTATTGACATATTTCACAAGAGTTTAACACTGCCAATGAAATTAGGTATGCATATAAATTTTATGGTAAATAAAAAAAAAATCACATTCAATTCCCATAAAACTGTATTTTTATTGTAATAAGCAAGTACGACAAACTGTAAAGTATTTTTGTACAAATTTAATACTTTGGTAGCATGGTATTTATGGTTGATGTAAAACCTTGGGAATTCCTACCATTGTAAACCTTTGTATGGATAAGAAACGCACAATAAAAGGTGTTGAGAGTGGGTTTTGATTCTTAAAGGATTTCTTTTCTGGCCAGGGAATTTGTTTAACACCACAGCAAAACCAGTGAAACTCAACTAGCTTTCCATCTTAAGACAGAGTGGTCTTGCAAGCTTCCAGGATTTGATGTGGCAGAAGTGACATTTAGAATGAGATTTGGTAATATTAATATTTACTGTGGTTTGATATAGCCAGTTTTCTCTGCTCTGTCACCCTGTCACAGCCATGTGGATGGATGCTAAGATGATGCCATTGTAACACCTTGAAACAATACTCCAGCATTCTGTATTCAAAATTTTACATGCAATGCACATGCTGATATGTGAAAGGAGCATGCTGAATTGTTTTGTCAAATCAGATTCAGACCTAATGCATTTTTTCTCCAGCACTGCTTAAAATTCATATTTCACAGATTTATCAGTGTAAATAATGTGAGCTCAGAGTTGGGTTTCAAGTCTTTCAGTTCAGGTAGCCCTCAGGCAAAGGATGACTGAGGTTTGTCCTTTACTCATGCATACTCTTTTTCCAAGGTGAAAAGAAACTCTCATGATATTTCACAGCTTTTAGGTAATTTAGTTTAATCTGCATATCTTACACACTTTTGGTGCTTTAATTTCTGTACTATCGAGTAGACCCATGATAAAATTTAGTACCTTTCTTACAACAGAGATATTAGTGAAGAAGCAGCTATGATACTGCATAATGTTGTATACTTTATTGTAAAGTTAAAAATTGTATAGCTACTGAATGATGTATAGCTTCACATCTGTAATACATTAGAAATTAACACATTTATGAAAGCTTTGGTACCACTATTCCCAGGGTTTCAGAACACTTTCTTTTAAGAGTGCACCATCACAAGAGGTGCCAAGCTATCTGTAGCCTACCATCATCTCCAGTCCTGGAAAGAAAACCAGAACCAGATTCATTACTTGGTCTAACTTCCATTGCAAATGTTAGTTTTTATTGTTTCTTATGGTTACCAAAGGTATAGGTACCAAAGGTCTGTATATTAATACTTTGAACATTCACAAGATATCGAAGCACATTGACATCAGTTGGGTTGATTTACTGTGGCACAACAGCAGAAGTATTAAAACATAAGACCATATCATGATGAGAACAGGCCATCTGGCCCAACTATGCTCACTATTTCAACTAAAGACTAGATGACTTGGCAATCTATTCCATGTATAGATAACTCTTTGTGTAAAATAATACTTCCTTATATCATTGTCACTTAAAAATTATGAGCTGGACTGGTTAAGCCACTGGTTTAAGCAAGCTGCCTGTGAAGTAATCCTCATAGGAGCCAGGCAGGTGGTCAAAGGCATCAAGTTGCCTTCAGGTGATAGATTCCCTCCCATGAGAAGCTACACAGACAATAACGCAAGCATCCTAGAAAACAGCACCATGCATTACAAGGCTCCTCAAGTGCCTGGATGAGCCTATATCAATGCAAGAAGATGAAATGAAGATAACAAATGAAGATAAAAACCATCAAAGCCTGTCAATCAGGAAGGGAGAGCGGGATGACAGGTGTAGTAGTAGGCGAGGACATCCTGCTGTTGGCTGAACAGCCCGTCTTTGGAATAAGTACACCACCAGCCTGTCCATCAGGCAGATTGGGGAGACTGACACATCAGCAGCTTTCAGATGGCTTGGCAAGAACCAGAGCAATTACCAGGTAGTTATGAACTGCGGTGCTTCCAGTTCACATTATACTACTGGGTAATGTGGTCTCAGAAATTTCCCTCCAACATCCAAACCCACCTCACATCTAGCTTTAACTGACACAGCTGCCCAGTTAATTGACGGGTAATTCAGGTAATTTTGATGAACACGGCTTGAACCTGTCTAAGTGTAACCATCTTTGTGAATATCGGCAAGATGTGCTTTGCCCAAAGAAGTTACTTCAGACTTGTGCTACGGTGGAAAGACATTTCATCAATGCTATATTTTCACAAAACTTTGGTTTTATCTAAACTTACATCTGAAAGCTTTATAAAACGAAATTTATCATTCAGCACACAGGGGAAGTCTCCTCAGTCATAGTGTTATCTGCGTTTGCCATGCCTTTCAGAAATTCAGCGAGGTAAACATCTGCGCTCGAATTAATGGGGGAAGTGGGCATCAGACTTAGAACTATGATTAATTTGGGTTGAAAAAAATAACCACGTTAAGGTTTCCAGTTTAATTGTGAGCGTTAACACACTAATGTACATATGAGAAATTCTGAGATCTGCTTTACATTTTGAAAAATTTAACAAAGCCAAGAAAGTAAAGGGAAGATAAATTAAACACTTTTACTGTCAGTACACACCAGCTACTGTCTCAGTTCTGTCTTTTTCCCACCAACATTGTCATGTATTGGTCATTTTTCATTCAGGGACTTGCAACACTTCAGGTCTCCATTTTGGGGTGTGGAAATAAAAGGGGTTCGTGTAGGTTCATTCTCAGAACTGTACAACTCTCTACAATGAAATGATCTCTCACAGTGACTGAATATTGACTCTAACAGGATATCCTGAATTGTACTTCGCAAGAGGGAAAATGTTCAGTTTCTCTTTCTTCACACACTTCCCCTCGTGGATAATGACAAACATGACACCACTGAAAGGAACTGTTGCTCTAAACGCGATATGGCACTTCTAAGGTACTTTGGAAACAAGTTCACTCGGTCCTGTGCTGTACCAGCGTTAACGACGCCAAAAAACTTAAAGTTACAGAACCAACTACATACCAACTACTCCAAATGTGTATACATATGTAATATTTGACTTTCCAAGCTTGTAGGACCTCAGGAAACATAGTTTAGTGTTTTCCTCTCTAACATTGTCATGTATTGATGATTTTTCATCCTGGGACTTGCAACACTGAGGGTCTCGAATTAGGCCGGTGGAAGTGTAAGGTGCGCCTGTATGTTCATTCTGACAGCAGTAAAGCTCTCTGCAAAGAAAAGAACTCTCCCAATGACTGAATCTTCACTCAAACAGTGTATACTGCATTGTGCCTGTATGATTGTAAACATTACACTGATGAAAGCAAATGTTGTTCTAAACGTGATATGGCACTTGCATGTCTGTAAGTTGCTGAGGAAACACGTTCCCTCGCTCCTGTGCTGTACACACGTTAAGTAAGCCAAAAAACTTAATGTGAGAGAAGGAACACATTTTCAAAGTCAGTACATGACAGTACACGACAGTAAACGAGACCTGAAGTGTAGCTAGTCCCAGAGTGAAAAATCATCAATACATGACAATGTTAGAGAGCAAAAACAAAACTAAGTTTCTTGAGACCCAACAAGCTTGGAAACTCAAACCTTGCATCCGTATTGACAATTGCAGTAGTTGTCGTGTCCTGACTTTGAAAATGTGTTCCTTCTCTCACATTAAGTTTTTTGTGATCCTTAATGCATGTACAGCACAGGAGCGAAGGAGCTTCTTTCCTAAGCAACTTACAGTGTTTGTAAGTTGCTTAGGAAAGAAGTTCCTTCGCTCCTGTGCTGTACACGCATTAAGGATCACAAAAAACTTAATGTGAGAGAAGGAACAAGTGCCATATCGCGTTTAGAACAACATTTGCTTTCATCGGTGTAATGTTTACAATAATACAGGCTGGGCAGTGAATGAAAGTGAAAATGTTCACTTTTGTTGAGTGCTTAACACACGCATGTACTTTCTTTGGTCTTTGCAAGGTACAATGCAGCATACACTGTTAGAGTGACGATTCAGTCACTGTGAGAGTTCTTTTCATTGCAGAGAGCTGAACTAATGTCAGAATGAACATTCTCGCGCACCTTGCACTTCCTCCCGCATAAACCAAGACCTGAAGAGTTGCAACTCCCAGAGTGAAAAATCATCAATACATGACAATGTTAGAGAGCAAAACACAAAACTAAATCTCTTGAGACCCAACAAGCTTGGAAACTCAAACCTTGCATCCGTATTGACGTGTCCTTGCAGTAGGTGTCGTGTACTGACTTTGAAAATGTGTTCCTTCTCTCACATTAAGGTTTTTGTGATTCTTAATGTGTGTACAGCACAGGAGCGAGGGAACGTCTTTCCGAAGCAACTTACAAACACGCAAGTGCCATATCACGTTTAGAAGAACATTTGCTTTCATTGGTGTAATGTTTACAATCATACAGGCTGGGCAGTGAATGAAAGTGAAAATGTTCACTTTTGTTGAGTGCTTAACACACGAATGTACTTTCTTTGGTCTTTAAAAGTACAATGCAGCATAAAGTGTTAGAGTTAAGTTTCAGTCACCGTGAGAGTTCTTTTCATTGCAGACAGAGTGTATGTTCATTCTGAAAGCAGTTCAGCTCTCTGTAATGAAAAGAACTCTCACAGTGACTGAATCTTCACTCTAACAGTATGTGCTGCATTGTACCTTGCAAAGACCAAAGAAAGTACATGCGTATGTTAAGCACTCAACAAAAGTCAACATTTTCGCTTTCTGCTTCTTCATACAACTTCCCAGCCTGTATGATTGTAAACATTACACCGATGAAAGCAAATGTTGTTCAAAACGCGATATGGCACTTGCGAGTTTCTCAGGTGCTCTTGAAACACGTTCGTTCGGTCCTGCGCTGTACATGAGTTCAGAAAGCCAAAAAACTTAAAGTGAGTGAAGGAAAAAGTTTTCACTGTCAGTACACTCCAACAACTGCAAAAGTGTGCACGGATTGCAAGATCCAAGTTTCCAAGCTGGTTGGGACTAAGAAAACTTAGTTTTGTCTTTGGCTCAGTAACACTGTCATGTAATAATGATTTTTCATTCTAGGACTTGCAACACTTCAGTTTTCCTTCTTGGCCTGTAGCAGTGTAAGGTTCATGTTTCCCTTCATTGTGAGAGCAGTACAGCTCTCTGCAATGAAAGGAACTCTCACAGTGACTGAATGTTCACTCTAACAGTATGGGCTGGATCGCACCTCGCAAAGACTTTGCCAACTACATGCGTGTGTAAAGCATTCAACAAAAGTCAACATTTTCAGTTTCTGCTTCTTCGTACGCTTCCCAGCCTGCGCGATGACAAACATTGCACCGATGAAAGGAAATGTTGTTCAAAACGCGGTATGGCACTTGCGAGTTTCTCAGCTGCTCATGAAACACGTTCGTTCGCTCCTCCGCTGTAAATGAGTTAAGAAAGCCAAAAAACCTGAAAGTGAGTGAAGGAAAAAGTTTTCACTGTCAGTACACTCCAACAACTGCAAAACTGTGCACGGATTGCAAGATCCAAGTTTCCAAGCTGGTTGGGACTAAGAAAACTTAGTTTTGTCTTTGGCTCAGTAACACTGTCATGTAATAATGATTTTTCATTCTAGGACTTGCAACACTTCAGTTTTCCTTCTTGGCCTGTAGCAGTGTAAGGTTCATGTTTCCCTTCATTGTGAGAGCAGTACAGCTCTCTGCAATGAAAGGAACTCTCACAGTGACTGAATGTTCACTCTAACAGTATGGGCTGGATCGCACCTCGCAAAGACTTTGCCAACTACATGCGTGTGTAAAGCACTCAACAAAAGTCAACATTTTCAGTTTCTGCTTCTTCGTACACTTCCCAGCCTGTGCGAAGACAAACATTACACCGATGAAAGGAAATGTTGTTCAAAACGCGATATGGCACTTGTGAGTTCCTAAGGTGCTCACGAAACGCGTTCATTCGCTCCTGTGCTGAACATGAGTCAAGAAAGCCAAAAAACTTAAAGTGAGTGAAGGAAAAGGTTTTCGCTGTCAGTACACTCCAACAACTGCAAAAGTGTGTACGGATGCAAGATCCAAGTTTCCAAGCTTGTTGGAACTAAAAAAACTTAGTTTTGTCTTTGGCTCAGAAACACTGTCATGTAGTAATGATTTTTAATTCTTGGACTGGCAACACTTCAGTTTTCCTTCTTGGTCTGTGGCAGTGTAGGGTTCGTGGTTCCCTTCATTGTGAGAGCAGTACAGCTCTCTGCAATGAAAGGAACTCTCGCAGTGACTGAATGTTCACTCTGACATTACAGGCTGGATCGCACCTCGCAAACACTTTACCAACTACATGCGTGTGTAAAGCATTCAACAAAAGTCAACATTTTCAGTTTCTGCTTCTTCGTACACTTCCCAGCCTGTGCGATGACAAACATTACACCGATGAAAGGAAATGTTGTTCAAAACGCGATATGGCACTTGCGAGTTTCTAAGGTGCTCACGAAACGCGTTCATTCGCTCCTGTGCTGTACATGAGTCAAGAAAGCCAAAAAACTTAAAGTGAGTGAAGGAAAAGGTATTCGCTGTCAGTGCACTCCAACAACTGCAAAAGTGTGTACGGATGCAAGATCCAAGTTTCCAAGCTTGTTGGGACTAAGAAAACTTAGTTTTGTCTTTGGCTCAGAAACACTGCCATGTACTAATGATTTTTAATTCTTAGACTGGCAACACTTCAGTTTTCCTTCTTGGTCTGTGGCAGTGTAGGGTTCGTGGTTCCCTTCATTGTGAGAGCAGTACAGCTCTCTGCAATGAAAGGAACTCTCGCAGTGACTGAATGTTCACTCTGACATTACAGGCTGGATCGCACCTCGCAAACACTTTACCAACTACATGCGTGTGTAAAGCATTCAACAAAAGTCAACATTTTCAGTTTCTGCTTCTTCGTACACTTCCCAGCCTGTGCGATGACAAACATTACACCGATGAAAGGAAATGTTGTTCAAAACGCGATATGGCACTTGCGAGTTTCTAAGGTGCTCACGAAACGCGTTCATTCGCTCCTGTGCTGTACATGAGTCAAGAAAGCCAAAAACCTTAAAGTGAGTAAAGGAAAAGGTATTCGCTGTCAGTACACTCCAACAACTGCAAAAGTGTGTACGGATGCAAGATCCAAGTTTCCAAGCTTGTTGGGACTAAGAAAACTTAGTTTTGTCTTTGGCTCAGAAACACTGCCATGTACTAATGATTTTTAATTCTTAGACTGGCAACACTTCAGTTTTCCATTGTGGTCTGTGGCAGTGTAGGTTTGTGGTTCCCTTCATTGTGAGAGCAGTACAGCTCTCTGCAATGAAAGGAACTCTCGCAGTGACTGAATGTTCACTTTGACATTACAGGCTGGATCGCACCTCGCAAACACTTTACCAACTACATGCGTGTGTAAAGCATTCAACAAAAGTCAACATTTTCAGTTTCTACTTCTTCGTACACTTCCCAGCCTGTGCGATGACAAACATTACACCGATGAAAGGAAATGTTGTTCAAAACGCGATATGGCACTTGCGAGTTTCTAAGGTGCTCACGAAACGAGTTCATTCGCTCCTGTGCTGTACATGAGTCAAGAAAGCCAAAAAACTTAAAGTGAGTGAAGGAAAAGGTTTTCGCTGTCAGTACAATCCAACAACTGCAAAAGTGTGTACGGATGCAAGATCCAAGTTTCCAAGCTTGTTGGGACTAAGAAAACTTAGTTTTGTCTTTGGCTCAGAAACACTGTCATGTAGTAATGATTTTTAATTCTTGGACTGGCAACACTTCAGTTTTCCTTCTTGGTCTGTGGCAGTGTAGGGTTCGTAGTTCCCTTCATTGTGAGAGCAGTACAGCTCTCTGCAATGAAAGGAACTCTCGCAGTGACTGAATGTTCACTCTGACATTACAGGCTGGATCGCACCTCGCAAACACTTTACCAACTACATGCGTGTGTAAAGCATTCAACAAAAGTCAACATTTTCAGTTTCTGCTTCTTCGTACACTTCCCAGCCTGTGCGATGACAAACATTACACCGATGAAAGGAAATGTTGTTCAAAACGCGACATGGCACTTGCGAGTTTCTAAGGTGCTCACGAAACGCGTTCATTCGCTCCTGTGCTGTACATGAGTCAAGAAAGCCAAAAAACTTAAAGTGAGTGAAGGAAAAGGTTTTCGCTGTCAGTACACTCCAACAACTGCAAAAGTGTGTAAGGATGCAAGATCCAAGTTTCCAAGCTTGTTGGGACTAAGAAAACTTAGTTTTGTCTTTGGCTCAGAAACACTGTCATGTAGTAATGATTTTTAATTCTTGGACTGGCAACACTTCAGTTTTCCTTCTTGGTCTGTGGCAGTGTAGGGTTCGTGGTTCCCTTCATTGTGAGAGCAGTACAGCTCTCTGCAATGAAAGGAACTCTCGCAGTGACTGAATGTTCACTCTGACATTACAGGCTGGATCGCACCTCGCAAACACTTTACCAACTACATGCGTGTGTAAAGCATTCAACAAAAGTCAACATTTTCAGTTTCTGCTTCTTCGTACACTTCCCAGCCTGTGCGATGACAAACATTACACCGATGAAAGGAAATGTTGTTCAAAACGCGATATGGCACTTGCGAGTTTCTAAGGTGCTCACGAAACGCGTTCATTCGCTCCTGTGCTGTACATGAGTCAAGAAAGCCAAAAAACTTAAAGTGAGTGAAGGAAAAGGTTTTCGCTGTCAGTACACTCCAACAACTGCAAAAGTGTGTACGGATGCAAGATCCAAGTTTCCAAGCTTGTTGGGACTAAGAAAACTTAGTTTTGTCTTTGGCTCAGAAACACTGTCATGTAGTAATGATTTGTAATTCTTGGACTGGCAACACTTCAGTTTTCCTTCTTGGTCTGTGGCAGTGTAGGGTTCGTGGTTCCCTTCATTGTGAGAGCAGTACAGCTCTCTGCAATGAAAGGAACTCTCGCAGTGACTGAATGTTCACTCTGACATTACAGGCTGGATCGCACCTCGCAAACACTTTACCAACTACATGCGTGTGTAAAGCATTCAACAAAAGTCAACATTTTCAGTTTCTGCTTCTTCGTACACTTCCCAGCCTGTGCGATGACAAACATTACACCGATGAAAGGAAATGTTGTTCAGAACGCGATATGGCACTTGCGAGTTTCTAAGGTGCTCACGAAACGCGTTCATTCGCTCCTGTGCTGTACATGAGTCAAGAAAGCCAAAAAACTTAAAGTGAGTGAAGGAAAAGGTTTACGCTGTCAGTACACTCCAACAACTGCAAAAGTTTGTGCGGATGCAAGATCCAAGTTTCCAAGCTTGTTGGGACTAAGAAAACTTAGTTTTGTCTTTGGCTCAGAAACACTGTCATGTAGTAATGATTTTTAATTCTTGGACTGGCAACACTTCAGTTTTCCTTCTTGGTCTGTGGTAGTGTAGGGTTCGTGGTTCCCTTCATTGTGAGAGCAGTACAGCTCTCTGCAATGAAAGGAACTCTCGCAGTGACTGAATGTTCACTCTGACATTACAGGCTGGATCGCACCTCGCAAACACTTTACCAACTACATGCGTGTGTAAAGCATTCAACAAAAGTCAACATTTTCAGTTTCTGCTTCTTCGTACACTTCCCAGCCTGTGCGATGACAAACATTACACCAATGAAAGGAAATGTTGTTCAAAACGCGATATGGCACTTGCGAGTTTCTAAGGTGCTCACGAAACGCGTTCATTCGCTCCTGTGCTGTACATGAGTCAAGAAAGCCAAAAAACTTAAAGTGAGTGAAGGAAAAGGTTTTCGCTGTCAGTACACTCCAACAACTGCAAAAGTGTGTGCGGATGCAAGATCCAAGTTTCCAAGCTTGTTGGGACTAAGAAAACTTAGTTTTGTCTTTGGCTCAGAAACACTGTCATGTAGTAATGATTTTTAATTCTTGGACTGGCAACACTTCAGTTTTCCTTCTTGGTCTGTGGCAGTGTAGGGTTCGTGGTTCCCTTCATTGTGAGAGCAGTACAGCTCTCTGCAATGAAAGGAACTCTCGCAGTGACTGAATGTTCACTCTGACATTACAGGCTGGATCGCACCTCGCAAACACTTTACCAACTACATGCGTGTGTAAAGCATTCAACAAAAGTCAACATTTTCAGTTTCTGCTTCTTCGTACACTTCCCAGCCTGTGCGATGACAAACATTACACCGATGAAAGGAAATGTTGTTCAAAACGCGATATGGCACTTGCGAGTTTCTAAGGTGCTCACGAAACGCGTTCATTCGCTCCTGTGCTGTACATGAGTCAAGAAAGCCAAAAAACTTAAAGTGAGTGAAGGAAAAGGTTTTCGCTGTCAGTACACTCCAACAACTGCAAAAGTGTGTACGGATGCAAGATCCAAGTTTCCAAGCTTGTTGGGACTAAGAAAACTTAGTTTTGTCTTTGGCTCAGAAACACTGTCATGTAGTAATGATTTTTAATTCTTGGACTGGCAACACTTCAGTTTTCCTTCTTGGTCTGTGGCAGTGTAGGGTTCGTGGTTCCCTTCATTGTGAGAGCAGTACAGCTCTCTGCAATGAAAGGAACTCTCGCAGTGACTGAATGTTCACTCTGACATTACAGGCTGGATCGCACCTCGCAAACACTTTACCAACTACATGCGTGTGTAAAGCATTCAACAAAAGTCAACATTTTCAGTTTCTGCTTCTTCGTACACTTCCCAGCCTGTGCGATGACAAACATTACACCGATGAAAGGAAATGTTGTTCAAAACGCGATATGGCACTTGCGAGTTTCTAAGGTGCTCACGAAACGCGTTCATTCGCTCCTGTGCTGTACATGAGTCAAGAAAGCCAAAAAACTTAAAGTGAGTGAAGGAAAAGGTTTCGCTGTCAGTACACTCCAACAACTGCAAAAGTGTGTACGGATGCAAGATCCAAGTTTCCAAGCTTGTTGGGACTAAGAAAACTTAGTTTTGTCTTTGGCTCAGAAACACTGTCATGTAGTAATGATTTTTAATTCTTGGACTGGCAACACTTCAGTTTTCCTTCTTGGTCTGTGGTAGTGTAGGGTTCGTGGTTCCCTTCATTGTGAGAGCAGTACAGCTCTCTGCAATGAAAGGAACTCTCGCAGTGACTGAATGTTCACTCTGACATTACAGGCTGGATCGCACCTCGCAAACACTTTACCAACTACATGCGTGTGTAAAGCATTCAACAAAAGTCAACATTTTCAGTTTCTGCTTCTTCGTACACTTCCCAGCCTGTGCGATGACAAACATTACACCGATGAAAGGAAATGTTGTTCAAAACGCGATATGGCACTTGCGAGTTTCTAAGGTGCTCACGAAACGCGTTCATTCGCTCCTGTGCTGTACATGAGTCAAGAAAGCCAAAAAACTTAAAGTGAGTGAAGGAAAAGGTTTTCGCTGTCAGTACACTCCAACAACTGCAAAAGTGTGTGCGGATGCAAGATCCAAGTTTCCAAGCTTGTTGGGACTAAGAAAACTTAGTTTTGTCTTTGGCTCAGAAACACTGTCATGTAGTAATGATTTTTAATTCTTGGACTGGCAACACTTCAGTTTTCCTTCTTGGTCTGTGGCAGTGTAGGGTTCGTGGTTCCCTTCATTGTGAGAGCAGTACAGCTCTCTGCAATGAAAGGAACTCTCGCAGTGACTGAATGTTCACTCTGACATTACAGGCTGGATCGCACCTCGCAAACACTTTACCAACTACATGCGTGTGTAAAGCATTCAACAAAAGTCAACATTTTCAGTTTCTGCTTCTTCGTACACTTCCCAGCCTGTGCGATGACAAACATTACACCGATGAAAGGAAATGTTGTTCAAAACGCGATATGGCACTTGCGAGTTTCTAAGGTGCTCACGAAACGCGTTCATTCGCTCCTGTGCTGTACATGAGTCAAGAAAGCCAAAAAACTTAAAGTGAGTGAAGGAAAAGGTTTTCGCCGTCAGTACACTCCAACAACTGCAAAAGTGTGTACGGATGCAAGATCCAAGTTTCCAAGCTTGTTGGAACTAAAAAAACTTAGTTTTGTCTTTGGCTCAGAAACACTGTCATGTAGTAATGATTTGTAATTCTTGGACTGGCAACACTTCAGTTTTCCTTCTTGGTCTGTGGCAGTGTAGGGTTCGTGGTTCCCTTCATTGTGAGAGCAGTACAGCTCTCTGCAATGAAAGGAACTCTCGCAGTGACTGAATGTTCACTCTGACATTACAGGCTGGATCGCACCTCGCAAACACTTTACCAACTACATGCGTGTGTAAAGCATTCAACAAAAGTCAACATTTTCAGTTTCTGCTTCTTCGTACACTTCCCAGCCTGTGCGATGACAAACATTACACCGATGAAAGGAAATGTTGTTCAAAACGCGATATGGCACTTGCGAGTTTCTAAGGTGCTCACGAAACGCGTTCATTCGCTCCTGTGCTGTACATGAGTCAAGAAAGCCAAAAAACTTAAAGTGAGTGAAGGAAAAGGTTTTCGCTGTCAGTACACTCCAACAACTGCAAAAGTGTGTGCGGATGCAAGATCCAAGTTTCCAAGCTTGTTGGGACTAAGAAAACTTAGTTTTGTCTTTGGCTCAGAAACACTGTCATGTAGTAATGATTTTTAATTCTTGGACTGGCAACACTTCAGTTTTCCTTCTTGGTCTGTGGTAGTGTAGGGTTCGTGGTTCCCTTCATTGTGAGAGCAGTACAGCTCTCTGCAATGAAAGGAACTCTCGCAGTGACTGAATGTTCACTCTGACATTACAGGCTGGATCGCACCTCGCAAACACTTTACCAACTACATGCGTGTGTAAAGCATTCAACAAAAGTCAACATTTTCAGTTTCTGCTTCTTCGTACACTTCCCAGCCTGTGCGATGACAAACATTACACCGATGAAAGGAAATGTTGTTCAAAACGCGATATGGCACTTGCGAGTTTCTAAGGTGCTCACGAAACGCGTTCATTCGCTCCTGTGCTGTACATGAGTCAAGAAAGCCAAAAAACTTAAAGTGAGTGAAGGAAAAGGTTTTCGCTGTCAGTACACTCCAACAACTGCAAAAGTGTGTACGGATGCAAGATCCAAGTTTCCAAGCTTGTTGGGACTAAGAAAACTTAGTTTTGTCTTTGGCTCAGAAACACTGTCATGTAGTAATGATTTTTAATTCTTGGACTGGCAACACTTCAGTTTTCCTTCTTGGTCTGTGGCAGTGTAGGGTTCGTGGTTCCCTTCATTGTGAGAGCAGTACAGCTCTCTGCAATGAAAGGAACTCTCGCAGTGACTGAATGTTCACTCTGACATTACAGGCTGGATCGCACCTCGCAAACACTTTACCAACTACATGCGTGTGTAAAGCATTCAACAAAAGTCAACATTTTCAGTTTCTGCTTCTTCGTACACTTCCCAGCCTGTGCGATGACAAACATTACACCGATGAAAGGAAATGTTGTTCAAAACGCGATATGGCACTTGCGAGTTTCTAAGGTGCTCACGAAACGCGTTCATTCGCTCCTGTGCTGTACATGAGTCAAGAAAGCCAAAAAACTTAAAGTGAGTGAAGGAAAAGGTTTTCGCTGTCAGTACACTCCAACAACTGCAAAAGTGTGTACGGATGCAAGATCCAAGTTTCCAAGCTTGTTGGGACTAAGAAAACTTAGTTTTGTCTTTGGCTCAGAAACACTGTCATGTAGTAATGATTTTTAATTCTTGGACTGGCAACACTTCAGTTTTCCTTCTTGGTCTGTGGCAGTGTAGGGTTCGTGGTTCCCTTCATTGTGAGAGCAGTACAGCTCTCTGCAATGAAAGGAACTCTCGCAGTGACTGAATGTTCACTCTGACATTACAGGCTGGATCGCACCTCGCAAACACTTTACCAACTACATGCGTGTGTAAAGCATTCAACAAAAGTCAACATTTTCAGTTTCTGCTTCTTCGTACACTTCCCAGCCTGTGCGATGACAAACATTACACCGATGAAAGGAAATGTTGTTCAAAACGCGATATGGCACTTGCGAGTTTCTAAGGTGCTCACGAAACGCGTTCATTCGCTCCTGTGCTGTACATGAGTCAAGAAAGCCAAAAAACTTAAAGTGAGTGAAGGAAAAGGTTTTCGCTGTCAGTACACTCCAACAACTGCAAAAGTGTGTACGGATGCAAGATCCAAGTTTCCAAGCTTGTTGGGACTAAGAAAACTTAGTTTTGTCTTTGGCTCAGAAACACTGTCATGTAGTAATGATTTTTAATTCTTGGACTGGCAACACTTCAGTTTTCCTTCTTGGTCTGTGGCAGTGTAGGGTTCGTGGTTCCCTTCATTGTGAGAGCAGTACAGCTCTCTGCAATGAAAGGAACTCTCGCAGTGACTGAATGTTCACTCTGACATTACAGGCTGGATCGCACCTCGCAAACACTTTACCAACTACATGCGTGTGTAAAGCATTCAACAAAAGTCAACATTTTCAGTTTCTGCTTCTTCGTACACTTCCCAGCCTGTGCGATGACAAACATTACACCGATGAAAGGAAATGTTGTTCAAAACGCGATATGGCACTTGCGAGTTTCTAAGGTGCTCACGAAACGCGTTCATTCGCTCCTGTGCTGTACATGAGTCAAGAAAGCCAAAAAACTTAAAGTGAGTGAAGGAAAAGGTTTTCGCTGTCAGTACACTCCAACAACTGCAAAAGTGTGTACGGATGCAAGATCCAAGTTTCCAAGCTTGTTGGGACTAAGAAAACTTAGTTTTGTCTTTGGCTCAGAAACACTGTCATGTAGTAATGATTTTTAATTCTTGGACTGGCAACACTTCAGTTTTCCTTCTTGGTCTGTGGCAGTGTAGGGTTCGTGGTTCCCTTCATTGTGAGAGCAGTACAGCTCTCTGCAATGAAAGGAACTCTCGCAGTGACTGAATGTTCACTCTGACATTACAGGCTGGATCGCACCTCGCAAACACTTTACCAACTACATGCGTGTGTAAAGCATTCAACAAAAGTCAACATTTTCAGTTTCTGCTTCTTCGTACACTTCCCAGCCTGTGCGATGACAAACATTACACCGATGAAAGGAAATGTTGTTCAAAACGCGATATGGCACTTGCGAGTTTCTAAGGTGCTCACGAAACGCGTTCATTCGCTCCTGTGCTGTACATGAGTCAAGAAAGCCAAAAAACTTAAAGTGAGTGAAGGAAAAGGTTTTCGCTGTCAGTACACTCCAACAACTGCAAAAGTGTGTACGGATGCAAGATCCAAGTTTCCAAGCTTGTTGGGACTAAGAAAACTTAGTTTTGTCTTTGGCTCAGAAACACTGTCATGTAGTAATGATTTTTAATTCTTGGACTGGCAACACTTCAGTTTTCCTTCTTGGTCTGTGGCAGTGTAGGGTTCGTGGTTCCCTTCATTGTGAGAGCAGTACAGCTCTCTGCAATGAAAGGAACTCTCGCAGTGACTGAATGTTCACTCTGACATTACAGGCTGGATCGCACCTCGCAAACACTTTACCAACTACATGCGTGTGTAAAGCATTCAACAAAAGTCAACATTTTCAGTTTCTGCTTCTTCGTACACTTCCCAGCCTGTGCGATGACAAACATTACACCGATGAAAGGAAATGTTGTTCAAAACGCGATATGGCACTTGCGAGTTTCTAAGGTGCTCACGAAACGCGTTCATTCGCTCCTGTGCTGTACATGAGTCAAGAAAGCCAAAAAACTTAAAGTGAGTGAAGGAAAAGGTTTTCGCTGTCAGTACACTCCAACAACTGCAAAAGTGTGTGCGGATGCAAGATCCAAGTTTCCAAGCTTGTTGGGACTAAGAAAACTTAGTTTTGTCTTTGGCTCAGAAACACTGTCATGTAGTAATGATTTTTAATTCTTGGACTGGCAACACTTCAGTTTTCCTTCTTGGTCTGTGGCAGTGTAGGGTTCGTGGTTCCCTTCATTGTGAGAGCAGTACAGCTCTCTGCAATGAAAGGAACTCTCGCAGTGACTGAATGTTCACTCTGACATTACAGGCTGGATCGCACCTCGCAAACACTTTACCAACTACATGCGTGTGTAAAGCATTCAACAAAAGTCAACATTTTCAGTTTCTGCTTCTTCGTACACTTCCCAGCCTGTGCGATGACAAACATTACACCGATGAAAGGAAATGTTGTTCAAAACGCGATATGGCACTTGCGAGTTTCTAAGGTGCTCACGAAACGCGTTCATTCGCTCCTGTGCTGTACATGAGTCAAGAAAGCCAAAAAACTTAAAGTGAGTGAAGGAAAAGGTTTTCGCTGTCAGTACACTCCAACAACTGCAAAAGTGTGTACGGATGCAAGATCCAAGTTTCCAAGCTTGTTGGGACTAAGAAAACTTAGTTTTGTCTTTGGCTCAGAAACACTGTCATGTAGTAATGATTTTTAATTCTTGGACTGGCAACACTTCAGTTTTCCTTCTTGGTCTGTGGCAGTGTAGGGTTCGTGGTTCCCTTCATTGTGAGAGCAGTACAGCTCTCTGCAATGAAAGGAACTCTCGCAGTGACTGAATGTTCACTCTGACATTACAGGCTGGATCGCACCTCGCAAACACTTTACCAACTACATGCGTGTGTAAAGCATTCAACAAAAGTCAACATTTTCAGTTTCTGCTTCTTCGTACACTTCCCAGCCTGTGCGATGACAAACATTACACCGATGAAAGGAAATGTTGTTCAAAACGCGATATGGCACTTGCGAGTTTCTAAGGTGCTCACGAAACGCGTTCATTCGCTCCTGTGCTGTACATGAGTCAAGAAAGCCAAAAAACTTAAAGTGAGTGAAGGAAAAGGTTTTCGCTGTCAGTACACTCCAACAACTGCAAAAGTGTGTACGGATGCAAGATCCAAGTTTCCAAGCTTGTTGGGACTAAGAAAACTTAGTTTTGTCTTTGGCTCAGAAACACTGTCATGTAGTAATGATTTTTAATTCTTGGACTGGCAACACTTCAGTTTTCCTTCTTGGTCTGTGGCAGTGTAGGGTTCGTGGTTCCCTTCATTGTGAGAGCAGTACAGCTCTCTGCAATGAAAGGAACTCTCGCAGTGACTGAATGTTCACTCTGACATTACAGGCTGGATCGCACCTCGCAAACACTTTACCAACTACATGCGTGTGTAAAGCATTCAACAAAAGTCAACATTTTCAGTTTCTGCTTCTTCGTACACTTCCCAGCCTGTGCGATGACAAACATTACACCGATGAAAGGAAATGTTGTTCAAAACGCGATATGGCACTTGCGAGTTTCTAAGGTGCTCACGAAACGCGTTCATTCGCTCCTGTGCTGTACATGAGTCAAGAAAGCCAAAAAACTTAAAGTGAGTGAAGGAAAAGGTTTTCGCTGTCAGTACACTCCAACAACTGCAAAAGTGTGTACGGATGCAAGATCCAAGTTTCCAAGCTTGTTGGGACTAAGAAAACTTAGTTTTGTCTTTGGCTCAGAAACACTGTCATGTAGTAATGATTTTTAATTCTTGGACTGGCAACACTTCAGTTTTCCTTCTTGGTCTGTGGCAGTGTAGGGTTCGTGGTTCCCTTCATTGTGAGAGCAGTACAGCTCTCTGCAATGAAAGGAACTCTCGCAGTGACTGAATGTTCACTCTGACATTACAGGCTGGATCGCACCTCGCAAACACTTTACCAACTACATGCGTGTGTAAAGCATTCAACAAAAGTCAACATTTTCAGTTTCTGCTTCTTCGTACACTTCCCAGCCTGTGCGATGACAAACATTACACCGATGAAAGGAAATGTTGTTCAAAACGCGATATGGCACTTGCGAGTTTCTAAGGTGCTCACGAAACGCGTTCATTCGCTCCTGTGCTGTACATGAGTCAAGAAAGCCAAAAAACTTAAAGTGAGTGAAGGAAAAGGTTTTCGCTGTCAGTACACTCCAACAACTGCAAAAGTGTGTACGGATGCAAGATCCAAGTTTCCAAGCTTGTTAGGACTAAGAAAACTTAGTTTTGTCTTTGGCTCAGAAACACTGTCATGTAGTAATGATTTTTAATTCTTGGACTGGCAACTCTTCAGTTTTCCTTCTTGGTCTGTGGCAGTGTAGGGTTCGTGGTTCCCTTCATTGTGAGAGCAGTACAGCTCTCTGCAATGAAAGGAACTCTCGCAGTGACTGAATGTTCACTCTGACATTACAGGCTGGATCGCACCTCGCAAACACTTTACCAACTACATGCGTGTGTAAAGCATTCAACAAAAGTCAACATTTCCAGTTTCTGCTTCTTCGTACACTTCCCAGCCTGTGCGATGACAAACATTACACCGATGAAAGGAAATGTTGTTCAAAACGCGATATGGCACTTGCGAGTTTCTAAGGTGCTCC